>OY848922.1:3514104-4190984 GCA_963693285.1 Xestospongia muta
TTAAATATATAAATAAAGTAGTCTAAATAGGTTAAAACTCTAAAATAAAGAGTTTAGAGCTTTTTGAAAGTTAAAAAAGATTAGAAATTAACTGTGAAAACTGGTTAAATAAGCTGATCTAAAGAGTTTAGTAAGTTTATCTCTCTTAAATATACTAATAAAGTAGTCTAAATAGGTTAAAACTCTAAAATAAAGAGTTTAGAGCTTTTTGAAAGTTAAAAAAGATTAGAAATTAACTGTGAAAACTGGTTAAATAAGCTGATCTAAAGAGTTTAGTAAGTTTATCTCTCTTAAATATACTAATAAAGTAGTCTAAATAGGTTAAAACTCTAAAATAAAGAGTTTAGAGCTTTTTGAAAGTTAAAAAAGATTAGAAATTAAGTGTAAAAACTAGTTAAATAAGCTGATCTAAAGAGTTTAGTAAGTTTATCTGTCTTAAATATACTAATAAAGTAGTCTAAATAGGTTAAAACTCTAAAATAAAGAGTTTAGAGCTTTTTGAAAGTTAAAAAAGATTAGAAATTAACTGTGAAACCTGGTTAAATAAGCTGATCTAAACAGTTTAGTAAGTTTCTCTGTCTTAAATATACTAATGAAGTAGTCTAAATAGGTTAAAACTCTAAAATAAAGAGTTTAGAGCTTTTTTAAAGGTAAAAAAGATTAGAAATTAACTGTGAAAACTGGTTAAATAAGCTGATCTAAAGAGTTTAGTGAGTTTATCTGTCTTAAATATACTAATAAAGTAGTCTAAATAGGTTAAAAATCTAAAATAAAGAGTTTAGAGCTTTTACAAAGTTAAAAAAGATTAGAAATTAACTGTGAAAACTGGTTAAATAAGCTGATGTAAAGAGTTTAGTAAGTTTATCTCTCTTAAATATTGTAATAAAGTAGTCTAAATAGGTTAAAACTCTAAAATAAAGAGTTTAGAGCTTTTAGAAAGTTAAAAAAGATTAGAAATTAACTGTGAAAACTGGTTAAATAAGCTGATCTAAAGAGTTTAGTAAGTTTATCTGTCTTAAATATACCAATGAAGTAGTCTAAATAGGTTAAAACTCTAAAATAAAGAGTTTAGAGCTTTTTTAAAGGTAAAAAAGATTAGAAATTAACTGTGAAAACTGGTTAAATAAGCTGATCTAAAGAGTTTAGTAAGTTTATCTGTCTTAAATATACTAATAAAGTAGTCTAAATAGGTTAAAACTCTAAAATAAAGAGTTTAGAGCTTTTACAAAGTTAAAAAAGATCAGAAATTAACTGTGAAAACTGGTTAAATAAGCTGTTTTAAAGAGTTTAGTAAGTTTATCTGTCTTAAATATACTAATAAAGTAGTCTAAATAGGTTAAAACTCTAAAATAAAGAGTTTAGAGCTTTTAGAAAGTTAAAAAAGATTAGAAATTAACTGTGAAAACTGGTTAAATAAGCTGATCTAAAGAGTTTAGTAAGTTTATCTTTCTTAAATATACTAATAAAGTAGTCTAAATAGGTTAAAACTCTAAAATAAAGAGTTTAGAGCTTTTTGAAAGTTAAAAAAGATTAGAAATTAACTGTGAAAACTGGTTAAATAAGCTGATCTAGAGAGTTTAGTAAGTTTATCTGTCTTAAATATACAAATAAAGTAGTCTAAATAGGTTAAAACTCTAAAATAAAGAGTTTAGAGCTTTTAGAAAGTTAAAAAAGATTAGAAAGTAACTGTAAAAACTGGTTAAATAAGCTGATCTAAAGATTTTAGTAAGTTTATCTGTCTTAAATATACAAATAAAGTAGTCTAAATAGGTTAAACCCCTAAAAGAAAGAGTTTAGAGCTTTTTTAAAGCTAAAAAAGATTGGAAAATAACTGTGAAAACTGGTTAAAAATGCTGATCTCAATAGTTTAGTAAGTTTATCTGTCTTAAATATACTAATAAAGTAGTCTAAATAGGTTAAACCTCTAAAATAAAGATTTTAGAGCTTTTGAAAGTTAAAAAAGATTAGAAATTAACTGTGAAAACTGGTTAAATAAGCTGATCTAAAGAGTTTACTAAGTTTATCTATTTTAAATATACTGATAAAGTAGTCTAAATAGGTTAAAACTCTAAAATAAAGAGTTTAGAGCATTTTGAAAGTTAAAAAAGATTAGAAATTAACTGTGAAAACTGGTTAAATAAGCTGATCTAAAGAGTTTAGTAAGTTTATCTCTCTTAAATATACTAATAAAGTAGTCTAAATAGGTTAAAACTCTAAAATAAAGAGTTTAGAGCCTTTTTAACGGTAAAAAAGATTAGAAATTAACTGTGAAAACAGGTTAAATAAACTGATCTAAAGAGTTTAGTAAGTTTATCTCTCTTAAATATACTAATAAAGTAGTCTAAATAGGTTAAAACTCTAAAATAAAGAGTTTAGAGCTTTTTGAAAGTTAAAAAAGATTAGAAATTAACTGTGAAAACTGGTGAAATAAGCTGATCTAAACAGTTTAGTAAGTTTATCTTTCTTAAATATACTAATGAAGTAGTCTAAATAGGTTAAAACTCTAAAATAAAGAGTTTAGTGCTTTTAGGAAGTTAAAAAAGATTAGAAATTAACTGTGAAAACTGGTTAAATAAGCTGATGTAAAGAGTTTAGTAAGTTTATCTCTCTTAAATATTGTAATAAAGTAGTCTAAATAGGTTAAAACTCCAAAATAAAGAGTTTAGAGCTTTTTGAAAGTTAAAAAAGATTAGAAATTAACTGTGAAAACTGGTTAAATAAGCTGATGTAAAGAGTTTAGTAAGTTTATCTGTCTTAAATATATACCAATGAAGTAGTCTAAATAGGTTAAAACTCTAAAATTAAGAGTTTAGAGCTTTTTAAAGGTAAAAAAGATTAGAAATTAACTGTGAAAACTGGTTAAATAAGCTGATCTAAAGAGTTTAGTGAGTTTATCTGTCTTAAATATACTAATAAAGTCGTCTAAATAGGTTAAAACTCTAAAATAAAGAGTTTAGAGCTTTTACAAAGTTAAAAAAGATTAGAAATTAACTGTGAAAACTGGTTAAATAAGCTGATGTAAAGAGTTTAGTAAGTTTATCTGTCTTAAAAATACTAATAAAGTAGTCTAAATAGGTTAAAACTCTAAAATAAAGAGTTTAGAGCTTTTAGAAAGTTAAAAAAGATTAGAAATTAACTGTGAAAACTGGTTAAATAAGCTGATCTAAAGAGTTTAGTAAGTTTATCTGTCTTAAATATACTAATAAAGTAGTCTAAATAGGTTAAAACTCTAAAATAAAGAGTTTAGAGCTTTTTGAAAGTTAAAAAAGATTAGAAATTAACTGTCAAATCTAGTTAAATAGCTGATCTAAAGACTTTAGTAAGTTTATCGTCTTAAATATTCTAATAAAGTAGTCTAAATAGGTTAAAACTCTAAAATAAAGACTTTAGAGCTTTTTGAAAGTTAAAAATGATTAGAAATTAACTTAAAAACTGGTTATATAAGCTGATCTAAAGAGTTTAGTAAGTTTATCTGCCTTAAATATACTAATAAAGTAGTCTAAATAGGTTAAAACTCTGAAATAAAGAGTTTAGAGCTTTTTGAAAGTTAAAAAAAGATTAAAATTAACCGTGAAAACTGGTTAAATAAGCTGATCTAAAGAGTTTAGTAAGTTTATCTCTCTTAAATATTGTAATAAAGTAGTCTAAATACGTTAAAACTCTAAAATAAAGAGTTTAGAGCTTTTTGAAAGTTAAAAAAGATTAGAAATTAACTGTGAAAACTGGTTAAATAAGCTGATCTAAAGAGTTTAGTAAGTTTATCTGTCTTAAATATACTAATAAAGTAGTCTAAATAGGTTAAAACTCTAAAATAAAGAGTTTAGAGCTTTTAGAAAGTTAAAAAAGATTAGAAATTAAGTGTGAAAACTGGTTAAATAAGCTGATCTAAAGAGTTTAGTAAGTTTATCTGTCTTAAATATACTAATAAAGTAGTCTAAATAGGTTAAAACTCTAAAATAAAGAGTTTAGAGCTTTTTGAAAGTTAAAAAAGATTAGAAATTAACTGTGAAAACTGGTTAAATAAGCTGATCTAAACAGTTTAATAAGTTTATCTGTCTTAAATATACTAATGAAGTAGTCTAAATAGGTTAAAACTCTAAAATAAAGAGTTTAGAGCTTTTAGAAAGTTAAAAAAGATTAGAAAATAAACTGTGAAAACTGGTTAAATAAGCTGATCTAAAGAGTTTAGTAAGTTTATCTGTCTTAAATATACTAATAAACTAGTCTAAATAGGTTAAAACTCTAAAACAAAGAGTTTAGAGCTTTTTTAAAGGTAAAAAAGATTAGAAATTAATTGTGAAAACTGGTTAAATAAGCTGATCTAAAGAGTTTAGTAAGTTTATCTGTCTTAAATATACTAATAAAGTAGTCTAAATAGGTTAAAACTCTAAAATAAAGAGTTTAGAGCTTTTAAAAAGTTAAAAAAGATTAGAAATTAACTGTGAAAACTGGTTAAATAAGCTGATCTAAAGAGTTTAGTAAGTTTATCTGTCTTAAATATACCAATGAAGTAGTCTAAATAGGTTAAAACTCTAAAATAAAGAGTTTAGAGCTTTTTTAAAGGTAAAAAAGATTAGAAATTAACAGTGAAAACTGGTTAAATAAGCTGATTTAAGAGTTTAGTAAGTTTATCTGTCTTAAATATACTAATAAAGTAGTCTAAATAGGTTAAAACTCTAAAATAAAGAGTTTAGAGCTTTTAGAAAGTTAAAAAAGATTAGAAATTAACTGTGAAAACTGGTTAAATAAGCTGATCTAAAGAGTTTAGTAAGTTTATCTGTCTTAAATATACTAATAAAGTAGTCTAAATAGGTTAAAACTCTAAAATAAAGAGTTTAGAGCTTTTTGAAAGTTAAAAAAGATTAGAAATTAACTGTGAAAACTGGTTAAATAAGCTGATCTAAAGAGTTTAGTAATTTTATCTGTCTTAAATATACTAATAAAGTAGTCTAAATAGGTTAAAACTCAAAAATAAAGAGATTAGAGCTTTTTGAAACTTAAAAAAGATTAGAAATTAACTGTGAAAACTGGTTAAATAAGCTGATCTAAAGAGTTTAGTAAGTTTACCTCTCTTAAATATACTAATAAAGTAGTCTAAATAGGTTAAACCTCTAAAATAAAGAGTTTAGAGCTTTTTTAAAGGTAAAAAGATTAGAAATTAACTGTGAAAACTGGTTAAATAAGCTGATCTAAAGAGTTTAGTAAGTTTATCTGTCTTAAATATACTAATAAAGTAGTCTAAATAGGTTAAAACTCTAAAATAAAGAGTTTAGAGCTTTTTGAAAGTTAAAAAAGAATAGAAATTAAATGTAAAGCTGGTTTAATAAGCTGATCTAAAGAGTTTGATAAGTTTATCTGTCTTAAATATACTAATAAAGTAGTCTAAATAGGTTAAAACTCTAAAATAAAGACTTTAGAGCTTTTTGAAAGTTAAAAAAGATTAGAAATTAACTGTGAAAACTGGTTAAATAAGCCGATCTAAAGAGTTTAGTAAGTTTATCTCTCTTAAATATACTAATAAAGTAGTCTAAATAGGTTAAAACTCTAAAATAAAGACTTTAGAGCTTTTAGAAAGTTAAAAAGATTAGAAATTAACTGTGAAAACTGGTTAAATAAGCTGATCTAAAGAGTTTAGTAAGTTTATCTGTCTTAAATATACTAACAAAGTAGTCTAAATAGGTTAAAACTCGAAAGTAAAGAGTTTAGAGCTTTTAGAAAGTTAAAAAAGATTAGAAATTAACTGTGAAAACTGGTTAAATAAGCTGATCTAAAGAGTTTAGTAAGTTTATCTCTCTTAAATATACTAATAAAGTAGTCTAAATAGGTTAAAACTCTAAAATAAAGAATTTAGAGCTTTTAGAAAGTTAAAAAGATTAGAAATTAACTGTGAAAACTGGTTAAATAAGCTGATCTAAAGAGTTTAGTAAGTTTATCTGTCTTAAATATACTAATAAAGTAGTCTAAATAGGTTAAAACTCTAAAATAAAGAATTTAGAGTTTTTTGAAAGTTATAAAACATTAGAAATTAACTGTGAAAACTGGTTAAATAAGCTGATCTAAAGAGTTTAGTAAGTTTCTCTCTCTTAAATATACTAATAAAGTAGTCTAAATAGGTTAAAACTCTAAAATAAAGAGTTTAGACCTTTTTGAAAGTTAAAAAAGATTAGAAATTAACTGTGAAAACTGGTTAAATAAGCTGATCTAAAGAGTTTAGTAAGTTTATCTGTCTTAAATATACTAATAAAGTAGTCTAAATAGGTTAAAACTCTAAAATAAAGAGTTTAGAGCTTTTTGAAAGTTAAAAAAGATTAGAAATTAACTGTGAAAACTGGTTAAATAAGCTGATCTAAAGAGTTTAGTAATTTTATCTGTCTTAAATATACTAATAAAGTAGTCTAAATAGGTTAAAACTCAAAAATAAAGAGATTAGAGCTTTTTGAAACTTAAAAAAGATTAGAAATTAACTGTGAAAACTGGTTAAATAAGCTGATCTAAAGAGTTTAGTAAGTTTATCTCTCTTAAATATACTAATAAAGTAGTCTAAATAGGTTAAAACTCTAAAATAAAGAGTTTAGAGCTTTTTTAAAGGTAAAAAGATTAGAAATTAACTGTGAAAACTGGTTAAATAAGCTGATCTAAAGACTTTAGTAAGTTTATCTGTTTTAAATATACTAATAAAGTAGTCTAAATAGGTTAAAACTCTAAAATAAAGAGTTTAGAGCTTTTTGAAAGTTAAAAAAGATTAGAAATTAAATGTAAACTGGTTAAATAAGCTGATCTAAAGAGTTTAGTAAGTTTATCTGTCTTAAATATACTAATAAAGTAGTCTAAATAGGTTAAAACTCTAAAATAAAGAGTTTAGAGCTTTTTGAAAAGTTAAAAAAGATTAGAAATTAACTGTGAAAACTGGTTAAATAAGCTGATCTAAAGAGTTTAATAAGTTTATCTGTCTTAAATATACTAATAAAGAAGTCTAAATAGGTTAAAACTCTAAAATAAAGAGTTTAGAGCTTTTTGAAAGTTAAAAAAGATTAGAAATTAACTGTGAAAACTGGTTAAATAAGCTGATCTAAACAGTTTAACAAGTTTATCAGTCTTAAATATACTAATAAAGTAGTCTAAATAGGTTAAAACTCTAAAATAAAGAGTTTAGAGCTTTTTGAAAGTTAAAAAAATTAGAAATTAACTGTGAAAACTGGTTAAATAAGCTGATCTAAAGAGTTTAGTAAGTTTATCTCTCTTAAATATACTAATAAAGTAGTCTAAATAGGTTAAAACTCTAAAATAAAGAGTTTAGAGCTTTTTGAAAGTTAAAAAAGATTAGAAATTAACTGTGAAAACTGGTTAAATAAGCTGATCTAACGAGTTTAGTAAGTTTATCTCTCTTAAATATACTAATAAAGTAGTCTAAATAGGTTAAAACTCTAAAATAAAGAGTTTAGAGCTTTTTGAAAGTTAAAAAAGATTAGAAATTAACTGTGAAAACTGGTTAAATAAACTGATCTAAAGAGTTTAGTAAGTTTATCTGTTTTAAATATAGTAATAAAGTAGTCTAAATAGGTTAAAACTCTAAAATAAAGAGTTTAGAGCTTTTTGAAAGTTAAAAAAGATTAGAAATTAAATGTAAAAACTGGTTAAATAAGCTGATCTAAAGAGTTTAGTAAGTTTATCTGTCTTAAATATACTAATAAAGTAGTCTAAATAGGTTAAAACTCTAAAATAAAGAGTTTAGAGCTTTTTGAAAGTTAAAAAAGATTAGAAATTAACTGTGAAAACTGGTTAAATAAGCTGATCTAAACAGTTTAACAAGTTTATCTGTCTTAAATATACTAATAAAGTAGTCTAAATAGGTTAAAACTCTAAAATAAAGAGTTTAGAGCTTTTTGAAAGTTAAAAAAATTAGAAATTAACTGTGAAGACTGGTTAAATAAGCTGATCTAAAGAGTTTAGTAAGTTTATCTGTCTTAAATACACTAATAAAGTAGTCTAAATAGGTTAAAACTCTAAAATAAAAAGATTAGAGCTTTTAGAAAGTTAAAAAAGTTTAGAAATTAAGTGTAAAAACTGGTTAAATAAGCTGATGTAAAGAGTTTACTAAGTTTATCTCTCTTAAATATACTAATAAAGTAGTCTAAATAGGTTAAAACTCTAAAAAAAGAGTTTAGAGCTTTTTTAAAGGTGAAAAGATTAGAAATTAATTGTGAAAACTGGTTAAATAAGCTGATCTAAAGAGTTTAGTAAGTTTATCTGTTTTAAATATACTAATAAAGTAGTCTAAATAGGTTAAAACTCTAAAATAAAGAGTTTAGAGCTTTTTGAAAAGTTAAAAAAGATTAGAAATTAACTGTGAAAACTGGTTAAATAAGCTGATCTAAAGAGTTTAATAAGTTTATCTGTCTTAAATATACTAATAAAGTAGTCTAAATAGGTGAAAACT
Organism: Xestospongia muta; assembly: GCA_963693285.1. Taxonomy (NCBI): domain Eukaryota; kingdom Metazoa; phylum Porifera; class Demospongiae; order Haplosclerida; family Petrosiidae; genus Xestospongia; species Xestospongia muta. Next base: position 3,522,542 of record OY848922.1, read on the forward strand.
CTAAAATAAAGAGTTTAGAGCTTTTTGAAAGTTAAAAAAGATTAGAAATTAACTGTGAAAACTGGTTAAATAAGCTGATCTAAACAGTTTAACAAGTTTATCTGTCTTAAATATACTAATAAAGTAGTCTAAATAGGTTAAAACTCTAAAATAAAGAGTTTAGAGCTTTTAGAAAGTTAAAAAATTAGAAATTAACTGTGAAAACTGGTTAAATAAGCTGATATAAAGAGTTTAGTAAGTTTATCTATCTTAAATATACTAATAAAGTAGTCTAAATAGGTTAAAACTCTAAAATAAAGAGTTTAGAGCTTTTTGAAAGTTAAAAAAGATTAGAAATTAACTGTGAAAACTGGTTAAATAAGCTGATCTAAAGAGTTTAGTAAGTTTATCTCTCTTAAATATACTAATAAAGTAGTCTAAATAGGTTAAAACTCTAAAATAAAGAGTTTAGAGCTTTTTGAAAGTTAAAAAAGATTAGAAATTAACTGTGAAAACTGGTTAAATAAACTGATCTAAAGAGTTTAGTAAGTTTATCTGTTTTAAATATAGTAATAAAGTAGTCTAAATAGGTTAAAACTCTAAAATAAAGAGTTTAGAGCTTTTTGAAAGTTAAAAAAGATTAGAAATTAAATGTAAAAACTGGTTAAATAAGCTGATCTAAAGAGTTTAGTAAGTTTATCTGTCTTAAATATACTAATAAAGTAGTCTAAATAGGTTAAAACTCTAAAATAAAGAGTTTAGAGCTTTTTGAAAGTTAAAAAAGATTAGAAATTAACTGTGAAAACTGGTTAAATAATCTGATCTAAAGAGTTTAATAAGTTTATCTGTCTTAAATATACTAATAAAGTAGTCTAAATAGGTTAAAACTCTAAAATAAAGAGTTTAGAGCTTTTTGAAAGTTAAAAAAGATTAGAAATTAACTGTGAAATTTGGTTAAATAAGCTGATCTAAACAGTTTAACAAGTTTATCTGTCTTCAATATACTAATAAAGTAGTCTAAATAGGTTAAAACTCTAAAATAAAGAGTTTAGAGCTTTTTGAAAGTTAAAAAAATTAGAAATTAACTGTGAAAACTGGTTCAATAAGCTGATCTAAAGAGTTTAGTATGTTTATCTCTCTTAAATATACTAATAAAGTAGTCTAAATAGGTTAAAACTCTAAAATAAAGAGTTTAGAGCTTTTTGAAAGTTAAAAAAGATTAGAAATTAACTGTGAAAACTGGTTAAATAAGCTGATCTAACGAGTTTAGTAAGTTTATCTCTCTTAAATATACTAATAAAGTAGTCTAAATAGGTTAAAACTCTAAAATAAAGAGTTTAGAGCTTTTTGAAAGTTAAAAAAGATTAGAAATTAACTGTGAAAACTGGTTAAATAAACTGATCTAAAGAGTTGAGTAAGTTTATCTGTTTTAAATATAGTAATAAAGTAGTCTAAATAGGTTAAAACTCTAAAATAAAGAGTTTAGAGCTTTTTAAAAGTTAAAAAAGATTAGAAATTAAATGTAAAAACTGGTTAAATAAGCTGATCTAAAGAGTTTAGTAAGTTTATCTGTCTTAAATATACTAATAAAGTCGTCTAAATAGGTTAAAACTCTAAAATAAAGAGTTTAGAGCTTTTTGAAAGTTAAAAAAGATAAGAAATTAACTGTGAAAACTGGTTAAATAAGCTGATGTAAAGAGTTTAATAAGTTTATCTGTCTTAAATATACTAATAAAGTAGTCTAAATAGGTTAAAACTCTAAAATAAAGAGTTTAGAGCTTTTTGAAAGTTAAAAAAGATTAGAAATTAACTGTGAAAACTGGTTAAATAAGCTGATCTAAACAGCTTAACAAGTTTATCTGTCTTAAATATACTAATAAAGTAGTGTAAATAGGTTAAAACTCTAAAATAAAGAGTTTAGAGCTTTTTGAAAGTTAAAAAAATTAGAAATTAACTGTGAAAACTGGTTAAATAAGCTGATCTAAAGGGTTTAGTAAGTTTATCTGTCTTAAATACACTAATAAAGTAGTCTAAATAGGTTAAAACTCTAAAATAAAGAGTTTAGAGCTTTTAGAAAGTTAAAAAAGATTAGAAATTAAGTGTAAAAACTGGTTAAATAAGCTGATGTAAAGAGTTTACTAAGTTTATCTCTCTTAAATATACTAATAAAGTAGTCTAAATAGGTTAAAACTCTAAAATAAAGAGTTTAGAGCTTTTTTAAAGGTAAAAAGATTAGAAATTAACTGTGAAAACTGGTTAAATAAGCTGATCTAAAGAGTTTAGTAAGTTTATCTGTCTTAAATATACTAATAAAGTAGTCTAAATAGGTTAAAACTCTAAAATAAAGAGTTTAGAGCTTTTTGAAAGTTAAAAAAGATTAGAAATTAACTGTGAAAACTGGTTAAATAAGCTGATCTAAACAGTTTAACAAGTTTATCTGTCTTAAATATACTAATAAAGTAGTCTAAATAGGTTAAAACTCTAAAATAAAGAGTTTAGAGCTTTTTGAAAGTTAAAAAAATTAGAAATTAACTGTGAAAACTGGTTAAATAAGCTGATATAAAGAGTTTAGTAAGTTTATCTCTCTTAAATATACTAATAAAGTAGTCTAAATAGGTTAAAACTCTAAAATAAAGAGTTTAGAGCTTTTTGAAAGTTAAAAAAGATTAGAAATTAACTGTGAAAACTGGTTAAATAAGCTGATCTAAAGAGTTTAGTAAGTTTATCTCTCTTAAATATACTAATAAAGTAGTCTAAATAGGTTAAAACTCTAAAATAAAGAGTTTAGAGCTTTTTGAAAGTTAAAAAAGATTAGAAATTAACTGTGAAAACTGGTTAAATAAACTGATCTAAAGAGTTTAGTAAGTTTATCTGTTTTAAATATAGTAATAAAGTAGTCTAAATAGGTTAAAACTCTAAAATAAAGAGTTTAGAGCTTTTTGAAAGTTAAAAAAGATTAGAAATTAAATGTAAAAACTGGTTAAATAAGCTGATCGAAAGAGTTTAGTAAGTTTATCTGTCTTAAATATACTAATAAAGTAGTCTAAATAGGTTAAAACTCTAAAATAAAGAGTTTAGAGCTTTTTGAAAGTTAAAAAAGATTAGAAATTAACTGTGAAAACTGGTTAAATAAGCTGATCTAAAGAGTTTAGTAAGTTTATCTGTCTTAAATACACTAATAAAGTAGTCTAAATAGGTTAAAACTCTAAAATAAAGAGTTTAGAGCTTTTAGAAAGTTAAAAAAGATTAGAAATTAAGTGTAAAAACTGGTTAAATAAGCTGATGTAAAGAGTTTACTAAGTTTATCTGTCTTAAATATACTAATAAAGTAGTCTAAATAGGTTAAAACTCTAAAATAAAGAGTTTAGAGCTTTTTGAAAGTTAAAAAAAATTAGAAATTAACTGTGAAAACTGGTTAAATAAGCTGATCTAAAGAGTTTAGTAAGTTTATCTGTCTTAAATATACTAATAAAGTAGTCTAAATAGGTTAAAACTCTAAAATAAAGAGTTTAGAGCTTTTTGAAAGTTAAAAAAGATTTGAAAATAAGTGTAAAAACTGGTTAAATAGCTGATCTAAAGAGTTTAGTAAGTTTATCGTCTTAAATATTCTAATAAAGTAGTCTAAATAGGTTAAAACTCTAAAATAAAGAGTTTAGAGCTTTTTGAAAGTTAAAAAAGATTAGAAATTAACTTAAAAACTGGTTAAATAAGCTGATCTAAAGAGTTTAGTAAGTTTATCTGCATTAAATATACTAAGAAAGTAGTCTAAATAGGTTAAAACTCTAAAATAAAGAGTTTAGAGCTTTTAGAAAGTTAAAAATATTAGAAATTAAGTGTAAAAACTGGTTAAATAAGCTGATGTAAAGAGTTTAGTAAGTTTATCTGTCTTAAATATTCTAATAAAGTAGTCTAAATAGGTTAAAACTCTAAAATTAAGAGTTTAGAGCTTTTTGAAAGTTAAAAAAGATTAGAAATTAACTGTGAAAACTGGTTAAATAAGGTTATCTAAAGAGTTTAGTAAGTTTATCTGTCTTAAATATACTAATAAAGTAGTCTAAATAGGTTAAAACTCTAAAATAAAGAGATTAAAAACTTTTTGAAAGTTAAAAAAGATTAGAAATTAACTGTGAAAACTGGTCAAATAAGCTGATCTAAAGAGTTTAGTAAGTTTATCTGTCTTAATTATACGAATAAAGTAGTCTAAATAGGTTAAAACTCTAAAATAAAGCGTTTAGAGCTTTTTTAAAGGTAAAAACATTAGAAATTAACTGTGAAAAATCGTTAAATAAGCTGATCTAAAGAGTTTAGTAAGTTTATCTGTCTTAAATATACTAATAAAGTAGTCTAAATAGGTTAAAACTCTAAAATAAAGAGTTTAGAGCTTTTAGAAAGTTAAAAAAGATTTGAAATTAACTGTGAAATCTGGTTAAATAAGCTGACGTAAAGAGTTTGGTAAGTTTATCTATGTTCAATATACTAATAAAGTAGTCTAAATAGGTTAAAACTCTAAAATAAAGAGTTTAGAGCTTTTTGAAAGTTAAAAAAAATTAGAAATTAACTGTGAAAACTGGTTAAATAAGCTGATCTAAAGAGTTTAGTAAGTTTATCTGTCTTAAATATACTAATAAAGTAGTCTAAATAGGTTAAAACTCTAAAATAAAGAGTTTAGAGCTTTTAGAAAGTTAAAAAAGATTAGAAATTAAGTGAAAACCTGGTTAAATAAGCTGATGTAAACAGTTTAGTAAGTTTATCTCTCTTAAATATACTAATAAAGTAGTCTAAAAAGGTTAAAACTCTAAAATAAAGAGTTTAGAGCTTTTTGAAAGTTAAAAAAGATTAGAAATTAACTGTGAAAACTGGTTAAATAAGCTGATCTAAAGAGTTTAGTAAGTTTATCTGTCTTAAATATACTAATAAAGTAGTCTAAATAGGTTAAAACTCTAAAATAAAGAGTTTAGCGATTTTTGAAAGTTAAAAAAGATTAGAAATTAAGTGTGAAAACTGGTTAAATAGCTGATCTAAAGAGTTTAGTAAGTTTATCGTCTTAAATATTCTAATAAAGTAGTCTAAATAGGTTAAAAATTTCAAATAAAGACTTTAGAGCTTTTTGAAAGTTAAAAAAGATTAGAAATTAATTTAAAAACTGGTTAAATAAGCTGATCTAAAGAGTTTAGTAAGTTTATCTGTCTTAAATATACTAATAAAGTAGTCTAAATAGGTTAAAACTCTAAAATAAAGAGTTTAGAGCTTTTTGAAAGTTAAAAAGATTAGAAATTAAGTGTAAAAACTGGTTAAATAGCTGATGTAAATAGTTTAGCAAGTTCATCTGTCTTAAATATACTAATAAAGTAGTCTAAATAGGTTAAAACTCTAAAATAAAGAGTTTAGAGCTTTTTGAAAGTTAAAAAAGATTAGAAATTAAGTGTAAAAACTGGTTAAATAAGCTGATGTAAAGAGTTTAGTAGGTTTATCTGTCTTAAATATACTAATAAAGTAGTCTAAATAGGTTAAAACTCTAAAATAAAGAGTTTAGAGCTTTTTTAAAGGTAAAAAAGATTAGAAATTAACTATGAAAACTGGTTAAATAAGCTGATCTAAAGAGTTTAGTAAGTTAATCTCTCTTAAATATACTAATAAAGTAGTTTAAATAGGTTAAAACTCTAAAATAAAGACTTTAGAGCTTTTAGAAAGTTAAAAAAGATTAGAAATTAAGTGTAAAAACTGGTTAAATAAGCTGATTTAAAGAGTTTAGTAAGTTTATCTGTCTTAAATATACTAATAAAGTAGTCTAAATAGGTTAAAACTCTAAAATAAAGAGTTTAGAGCTTTTTGAAAGTTAAAAAAAATTAGAAATTAACTGTGAAAACTGGTTATATAAGCTGATCTAAAGAGTTTAGTAAGTTTATCTGTCTTAAACATACTAATAAAGTAGTCTAAATAGGTAAAAACTCTAAAATAAAGAGTTTAGAGCTTTTTGAAAGTTAAAAAAGATTAGAAATTAACTGTGAAAACTGGTTAAATAAGCTGATCTAATGAGTTTAGTAAGTTTATCTGTCTTAAATATACTAATAAAGTAGTTTAAATAGGTTAAAACTCTAAAATAAAGAGTTTAGAGCTTTTAGAAAGTTAAAAAAGATTAGAAATTAAGTGTAAAAACTGGTTAAATAAGCTGATGTAAAGAGTTTAGTAAGTTTATCTGTCTTAAATATACTAATAAAGTAGTCTAAATAGGTTAAAACTCTAAAATAAAGAGTTTAGTGCTTTTTGAAAGTTAAAAAAAATTAGAAATTAACTGTGAAAACTGGTTAAATAAGCTGATCTAAAGAGTTTAGTAAGTTTATCTGTCTTAAATATACTAATAAAGTAGTCTAAATAGGTTAAAACTCTAAAATAAAGAGTTTAGAGCTTTTAGAAAGTTAAAAAACATTAGAAATTAAGTGTAAACCTGGTTAAATAAGCTGATGTAAAGAGTTTAGTAAGTTTATCTCTCTTAAATATTCTAATAAAGTCGTCTAAAAAGGTTAAAACTCTAAAATAAAGAGTTTAGAGCTTTTTGAAAGTTAAAAAAGATTAGAAATTAAGTGCATAAACTGGTTAAATCAGCTGATGTAAAGAGTTTAGTAAGTTTATCTGTCTTAAATATACTAATAAAGTAGTCTAAATAGGTTAAAACTCTAAAATTAAGAGTTTAGAGCTTTTTGAAAGATAAAAAAGATTAGAAATTAACTGTGAAAACTGGTTAAATTGCTGATCTAAAGAGTTTAGTAAGTTTATCGTCTTAAATATTCTAATAAAGTAGTCTAAATAGGTTAAAACTCTCAAATAAAGACTTCAGAGCTTTTTGAAAGTTAAAAAAGATTAGAAATTAACTTAAAAACTGGTTAAATAAGCTGATGTAAAGAGTTTAGTAAGTTTTTCTGCCTTAAATATACTAATAAAGTAGTCTAAATAGGTTAAAACTCTAAAATAAAGAGTTTAGAGCTTTTTGAAAGTTAAAAAAGATTAGAAATTAACTGTGAAACTTGTGAAATAAGCTGATCTAAAGAGTTTAGTAAGTTTATCTCTCTTAAATATACTAAGAAAGTAGTCTAAATAGGTTAAAACTCTAAAATAAAGAGTTTAGAGCTTTTTGAAAGTTCAAAAAATTAGAAATTAAGTGTGAAAACTGGTTAAATAAGCTGATCTAAAGAGTTTAGTAAAGTTATCTCTCTTAAGTATTGTAATAGAGTAGTCTAAATAGGTTAGAACCCTAAAATAAAGTATTTAGAGCTTTTAGAAAGTTAAAAAAGATTAGAAATTAACTGTGAAAACTGGTTAAATAAGCTGATCTAAAGAGTTTAGTAAGTTTATCTGTCTTAAATATACTAATAAAGTAGTCTAAATAGGTTAAAACTCTAAAATAAAGAGTTTAGAGCTTTTTTAACGGTAAAAAGATTAGAAATTAACAGTGAAAAATGGTTAAATAAGCTGATCTAAAGAGTTTAGTAAGTTTATCTGTCTTAAATATACTAATAAAGTAGTCTAAATAGGTTAAAACTCTAAAATAAAGAGTTTAGAGCTTTTTGAAAGTTATAAAAGATTTGAAATTAACTGTGAAAACTGGTTAAATAAGCTGATGTAAAGAGTTTAGTAAGTTTATCTGTCTTAAATATACTAATAAAGTAGTCTAAATAGGTTAAAACTCTAAAATAAAGAGTTTAGAGCTTTTTTAAAGGTAAAAAGATTAGAAATTAACAGTGAAAAATGGTTGAATAAGCTGATCTAAAGAGTTTAGTAAGTTTATCTGTCTTAAATATACTAATAAAGTAGTCTAAATAGGTTAAAACTCTAAAATAAAGAGTTTAGAGCTTTTAGAAAGTTAAAAAAGATTAGAAATTAAGTGTAAACCTGGTTAAATAAGCTGATGTAAAGAGTTTAGTAAGTTTATCTGTCTTAAATATACTAATAAAGTAGTCTAAATAGGTTAAAACTCTAAAATAAAGAGTTTAGAGCTTTTAGAAAGTTAAAAAAGATTAGAAATTAACTGTGAAAAATGGTTAAATAAGCTGATCTAAAGAGTTTAGTAAGTTTATCTCTCTTAAATATACTAATAAAGTAGTCTAAATAGGTTAAAACTCTAAAATAAAGAGTTTAGAGCTTTTTTAACGGTAAAAAGATTAGAAATTAACAGTGAAAAATGGTTAAATAAGCTGATCTAAAGAGTTTAGTAAGTTTATCTGTCTTAAATATACTAATAAAGTAGTCTAAATAGGTTAAAACTCTAAAATAAAGAGTTTAGAGCTTTGAGAAAGTTATAAAAGATTTTAAATTAACTGTGAAAACTGGTTAAATAAGCTGATCTAAAGAGTTTAGTAAGTTTATCTGTCTTAAATATACTAATAAAGTAGTCTAAATAGGTTAAAACTCTAAAATAAAGAGTTTAGAGCTTTTTTAAACGTAAAAAGATTAGAAATTAACAGTGAAAAATGGTTAAATAAGCTGATCTAAAGAGTTTAGTAAGTTTATCTGTCTTAAATATACTAATAAAGTAGTCTAAATAGGTTAAAACTCTAAAATAAAGAGTTTAGAGCTTTTAGAAAGTTAAAAAAGATTAGAAATTAAGTGTAAACCTGGTTAAATAAGCTGATGTAAAGAGTTTAGTAAGTTTATCTGTCTTAAATATACTAATAAAGTAGTCTAAATAGGTTAAAACTCTAAAATGAAGAGTTTAGAGCTTTTAGAAAGTTAAAAAAGATTAGAAATTAACTGTGAAAACTGGTTAAATAAGCTGATCTAAAGAGTTTAGTAAGTTTATCTGTCTTAAATATACTAATAAAGTAGACTAAATAGGTTAAAACTCTAAAATAAAGAGTTTAGAGCTTTTTGAAAGTTAAAAAAGATTAGAAATTAAGTGTAAAACTGGTTAAATAAGCTGATCTAAAGAGTTTAGTAAGTTTATCTGTCTTAAATATACTAATAAAGTAGTCTAAATAGGTTAAAACTCTAAAATAAAGAGTTTAGAGCTTTTAGAAAGTTAAAAAAGATTAGAAATTAACTGTGAAAACTGGTTAAATAGCTGATCTAAAGAGTTTAGTAAGTTTGTCATCTTATATATTCTAATAAAGTAGTCTAAATATGTTAAAACTCTAAAATAAAGACTTTAGAGCTTTTTGAAAGTTAAAAAAGATTAGAAATTAACTTAAAAACTGCTTAAATAAGCTGATGTAAAGAGTTTAGTAAGTTTATCTGTCTTAAATATACTAATAAAGTAGTCTAAATAGGTTAAAACTCTAAAATAAAGAGTTTAGAGCTTTTTGAAAGATAAAAAAGATTAGAAATTAACTGTGAAAACTGGTTAAATTGCTGATCTAAAGAGTTTAGTAAGTTTATCGTCTTAAATATTCTAATAAAGTAGTCTAAATAGGTTAAAACTCTAAAATAAAGACTTTAGAGCTTTTTGAAAGTTAAAAAAGATTAGAAATTAACTTAAAAACTGGTTAAATAAGCTGATGTAAAGAGTTTAGTAAGTTTTTCTGCCTTAAATATACTAATAAAGTAGTCTAAACAGCTTAAAACTCTAAAATAAAGAGTTTAGAGCTTTTTGAATGTTAAAAAAGATTAGAAATTAATTGTGAAACTTGTTAAATAAGCTGATCTAAAGAGTTTAGTAAGTTTATCTCTCTTAAATATACTAATAAAGTAGTCTAAATAGGTTAAAACTCTAAAATAAAGAGTTTAGAGCTTTTTGAAAGTTAAAAAAATTTAGAAATTAAGTGTGAAAACTGGTTAAATAAGCTGATCTAAAGAGTTTAGTAAGTTTATCTCTCTTAAGTATTGTAATAAAGTAGTCTAAATAGGTTAGAACACTAAAATAAAGAGTTTAGAGCTTTTTGAAAGTTAAAAAAGATTAGAAATTAAGTGTAAAACTGGTTAAATAAGCTGATCTAAAGAGTTTAGTAAGTTTATCTGTCTTAAATATACTAATAAAGTAGTCTAAATAGGTTAAAACTCTAAAATAAAGAGTTTAGAGCTTTTTGAAAGTTAAAAAAGATTAGAAATTAACTGTGAAAACTGGTTAAATAGCTGATCTAAAGAGTTTAGTAAGTTTGTCATCTTATATATTCTAATAAAGTAGTCTAAATATGTTAAAACTCTAAAATAAAGACTTTAGAGCTTTTTGAAAGTTAAAAAAATTAGAAATTAACTTAAAAACTGGTTAAATAAGCTGATGTAAAGAGTTTAGTAAGTTTATCTGTCTTAAATATACTAATAAAGTAGTCTAAATAGGTTAAAACTCTAAAATAAAGAGTTTAGAGCTTTTTGAAAGATAAAAAAGATTAGAAATTAACTGTGAAAACTGGTTAAATTGCTGATCTAAAGAGTGTAGTAAGTTTATCGTCTTAAATATTCTAATAAAGTAGTCTAAATAGGTTAAAACTCTAAAATAAAGACTTTAGAGCTTTTTGAAAGTTAAAAAAGATTAGAAATTAACTTAAAAACTGGTTAAATAAGCTGATGTAAAGAGTTTAGTAAGTTTTTCTGCCTTAAATATACTAATAAAGTAGTCTAAACAGCTTAAAACTCTAAAATAAAGAGTTTAGAGCTTTTTGAATGTTAAAAAAGATTAGAAATTAATTGTGAAACTTGTTAAATAAGCTGATCTAAAGAGTTTAGTAAGTTTATCTCTCATAAATATACTAATAAAGTAGTCTAAATAGGTTAAAACTCTAAAATAAAGAGTTTAGAGCTTTTTGAAAGTTAAAAAAATTTAGATATTAAGTGTGAAAACTGGTTAAATAAGCTGATCTAAAGAGTTTAGTAAGTTTATCTCTCTTAAGTATTGTAATAAAGTAGTCTAAATAGGTTAGAACACTAAAATAAAGTATTTAGAGCTTTTAGAAAGTTAAAAAAGATTGAAATTAACTGTGAAAATTGGTTAAATAAGCTGATCTAAAGAGTTTAGTAAGTTTATCTGTCTTAAATATACTAATAAAGTAGTCTAAATAGGTTAAAAGTCTAAAATAAAGAGTTTAGAGCTTTTTTAAAGGTAAAAAGATTAGAAATTAACAGTGAAAATTGGTTAAATAAGCTGATCTAAAGAGTTTAGTAAGTTTATCTGTCTTAAATATACTAATAAAGTAGTCTAAATAGGTTAAAACTCTAAAATAAAGAGTTTAGAGGTTTGAGAAAGTTAGAAAAGATTTGAAATTAACTGTGAAAACTGGTTAAATAAGCTGATCTAAAGAGTTTAGTAAGTTTATCTGTCTTAAATATACTAATAAAGTAGTCTAAATAGGTTAAAACTCTAAAATAAAGAGTTTAGAGCTTTTTTAAAGGTAAAAAGATTAGAAATTAACAGTGAAAAATGGTTAAATAAGCTGATCTAAAGAGTTTAGTAAGTTTATCTGTCTTAAATATACTAATAAAGTAGTCTAAATAGGTTAAAACTCTAAAATAAAGAGTTTAGAGCTTTTAGAAAGTTAAAAAAGATTAGAAATTAAGTGTAAACCTGGTTAAATAAGCTGATGTAAAGAGTTTAGTAAGTTTATCTGTGTTAAATATACTAATAAAGTAGTCTAAATAGGTTAAAACTCTAAAATAAAGAGTTTAGAGCTTTTTGAAAGTTAAAAAAGATTAGAAATTAACTGTGAAAACTGGTTAAATAAGCTGATCTAAAGAGTTTAGTAAGTTTATCTGTCTTAAATATACTAATAAAGTAGTCTAAATAGGTTAAAACTCTAAAATAAAGAGTTTAGAGCTTTTTGAAAGTTAAAAAAGATTAGAAATTAAGTGTAAAAACTGGTTAAATAAGCTGATCTAAAGAGTTTAGTAAGTTTATCTGTCTTAAATATACTAATAAAGTAGTCTAAATAGGTTAAAACTCTAAAATAAAGAGTTTAGAGCTTTTTGAAAGTTAAAGAAGATTAGAAATTAACTGTGAAAACTGGTTAAATAGCTGATCTAAAGAGTTTAGTAAGTTTGTCATCTTATATATTCTAATAAAGTAGTCTAAATATGTTAAAACTCTAAAATAAAGACTTTAGAGCTTTTTGAAAGTTAAAAAAGATTAGAAATTAACTTAAAAACTGGTTAAATAAGCTGATGTAAAGAGTTCAGTAAATTTATCTGTCTCAAACATACTAATAAAGTAGTCTAAATAGGTTAAAACTCTAAAATAAAGATTTTAGAGCTTTTTGAAAGATAAAAAAGATTAGAAATTAACTGTGAAAACTGGTTAAATTGCTGATCTAAAGAGTTTAGTAAGTTTATCGTCTTAAATATTGTAATAAAGTAGTCTAAATAGGTTAAAATTCTAAAATAAAGACTTTAGAGCTTTTTGAAAGTTAAAAAAGATTAGAAATTAACTTAAAAACTGGTTAAATAAGCTGATGTAAAGAGTTTAGTAAGTTTATCTGCCTTAAATATACTAATAAAGTAGACTAAATAGGTTAAAACTCTAAAAAAAAGAGTTTAGAGCTTTTTGAATGTTAAAAAAGATTAGAAATTAACTGTGAAAACTGGTTAAATAAGCTGATCTAAAGAGTTGTGTAAGTTTATCTCTCTTAAATATTGTAATAAAGTAGTCTAAATAGGTTAAAACTCTAAAATAAAGAGTTTAGAGCATTTTGAAAGTTAAAAAATATTAAAAATTAATTGTGAAACTTGTTAAATAAGCTGATCTAAAGAGTTTAGTAAGTTTATCTCTCTTAAATATACTAATAAAGTAGTCTAAATAGGTTAAAACTCTAAAATAAAGAGTTTAGAGCTTTTTGAAAGTTAAAAAAATTAGAAATTAAGTGTGAAAACTGGTTAAATAAGCTGATCTAAAGAGTTTAGTAAGTTTATCTCTCTTAAGTATTGTAATAAAGTAGTCTAAATAGGTTAGAACACTAAAATAAAGTATTTAGAGCTTTTAGAAAGTTAAAAAAGATTAGAAATTAACTGTGAAAAATGGTTAAATAAGCTGATCTAAAGAGTTTAGTAAGTTTATCTGTCTTAAATATACTAATAAAGTAGTCTAAATAGGTTAAAACTCTAAAATAAAGAGTTTAGAGCTTTTTTAAAGGTAAAAAGATTAGAAATTGACAGTGAAAAATTGTTAAATAAGCTGATCTAAAGAGTTTAGTAAGTTTATCTGTCTTAAATATACTAATAAAGTAGTATAAATAGGTTAAAACTCTAAAATAAAGAGTTTAGAGCTTTTAGAAAGTTAGAAAAGATTTGAAATTAACTGTGAAAACTGGTTAAATAAGCTGATGTTAAGAGTTTAGTAAGTTTATCTGTCATAAATATACTAATAAAGTAGTCTAAATAGGTTAAAACTCTAAAATAAAGAGTTTAGAGCTTTTTTAAAGGTAAAAAGATTAGAAATTAACAGTGAAAAATGGTTAAATAAGCTGATCTAAAGAGTTTAGTAAGTTTATCTGTCTTAAATATACTAATAAAGTAGTCTAAATAGGTTAAAACTCTAAAATAAAGAGTTTAGAGCTTTTAGAAAGTTAAAAAAGATTAGAAATTAAGTGTAAACCTGGTTAAATAAGCTGATCTAAAGAGTTTAGTAAGTTTATCTGTCTTAAATATACTAATAAAGTAGTCTAAATAGGTTAAAACTCTAAAATAAAGAGTTTAGAGCTTTTTGAAAGTTAAAAAAGATTAGAAATTAACTGTAAAAACTGGTTAAATAAGCTGATCTAAAGAGTTTAGTAAGTTTATCTGTCTCAAATATACTAATAAAGTAGTCTAAATAGGTTAAAACTCTAAAATAAAGAGTTTAGAGCTTTTTGAAAGTTAAAAAAGATTAGAAATTAACTGTGAAAACTGGTTAAATAGCTGATCTAAAGAGTTTAGTAAGTTTATCATCTTATATATTCTAATAAAGTAGTCTAAATATGTTAAAACTCTAAAATAAAGAGTTTAGAGCTTTTTGAAAGTTAAAAAAGATTAGAAATTAATTGTGAAACTTGTTAAATAAGCTGATCTAAAGAGTTTAGTAAGTTTATCTCTCTTAAATATACTAATAAAGTAGTCTAAATAGGTTAAAACTCTAAAATGAAGAGTTTAGAGCTTTTTGAAAGTTAAAAAAATTAGAAATTAACAGTGAAAACTGGTTAAATAAGCTGATCTAAAGCGTTTAGTAAGTTTATCTCTCTTAAGTAATGTTATAAAGTAGTCTAAATAGGTTAGAACACTAAAATAAAGTATTTAGAGCTTTTAGAAAGTTAAAAAAGATTAGAAATTAACTGTGAAAAATGGTTAAATAAGCTGATCTAAAGAGTTTAGTAAGTTTATCTCTCTTAAATATACTAATAAAGTAGTCTAAATAGGTTAAAACTCTAAAATAAAGAGTTTAGACCTTTTTTAAAGGTAAAAAGATTAGAAGTTAACAGTGAAAACTGGTTAAATAAGCTGATCGAAAGAGTTTAGTAAGTTTATCTGTCTTAAATATACTAATAAAGTAGTATAAATAGGTTAAAACTCTAAAATAAAGAGTTTAGAGCTTTGAGAAAGTTAGAAAAGATTTGAAATTAACTGTGAAAACTGGTTAAATAAGCTGATCTAAAGAGTTTAGTAAGTTTATCCGTCTTAAATATACTAATAAAGTAGTCTAAATAGGTGAAAACTCTAAAATAAAGAGTTTAGAGCTTTTTTAAAGGTAAAAAGATTAGAAATTAACAGTGAAAAATGGTTAAATAAGCTGATCTAAAGAGTTTAGTAAGTTTATCCGTCTTAAATATACTAATAAAGTAGTCTAAATAGGTGAAAACTCTAAAATAAAGAGTTTAGAGCTTTTTTAAAGGTAAAAAGATTAGAAATTAACAGTGAAAAATGGTTAAATAAGCTGATCTAAAGAGTTTAGTAAGTTTATCTGTCTTAAATATACTAATAAAGTAGTCTAAATAGGTTAAAACTCTAAAATAAAGAGTTTAGAGCTTTTAGAAAGTTAAAAAAGATTAGAAATTAAGTGTAAACCTGGTTAAATAAGCTGATGTAAAGAGTTTAGTAAGTTTATCTGTCTTAAATATACTAATAAAGTAGTCTAAATAGGTTAAAACTCTAAAATAAAGAGTTTAGAGCTTTTTGAAAGTTAAAAAAGATTAGAAATTAACTGTGAAAACTGGTTAAATAAGCTGATCTAAATAGTTTAGTAAGTTTATCTGTCTTAAATATACTAATAAAGTAGTCTAAATAGGTTAAAACTCTAAAATAAAGAGTTTAGAGCTTTTTGAAAGTTAAAAAAGATTAGAAATTAACTGTAAAAACTGGTTAAATAAGCTGATCTAAAGAGTTTAGTAAGTTTATCTGTCTTAAATATACTAATAAAGTAGTCTAAATAGGTTAAAACTCTAAAATAAAGAGTTTAGAGCTTTTTGAAAGTTAAAAAAGATTAGAAATTAACTGTAAAAACCGGTTAAATAGCTGATCTAAAGAGTTTAGCAAGTTTATCATCTTATATATTCTAAAAAAGTAGTCTAAATATGTTAAAACTCTAAAATAAAGAGTTTAAAAGCTTTTTGAAAGTTAAAAAAGATTAGAAATTAACTGTGAAAACTGGTTAAATAAGCTGATGTAAAGAGTTTAGTAAGTTTATCTCTCTTAAATATACTAATAAAGTAGTCTAAATAGGTGAAAACTCTAAAATAAAGAGTTTAGAGCTTTTAGAAAGTTAAAAAAATTAGAAATTAACTGTGAAAACTGGTTAAATAAGCTGATGTAAAGAGTTTAGTAAGTTTATCTGTTTTAAATATACTAACAAAGTAGTCTAAATAGGTTAAAACTCGAAAGTAAAGAGTTTAGAGCTTTTAGAAAGTTAAAAAAGATTAGAAATTAACTGTGAAAACTGGTTAAATAAGCTGATCTAAAGAGTTTAGTAAGTTTCTCTCTCTTAAATATACTAATAAAGTAGTCTAAATAGGTTAAACCTCTAAAATAAAGAGTTTAGAGCTTTTTGAAAGTTAAAAAAGATTAGAAATTAACTGTGAAAACTGGTTAAATAAGCTGATCTAAAGAGTTTAGTAAGTTTATCTGTCTTAAATATACTAATAAAGTAGTCTAAATAGGTTAAAACTCTAAAATAAAGAGTTTAGAGCTTTTTGAAATTTAAAAAAAATTAGAAATTAACTGTGAAAGCTGGTTAAATAAGCTGATGTAAAGGGTTTAGTAAGTTTATCTGTCTTAAATATACTAATAAAGTAGTCTAAATAGGTTAAAACTCTAAAATAAAGAGTTTAGAGCTTTTAGAAAGTTAAAAAAGATTAGAAATTAAGTGAAAACCTGGTTAAATAAGCTGATGTAAACAGTTTAGTAAGTTTATCTCTCTTAAATATACTAATAAAGTAGTCTAAAAAGGTTAAAACTCTAAAATAAAGAGTTTAGAGCTTTTAGAAAGTTAAAAAAGATTACAAATTAACTGTGAAAACTGGTTAAATAAGCTGATCTAAAGAGTTTAGTAAGTTTATCTGTCTTAAATATACTAATAAAGTAGTCTAAATAGGTTAGAACTCTAAAATAAAGAGTTTAGAGATTTTTGAAAGTTAAAAAAGATTAGAAATTAACTGTGAAAACTGGTTAAATAGCTGATCTAAAGAGTTTAGTAAGTTTATCGTGTTAAATATTCTAATAAAGTAGTCTAAATAGGTTAAAAATTTCAAATAAAGACTTTAGAGCTTTTTGAAAGTTAAAAAAGATTAGAAATTAATTTAAAAACTGGTTAAATAAGCTGATCTAAAGAGTTTAGTAAGTTTATCTGCCTTAAATATACTAATAAAGTAGTCTAAATAGGTTAAAACTCTAAAATAAAGAGTTTAGAGCTTTTTGAAAGTTAAAAAAGATTAGAAATTAAGTGTAAAAACTGGTTAAATAAGCTGATGTAAAGAGTTTAGTAGGATTATCTGTCTTAAATATACTAATATGTAGTCTAAATAGGTTAAAACTCTAAAATAAAGAGTTTAGAGCTTTTTTAAAGGTAAAAAAGATTAGAAATTAACCGTGAAAACTGGTTAAATAAGCTGATCTAAAGAGTTTAGTAAGTCAATCTGTCTTCAATATACTAATAAAGTAGTTTAAATAGGTTAAAACTCTAAAATAAAGACTTTAGAGCTTTTAGAAAGTTAAAAAAGATTAGAAATTAAGTGTAAAAACTGGTTAAATAAGCTGATGTAAGGAGTTTAGTAAGTTTATCTGTCTTAAATATACTAATAAAGTAGTCTAAATAGGTTAAAACTCTAAAATAAAGAGTTTAGAGCTTTTTGAAAGTTAAAAAAAATTAGAAATTAACTGTGAAAACTGGTTATATAAGCTGATCTAAAGAGTTTAGTAAGTTTATCTGTGTTAAACATACTAATAAAGTAGTCTAAATAGGTAAAAACTCTAAAATAAAGAGTTTAGAGCTTTTTGAAAGTTAAAAAAGATTAGAAATTAACTGTGAAAACTGGTTAAATAAGCTGATCTAAAGAGTTTAGTAAGTTTATCTGTCTTAAATATACTAATAAAGTAGTCTAAATAGGTTAAAACTCTAAAATAAAGAGTTTAGAGCTTTTAGAAAGTTAAAAAAGATTAGAAATTAAGTGTAAAAACTGGTTAAATAAGCTGATGTAAAGAGTTTAGTAAGTTTATCTGTCTTAAATATACTAATAAAGTAGTCTAAATAGGTTAAAACTCTAAAATAAAGAGTTTAGAGCTTTTTGAAAGTTAAAAAAAATTAGAAATTAACTGTGAAAACTGGTTAAATAAGGTGATCTAAAGAGTTTAGTAATTTTATCTGTCTTAAATATACTAATAAAGTAGTCTAAATAGGTTAAAACTCTAAAATAAAGAGTTTAGAGCTTTTTGAAAGTTAAAAAAGATTAGAAATTAACTGTGAAATCTGGTTAAATAAGCTGATCTAAAGAGTTTAGTAAGTTTATCTGTCTTAAATATACTAATAAAGTAGTCTAAATAGGTTAAAACTCTAAAATAAAGAGTTTAGAGCTTTTAGAAAGTTAAAAAAGATTAGAAATTAAGTGTAAAAACTGGTTAAATAAGCTGATGTAAAGAGTTTAGTAAGTTTATCTGTCTTAAATATACTAATAAAGTAGTCTAAATAGGTTAAAACTCTAAAATAAAGAGTTTAGAGCTTTTTGAAAGTTAAAAAAGATTAGAAATTAACTGTGAAAACTGGTTAAATAAGCTAATCTAAAGAGTTTAGTAAGTTTATCTGTCTTAAATATACTAATAAAGTAGTCTAAATAGGTTAAAACTCTAAAATAAAGAGTTTAGAGCTTTTAGAAAGTTAAAAAAGATTAGAAATTAACTGTAAAAACTGGTTAAATAAGCTGATGTAAAGAGTTTAGTAAGTTTATCTGTCTTAAATATACTAATAAAGTAGTCTAAATAGGTTAAAACTCTAAAATAAAGAGTTTAGAGCTTTTAGAAAGTTAAAAAACATTAGAAATTAAGTGTAAACCTGGTTAAATAAGCTGATGTAAAGAGTTTAGTAAGTTTATCTCTCTTAAATATTCCAATAAAGTCGTCTAAAAAGGTTAAAACTCTAAAATAAAGAGTTTAGAGCTTTTTGAAAGTTAAAAAAGATTAGAAATTAAGTGCATAAACTGGTTAAATAAGCTGATGTAAAGAGTTTAGTAAGTTTATCTGTCTTAAATATACTAATAAAGTAGTCTAAATAGGTTAAAACTCTAAAATAAAGAGTTTAGAGCTTTTTGAAAGATAAAAAAGATTAGAAATTAACTGTGAAAACTGGTTAAATTGCTGATCTAAAGAGTTTAGTAAGTTTATCGTCTTAAATATTCTAATAAAGTAGTCTAAATAGGTTAAAACTCTCAAATAAAGACTTAAGAGCTTTTTGAAAGTTAAAAAAGATTAGAAATTAACTTAAAAACTGGTTAAATAAGCTGATGTAAAGAGTTTAGTAAGTTTTTCTGCCTTAAATATACTAATAAAGTAGTCTAAATAGGTTAAAACTCTAAAATAAAGAGTTTAGAGCTTTTTGAAAGTTAAAAAAGATTAGAAATTAACTGTGAAAACTGGTTAAATAAGCTGATCTAAAGAGTTTAGTAAGTTTATCTGTCTTAAATATACTAATAAAGTAGTCTAAATAGGTTAAAACTCTAAAATAAAGAGTTTAGAGCTTTTAGAAAGTTAAAAAAGATTAGAAATTAAGTGTAAACCTGGTTAAATAAGCTGATGTAAAGAGTTTAGTAAGTTTATCTGTCTTAAATATACTAATAAAGTAGTCTAAATAGGTTAATACTCTAAAATAAAGAGTTTAGAGCTTTTTGAAAGTTAAAAAAGATTAGAAATTAAGTGTAAAAACTGGTTAAATAAGCTGATCTAAAGAGTTTAGTAAGTTTATCTGTCTTAAATATACTAATAAAGTAGTCTAAATAGGTTAAAACTCTAAAATAAAGACTTTAGAGCTTTTTGAAAGTTAAAAAAGATTAGAAATTAACTGTGAAAACTGGTTAAATAGCTGATCTAAAGAGTTTAGTAAGTTTGTCATCTTATATATTCTAATAAAGTAGTCTATATATGTTAAAACTCTAAAATAAAGAGTTTAGAGCTTTTTGAAAGTTAAAAAAGATTAGAAATTAACTTAAAAACTGGTTAAATAAGCTGATGTAAAGAGTTTAGGAAGTTCATCTGACTTAAATATATTAATAAAGTAGTCTAAATAGGTTAAAACTCTAAAATAAAGAGTTTAGAGCTTTTTGAAAGTTAAAAAAGATAAAAATTAACTGTGAAAACTGGTTAAATTGCTGATCTAAAGAGTTTAGTAAGTTTATCTCTCTTAAATATACTAATAAAGTAGTCTAAATAGGTTAAAACTCTAAAATAAAAAGATTAAAAGATTTTTGAAAGTTAAAAAAGATTAGAAATTAACTGTGAAAACTGGTTAAATAAGGTCATCTAAAGAGTTTAGTAAGTTTATCTGTATCTTAAATATACTAATAAAGTAGTCTAAATAGGTTAAAACTCTAAAATAAAGAGTTCAGAGCTTTTTGAAAGGTAAAAAAGATTAGAAATTAAGTGTAAAAACTGGTTAAATAAGCTGATGTAAAGAGTTTAGTAAGTTTATCTGTCTTAAATATACTAATAAAGTAGTCTAAATAGGTTAAAACTCTAAAATAAAGAGTTTAGAGCTTTTTGAAAGATAAAAAAGATTAGAAATTAACTGTGAAAACTGGTTAAATTGCTGATCTAAAGAGTTTAGTAAGTTTATCGTCTTAAATATTCTAATAAAGTAGTCTAAATAGGGTAAAACTCTCAAATAAAGACTTTAGAGCTTTTTGAAAGTTAAAAAAGATTAGAAATTAACTTAAAAACTGGTTAAATAAGCTCATTTAAAGAGTTTAGTAAGTTTATCTGCCTTAAATATAATAATAAAGTAGTCTAAATAGGTTAAAACTCTAAAATAAAGAGTTTAGAGCTTTTTGAAAGTTAAAAAAGATTAGAAATTAACTGTGAAAACTGGTTAAATAAGCTGATCTAAAGAGTTTAGTAAGTTTATCTCTCTTAAATATTGTAATAAAGTAGTCTAAATAGGTTAAAACTCTAAAATAAAGACTTTAGAGCTTTTTGAAAGTTAAAAAAGATTAGAAATTAATTGTGAAACTTGTTAAATAAGCTGATCTAAAGAGTTTAGTAAGTTTATCTGTCTTAAATAGACTAATAAAGTAGTCTAAATAGGTTAAAACTCTAAAATAAAGAGTTTAGAGCTTTTTAAAAGTTACAAAAGATTAGAAATTAACTGTGAAAACTGGTTAAATAAGCTGATCTAAAGAGTTTAGTAAGTTTATCTCTCTTAAATATTGTAAAAAAGTAGTCTCAATAGGTTAAAACACTAAAATAAAGTATTTAGAGCTTTTAGAAAGTTAAAAAAGATTAGAAATTAACTGTGAAAACTGGTTAAATAAGCTGATCTAAAGAGTTTAGTAAGTTTATCTGTCTTAAATATACTAATAAAGTAGTCTAAATAGGTTAAAACTCTAAAATAAAGAGTTTAGAGCTTTTTTAAAGTTAAAAAGGTTAGAAATTAACAGTGAAAAATGGTTAAATAAGCTGATCTAAAGAGTTTAGTAAGTTTATCTGTCTTAAATATACTAATAAAGTAGTCTAAATAGGTTAAAACTCTAAAATAAAGAGTTTAGAGCTTTGAGAAAGTTAGAAAATATTTGAAATTAACTGTGAAATCTGGTTAAATAAGCTGATGTAAAGAGTTTAGTAAGTTTATCTCTCTTAAATATACTAATAAAGTAGTCTAAATAGGTTAAAACTCTAAAATAAAGAGTTAGAGCTTTTTGAAAGTTAAAAAAAATTAGAAATTAACTGTGAAAACTGGTTAAATAAGCTGATCTAAAGAGTTTAGTAAGTTTATCTGTCTTAAATATACTAATAAAGTAGTCTAAATAGGTTAAAACTCTAAAATGAAGAGTTTAGAGCTTTTTGAAAGTTAAAAAAGATTAGAAATTAAGTGTAAACCTGGTTAAATAAGCTGATGTAAAGAGTTTAGTAAGTTTATCTGTCTTAAATATACTAATAAAGTAGTCTAAATAGGTTAAAACTCTAAAATAAAGAGTTTAGAGCTTTTTGAAAGTTAAAAAAGATTAGAAATTAACTGTGAAAACTGGTTGAATAAGGTGATGTAATGAGTTTAGCAAGTTTATCTGTCTTAAATATACTAATAAAGTAGTCTAAATAGGTTAAAACTCTAAAATAAAGAGTTTAGAGCTTTTTGAAAGTTAAAAAAGATTAGAAATTAAGTGTAAACACTGGTTAGATAAGCTGATCTAAACAGTTTAACAAGTTTATCTGTCTTAAATATACTAATAAAGTAGTCTAAATAGGTTAAAACTCTAAAATAAAGAGTTTAGAGCTTTTTGAAAGTTAAAAAAATTAGAAATTAACTGTGAAAACTGGTTAAATAAGCTGATCTAAAGAGTTTAGTAAGTTTATCTGTCTTAAATACACTAATAAAGTAGTCTAAATAGGTTAAAACACTAAAATAAAGTATTTAGAGCTTTTAGAAAGTTAAAAAAGATTAGAAATTAACTGTGAAAACTGGTTAAATAAGCTGATCTAAATAGTTTAGTAAGTTTATCTGTCTTAAATATACTAATATAGTAGTCTAAATAGGTTAAAACTCTAAAATAAAGAGTTTAGAGCTTTTTTAAAGTTAAAAAGGTTAGAAATTAACAGTGAAAACTGGTTAAATAAGCTGATCTAAAGAGTTTAGTAAGTTTATCTGTCTTAAATATACTAATAAAGTAGTCTCAATAGGTTAAAACTCTAAAATAAAGAGTTTAGAGCTTTGAGAAAGTTAGAAAATATTTGAAATTAACTGTGAAATCTGGTTAAATAAGCTGATGTAAAGAGTTTAGTAAGTTTATCTCTCTTAAATATACTAATAAAGTAGTCTAAATAGGTTAAAACTCTAAAATAAAGAGTTTAGAGCTTTTTGAAAGTTAAAAAAAATTAGAAATTAACTGTGAAAACTGGTTAAATAAGCTGATCTAAAGAGTTTAGTAAGTTTATCTGTCTTAAATATACTAATAAAGTAGTCTAAATAGGTTAAAACTCTAAAATAAAGACTTTAGAGCTTTTTGAAAGTTAAAAAAGATTAGAAATTAAGTGTAAACCTGGTTAAATAAGCTGATGTAAAGAGTTTAGTAAGTTTATCTGTCTTAAATATACTAATAAAGTAGTCTAAATAGGTTAAAACTCTAAAATAAAGAGTTTAGAGCTTTTTGAAAGTTAAAAAAGATTAGAAATTAAGTGTGAAAACTGGTTAAATAAGCTGATCTAAAGAGTTTAGTAAGTTTATCTGTCTTAAATATACTAATAAAGTAGTCTAAATAGGTTAAAACTCTAAAATAAAGAGTTTAGAGCTTTTTGAAAGTTAAAAAAGATTAGAAATTAAGTGTGAACACTGGTTAGATAAGCTGATCTAAAGAGTTTAGTAAGTTTATCTGTCTTAAATATACTAATAAGGTAGTCTAAATAGGTTAAAACTCTAAAATAAAGAGTTTAGAGCTCTTATAAAGGTAAAAAAGATTAGAAATTAACTGTGAAAACTGGTTAAATAAGCTGATCTAAAGAGTTTAGTAAGTTAATCTGTCTTAAATATACTAATAAAGTAGTCTAAATAGGTTAAAACTCTAAAATAAAGAGTTTAGAGCTTTTAGAAAGTTAAAAAAGATTAGAAATTAAGTGTAAAAACTGGTTAAATAAGCTGATTTAAAGAGTTTAGTAAGTTTATCTGTCTTAAATATACTAATAAAGTAGTCTAAATAGGTTAAAACTCTAAAATAAAGAGTTTAGAGCTTTTTGAAAGTTAAAAAAATTAGAAATTAAGTGTAAAAACTGGTTAAATAAGCTGATCTAAAGAGATTAGTAAGTTTATCTGTCTTAAATATACTAATAAAGTAGTCTAAATAGGTTAAAACTCTAAAATAAAGAGTTTAGAGCTTTTAGAAAGTTAAAAAAGATTAGAAATTAACTGTGAAAAATGGTTAAATAGCTGATCTAAAGAGTTTAGTAAGTTTATCGTCTTAAATATTCTAAAAAAGTAGTCTAAATAGGTTAAAACTCTAAAATAAAGACTTTAGAGCTTTTTGAAAGTTAAAAAAGATTAGAAATTAACTGTGAAAACTGGTTAAATAAGCTGATCTAAAGAGTTTAGTAAGTTTATCTCTCTTAAATATACTAATAAAGTAGTCTAAATAGGTTAAAACTCTAAAATAAAGAGTTTAGAGCTTTTAGAAAGTTAAAAAAGATTAGAAATTAAGTGTAAAAACTGGTTAAATAAGCTGATCTAAAGAGTTTAGCAAGTTTATCTCTCTTAAATATACTAATAAATTAGTCTAAATAGGTTAAAACTCTAAAATAAAGAGTTTAGAGCTTTAAGAAAGTTAAAAAAGATTAGAAATTAAGTGTAAAAACTGGTTAAATAAGCTGATGTAAAGAGTTTAGCAAGTTTATCTGTCTTAAATATACTAATAAAGTAGTCTAAATAGGTCAAAACTTTAAAATAAAGAGTTTAGAGCTTTTTGAAAGTTAAAAAAGATTAGAAATTAACTGTGAAAACTGGTTAAATAAGCTGATCTAAAGAGTTTAGTAAGTTTATCTGTCTTAAATATACTAATAAAGTAGTCTAAATAGGTTAAACCTCTAAAATAAAGAGATTAAAAGCTTTTTGAAAGTTAAAAAAGATTAGAAATTAACTGTGAAAACTGGTTAAATAAGCTGATCTAAAGAGTTTAGTAAGTGGATCTGTCATAAATATACTAATAAAGTAGTCTAAATAGGTTAAAACTCTAAAATAAAGAGTTTAGAGCTTTTAGAAAGTTAAAAAAGATTAGAAATTAAGTGTAAAAAATGGTTAAATAAGCTGATCTAAAGAGTTTAGTAGGTTTATCTGTCTTAAATATACTAATAAAGTAGTCTAAATAGGTTAAAACTCTAAAATAAAGAGTTTAGAGCTTTTTTAAAGGTAAAAAAGATTAGAAATTAACTGTGAAAACTGGTTAAATAAGCTGATCTAAAGAGTTTAGTAAGTTAATCTGTCTTAAATATACTAATAAAGTAGTCTAAATAGGTTAAAACTCTAAAATAAAGAGTTTAGAGCTTTTTGAAAGTTAAAAACGATTATAAATTAACTGTGAAAACTGGTTAAATAAGCTGATCTAAAGAGTTTAGTAAGTTTATCTGTCTTAAATATACTAATAAAGTAGTCTAAATAGGTTAAAACTTTAAAATAAAGAGTTTAGAGCTTTTTGAAAGTTAAAAAAGATTAGAAATTAACTGTGAAAACTGGTTAAATAAGCTGATGTAAAGAGTTTAGTAAGTTTATCTGTCTTAAATATACTAATAAAGTAGTCTAAATAGGTTAAAACTCTAAAATAAAGAGTTTAGAGCTTTTTGAAAGTTAAAAAAGATTAGAAATTAAGTGTGAAAACTGGTTAAATAAGCTGATCTAAAGAGTTTAGTAAGTTTATCTGTCTTAAATATACTAATAAAGTAGTCTAAATAGGTTAAAACTCTAAAATAAAGAGTTTAGAGCTTTTAGCAAGTTAAAAAAGATTAGAAATTAAGTGTAAACACTGGTTAGATAAGCTGATCTAAAGAGTTTAGTAAGTTTATCTGTCTTAAATATACTAATAAAGTAGTCTAAATAGGTTAAAACTCTAAAATAAAGAGTTTAGAGCTCTTATAAAGGTAAAAAAGATTAGAAATTAACTGTGAAAACTGGTTAAATAAGCTGATCTAAAGAGTTTAGTAAGTTAATCTGTCTTAAATATACTAATAAAGTAGTCTAAATAGGTTAAAACTCTAAAATAAAGAGTTTAGAGCTTTTAGAAAGTTAAAAAAGATTAGAAATTAAGTGTAAAAACTGGTTAAATAAGCTGATTTAAAGAGTTTAGTAAGTTTATCTGTCTTAAATATACTAATAAAGTAGTCTAAATAGGTTAAAACTCTAAAATAAAGAGTTTAGAGCTTTTTGAAAGTTAAAAAAATTAGAAATTAAGTGTAAAAACTGGTTAAATAAGCTGATCTAAAGAGTTTAGTAAGTTTATCTGTCTTAAATATACTAATAAAGTAGTCTAAATAGGTTAAAACTCTAAAATAAAGAGTTTAGAGCTTTTAGAAAGTTAAAAAAGATTAGAAATTAACTGTGAAAAATGGTTAAATAGCTGATCTAAAGAGTTTAGTAAGTTTATCGTCTTAAATATTCTAAAAAAGTAGTCTAAATAGGTTAAAACTCTAAAATAAAGACTTTAGAGCTTTTTGAAAGTTAAAAAAGATTAGAAATTAACTGTGAAAACTGGTTAAATAAGCTGATCTAAAGAGTTTAGTAAGTTTATCTCTCTTAAATATACTAATAAAGTAGTCTAAATAGGTTAAAACTCTAAAATAAAGAGTTTAGAGCTTTTACAAAGTTAAAAAAGATTAGAAATTAAGTGTAAAAACTGGTTAAATAAGCTGATCTAAAGAGTTTAGCAAGTTTATCTCTCTTAAATATACTAATAAATTAGTCTAAATAGGTTAAAACTCTAAAATAAAGAGTTTAGAGCTTTAAGAAAGTTAAAAAAGATTAGAAATTAAGTGTAAAAACTGGTTAAATAAGCTGATGTAAAGAGTTTAGCAAGTTTATCTGTCTTAAATATACTAATAAAGTAGTCTAAATAGGTCAAAACTTTAAAATAAAGAGTTTAGAGCTTTTTGAAAGTTAAAAAAGATTAGAAATTAACTGTGAAAACTGGTTAAATAAGCTGATCTAAAGAGTTTAGTAAGTTTATCTGTCTTAAATATACTAATAAAGTAGTCTAAATAGGTTAAAACTCTAAAATAAAGAGATTAAAAGCTTTTTGAAAGTTAAAAAAGATTAGAAATTAACTGTGAAAACTGGTTAAATAAGCTGATCTAAAGAGTTTAGTAAGTGGATCTGTCATAAATATACTAATAAAGTAGTCTAAATAGGTTAAAACTCTAAAATAAAGAGTTTAGAGCTTTTAGAAAGTTAAAAAAGATTAGAAATTAAGTGTAAAAAATGGTTAAATAAGCTGATCTAAAGAGTTTAGTAGGTTTATCTGTCTTAAATATACTAATAAAGTAGTCTAAATAGGTTAAAACTCTAAAATAAAGAGTTTAGAGCTTTTTTAAAGGTAAAAAATATTAGAAATTAACTGTGAAAAATGGTTAAATAGCTGATCTAAAGAGTTTAGTAAGTTTATCGTCTTAAATATTCTAAAAAAGTAGTCTAAATAGGTTAAAACTCTAAAATAAAGACTTTAGAGCTTTTTGAAAGTTAAAAAAGATTAGAAATTAACTATGAAAACTGGTTAAATAAGCTGATCTAAAGAGTTTAGTAAGTTTATCTCTCTTAAATATACTAATAAAGTAGTCTAAATAGGTTAAAACTCTAAAATAAAGAGTTTAGAGCTTTTACAAAGTTAAAAAAGATTAGAAATTAAGTGTAAAAACTGGTTAAATAAGCTGATCTAAAGAGTTTAGCAAGTTTATCTGTCTTAAATATACTAATAAATTAGTCTAAATAGGTTAAAACTCTAAAATAAAGAGTTTAGAGCTTTAAGAAAGTTAAAAAAGATTAGAAATTAAGTGTAAAAACTGGTTAAATAAGCTGATGTAAAGAGTTTAGCAAGTTTATCTGTCTTAAATATACTAATAAAGTAGTCTAAATAGGTCAAAACTTTAAAATAAAGAGTTTAGAGCTTTTTGAAAGTTAAAAAAGATTAGAAATTAACTGTGAAAACTGGTTAAATAAGCTGATCTAAAGAGTTTAGTAAGTTTATCTGTCTTAAATATACTAATAAAGTAGTCTAAATAGGTTAAAACTCTAAAATAAAGAGATTAAAAGCTTTTTGAAAGTTAAAAAAGATTAGAAATTAACTGTGAAAACTGGTTAAATAAGCTGATCTAAAGAGTTTAGTAAGTGGATCTGTCATAAATATACTAATAAAGTAGTCTAAATAGGTTAAAACTCTAAAATAAAGAGTTTAGAGCTTTTAGAAAGTTAAAAAAGATTAGAAATTAAGTGTAAAAAATGGTTAAATAAGCTGATCTAAAGAGTTTAGTAGGTTTATCTGTCTTAAATATACTAATAAAGTAGTCTAAATAGGTTAAAACTCTAAAATAAAGAGTTTAGAGCTTTTTTAAAGGTAAAAAAGATTAGAAATTAACTGTGAAAACTGGTTAAATAAGCTGATCTAAAGAGTTTAGTAAGTTAATCTGTCTTAAATATACTAATAAAGTAGTCTAAATAGGTTAAAACTCTAAAATAAAGACTTTAGAGCTTTTAGAAAGTTAAAAAAGATTAGAAATTAAGTGTAAAAACTGGTTAAATAAGCTGATTTAAAGAGTTTAGTAAGTTTATCTGTCTTAAATATACTAATAAAGTAGTCTAAATAGGTTAAAACTCTAAAATAAAGAGTTTAGAGCTTTTTGAAAGTTAAAAAAGATTAGAAATTAACTGTCAAAACTGGTTAAATAAGCTGATCTAAAGAGTTTAGTAAGTTTATCTGTCTTAAATATACTAATAAAGTAGTCTAAATAGGTTAAAACTCTAAAGTAAAGAGTTTAGAGCTTTTTGAAAGTTAAAAAAGATTAGAAATTAACTGTGAAAACTGGTTAAATAAGCTGATCTAAAGAGTATAGTAAGTTTATCTGTTTTAAATATACTAATAAAGTAGTCTAAATAGGTTAAAACTCTAAAATAAAGAGTTTAGAGCTTTTTGAAAGTTAAAAAGATTAGAAATTAAGTGTAAAAACTAGTTAAATAACCTGATGTAAAGAGTTTAGTAAGTTTATCTCTGTGAAATATAATAATAATGTAGTCAAAATAGGTTAAAACTCTAAAATAAAGAGTTTAGAGCTTTTAGAAAGTTAAAAAAGATTAGAAATTAAGTGTAAAAACTGGTTAAATAAGCTGATGTAAAGAGTTTAGCAAGTTTATCTGTCTTAAATATACTAATAAAGTAGTCTAAATAGGTTAAAACTCTAAAATAAAGAGTTTAGAGCTTTTTGAAAGTTAAAAAAGATTAGAATTTAACTGTGAAAATTGGTTAAATAAGCTGATCTAAAGAGTTTAGTAAGTTTATCTGTCTTAAATATACTAATAAAGTAGTCTAAATAGGTTAAAACTCTAAAATAAAGAGTTTATAGCTTTTTGAAAGTTAAAAAAGATTAGAAATTAACTGTGAAAACTGGTTAAATAAGCTGATCTAAAGAGTTTAGTAAGTTTATCTGTTTTAAATATACTAATAAAGTAGTCTAAATAGGTTAAAACTCTAAAATAAAGAGTTTAGAGCTTTTTGAAAGTTAAAAAAGATTAGAAATTAACTGTGAAAACTGGTTAAATAAGCTGATCTAAAGAGTTTAGTAAGTTTATCTCTTTTAAATATACTAATAAAGTAGTCTAAATAGGTTAAAACTCTAAAATAAAGAGTTTAGAGCTTTTTGAAAGTTAAAAAAGATTACAAATTAACTGTGAAAACTGGTTAAATAAGCTGATCTAAAGAGTTTAGTAAGTTTATCTGTCATAAATATACTAATAAAGTAGTCTAAATAGGTTAAAACTCTAAAATAAAGAGTTTAGAGCTTTTAGAAAGTTAAAAAAGATTAGAAATTAAGTGTAAAAAATGGTTAAATAAGCTGATGTAAAGAGTTTAGTAGGTTTATCTGTCTTAAATATACTAATAAAGTAGTCTAAATAGGTTAAAACTCTAAAATAAAGAGTTTAGAGCTTTTTTAAAGGTAAAAAAGATTAGAAATTAACTGTGAAAACTGGTTAAATAAGCTGATCTAAAGAGTTTAGTAAGTTAATCTGTCTTAAATATACTAATAAAGTAGTCTAAATAGGTTAAAACTCTAAAATAAAGACTTTAGAGCTTTTAGAAAGTTAAAAAAGATTAGAAATTAAGTGTAAAAACTGGTTAAATAAGCTGATTTAAAGAGTTTAGTAAGTTTATTTGTCTTAAATATACTAATAAAGTAGTCTAAATAGGTTAAAACTCTAAAATAAAGAGTTTAGAGCTTTTTGAAAGTTAAAAAAGATTAAAAATTAACTGTGAAAAATGGTTAAATAAGCTGATCTAAAGAGTTTAGTAAGTTTATCTGTCTTAAATATACTAATAAAGTAGTCTAAAAGGTTAAAACTCTAAAGTAAAGAGTTTAGAGCTTTTTGAAAGTTAAAAAAGATTAGAAATTAACTGTGAAAACTGGTTAAATAAGCTGATCTAAAGAGTATAGTAAGTTTATCTGTTTTAAATATACTAATAAAGTAGTCTAAATAGGTTAAAACTCTAAAATAAAGAGTTTAGAGCTTTTTGAAAGTTAAAAAAGATTAGAAATTAACTGTGAAAACTAGTTAAATAACCTGATGTAAAGAGTTTAGTAAGTTTATCTCTGTGAAATATAATAATAATGTAGTCAAAATAGGTTAAAACTCCAAATTAAAGAGTTTAGAGCTTTTTGAAAGTTAAAAAAGATTAGAAATTAACTGTGAAAACTGGTTAAATAAGGTGATCTAAAGAGTTTAGTAAGTTTATCTGTCTTAAATATACTAATAAAGTAGTCTAAATAGGTTAAAACTCTAAAATAAAGAGTTTAGAGCTTTTAGAAAGTTAAAAAAGATTAGAAATTAAGTGTAAAAACTGGTTAAATAAGCTGATGTAAAGAGTTTAGTAAGTTTATCTGTCTTAAATATACTAATAAAGTAGTCTAAATAGGTTAAAACTCTAAAATAAAGAGTTTAGAGCTTTTTGAAAGTTAAAAAAAGATTAGAATTTAACTGTGAAAATTGGTTAAATAAGCTGATCTAAAGAGTTTAGTAAGTTTATCTGTCTTAAATATACTAATAAAGTAGTCTAAATAGGTTAAAACTCTAGAATAAAGAGTTTAGAGCTTTTTCAAAGTTAAAAAAGATTAGAAATTAACTGTGAAAACTGGTTAAATAAGCTGATCTAGAGAGTTTAGTAAGTTTATCTGTTTTAAATATACTAATAAAGTAGTCTAAATGGGTTAAAACTCTAAAATAAAGAGTTTAGAGCTTTTTGAAAGTTAAAAAAGATTAGAAATTAACTGTGAAAACTGGTTAAATAAGCTGATCTAAAGAGTTTAGTAAGTTTATCTCTTTTAAATATTCTAATAAAGTAGTCTAAATAGGTTAAAACTCTAAAATAAAGATTTTAGAGCTTTTTGAAAGTTAAAAAAGATTACAAATTAACTGTGAAAACTGGTTAAATAAGCTGATGTAAAGAGTTTATTAAGTTTATCTCTGAGAAATATACTAATAAAGAAGCCAAAATAGGTTAAAACTCCAAATTAAAGAGTTTAGAGCTTTTTGAAAGTTAAAAAAGATTACAAATTAACTGTGAAAACTGGTTAAATAAGGTGATCTAAAGAGTTTAGTAAGTTTATCTCTCTTAAATATACTAATAAAGTAGTCTAAATAGGTTAAACCTCTAAAATAAAGAGTTTAGAGCTTTTAGAAAGTTAAAAAAGATTAGAAATTAAGTATAAAAACTTGTTAGATAAGCTGATGTAAAGAGTATTTAGCAAGTTTATCTGTCTTAAATATACTAATAAAGTAGTCTAAATAGGTTAAAACTCTAAAATAAACAATTTAGAGCTTTTTGAAAGTTAAAAAAGATTAGAAATTAACTGTGAAAACTGGTTAAATAAGCTGATGTAAAGAGTTTAGTAAGTTTATCTGTCTTAAATATACTAATAAAGTAGTCTAAATAGGTTAAAACTCTAAAATAAAGAGTTTAGAGCTTTTAGAAAGTTAAAAAAGATTAGAAATTAACTGTGAAAAATGGTTAAATAAGCTGATCTAAAGAGTTTAGTAAGTTTATCTGTCTTAAATATACTAATAAAGTAGTCTAAATAGGTTAAAACTCTAAAATAAAGAGTTTAAGGGCTTTTTGAAAGTTAAAAAAGATTAGAATTTAACTGTGAAAACTGGTTAAATAAGCTGATCTAAAGAGTTTAGTAAGTTTATCTCTCTTAAATATACTAATAAAGTAGTCTAAATAGGTTAAAACTCTAAAATAAAGAGTTTAGAGCTTTTTTAAAGGTAAAAAAGATTAGAAATTAACTGTGAAAACTGGTTAAATAAGCTGATCTAAAGAGTTTAGTAAGTTAATCTGTCTTAAATATACTAATAAAGTAGTCTAAATAGGTTAAAACTCTAAAATAAAGAGTTTAGAGCTTTTAGAAAGGAAAAAAAGATTAGAAATTAAGAGTAAAAACTGGTTAAATGAGCTGATTTAAATAGTTTAGTAAGTTTATCTGTCTTAAATATACTAATAAAGTAGTCTAAATAGGTTAAAACTCTAAAATAAAGAGTTTAGAGTTTTTTGAAAGTTAAAAAAGATTAGAAATTAACTGTGAAAACTGGTTAAATAAGCTGATCTAAAGAGTTTAGTACGTTTATCTGTCTTAAATATACTAATAAAGTAGTCTAAATAGGTTAAAACTCTAAAATAAAGAGTTTAGAGCTTTTTGAAAGTTAAAAAAGATTAGAAATTAACTGTAAAAACTGGTTAAATAAGCTCATGTAAAGAGTTTAGTAAGTTTATCTGTCTTAAATATACTAATAAAGTAGTCTAAATAGGTTAAAACTCTAAAATAAAGAGTTTAGAGCTTTTTGAAAGTTAAAAAAGATTAGATATTAACTGTGAAAACTGGTTAAATAAGCTGATCTAAAGAGTTTAGTAAGTTTATCTGTCTTAAATATACTAATAAAGTAGTCTAAATAGGTTAAAACTCTAAAATAAAGATTTTAAGAGCTTTTTAAAAGTTAAAAAAGATTAGAAATTAACTGTGAAAACTGGTTAAATAAGCTGATCTAAAGAGTTTAGTAAGTTTATCTGTTTTAAATATACTAATAAAGTATTCTAAATAGGTTAAACTCTAAAATAAAGAGTTTAGAGCTTTTTGAAAGTTAAAAAAGATTAGAAATTAACTGTGAAAACTGGTTAAATAAGCTGATCTAAAGAGTTTAGTAAGTTTATCTCTGTGAAATATACTAAAAAAGTAGTCAAAATAGGTTAAAACTCGAAATTAAAGACTTTAGAGCTTTTTGAAAGTTAAAAAAGATTAGAAATTAACTGTGAAAACTGGTTAAATAAGGTGATCTAAAGAGTTTAGTAAGTTTATCTGTCTTAAATATACTAATACAGTAGTCTAAATAGGTTAAAACTCTAAAATAAAGAGTTTAGAGCTTTTAGAAAGTTAAAAAAAATTAGAAATTAAGCGTAAAAACAGGTTAAATAAGCTAATGTAAAGAGTTTAGTAAGTTTACCTGTCTTTAATATACTAATAAAGTAGTCTAAATAGGTTAAAACTCTAAAATAAAGAGTTTAGAGCTTTTTGAAAGTTAAAAAAGATTAGAAATTAACTGTGAAAACTGGTTAAATAAGCTGATGTAAAGAGTTTAGTAAGTTTATCTCTCTTAAATATACTAATAAAGTAGTCTAAATAGGTTAAAACTCTAAAATAAAGAGTTTAGAGCTTTTTGAAAGTTAAAAAAGATTAGAAATTAACTGTGAAAACTGGTTAAATAAGCTGATCTAAAGAGTTTACTAAGTTTATCTGTCTTAAATATACTAATAAAGTAGTCTAAATAGGTTAAAACTCTAAAATAAAGAGTTTAGAGCTTTTAGAAAGTTAAAAAAGATTAGAAATTAACTGTGAAAACTGGTTAAATAAGCTGATCTAAAGAGTTTAGTAAGTTTATCTCTCTTAAATATATTAATAAATTAGTCTAAATAGGTGAAAACTCTAAAGTAAAGAGTTTAGAGCTTTTAGAAATTTAAAAAAGATTAGAAATTAACTGTGAAAACTGGTTAAATAAGCTGATGTAAAGAGTTTAGTAAGTTTATCTGTTTTAAATATACTAATAAAGTAGTCTAAATAGGTTAAAACTCTAAAATAAAGAGTTTAGAGCTTTTTGAAAGTTAAAAAAGATTAGAAATTAACTGTGAAAACTGGTTAAATAAGCTGATGTAAAGAGTTTAGTAAGTTTATCTCTGTGAAATATACTAATAAAGTAGTCAAAATAGGTTAGAATTCCAAATTAAAGAGTTTAGAGCTTTTTGAAAGTTAAAAAAGATTAGAAATTAACTGTGAAATCTGGTTAAATAAGGTGATCTAAAGAGTTTAGTAAGTTTATCTCATTTAAATATACTAATAAAGTAGTCTAAATAGGTTAAAACTCTAAAATAAAGAGTTTAGAGCTTTTAGAAAGTTAAAAAAGATTAGAAATTAAGTGTAAAAACTGGTTAAATAAGCTGATGTAAAGAGTTTAGCAACTTTATCTGTCTTAAATATACTAATAAAGTAGTCTAAATAGGTTAAAACTCTAAAATAAAGAGTTTAGAGCTTTTTGAAAGTTAAAAAAGATTAGAAATTAACTGTGAAAACTGGTTAAATAAGCTGATCTAAAGAGTTTAGTAAGTTTATCTCTCTTAAATATACTAATAAATTAGTCTAAATAGGTGAAAACTCTAAAATAAAGAGTTTAGAGCTTTTAGAAATTTAGAAAAGATTAGAAATTAAGTGTAAAAACTGGTTAAATAAGCTGATGTAAAGAGTTTAGTAAGTTTATCTGTCTTAAATATAGAAATAAAGTAGTCTAAATAGGTTAAAACTCTAAAATAAAGAGTTTAGAGCTTTTTGAAAGTTAAAAAAATTAGAAATTAACTGTGAAAACTGGTTAAATAAGCTGATCTAAAGAGTTTAGTAAGTTTATCTGTCTTAAATATACTAATAAAGTAGTCTAAATAGGTTAAAAATCTAAAATAAGGAGTTTAGAGCTTTTTTAAAGGTAAAAAAGATTAGAAATTAACTGTGAAAACTGGTTAAATAAGCTGATCTAAAGAGTTTAGGAAGTTAATCTGTCTTAGATATACTAATAAAGTAGTCGAAATAGATTAAAACTCTAAAATAAAGAGTTTAGAGCTTTTTGAAAGTTAAAAAAATTAGAAATTAACTGTGAAAACTGGTTAAATAAGCTGATATAAAGAGTTTAGTAAGTTTATCTGTCTTAAATATACTAATAAAGTAGTCTAAATAGGTTAAAACTCTAAAATAAAGAGTTTAGAGCTTTTTGAAAGATAAAAAAGATTAGAAATTAACTATGAAAACTGGTTACATAAGCTGATGTAAAGAGTTTAGTAAGTTTATCTGTCTTAAATAAACTAATAAAGTAGTCTAAATAGGTTAAAACTCTAAAATAAAGAGTTTAGAGCTTTTTGAAAGTTAAAAAAGATTAGAAATTAAGTGTAAAAGCTGGTTAAATAAGCTGATCTAAAGAGTTTAGTAAGTTTGTCTGTCTTAAATATACTAATAAAGTAGTCTAAATAGGTTAAAACTCTAAAATAAAGGGTTTAGAGCTTTTCGAAAGTTAAAAAAGATTAGAAATTAACTGTGAAAACTGGTTAAATAAGCTGATCTAAAGAGTTTAGTAAGTTTATCTGTCATTAATATACTAATAAAGTAGTCTAAACAGGTTAAACCTCTAAAATAAAGAGTTTAGAGCTTTTTGAAAGTTAAAAAAGATGAGAAATTAAGTGTAAAAACTGGTTAAATAAGCTGATCTAAAGAGTTTAGTAAATTTATCTGATTTAAATATACTAATAAAGTAGTCTAAATAGGTTAAAACTCTAAAATAAAGACTTTAGAGCTTTTTGAAAGTTAAAAAAGATTAGAAATTAACTGTGATAACTGGGTAAATAAGCTGATGTAAAGAGTTTAGTAAGTTAATCTCTGTTAAATATATAAATAAAGAAGTCAAAATAGGTTAAAACTCCAAATTAAAGAGTTTAGAGCTTTTTGAAAGTTAAAAAAGATTAGAAATTAACTGTGAAAACTGGTGAAGTAATGTGATGTAAAGAGTTTAGTAAGTTTATCTTTCTTAAATATACTAATAAAGTAGTCTAAATAGGTTAAAAATCTAAAATAAAGAGTTTAGAGCTTTTTGAAAGTTAAAAAAGATTAGAAATTAACTGTGAAACTGGTTAAATAAGCTGATCTAAAGAGTTTAGTATGTTTATCTGTCTTAAATATACTAATAAAATAGTCTAAATAGGTTAAAACTCTAAAATAAAGAGTTTAGAGCTTTTAGAAAGTTAAAAAAGATTAGAAATTAACTGTGAAAACTGGTTAAATAAGCTGATCTAAAGAGTTTAGTAAGTTTATCTCTCTTAAATATACTAATAAATTAGTCTAAATAGGTGAAAACTCTAAAATAAAGAGTTTAGAGCTTTTAGAAAGTTAGAAAAGATTAGAAATTAAGTGTAAAAACTGGTTAAATAAGCTGATGTAAAGAGTTTAGTAAGTTTATCTGTCTTAAATATACAAATAAAGTAGTCTAAATAGGTTAAAACTCTAAAATAAAGAGTTTAGAGCTTTTTGAAAGTTAAAAAAGATTAGAAATTAACTGTGAAAACTGGTTAAATAAGCTGATCTAAAGAGTTTAGTAAGTTTATCTGTCTTAAATATACTAATAAAGTAGTCTAAATAGGTTAAAACTCTAAAATAAGGAGTTTAGAGCTTTTTTAAAGGTAAAAAAGATTGGAAATTAACTGTGAAAACTGGTTAAATAAGCTGATCTAAAGAGTTTAGTAAGTTAATCTGTCTTAGATATACTAATAAAGTAGTCGAAATAGATTAAAATTCTAAAATAAACAGTTTAGAGCTTCTAGTAAGTTAAAAAAGATTAGAAATTAAGTGTAAAAACTGGTTAAATAAGCTAATTTAAAGAGTTTAGTAAGTTTATCTGTCTTAAATATACTAATAAAGTAGTCTAAATAGGTTAAAACTCTAAAATAAAGAGTTTAGAGCTTTTTGAAAGTTAAAAAAGATTAGAAATTAACTGTCAAAACTGGTTAAATAAGCTGATCTAAAGAGTTTAGTAAGTTTATCTGTCTTAAATAAACTAATAAAGTAGTCTAAATAGGTTAAAACTCTAAAATAAAGAGTTTAGAGCTTTTAGAAAGTTAAAAAAGATTAGAAATTAAGTGTAAAAAATGGTTAAATAACCTGATGTAAAGAGTTTAGTAAGATTATCTGTGTTGAATATACTAATAAAGTAGTCTAAATAGGTTAAAACTCTAAAATAAAGAGTTTAGAGCTTTTTGAAAGTTAAAAAAGATTAGAAATTAACTGTGAAAACTGGTTAAATAAGCTGATCTAAAGAGTTTAGTAAGTTTATCTCTCTTTAATATACTAATAAAGTAGTCTAAATAGGTTAAAACTCTAAAATAAGGAGTTTAGAGCTTTTTTAAAGGTAAAAAAGATTAGAAATTAACTGTGAAAACTGGTTAAATAAGCTGATCTAAAGAGTTTAGTAAGTTTATCTCTCTTTAATATACTAATAAAGTAGTCTAAATAGGTTAAACCTCTAAAATAAAGATTTTAGAGCTTTTAGAAAGTTAAAAAAGATTAGAAATTAACTGTAAAAACTGGTTGAATAAGCTGATGTAAAGAGTTTAGTAAGTTTATCTGTCTTAAATATACTAATAAAGTAGTCTAAATAGGTTAAAACTCTAAAATAAAGAGTTTAGAGCTTTTTGAAAGTTAAAAAAGATTAGAAATTAACTGTGAAAACTGGTTAAATAAGCTGATCTAAAGAGTTTAGTAAGTTTATCTGTCTTAAATATACTAATAAAGTAGTCTAAATAGGTTAAAACTCTAAAATAAAGACTTTAGAGCTTTTTGAAATTTAAAAAAATTAGAAATTAACTGTGATAACTGGGTAAATAAGCTGATGTAAAGAGTTTAGTAAGTTAATCTCTGTTAAATATATAAATAAAGAAGTCAAAATAGGTTAAAACTCCAAATTAAAGAGTTTAGAGCTTTTTGAAAGTTAAAAAAGATTAGAAATTAACTGTGAAAACTGGTGAAGTAAGGTGATGTAAAGAGTTTAGTAAGTTTATCTGTCTTAAATATACTAATAAAGTAGTCTAAATAGGTTAAAACTCTAAAATAAAGAGTTTAGAGCTTTTAGAAAGTTAAAAAAGATTAGAAATTAAGTGTTAAAACTGGTTAAATAAGCTGATGTAAAGAGTTTAGTAAGTTTATCTGTCTTAAATATACTAATAAAGTAGTCTAAATAGGTTAAAACTCTAAAATAAAGAGTTTAGAGCTTTTTGAAAGTTAAAAAGATTAGATATTAAGTGTAAAAACTGGTTAAATAAGCTGATGTAAAGAGTTTAGTAAGTTAATCTGTCTTAAATATACTAATAAAGTAGTCTAAATAGGTTAAAACTCTAAAATAAAGAGTTTAGAGCTTTTTGAAAGTTTAAAAAGATTAGAAATTAACTGTGAAAACTGGTTAAATAAGCTGATGTAAAGAGTTTAGTAAGTTTATCTGTCTTAAATATACTAATAAAGTAGTCTAAATAGGTTAAAACTCTAAAATAAAGAGATTAGAGCTTTTTGAAAGTTAAAAAAGATTAGAAATTAACTGTCAAAACTGGTTAAATAAGCTGATGTAAAGAGTTTAGTAAGTTTATCTGTCTTAAATATACTAATAAAGTAGTCTAAATAGGTTAAAACTCTAAAATAAAGAGTTTAGAGCTTTTTGAAATTTAAAAAAGATTAGAAATTAACTGTGATAACTGGGTAAATAAGCTGATGTAAAGAGTTTAGTAAGTTAATCTCTGTTAAATATATAAATAAAGAATTCAAAATAGGTTAAAACTCCAAATTAAAGAGTTTAGAGCTTTTTGAAAGTTAAAAAAGATTAGAAATTAACTGTGAAAACTGGTGAAGTAAGGTGATGTAAAGAGTTTAGTAAGTTTATCTGTCTTAAATATACTAATAAAGTAGTCTAAATAGGTTAAAACTCTAAAATAAAGAGTTTAGAGCTTTTTGAAAGTTAAAAAAGATTAGAAATTAACTGTCAAAACTGGTTAAATAAGCTGATCTAAAGAGTTTAGTAAGTTTATCTGTCTTAAATATACTAATAAAGTAGTCTAAATAGGTTAAAACTCTAAAATAAAGAGTTTAGAGCTTTTTGAAAGTTAAAAAAGATTAGAAATTAACTGTGAAAACCGGTTAAATAAGCTGATCTAAAGAGTTTAGTAAGTTTATCTGTCTTAAATATACTAATAAAGTAGTCTAAATAGGTTAAAACTCTAAAATAAAGAGTTTAGTGCTTTAAGAAAGTTAAAAAAGATTAGAAATTAAATGTGAAAACTGGTTACATAAGCTGATCTAAAGAGTTTAGTAAGTTTATCTGTCTTAAATATACTAATAAAGTAGTCTAAATAGGTTAAAACTCTAAAATAAAGAGTTCAGAGCTTTTGAAAGTTAAAAAAGATTAGAAATTAACTGTGAAAACTAGTTAAATAAGCTGATCTAAAGAGTTTAGTAAGTTTATCTGTCTTAAATATACTAATAAAGTAGTCTAAATAGGTTAAAACTCTAAAATAAAGAGTTTAGAGCTTTTATAAAGTTAAAAAAGATTAGAAATTAAGTGTAAAAAATGGTTAAATAAGCTGATCTAAAGAGTTTAGTAAGTTTATCTGTCTTAAATATACTAATAAAGTAGTCTAAATAGGTTAAAACTCTAAAATAAAGAGTTTAGAGCTTTTATAAACTTAAAAAAAATTAGAAATTAAGTGTAAAAAATGGTTAAATAAGCTGATCTAAAGAGTTTAGTAAGTTTATCTGTCTTAAATATAATAATAAAGTAGTCTAAATAGGTTAAAACTCTAAAATAAAGAGTTTAGAGCTTTTTGAAAGTTAAAAAAGATTAGAAATTAACTGTGAAAACTGGTTAAATAAGCTGATCTAAAGAGTTTAGTAAGTTTATCTCTATTAAATATACTAATAAGGTAGTCTAAATAGGTTAAAGCTCTAAAATAAAGAGTTTAGAGCTTTTAGAAAGTTAAAAAAAATTAGAAATTAAGTGTAAAACTGGTTAAATAAGCTGATGTAAAGAGTTTAGTAAGTTTATCTGTCTTAAATATACTAATAAAGTAGTCTAAATAGGTTAAAACTCTAAAATAAAGAGTTTAGACCTTTTTAAAAGTTAAAAAAGATTAGAAATTATCTGTGAAAACTGGTTAAATAAGCTGATCTAAAGAGTTTAGTAAGTTTATCTCTCTTAAATATACTAATGAAGTCGTCTAAATAGGTTAAAACTCTAAAATAAAGAGTTTAGAGCTTTTTGAAAGTTAAAACAGATTAGAAATTAACTGTGAAAACTGGTTAAATAAGCTGATCTAAAGAGTTTAGTAATTTTATCTGTCTTAAATATACTAATAAAGTAGTCTAAATAGGTTAAAACTCTAAAATAAAGAGTTTAGAGCTTTTAGAAAGTTAAAAAAAATTAGAAATTAAGTGTAAAACTGGTTAAATAAGCTGATGTAAAGAGTTTAGTAAGTTTATCTGTCTTAAATATACTAATAAAGTAGTCTAAATAGGTTAAAACTCTAAAATAAAGAGTTTAGACCTTTTTAAAAGTTAAAAAAGATTAGAAATTATCTGTGAAAACTGGTTAAATAAGCTGATCTAAAGAGTTTAGTAAGTTTATCTGTCTTAAATATACTAATAAAGTAGTCTAAATAGGTTAAAACTCTAAAATAAAGAGTTTAGAGCTTTTTGAAAGTTAAAAAAGATTAGAAATTAAGTGTAAAATCTGGTTAAATCTGCTGGTGTAAAGAGTTTAGTAAGTTTATCTGTCTTAAATATACTAATAAAGTAGTCTAAATAGGTTAAAACTCTAAAATAAAGAGTTTGGAGCTTTTTGAAAGTTAAAAAAGATTAGAAATTAACTGTGAAAACTGGTTAAATAAGCTGATCTAAAGAGTTTAGTAAGTTTATCTGTCTTAAATATACTAATAAAGTAGTCTAAATAGGTTAAAACTCTAAAAAAAGAGTTTAGAGCTTGTAGAAAGTTAAAAAAGATTAAAAATTAAGTGTAAAAACTGGTTAAATAAGCTGATCTAAAGAGTTTAGTAAGTTTATCTCTCTTAAATATACTAATAAAGTAGTCTAAATAGGTTAAAACTCTAACATAAAGAGTTTAGAGCTTTTTGAAAGTTAAAAAAGATTAGAAATTAACTGTGAAAACTGGTTAAATAAGCTGATCTAAAGAGTTTAGTAAGTTTATCTCTCTTAAATATACTAATAAAGTAGTCTAAATAGGTTAAAACTCTAAAATAAAGAGTTTAGATCTTTTAGATAGTTAAAAAAGATTAGAAATTAAGTGTAAAAACTGGTTAAATAAGCTGATGTAAAGAGTTTAGTAAGTTTATCTCTCTTAAATACACTAAAAAAGTAGTCTAAATAGGTTAAAACTCTAAAATAAAGAGTTTAGAGCTTTTTGAAAGTTAAAAAGATTAGATATTAAGTGTAAAAACTGGTTAAATAAGCTGATGTAAAGAGTTTAGTAAGTTTATCTGTCTTAAATATACTAATAAAGTAGTCTAAATAGGTTAAAACTCTAAAATAAAGAGTTTAGAGCTTTTTGAAAGTTAAAAAAGATTAGAAATTAACTGCGAAATCTGGTTAAATAAGCTGATTTAAAGAGTTTAGTAAGTTTATCTGTCTTAAATATATTAATGAAGTAGTCTAAATAGGTTAAAACTCTAAAATAAAGAGTTTAGAGCTTTTTGAAAGTTAAAAAAGATTAGAAATTAACTGTCAAAACTGGTTAAATAAGCTGATGTAAAGAGTTTAGTAAGTTTATCTGTCTTAAATATACTAATAAAGTAGTCTAAATAGGTTAAAACTCTAAAATAAAGAGTTTAGAGCTTTTTGAAAGTTAAAAAAGATTAGAAATTAACTGTCAAAACTGGTTAAATAAGCTGATGTAAAGAGTTTAGTAAGTTTATCTGTCTTAAATATACTAATAAAGTAGTCTAAATAGGTTAAAACTCTAAAATAAAGACTTTAGAGCTTTTTGAAATTTAAAAAAGATTAGAAATTAACTGTGATAACTGGGTAAATAAGCTGATGTAAAGAGTTTAGTAAGTTAATCTCTGTTAAATATATAAATAAAGAAGTCAAAATAGGTTAAAACTCCAAATTAAAGAGTTTAGAGCTTTTTGAAAGTTAAAAAAGATTAGAAATTAACTGTGAAAACTGGTGAAGTAAGGTGATTTAAAGAGTTTAGTAAGTTTATCTGTCTTAAATATACTAATAAAGTAGTCTAAATAGGTTAAAACTCTAAAATAAAGAGTTTAGAGCTTTTTGAAAGTTAAAAAAGATTAGAAATTAACTGTGAAAACTGGTTAAATAAGCTGATCTAAAGAGTTTAGTAAGTTTATCTGTCTTAAATATACTAATAAAGTAGTCTAAATAGGTTAAAACTCTAAAATAAAGAGTTTAGAGCTTTTTGAAAGTTAAAAAAGATTAGAAATTAACTGTGAAAACCGGTTAAATAAGCTGATCTAAAGAGTTTAGTAAGTTTATCTGTCTTAAATATACTAATAAAGTAGTCTAAATAGGTTAAAACTCTAAAATAAAG
The DNA here is from genome assembly GCA_963693285.1 of Xestospongia muta. Lineage (NCBI taxonomy): Eukaryota > Metazoa > Porifera > Demospongiae > Haplosclerida > Petrosiidae > Xestospongia > Xestospongia muta. The sequence continues at coordinate 3,564,498 of OY848922.1, forward strand.
AGTTTAGTGCTTTAAGAAAGTTAAAAAAGATTAGAAATTAAATGTGAAAACTAGTTACATAAGCTGATCTAAAGAGTTTAGTAAGTTTATCTGTCTTAAATATACTAATAAAGTAGTCTAAATAGGTTAAAACTCTAAAATAAAGAGTTCAGAGCTTTTGAAAGTTAAAAAAGATTAGAAATTAACTGTGAAAACTAGTTAAATAAGCTGATCTAAAGAGTTTAGTAAGTTTATCTGTCTTAAATATACTAATAAAGTAGTCTAAATAGGTTAAAACTCTAAAATAAAGAGTTTAGAGCTTTTATAAAGTTAAAAAAGATTAGAAATTAAGTGTAAAAAATGGTTAAATAAGCTGATCTAAAGAGTTTAGTAAGTTTATCTGTCTTAAATATACTAATAAAGTAGTCTAAATAGGTTAAAACTCTAAAATAAAGAGTTTAGAGCTTTTATAAACTTAAAAAAGATTAGAAATTAAGTGTAAAAAATGGATAAATAAGCTGATCTAAAGAGTTTAGTAAGTTTATCTGTCTTAAATATAATAATAAAGTAGTCTAAATAGGTTAAAACTCTAAAATAAAGAGTTTAGAGCTTTTTGAAAGTTAAAAAAGATTAGAAATTAACTGTGAAAACTGGTTAAATAAGCTGATCTAAAGAGTTTAGTAAGTTTATCTCTATTAAATATACTAATAAGGTAGTCTAAATAGGTTAAAGCTCTAAAATAAAGAGTTTAGAGCTTTTTGAAAGTTAAAAAAGATTAGAAATTAAGTGTAAAACTGGTTAAATAAGCTGATGTAAAGAGTTTAGTAAGTTTATCTGTCTTAAATATACTAATAAAGTAGTCTAAATAGGTTAAAACTCTAAAATAAAGAGTTTAGACCTTTTTAAAAGTTAAAAAAGATTAGAAATTATCTGTGAAAACTGGTTAAATAAGCTGATCTAAAGAGTTTAGTAAGTTTATCTCTCTTAAATATAGTAATGAAGTAGTCTAAATAGGTTAAAACTCTAAAATAAAGAGTTTAGAGCTTTTTGAAAGTTAAAACAGAGTAGAAATTAACTGTGAAACTGGTTAAATAAGCTGATCTAAAGAGTTTAGTAATTTTATCTGTCTTAAATATACTAATAAAGTAGTCTAAATAGGTTAAAACTCTAAAATAAAGAGTTTAGAGCTTTTTGAAGTTAAAAAGATTAGAAATTACGTGTAAAAACTGGTTAAATAAGCTGATGTAAAGAGTTTAGTAAGTTTATCTGTCTTAAATATACTAATAAAGTAGTCTAAATAGGTTAAAACTCTAAAATAAAGAGTTTAGAGCTTTTAGAAAGTTAAAAAAGAGTAGAGATTAACTGTGAAAACTGGTTAAATAAGCTGATCTAAAGAGTTTAGTAAGTTTATCTCTCTTAAATATACTAATAAAGTAGTCTAAATAGGTTAAAACTCTAAAATAAAGAGTTTAGATCTTTTAGAATGTTAAAAAAGATTAGAAATTAAGTGTAAAATCTGGTTAAATCTGCTGGTGTAAAGAGTTTAGTAAGTTTATCTGTCTTAAATATACTAATAAAGTAGTCTAAATAGGTTAAAACTCTAAAATAAAGAGTTTGGAGCTTTTTGAAAGTTAAAAAAGATTAGAAATTAACTGTGAAAACTGGTTAAATAAGCTGATCTAAAGAGTTTAGTAAGTTTATCTGTCTTAAATATACTAATAAAGTAGTCTAAATAGGTTAAAACTCTAAAAAAAGAGTTTAGAGCTTGTAGAAAGTTAAAAAAGATTAAAAATTAAGTGTAAAAACTGGTTAAATAAGCTGATCTAAAGAGTTTAGTAAGTTTATCTCTCTTAAATATACTAATAAAGTAGTCTAAATAGGTTAAAACTCTAACATAAAGAGTTTAGAGCTTTTTGAAAGTTAAAAAAGATTAGAAATTAACTGTCAAAACTGGTTAAATAAGCTGATCTAAAGAGTTTAGTAAGTTTATCTCTCTTAAATATACTAATAAAGTAGTCTAAATAGGTTAAAACTCTAGAATAAAGAGTTTAGATCTTTTAGAAAGTTAAAAAAGATTAGAAATTAAGTGTAAAAACTGGTTAAATAAGCTGATGTAAAGAGTTTAGTAAGTTTATCTCTCTTAAATACACTAAAAAAGTAGTCTAAATAGGTTAAAACTCTAAAATAAAGAGTTTAGAGCTTTTTGAAAGTTAAAAAAGATTAGAAATTAAGTGTAAAAACTGGTTAAATAAGCTGATCTAAAGAGTTTAGTAAGTTTATCTGTCTTAAATATACTAATAAAGTAGTCTAAATAGGTTAAAACTCTAAAATAAAGAGTTTAGAGCTTTTTGAAAGTTAAAAAAGATTAGAAATTAACTGCGAAATCTGGTTAAATAAGCTGATCTAAAGAGTTTAGTAAGTTTATCTGTCTTAAATATACTAATGAAGTAGTCTAAATAGGTTAAAACTCTAAAATAAAGAGTTTAGAGCTTTTAGAAAGTTAAAAAAGATTACAAATTAACTGTGAAAACTGGTTAAATAAGCTGATCTAAAGAGTTTAGCAAGTTTATCTGTTTAAATATACTAATAAAGTAGTCTAAATAGGTTAAAACTCTAAAATAAAGAGTTTAGAGCTTTTTGAAAGTTAAAAAAGATTAGAAATTAACTGTGAAAACTGGTTAAATAAGCTGATCTAAAGAGTTTAGTTAGTTTATCTGTCTTAAATATACTAATAAAGTAGTCTAAATAGGTTAAAACTCTAAAATAAAGAGTTTAGAGCTTTTTGAAAGTTAAAAAAGATTAGAAATTAACTGTGAAAACTGGTTAAATAAGCTGATCTAAAGAGTTTAGTAAGTTTATCTGTCTTAAATATACTAATAAAGTAGTCTAAATAGGTTAAAACTCTAAAATAAAGAGTTTAGAGCTTTTAGAAAGTTAAAAGGATTAGAAATTAAGTGTAAAAACTGGTTAAATAAGCTGATGTAAAGAGTTTAGTAAGTTTATCTGTCTTAAATATACTAATAATGTAGTCTAAATAGGTTAAAACTCTAAAATAAAGAGTTTAGAGCTTTTTGAAAGTTAAAAAAGATTAGAAATTATCTGTGAAAACTGGTTAAATAAGCTGATGTAAAGAGTTTAGTAAGTTTATCTGTCTTAAATATACTAATAAAGTAGTCTAAATAGGTTAAAACTCTAAAATAAAGAGTTTAGAGCTTTTTGAAAGTTAAAAAAGATTAGAAATTAAGTGTAAAAACTGGTTAAATAAGCTGTTGTAAAGAGTTTAGTAAGTTTATCTGTCTTAAATATAGTAATAAAGTAGTCTAAATAGGTTAAAACTCTAAAATAAAGAGTTTAGAGCTTTTAGAAAGTTAAAAAAGATTACAAATTAAGTGTAAAAACTGGTTAAATAAGCTGATGTAAAGAGTTTAGTAAGTTTATCTGTCTTAAATATACTAATAAAGTAGTCTAAATAGGTTAAAACTCTAAAATAAAGACTTTAGAGCTTTTTGAAAGTTAAAAAAGATTAGAAATTAAGTGTAAAAAATGGTTAAATAAGCTGATGTAAAGAGTTTAGTAAGTTTATCTGTCTTAAATATACTAATAAAGTAGTCTAAATAGGTTAAAACTCTAAAATAAAGAGTTTAGAGCTTTTTGAAAGTTAAAAAAATTAGAAATTAACTGTGAAAACTGGTTAAATAAGCTGATCTAAAGAGTTTAGTAAGTTTATTTGTTTTAAATATACTAATAAAGTAGTCTAAATAGGTTAAAACTCTAAAATAAAGAGTTTAGAGCTTTTTGAAAGTTAAAAAAGATTAGAAATTAACTGTGAAAACTGGTTAAATAAGCTGATGTAAAGAGTTTAGTAAGTTTATCTGTCTTAAATATACTAATAAAGTAGTCTAAATAGGTTAAAGCTCTAAAATAAAGAGTTTAGAGCTTTTAGAAAGTTAAAAATATTAGAAAATAAATGTGAAAAGTGGTTAAATAAGCTGATCTAAAGAGTTTAGGAAGTTTATCTATCTTAAATATACTAATAAAGTAGTCTAAATAGGTTAAAACTCTAAAACAAAGAGTTTAGAGCTTTTAGAAAGTTAAAAAAGATTAGAAATTAAGTGTAAAAAATGGTTAAATAAACTGATGTAAAGAGTTTAGTAATTTATCTGTCTTAAATATACTAATAAAGTAGTCTAAATAGGTTAAAACTCTAAAATAAAGAGTTTAGAGCTTTTTGAAAGTTAAAAAAGATTAGAAATTAACTGTGAAAACTGGTTAAATAAGCTGATCTAAAGAGTTTAGTAAGTTTATCTGTCTTAAATATACTAATAAAGTAGTCTAAATAGGTTAAAACTCTAAAATAAAGAGTTTATAGCTTTTTGAAAGTTAAAAAAGATTAGAAATTAACTGTGAAAACCGGTTAAATAAGCTGATCTAAAGAGTTTAGTAAGTTTATCTGTCTTAAATATACTAATAAAGTAGTCTAAATAGGTTAAAACTCTAAAATAAAGAGTTTAGAGCTTTTAGAAAGTTAAAAAAGATTAGAAATTAAGTGTAAAAACTGGTTAAATAAGCTGATCTAAAGAGTTTAGTAAGTTTATCTGTCTTAAATATACTAATAAAGTAGTCTAAATAGGTTAAAACTCTAAAATAAAGAGTTTAGAGCTTTTTGAAAGTTAAAAAAGATTAGAAGATAAATGTGAAAACTGGTTAAATAAGCTGATGTAAAGAGTTTAGTAAGTTTATCTGTTTTAAATATACTAATAAAGTAGTCTAAATAGGTTAAAACTGTAAAATAAAGAGTTTAGAGCTTTTTGAAAGTTAAAAAAGATTAGAAATTAAGTGTAAAAACTGGTTAAATAAGCTGATCTAAAGAGTTTAGTAAGTTTATCTGTCTTAAACTTACCAATAAAGTAGTGTAAATACGTTAAAACTCTAAAATAAAGAGTTTAGAGCTTTTTGAAATTTAAAAAAGATTAGAAATTAACTGTGAAAACTGGTTAAATAAGCTGATGTAAAGAGTTTAGTAAGTTTATCTGTCTTAAATATTCTAAGAAAGTAGTATAAATAGGTTAAAACTCTAAAATAAAGAGTTTAGAGCTTTTTGAAAGTTAAAAAAGATTAGAAATTAAGTCTAAAAACTGGTTAAATAAGGTGATCTAAAGAGTTTAGTAAGTTTATCTAACTTAAATATTCTAATAAAGTAGTCTAAATAGGTTAAAACTCTAAAATAAAGAGTTTAGAGCCTTTTTAACGGTAAAAAAATTAGAAATTAACTGTGAAAACTGGTTAAATAAGCTGATTTAAAGAGTTTAGTAAGTTTATCTCTCTTAAATATAGTAATAAAGTAGTCTAAATAGGTTAAAACTCTAAAATAAAGAGTTTAGAGCTTTTTGAAAGTTAAAAAAATTAGAAATTAACTGTGAAAACTGGTTAAATAAGCTTATGTAAAGAGTTTAGTAAGTTTATCTGTCTTAAATATACTAATAAAGTAGTCTAAATAGGTTAAAACTCTAAAATAAAGAGTTTAGAGCTTTTTGAAAGTTAAAAAAGATTAGAAATTAAGTGTAAAAACTGGTTAAATAAGCTGATGTAAAGAGTTTAGTAAGTATATCTGTCTTAAATATACTAATAAAGTAGTCTAAATAGGTTAAAACTCTAAAATAAAGAGTTTAGAGCTTTTTGAAAGTTAAAAAAGATTAGAAATTAAGTGTAAAAACAGGTTAAATAAGCTGATCTAAAGAGTTTAGTAAGTTTATCTCTCTTAAATATACTAATAAAGTAGTCTAAATAGGTTAAAACTCAAAAATAAAGAGTTTAGAGCTTTTAGAAAGTTAAAAAAGATTAGAAATTAACTGTGAAAACTGGTTAAATAAGCTGATCTAAAGAGTTTAGCAAGTTTATCTGTTTTAAATATACTAATAAAGTAGTCTAAATAGGTTAAAAATCTAAAATAAAGAGTTTAGAGCTTTTTGAAAGTTAAAAAAGATTAGAAATTAAGTGTAAAAACTGGTTAAATAAGGTGATCTAAAGAATTTAGTAAGTTTATGTAACTTAAATATACTAATAAAGTAGTCTAAATAGGTTAAAACTCTAAAATAAAGAGTTTAGAGCCTTTTTAACGGTAAAAAAATTAGAAATTAACTGTGAAAACTGGTTAAATAAGCTGATCTAAAGAGTTTAGTAAATTTATCTGTCTTAAATATACTAATAAAGTAGTCTAAATAGGTTAAAACTCTAAAATAAAGAGTTTAGAGCTTTTTGAAAGTTAAAAAAGATTAGAAATTAACTGTGAAAACTGGTTAAATAAGCTGATCTAAATAGTTTAGTAAGTTTATCTGTCTTAAATATACTAATAAAGTAGTCTAAATAGGTTAAAACTCTAAAATAAAGAGTTTAGAGCTTTTTTAAAGCTAAAAAAGATTAGAAATTAAGTGTTAAAACTTGTTAAATAAGCTGATCTAAAGAGTTTAGTAAGTTTATCTCTCTTAAATTTACTAATAAAGTAGTCTAAATAGGTTAAAACTCTAAAATAAAGAGTTTAGAGCTTTTTGAAAGTTAAAAAAGATTAGAAATTAACTGTCAAAACAGGTTAAATAAGCTGATCTAAAGAGTTTAGTAAGTTTATCTCTCTTAAATATAGTAATAAAGCTTACTAAACACGTTAAAACTCTAAAATAAAGAGTTATAGCTTTTTGAAAGTTAAAAAAGATTAGAAATTAACTGTGAAAACTGGTTAAATAAGCTGATCTAAAGAGTTTAGTAAGTTTATCTCTCTTAAATATACTAATAAAGTAGTCTAAATAGGTTAAAACTCTAAAATAAAGAGTTTAGAGCTTTTTGAAAGTTAAAAAAGATTAGAAATTAAGTGTAAAAACAGGTTAAATAAGCTGATCTAAAGAGTTTAGTAAGTTTATCTCTCTTAAATATACTAATAAAGTAGTCTAAATAGGTTAAAACTCTAAAATAAAGAGTTTAGAGCTTTTAGAAAGTTAAAAAAGATTAGAAATTAACTGTGAAAACTGGTTAAATAAGCTGATCTAAAGAGTTTAGCAAGTTTATCTGTTTTAAATATACTAATAAAGTAGTCTAAATAGGTTAAAAATCTAAAATAAAGAGTTTAGAGCTTTTTCAAAGTTAAAAAAGATTAGAAATTAAGTGTAAAAACTGGTTAAATAAGGTGATCTAAAGAATTTAGTAAGTTTATGTAACTTAAATATACTAATAAAGTAGTCTAAATAGGTTAAAACTCTAAAATAAAGAGTTTAGAGCCTTTTTAACGGTAAAAAAATACGAAATTAACTGTGAAAACTGGTTAAATAAGCTGATCTAAAGAGTTTAGTAAATTTATCTGACTTAAATATACTAATAAAGTAGTCAAATAGGTTAAAACTCTAAAATAAAGAGTTTAGAGCTTTTTGAAAGTTAAAAAAGATTAGAAATTAACTGTGAAAACTGGTTAAATAAGCTGATCTAAATAGTTTAGTAAGTTTACCTGTCTTAAATATACTAATAAAGTAGTCTAAATAGGTTAAAACTCTAAAATAAAGAGTTTAGAGCTTTTTTAAAGCTAAAAAAGATTAGAAATTAAGTGTGAAAACTCGTTAAATAAGCTGATCTAAAGAGTTTAGTAAGTTTATCTCTCTTAAATTTACTAATAAAGTAGTCTAAATAGGTTAAAACTCTAAAATAAAGAGTTTAGAGCTTTTTGAAAGTTAAAAAAGATTAGAAATTAACTGTCAAAACAGGTTAAATAAGCTGATCTAAAGAGTTTAGTAAGTTTATCTCCCTTAAATATAGTAATAAAGCTTACTAAACACGTTAAAACTCTAAAATAAAGAGTTATACCTTTTTGAAAGTTAAAAAAGATTAGAAATTAACTGTGAAAACTGGTTAAATAAGCTGATCTAAAGAGTTTATTAAGTTTATCTCTCTTAAATATACTAATAAAGTAGTCTAAATAGGTTAAAACTCTAAAATAAAGAGTTTAGAGCTTTTAGAAAGTTAAAAAAGATTAGAAATTAAGTGTAAAAACTGGTTAAATAAGCTGATCTAAAGAGTTTAGTAAATTTATCTGTCTTAAATATACTAATAAAGTAGTCTAAATAGGTTAAAACTCTAAAATAAGAGTTTAGAGCTTTTTGAAAGTTAAAAAAGATTAGAAATTAACTGTGAAAACTGGTTAAATAAGCTGATCTAAATAGTTTAGTAAGTTTATCTGTCTTAAATATACTAACAAAGTAGTCTAAATAGGTTAAAACTCAAAAATAAAGAGTTTAGAGCTTTTAGAAAGTTAAAAAAGATTAGAAATTAACTGTGAAAACTGGTTAAATAAGCTGATCTAAAGAGTTTAGCAAGTTTATCTGTTTTAAATATACTAATAAAGTAGTCTAAATAGGTTAAAAATCTAAAATAAAGAGTTTAGAGCTTTTTGAAAGTTAAAAAAGATTAGAAATTAAGTGTAAAAACTGGTTAAATAAGGTGATCTAAAGAATTTAGTACGTTTATGTAACTTAAATATACTAATAAAGTAGTCTAAATAGGTTAAAACTCTAAAATAAAGAGTTTAGAGCCTTTTTAACGGTAAAAAAATTAGAAATTAACTGTGAAAACTGGTTAAATAAGCTGATCTAAAGAGTTTAGTAAATTTATCTGTCTTAAATATACTAATAAAGTAGTCTAAATAGGTTAAAACTCTAAAATAAAGAGTTTAGAGCTTTTTGAAAGTTAAAAAAGATTAGAAATTAACTGTGAAAACTGGTTAAATAAGCTGATCTAAATAGTTTAGTAAGTTTATCTGTCTTAAATATACTAATAAAGTAGTCTAAATAGGTTAAAACTCTAAAATAAAGAGTTTAGAGCTTTTTTAAAGCTAAAAAAGATTAGAAATTAAGTGTGAAAACTCGTTAAATAAGCTGATCTAAAGAGTTTAGTAAGTTTATCTCTCTTAAATTTACTAATAAAGTAGTCTAAATAGGTTAAAACTCTAAAATAAAGAGTTTAGAGCTTTTTGAAAGTTAAAAAAGATTAGAAATTAACTGTCAAAACAGGTTAAATAAGCTGATCTAAAGAGTTTAGTAAGTTTATCTCTCTTAAATATAGTAATAAAGCTTACTAAACACGTTAAAACTCTAAAATAAAGAGTTATAGCTTTTTGAAAGTTAAAAAAGATTAGAAATTAACTGTGAAAACTGGTTAAATAAGCTGATCTAAAGAGTTTAGTAAGTTTATCTCTCTTAAATATACTAATAAAGTAGTCTAAATAGGTTAAAACTCTAAAATAAAGAGTTTAGAGCTTTTTGAAAGTTAAAAAAGATTAGAAATTAAGTGTAAAAACAGGTTAAATAAGCTGATCTAAAGAGTTTAGTAAGTTTATCTCTCTTAAATATACTAATAAAGTAGTCTAAATAGGTTAAAACTCTAAAATAAAGAGTTTAGAGCTTTTAGAAAGTTAAAAAAGATTAGAAATTAACTGTGAAAACTGGTTAAATAAGCTGATCTAAAGAGTTTAGCAAGTTTATCTGTTTTAAATATACTAATAAAGTAGTCTAAATAGGTTAAAAATCTAAAATAAAGAGTTTAGAGCTTTTTCAAAGTTAAAAAAGATTAGAAATTAAGTGTAAAAACTGGTTAAATAAGGTGATCTAAAGAATTTAGTAAGTTTATGTAACTTAAATATACTAATAAAGTAGTCTAAATAGGTTAAAACTCTAAAATAAAGAGTTTAGAGCCTTTTTAACGGTAAAAAAATTAGAAATTAACTGTGAAAACTGGTTAAATAAGCTGATCTAAAGAGTTTAGTAAATTTATCTGACTTAAATATACTAATAAAGTAGTCAAATAGGTTAAAACTCTAAAATAAAGAGTTTAGAGCTTTTTTAAAGCTAAAAAAGATTAGAAATTAAGTGTGAAAACTCGTTAAATAAGCTGATCTAAAGAGTTTAGTAAGTTTATCTCTCTTAAATTTACTAATAAAGTAGTCTAAATAGGTTAAAACTCTAAAATAAAGAGTTTAGAGCTTTTTGAAAGTTAAAAAAGATTAGAAATTAACTGTCAAAACAGGTTAAATAAGCTGATCTAAAGAGTTTAGTAAGTTTACCTCCCTTAAATATAGTAATAAAGCTTACTAAACACGTTAAAACTCTAAAATAAAGAGTTATAGCTTTTTGAAAGTTAAAAAAGATTAGAAATTAACTGTGAAAACTGGTTAAATAAGCTGATCTAAAGAGTTTATTAAGTTTATCTCTCTTAAATATACTAATAAAGTAGTCTAAATAGGTTAAAACTCTAAAATAAAGAGTTTAGGCTTTTTGAAAGTTAAAAAAGATTAGAAATTAAGTGTAAAAACTGGTTAAATAAGCTGATGTAAAGAGTTTAGTAAGTTTATCTGTCTTAAATATACTAATAAAGTAGTCTAAATAGGTTAAAACTCTAAAATAAAGAGTTTAGAGCTTTTAGAAAGTTAAAAAAGATTAGAAATTAACTGTGAAAACTGGTTAAATAAGCTGATGTAAAGAGTTTAGCAAGTTTATCTGTCTTAAATATACTAATAAAGTAGTCTAAATAGGTTAAAACTCTAAAATAAAGAGTTTAGAGCTTTTTGAAAGTTAAAAAAGATTAGAAATTAACTGTCAAACCTGGTTAAATATGCTGATCTAAAGAGTTTAATAAGTTTATCTGTATTAAATATACTAATAAAGTAGTCTAAATAGGTTAAAACTCTAAAATAAAGAGTTTAGAGCTTTTAGAAAGTTAAAAAAGATTAGAAATAAAGTGTAAAAACTGGTTTAATAAGGTGATCTAAAGAGTTTAGTAAGTTGATCTACCTTAAATATTCTAATAAAGTAGTCTAAATAGGTTAAAACTCTAAAATAAAGAGTTTAGAGCTTTTTTAACGGTAAAAAAATTAGAAATTAACAGTGAAAACTGGTTAAAAAAGCTGATCTAAAGAGTTTAGTAAGTTTATCTGTATTAAATATACTAATAAAGTAGTCTAAATAGGTTAAAACTATAAAATAAAGAGTTTAGAGCTTTTTAAAAGTTAAAAAGATTAGAAATTAACTGTGAAACCTGGTTAAATAAGCTGATCTAAATAGTTTAGTAAGTTTATCTGTCTTAAAGATACTAATAAAGTAGTCCAAATAGGTTAAAACTCTAAAATAAAGAGTTTAGAGCTTTTTGAAAGCTAAAAAAGATTAGAAATTAAGTGTGAAAACTCGTTAAATAAACAGATCTAAAGAGTTTAGTAAGTTTATCTCTCTTAAATTTACTAATAAAATAGTCTAAATAGGTTAAAACTCTAAAATAAAGAGTTTAGAGCTTTTTGAAAGTTAAAAAAGGTTAGAAATTAACTGTCAAAACAGGTTAAAAAAGCTGATCTAAAGAGTTTAGTAAGTTTATCTCTCTTAAATATAGTATTAAAGTTTTCTAAATACGTTAAAACTCAAAAATAAAGAGTTTAGAGCTTTTTGAAAGTTAAACAGATTAGAAATTAAGTGTAAAAACTGGTTAAATAAGCTGATCTAAAGAGTGTAGTAAGTTTATCTCTCTTAAATATACTAATAAAGTAGTCTAAATAGGTTAAAACTCTAAAATAAAGAGTTTAGAGCTTTTTGAAAGTTAAAAAAGATTAGAAATTAACTGTGAAAACTGGTTAAATAAGCTGATGTAAAGAGTTTAGTAAGTTTATCTGTCTTAAATATACTAATAAAGTAGTCTAAATAGGTTAAAACTCTAAAATAAAGAGTTTAGAGCTTTTTGAAAGTTAAAACAGTTTAGAAATTAACAGTGGAAACTGGTTAAATAAGCTGATCTAAAGGGTTTAGTAAGTTTATCTGTCTTAAATATACTAATAAAGTAGTCTAAATAGGTTAAAACTCAAAATAAAGAGTTTAGAGCTTTTAGAAAGTTAAAAAAGATTAGAAATTAAGTGTAAAAAATGGTTAAAGAAGCTGATGTAAAGAGTTTAGTAAGTTTATCTGTCTTAAATACACTAATAAAGTAGTCTAAATAGGTTAAAACTCTAAAATAAAGAGTTTAGAGCTTTTTGAAAGTTAAAAAAGATTAGAAATTAACTGTGAAAACTGGTTAAATAAGCTGATCTAAAGAGTTTAGTAAGTTTATCTGTCTTAAATATACTAATAAAGTAGTCTAAATAGGTTAAAACTCTAAAATAAAGAGTTTAGAGCTTTTAGAAAGTTAAAAAAGATTAGAAATTAAGTGTAAAAACTGGTTAAATAAGCTGATGTAAAGAGTTTAGTAAGTTTATCTGTCTTAAATATACTAATAAAGTAGTCTAAATAGGTTAAAACTCTAAAATAAAGAGTTTAGAGCCTTTTTAACTGTAAAAAAATTAGAAATTAACTGTGAAAACTGGTTAAATAAGCTGATCTAAAGAGTTTAGTAAGTTTATCTGTCTTAAATATACTAATAAAGTAGTCTAAATAGGTTAAAACTCTAAAATAAAGAGTTTAGAGCTTTTTGAAAGTTAAAAAAGATTAGAAATTAACTGTAAAACTGGTTAAATAAGCTGATCTAAATAGTTTAGTAAGTTTATCTGTCTTAAGTATACTAATAAAGTAGTCTAAATAGGTTAAAACTCTAAAATAAAGAGTTTAGAGCTTTTTTAAAGCTAAAAAAGATTAGAAATTAAGTGTGAAAACTCGTTAAATAAGCTGATCTAAAGAGTTTAGTAAGTTTATCTCTCTTAAATTTACTAATAAAGTAGTCTAAATAGGTTAAAACTCTAAAATGAAGAGTTTAGAGCTTTTTGAAAGTTAAAAAAGATTAGAAATTAACTGTCAAAACAGGTTAAATAAGCTGATCTAAAGAGTTTAGTAAGTTTATCTCTATTAAATATACTAATAAAGTAGTCTAAATAGGTTAAAACTCTAAAATAAAGAGTTTAGAGCTTTTTGAAAGTTAAAAAAGATTAGAAATTAAGTGTAAAAACTGGTTAAATAAGGTGATCTAAAGAGTTTAGTAAGTTTATCTAACTTAAATATTCTAATAAAGTACTCTAAAAAGGTTAAAACTCTAAAATAAAGAGTTTAGAGCCTTTTAACGGTAAAAAAATTAGAAATTAACTGTAAAAAGTGGTTAAATAAGCTGATCTAAAGAGTTTATTAAGTTTATCTCTCTTAAATATACTAATAAAGTAGTCTAAATAGGTTAAAACTCTAAAATGAAGAGTTTAGAGCTTTTTGAAAGTTAAAAAAGATTAGAAATTAACTGTGAAAACTGGTTAAATAAGCTGATCTAAAGAGTTTAGTAAGTTTATCTCTCTTAAATTTACTAATAAAGTAGTCTAAATAGGTTAAAACTCTAAAATAAAGAGTTTAGAGCTTTTTGAAAGTTAAAAAAGATTAGAAATTAACTGTCAAAACAGGTTAAATAAGCTGATCTAAAGAGTTTAGTAAGTTTATCTCTCTTAAATATAGTAATAAAGTTTTCTAAATACGTTAAAACTCTAAAATAAAGAGTTTAGAGCTTTTTTAAAGCTAAAAAAGATTAGAAATTAAGTGTGAAAACTCGTTAAATAAGCTGATCTAAAGAGTTTAGTAAGTTTATCTGTCTTAAATTTACTAATAAAGTAGTCTAAATAGGTTAAAACTCTAAAATAAAGAGTTTAGAGCTTTTTGAAAGTTAAAAAGATTAGAAATTAACTGTGAAACCTGGTTAAATAAGCTGATCTAAATAGTTTAGTAAGTTTATCTGTCTTAAGTATACTAATAAAGTAGTCTAAACAGGTTAAAACTCTAAAATAAAGAGTTTAGAGCTTTTTTAAAGCTAAAAAAGATTAGAAATTAAGTGTGAAAACTCGTTAAATAAGCTGATCTAAAGAGTTTAGTAAGTTTATCTCTCTTAAATTTACTAATAAAGTAGTCTAAATAGGTTAAAACTCTAAAATAAAGAGTTTAGAGCTTTTTGAAAGTTAAAAAAGATTAGAAATTAACTGTCAAAACAGGTTAAATAAGCTGATCGAAAGAGTTTCGTAAGTTTATCTCTATTAAATATACTAATAAAGTAGTCTAAATAGGTTAAAACTCTAAAATAAAGAGTTTAGAGCTTTTTGAAATTAAAAAAAGATTAGAAATTAAGTGTAAAAACTGGTTAAATAAGGTGATCTAAAGAGTTTAGTAAGTTTATCTAACTTAAATATTCTAATAAAGTAGTCTAAAAAGGTTAAAACTCTAAAATAAAGAGTTTAGAGCCTTTTTAACGGTAAAAAAATTAGAAATTAACTGTGAAAACTGGTTAAATAAGCTGATCTAAAGAGTTTATTAAGTTTATCTCTCTTAAATATAGTAATAAAGTAGTCTAAATAGGTTAAAACTCTAAAATGAAGAGTTTAGAGCTTTTTGAAAGTTAAAAAAGATTAGAAATTAACTGTGAAAACTGGTTAAATAAGCTGATCTAAAGAGTTTAGTAAGTTTATCTCTCTTAAATTTACTAATAAAGTAGTCTAAATAGGTTAAAACTCTAAAATAAAGAGTTTAGAGCTTTTTGAAAGTTAAAAAAGATTAGAAATTAACTGTCATAACAGGTTAAATAAGCTGATCTAAAGAGTTTAGTAAGTTTATCTATCCTAAATATAGTAATAAAGTTTTCTAAATACGTTAAAACTCTAAAATAAAGAGTTTAGAGCTTTTTTAAAGCTAAAAAAGATTAGAAATTAAGTGTGAAAACTCGTTAAATAAGCTGATCTAAAGAGTTTAGTAAGTTTATCTGTCTTAAATTTACTAATAAAGTAGTCTAAATAGATTAAAACTCTAAAATAAAGAGTTTAGAGCTTTTTGAAAGTTAAAAAAGATTAGAAATTAACTGTCAAAACAGGTTAAATAAGCTGATCTAAAGAGTTTAGTAAGTTTATCTCTCTTAAATATAGTAATAACGTTTTCTAAATACGTTAAAACTCTAAAATAAAGAGTTTAGAGCTTTTTGAAAGTTAAAAAAGATTAGAAATTAACTGTGAAAACTGGTTAAATAAGCTGATCTAAAGAGTTTATTAAGTTTATCTCTCTTAAATATACTAATAAAGTAGTCTAAATAGGTTAAAACTCTAAAATAAAGAGTTTAGAGCTTTTTGAAAGTTAAAAAAGATTAGAAATTAACTGTGAAAACTGGTTAAATAAGCTGATCTAAAGAGTTTAGTAAGTTTATCTCTCTTAAATTTACTAATAAAGTAGTCTAAATAGGTTAAAACTCTAAAATAAAGCCTTTAGAGCTTTTTGAAAGTTAAAAAAGATTAGAAATTAACTGTCAAAACAGGTAAAATCAGCTGATCTAAAGAGTTTAGTAAGTTTATCTCTCTTAAAAATAGTAATAAAGTTTTCTAAATACGTTAAAAATCTAAAATAAAGAGTTTAGAGCTTTTTGAAAGTTAAAAAAGATTAGAAATTAACTGTGAAAACTGGTTAAATAAGCTGATCTAAAGAGTTTAGTAAGTTTATCTGTCTTAAATATAGTAATAAAGTAGTCTAAATAGGTTAAAACTCTAAAATAAAGAGTTTAGAGCTTTTTGAAAGTTAAAAAAGATTAGAAATTAAGTGTAAAAACTGGTTAAATAAGCTGATGTAAAGAGTTTAGTAAGTTTATCTGTCTTAAATATACTAATAAAGTAGTCTAAATAGGTTAAAACTCTAAAATAAAGAGTTTAGAGCTTTTTGAAAGTTAAAAAAGATTAGAAATTAACTGTCAAACCTGGTTAAATATGCTGATCTAAAGAGTTTAAAAAGTTTATCTGTCTTAAATATACTAATAAAGTAGTCTAAATAGGTTAAAACTCTAAAATAAAGAGTTTAGAGCTTTTTGAAAGTTAAAAAAGATTAGAAATTAAGTGTAAAAACTGGTTAAATAAGGTGATCTAAAGAGTTTAGTAAGTTTATCTAACTTAAATATTCTAATAAAGTAGTCTAAATAGGTTAAAACTCTAAAATAAAGAGTTTAGAGCCTTTTTAACGGTAAAAAAATTAGAAATTAACTGTGAAAACTGGTTAAATAAGCTGATGTAAAGAGTTTAGTAAGTTTATCTGTCTTAAGTATACTAATAAAGTAGTATAAACAGGTTAAAACTCTAAAATAAAGAGTTTAGAGCTTTTTTCAAGCTAAAAATATTAGAAATTAAGTGTAAAAACTCGTTAAATAAGCTGATCTAAAGAGTTTAGTAAGTTTATCTCTCTTAAATTTACTAATGAAGTAGTCTAAATAGGTTAAAACTCTAAAATAAAGAGTTTAGAGCTTTTTGAAAGTTAAAAAAGATTAGAAATTAACTGTCAAAACAGGTTAAATAAGCTGATCTAAAGAGTTTAGTAAGTTTATCTCTCTTAAATATAGTAATAAAGTTTCTAAATACTTTAAAAACTCTAAAATAAAGAGTTTAGAGCTTTTTGAAAGTTAAAAAAGATTAGAAATTAACTGTGAAAACTGGTTAAATAAGCTGATCTAAAAAGTTTATTAAGTTTATCTCTCTTAAATATACTAATAAAGTAGTCTAAATAGGTTAAAACTCTAAAATAAAGAGTTTAGAGCTTTTTGAAAGTTAAAAAAGATTAGAAATTAACTGTGAAAACTGGTTAAATAAGCTGATCTAAAGAGTTTAGTAAGTTTATCTCTCTTAAATATTGTAATAAGGTAGTCTAAATAGGTTAAAACTCTAAAATAAAGAGTTTAGAGCTTTTTTAAAGCTAAAAAATATTAGAAATTAACTGTGAAAACTGGTTAAATAAGCTGATCTAAAGAGTTTAGTAAGTTTATCTGTCTTAAATATACTAATAAAGTAGTCTAAATAGGTTAAAACTCTAAAATAAAGAGTTTAGAGCTTTTTTAAAGCTAAAAAAGATTAGAAATTAACTGTGAAAAATGGTTAAATAAGCTGATATAAAGAGTTTAGTAAGTTTATCTCTCTTAAATATACTAATAAAGTAGTCTAAATAGGTTAAAACTCTAAAATAAAGAGTTTAGAGCTTTTTGAAAGTTAAAAAAGATTAGAAATTAACTGTCAAAACTGGTTAAATAAGCTGATCTAAAGAGTTTATTAAGTTTATCTGTCTTAAATAAACTAATAAAGTAGTCTAAATAGGTTAAAACTCTAAAATAAAGAGTTTAGATCTTTTAGAAAGTTAAAAAAGATTAGAAATTAAGTGTAAAAACTGGTTAAATAAGCTGATGTAAAGAGTTTAGTAAGTTTATCTCTCTTAAATATACTAATAAAGTAGTCTAAATAGGTTAAAACTCTAAAATAAAGAGTTTAGAGCTTTTCGAAAGTTGAAAAAGATTAGAAATTAACTGTGAAAACTGGTTAAATAAGCTGATCTAAAGAGTTTAGTAAGTTTATCTGTCTTAAATATACTAATAAAGTAGTCTAAATAGGTTAAAACTCTAAAATAAAGAGTTCAGAGCTTTTTGAAAGTTAAAAAAGATTAGAAATTAAGTGTAAAAACTGGTTAAATAAGATGAAGTAAAGAGTTTAGTAAGTTTATCTGTCTTAAATATACTAATAAAGTAGTCTAAATAGGTTAAAACTCTAAAATAAAGAGTTTAGAGCCTTTTTGAAAGTTAAAAAAGATTAGAAATTATCTGTGAAAACTGGTTAAATAACCCGATCTAAAGAGTTTAGTAAGTTTATCTGTCTTAAATATACTAATAAAGTATTCTAAATAGGTTAAAACTCTAAAATAAAGAGTTTAGAGCTTTTTGAAAGTTAAAAAAATTAGAAAATAACTGTGAAAACTGGTTAAATAAGCTGATCTAAAGAGTTTAGCAAGTTTATCTGTCTTAAATATACTAATAAAGTAGTCTAAATAGGTTAAAACACTAAAATAAAGAGTTTAGAGCTTTTTGAAAGTTAAAAAAGATTAGAAATTAACTGTCAAACCTGGTTAAATATGCTGATCTAAAGAGTTTAATAAGTTTATCTGTAATAAATATTCTAATAAAGTAGTCTAAATAGGTTAAAACTCTAAAATAAAGAGTTTAGAGACTTTTTAACGGTAAAAAAGATTAGAAATTAACTGTGAAAACTGGTTAAATACTAAAGAGTTTAGTAAGTTTATCTGTCTTAAATATACTAATAAAGTAGTCTAAATAGGTTAAAACTCTAAAATAAAGAGTTTAGAGCTTTTTGAAAGTTAAAAAAGATTAGAAATTAAGTGTGAAAACTGGTTAAATAAGCTGATCTAAAGAGTTTATTAAGTTTATCTCTCTTAAATATACTAATAAAGTAGTCTAAATAGGTTAAAACTCTAAAATAAAGAGTTTAGAGCTTTTTTAAAGTTAAAAAAGATTAGATATTAACTGTGAAAACTGGTTAAATAAGCTGATCTAAAGAGTTTAGTAAGTTTATCTCTCTTAAATTTACTAATAAAGTAGTCTAAATAGGTTAAAACTCTAAAATAAAGACTTTAGAGCTTTTTGAAAGTTAAAAAAGATTAGAAATTAACTGTCAAAACAGGTTAAATAAGCTGATCTAAAGAGTTTAGTAAGTTTATCTCTCTTAAATATAGTAATAAAGTTTTCTAAATACGTGAAAACTCTAAAATAAAGAGTTTAGAGCTTTTTTAAAGCTAAAAAAGATTAGAAATTAAGTGTGAAAACTCGTTAAATAAGCTGATCTAAAGAATTTAGTAAGTTTATCTCTCTAAAATTTACTAATAAAGTAGTCTAAATAGGTTAAAACTCCAAAATAAAGATTTTAGAGCTTTTTTAAAGTTAAAAAAGATTAGAAATTAACTGTGAAAACTGGTTAAATAAGCTGATCTAAAGAGTTTAGTAAGTTTATCTCTCTTAAATATACTAATAAAGTAGTCTAAATAGGTTAAAACTCCAAAATAAAGAGTTTAGAGCTTTTTTAAAGTTAAAAAAGATTAGAAATTAACTGTAAAAACTAGTTAAATAAGCTGATCTAAAGAGTTTAGTAAGTTTATCTCTCTTAAATATACTAATAAAGTAGTCTAAATAGGTTAAAACTCTAAAATAAAGAGTTTAGAGCTTTTTGAAAGTTAAAAAAGATTAGAAATTAACTGTGAAAACTGGTTAAATAAGCTGATCTAAAGAGTTTAGTAAGTTTATCTCTTTTAAATATTCTAATAAAGTAGTCTAAATAGGTTAAAACTCTAAAATAAAGATTTTAGAGCTTTTTGAAAGTTAAAAAAGATTAGAAATTAAGTGTGAAAACTGGTTAAATAAGCTGATCTAAAGAGTTTAGTAAGTTTATCTCTCTTAAATATACTAATAAAGTAGTCTAAATAGGTTAAAACTCTAAAATAAAGAGTTTAGAGCTTTTTTAAAGTTAAAAAAGATTAGAAATTAACTATAAAAACGGGTTAAATAAGCTGATGTAAAGAGTTTAGTAAGTTTATCTCTCTTAAATATACTAATAAAGTAGTCTATATAGGTTAAAACTCTAAAATAAAGAGTTTAGAGCTTTTTGAAAGTTAAAAAAGATTAGAAATTAACTGTGAAAACTTGTTAAATAAGCTGATCTAAAGAGTTTAGTAAGTTTATCTCTTTTAAATATTCTAATAAAGTATTCTAAATAGGTTAAAACTCTAAAATAAAGATTTTAGAGCTTTTTTAAAGGTAAAAAAGATTAGAAATTAACTGTGAAAACTGGTTAAATAAGCTGATCTAAACAGTTTAGTAAGTTAATCTCTCTCTAAATATACTAAGAAAGTAGTCTAAATAGGTTAAAACTCTAAAATAAAGAGTTTAGAGCTTTTTGAAAGTTCAAAAAGATTAGAAATTAAGTGTGAAAACTGCTTAAATAAGTTGATCTAAAGAGTTTAGTAAGTTTATCTGTCTTAAATATACTAATAAAGTAGTCTAAAGTGGTTAAAACTCTAAAATAAAGAGTTTGGAGCTTTTTGAAAGTTAAAAAAGATTAGAAATTAACTGTGAAAACTGGTTAAATAAGCTGATCTAAAGAGTTTAGTAAGTTTATCTGTCTTAAATATACTAATAAAGTAGTCTAAATAGGTTAAAGCACTAAAATAAAGAGTTTAGAGCTTTTTGAAAGTTAAAAAAGATTAGAAATTAACAGTGAAACCTGGTTAAATAAGCTGATCTAAAGAGTTTAGTAAGTTTATCTCTTTTAAATATTCTAATAAAGTAGTCTAAATAGGTTAAAACTCTAAAATAAAGATTTTAGAGCTTCTTTAAAGGTAAAAAAATTAGAAATTAACTGTGAAAACTGGTTAAATAAGCTGATCTAAAGAGTTTAGTAAGTTAATCTCTCTTAAATATACTAATAAAGTAGTCTAAATAGGTTAAAACTCTAAAATAAAGAGTTTAGAGCTTTTTGAAAGTTAAAAAAGATTAGAAAATCACTGTGAAACCTGGTTAAATAAGTTGATCTAAAGAGTTTAGTAAGTTTATCTCTCTTAAATATTCTAATAAAGTAGTCTAAATAGGTTAAAACTCTAAAATAAAGAGTTTAGTTTTTTTTAAAGCTAAAAAAATTAGAAATTAAATGTGAAAACTGGTTAAATAAGTTCATTAAAGAGTTTAGTAAGTTTATCTCTCTTAAATATACTAATAAAGTAGTCTAAATAGGTTAAAACTCTAAAATAAAGAGTTTAGAGCTTTTTGAAAGTTCAAAAGGATTAGTAATTGACTGTAAAAACTGGTTAAAACTGATCTAAAGAGTTTAATAAGTTTATCTCTCTTAAATTTACTAATAAAGTAGTGTAAATAGGTTAAAACTCTAAAATAAATAGTTTAGAGCCTTTTTTTAGGTAAAAAAGATTAGAAATTAACTGTGAAAAGTGGTTAAACAAGCTGATCTAAAGAGTTTAGTAAGTTTATCTGTCTTAAATATAGTAATAAAAGTAGTCTAAATAGGTTAAAACCCTAAAATAAAGAGTTTAGAGCTTTTTGAAAGTTAAAAAAGATTAGAAATTAACTGTGAAAACTTGTTAAATAAGCTGATCTAAAGAGTTTAGTAAGTTTATCTCTCTTAAATAGTCTAATAAAGTAGTCTAAAGAGGTTAAAACTCTAAAATAAAGAGTTTAGAGCTTTTTTAAAGGTAAAAAAGATTAGAAATTAACTGTGAAAACTGATTAAATAAGCTGATCTAAAGAGTTTAATAAGTTTATCTGTCTCAAATATACTAATAAAGTAGTCTAAATAGGTTAAAACTCTAAAATAAAGAGTTTAGAGGTTTTTGAAAGTTGAAAAGATTAGAAATTAATTGTGAAAACTGATTAAATAAGCTGATCTAAAGAGTTTAGCAAGTTTATCTCTCTTAAATATACTAATAATGTAGTCTAAATAGGTTAAAACTCTAAAATAAAGAGTTTAGAGCGTTTTGAAAGTTAAAAAAGATTAGAAATTAACTGTGAAAACTGGTTAAATAAGCTGATCTAAAGAGTTTAGTAAGTTTATCTGTCTTAAATATACTAATAAAGTAGTCTAAATAGGTTAAAACTCTAAAATAAAGAGTTTAGAGCTTTTTGAAAGTTAAAAAAGATTAGAAATTAACTGTGAAAACTGGTTAAATAAGCTGATCTAAAGAGTTTAATAAGTCTTTCAGTGTTAAATGTACTAATAAAGTAGTCTAAATAGGTTAAAACTCTAAAATAAAGAGTTTAGAGCTTTTTGAAAGTTAAAAAAGATTAGAAATTAACTGTGAAAACTGGTTAAATAAGCTGATCTAAAGAGTTTAGTAAGTTTATCTCTCTTAAATATACTAATAAAGTAGTCTAAATAGGTTAAAACTCTAAAATAAAGAGTTTAGAGCTTTTTGAAAGTTAAAAAGATTAGAAATTAACTGTGAAAACTGGTAAAATAAGCTGATCTAAAGAGGTTAGTAAGTTTATCTGTCCTAAATATACTAATAAAGTAGTCTAAATAGGTTAAAACTCTAAAATAAATAGGTCAGAGCTTTTTTAATGTTAAAAAAGATTAGAAATTAACTGTGACAACTGGTTAAATAAACTGATCTAAAGAGTTTAATAAGTTTATCTCTCTTAAATATTCCATTAAAGTCGTCTAAATTTGTTAAAACTCAAAAAAAAAAGAGTTTAGAGCTTTTTGAAAGTTAAAAAATATTAGAAATTAACTGTGAAAACTGGTTAAATAAGCTGATGTAAAGAGTTTAGTAAGTTTATCTCTCTTAAATATACTAATAAAGTAGTCTAAATAGGTTAAAACTCTAAAATAAAGAGTTTAGAGCTTTTTAAAGGTAAAAAAGATTAGAAATTAACTGTGAAAACTGGTTAAATATGCTGATCTAAAGAGTTTAGTAAGTTAATTTCTCTTAAATATACTAATAAAGTAGTCTAAATAGGTTAAAACTCTAAAATAAAGAGTTTAGAGCTTTTTGAAAGTTAAAAAAGATTAGAAATTAACTGTGAAAACTGGTTAAATAAGCTGCTCTAAAGAGTTTAGTAAGTTAATCTTTTTTAAATATACTAATAAAGTAGTCTAAAGAGGTTAAAACTCTAAAATAAAGAGTTTTGAGCTTTTTGAAAGTTAAAAAAGAATAGAAATTAACTGTGAAACCTGGCTAAATAAGCTGATCTAAAGAGTTTAGTAAGTTTATCTGTCTTAAATACACTAATAAAGTAGTCTAAATAGGTTAAAACTCTAAAATAAAGAGTTTAGAGCTTTTTGAAAGTTAAAAAAGATTAGAAATTAACTGTGAAATCTGGTTAAATAAGCTGATCTAAAGAGTTTAGTAAGTTTATCTGTCTTAAATATACTAATAAAGTAGTCTAAATAGGTTAAAACTCAAAATAAAGAGTTTAGAGCTTTTAGAAAGTTAAAAAAGATTAGAAATTAACTGTGAAAACTGGTTAAATAAGCTGATCTAAAGAGTTTAATAAGTTTATCTGTCTTAAATATACTAATAAAGTAGTCTAAATAGGTTAAAACTCTAAAATAAAGAGTTTAGAGCTTTTTGAAAGTTACAAAGATTCGAAATTAACTGTAAAAACTGGTTAAATAAGGTGATCTAAAGAGTTTAGTAATTTTATCTCTCTTAAATATTCTAATAAAGTATTCTAAATAGGTTAAAACTCTAAAATAAAGAGTTTAGAGCCTTTTTAACGGTAAAAAAGATTAGAAATTAACTGTGAAAACTGGTTAAATAAGCTGATCTAAAGAGTTTAGTAAATTTATCTGTCTTAAATATACTAATAAAGTAGTCTAAATAGGTTAAAACTCTAAAATAAAAAGTTTAGAGCTTTTTGAAAGTTAAAAAAGATTAGAAATTAAGTGTGAAAACTGGTTAAATAAGCTGATCTAAAGAGTTTAGTAAGTTTATCTGTCTTAAATATACTAATAAAGTAGTCTAAATAGGTTAAAACTCTAAAATAAAGAGTTTAGAGCTTTTTGAAAGTTAAAAAGATTAGAAATTAACTGTGAAATCTGGTTAAAGTAGCTGATCTAAAGAGTTTAGTAAGTTTATCTGTCTTAAATATACTAATAAAGTAGTCTAAATAGGTTAAAACTCTAAAAAAAAGAGTTTAGAGCTTTTTGACAGTTTAAAAAGATTAGAAATTAACTGTGAAAACTGGTTAAATAAGCTGATCTAAAGAGTTTAGTAAGTTTATCTGTTTTAAATATACTAATAAAGTAGTCTAAATAGGTTAAAACTCTAAAATAAAGAGTTTAGAGCTTTTAGAAAGTTAAAAAAGATTAGAAATTAAGTGTGAAAACTGGTTAAATACTAAAGAGTTTCGTAAGGTTATCTCTCTTAAATATACTAATGAAGTAGTCTAAATAGGTTAAAACTCTGAAATAAAGAGTTTAGAGCTTTTTGAAAGTTAAAAAAGATTAGAAATTAACTGTGAAAACTGGTTAAATAAGCTGATCTAAAGAGTTTAGTAAGTTTATCTCTCTTAAATATACTAATAAAGTAGTCTAAATAGGTTAAAACTCTAAAATAAAGAGTTTAGAGCTTTTTGAAAGTTAAAAAAAGATTAGAAATTAACTGTGAAAACTGGTTAAATAAGCTGATGTAAAGAGTTTAGTAAGTTTATCTGTCTTAAATATACTAATAAAGTAGTCTAAATAGGTTAAAACTCTAAAATAAAGAGTTTACAGCGTTTTGAAAATTAAAAAAGATTAGAAATTAACTGTGAAAACTGGTTAAATAATCTGATCTAAAGAGTTTGGTAAGTTTATCTCTCTTAAATATACTAATAAAGTAGTCTAAATAGGTTAAAACTCTAAAATAAAGAGTTTAGAGCTTTTTGAAAGTTAAAAAAGATTAGAAATTAACTATGAAAACTGGTTAAATAAGCTGATCTAAAGAGTTTAGTAAGTTTATCTGTCTTAAATATACTAATAAAGTAATCTAAATAGGTTAAAACTCTAAAATAAAGAGTTTAGAGCTTTTTGAAAGTTAAAAAAGATTAGAAATTAACTGTGAAAACTGGTTAAATAAGCTGATGTAAAGAGTTTAGTAAGTTTATCTCTGTTAAATATACTAATAAAGTAGTCTAAATAGGTTAAAACTCTAAAATAAAGAGTTTAGAGCTTTTTGAAAGTTAAAAATATTTGAAATTAACTGTGAAAACTGGTTAAATAAGCTGATCTAAAGAGTTTAGTAAGTTTATCTGTCTTAAATATACTAATAAAGTAGTCTAAATAGGTTAAAACTCTAAAATAAAGATTTTAAGAGCTTTTTAAAAGTTAAAAAAGATTAGAAATTAACTGTGAAATCTGGTTAAATAAGCTGATCTAAAGAGTTTAGTAAGTTTATCTGTCTTAAATATACTAATAAAGTAGTCGAAATAGGTTAAAACTCTAAAATAAAGAGTTTAGAGCTTTTTGAAAGTTTAAAAAGATTAGAAATTAAGTGTGAAAACTGGTTAAATAAGCTGATCTAAAGAGTTTAGTAAGTTTATCAGTCTTAAATAGACTAATAAAGTATTCTAAATAGGTTAAAACTCTAAAATAAAGAGTTTAGAGCTTTTCGAAAGTTAAAAAAGATTAGAAATTAACTGTGAAAACTGGTTAAATAAGCTGATCTAAAGAGTTTAAAAACTTTATCTGTCTTAATTATACTAATAAAGTAGTCTAAATAGGTTAAAACTCTAAAATAAAGAGTTTAGAGCTTTTTGAAAGTTAAAAAAGATTAGAAATTAACTGTGAAAACTGGTTAAATAATCTGATCTAAAGAGTTTAGTAAGTTTATCTGTCTTAAATATACTAATAAAGTAGTCTAAATAGGTTAAAACTCTAAAATAAAGAGTTTAGAGCTTTTAGAAAGTTAAAAAAGATTAGAAATTAACTGTGAAAACTGGTTAAATAAGCTGATCTAAAGAGTTGTGTAAGTTTATCTCTCTTAAATATACTAATAAAGTATTCTAAATAGGTTAAAACTCTAAAATAAAGGGTTTAGAGCTTTTTGAAAGTTAAAAAAGATTAGAAATTAAGTGTGAAAACTGGTTTAATAAGCTGATCTAAAGAGTTTAGTAAGTTTATCTGTCTTAAATATACTAATAAAGTAGTCTAAATAGGTTAAAATTCTAAAATAAAGATTTTAGAGCTTTTTGAAAGTTAAAAAAGATTAGAACTTAACTGTGAAAAGTGGTTAAATAAGCTGATCTAAAGAGTTTAGTAAGTTTATCTCTCTTAAATATACTAATAAAGAAGTCTAAATAGGTTAAAACTCTAAAATAAAGAGTTTAGACCTTTTTGAAAGTTAAAAAAGATTAGAAATTACTAGTGAAAACTGGTTAAATAAGCTGATCTAAAGAGTTTAGTAAGTTAATCATTTTTAAAGATACTAATAAAGTAGTCTAAAGAGGTTAAAACTCTAAAATAAAGAGTTTAATGCTTTTTGAAATTTAAAAAAGAATAGAAATTAACTGTGAAAACTGGTTAAATAAGCCGATCTAAAGAGTTTAGTAAGTTTAATTGTCTTAAATACAATAATAAAGTAGTCTAAATAGGTTAAAACTCTAAAATAAAGAGTTTAGAGCTTTTTGAAAGTTAAAAAAGATTAGAAATTAACTGTGAAATCTGGTTAAATAAGCTGATCTAAAGAGTTTAGTAAGTTTATCTGTCTTAAATATACTATTAAAGTAGTCTAAATAGGTTAAAACTCTAAAATAAAGAGTTTAGAGCTTTTAGAAAGTTAAAAAAGATTAGAAATTAACTGTGATAACTGGTTAAATAAGCTGATCTAAAGAGTTTACTAAGTTTATCTGTCTTAAATATACTAATAAAGTAGTCTAAATAGGTTAAAACTCTAAAATAAAGAGTTTAGAGCTTTTAGAAAGTTAAAAAAGATTAGAAATTAACTGTGAAAACTTGTTAAATAAGCTGATCTAAAGAGTTTAGTAATTTTATCTCTCTTAAATATTCTAATAAAGTAGTCTAAATAGGTTAAAACTCTAAAATAAAGAGTTTAGAGCCTTTTTAAAGTTAAAAAAGATTAGAAATTAACTGTGAAAACTGGTTAAATAAGCTAATCTAATGAGTTTAGTAAGTTTATCTGTCTTAAATATACTAATAAAGTATTCTAAATAGGTTAAAACACGAAAATAAGGAGTTTAGAGCTTTTTTAAAGGTAAAAAAGATTAGAAATTAACTGTGAAAACTGGTTAAATAAGCTGATCTAAAGAGTTTAGGAAGTTAATCTGTCTTAGATAATCTAATAAAGCAGTCGAAATAGATTAAAACTCTAAAATAAAGAGTATAGAGCTTTTTGAAAGTTAAAAAAATTAGAAATTAACTGTGAAAACTGGTTAAATAAGCTGATATAAAGAGTTTAGTAAGTTTATCTGTCTTAAATATACTAATAAAGTAGTCTAAATAGGTTAAAACTCTAAAATAAAGAGTTTAGAGCTTTTTGAAAGATAAAAAAGATTAGAAATTAACTGTGAAAACTGGTTACATAAGCTGATGTAAAGAGTTTAGTAAGTTTATCTGTCTTAAATAAACTAATAAAGTAGTCTAAATAGGTTAAAACTCTAAAATAAAGAGTTTAGAGCTTTTTGAAAGTTAAAAAAGATTAGAAATTAAGTGTAAAAACTGGTTAAATAAGCTGATGTAAAGAGTTTAGTAAGTTTGTCTGTCTTAAATATACTAATAAAGTAGTCTAAATAGGTTAAAACTCTAAAATAATGGGTTTAGAGCTTTTTGAAAGTTAAAAAAGATTAGAAATTAACTTAAAAACTGGTTAAATAAGCTGATCTAAAGAGTTTAGTAAGTTTATCTGTCTTTAATATACTAATAAAGTAGTCTAAATAGGTTAAACCTCTAAAATAAAGAGTTTAGAGCTTTTTGAAAGTTAAAAAAGATGAGAAATTAAATGTAAAAACTGGTTAAATAAGCTGATCTAAAGAGTTTAGTAAGTTTATCTGTCTTAAATATACTAATAAAGTAGTCTAAATAGGTTAAAACTCTAAAATAAAGAGTTTAGAGCTTTTTGAAAGTTAAAAAAGATTAGAAATTAACTGTGAAAACTGGTTAAATAAGCTGATCTAAAGAGTTTCGTAAGATTATCTCTCTTAAATATACTAATAAAGTAGTCTAAATAGGTTAAAACTCTAAAATAAAGAGTTTAGAGCTTTTTGAAAGTTAAAAAAGATTAGAAATTAACTGTGAAAACTGGTTAAATAAGCTGATCTAAAGAGTTTACTAAGTTTATCTGTCTTAAATATACTAATAAAGTAGTCTAAATAGGTTAAAACTCTAAAATGAAGAGTTTAGAGCTTTTTGAAAGTTAAAAAAGATTAGAAATTAACTGTGAAAACTGGTTAAATAAGCTGATCTAAAGAGTTTATTAAGTTTATCACTCTTAAATATACTAATAAAGTAGTCTAAATAGGTTAAAACTCTAAAATAAAGAGTTTAGAGCTTTATGAACGTTAAAAAAGATTAGAAATTAACTGTGAAAACTGGTTAAATAAGCTGATCTAAAGAGTTTAGTAAGTTTATCTGTCTTAAATATACTAATAAAGTAGTCTAAATAGGTTAAAACTCTAAAATAAAGAGTTTAGAGCTTTTTGAAAGTTAAAAAAGATTAGAAATTAACTGTGAAAACTGGTTAAATAAGCTGATCTAAAGAGTTTAGTAAGTTTATCTGTCTTAAATATACTAATAAAGTAGTCTAAATAGGTTAAAACTCTAAAATAAAGAGTTTAGAGCTTTTTGAAAGTTAGAAAAGATTAGTAATTAAATGTGAAAACTGGTTAAATAAGCTGATCTAAAGAGTTTAGTCAGTTTATCTGTCTTAAATACACTAATAAAGTAGTCTAAATAGGTTAAAACTCTAAAATAAAGAGTTTAGAGCTTTTTGAAAGTTAAAGATTAGAAATTAACTGTGAAAACTGGTTAAATAAGCTGATCTAAAGAGTTTAGTAAGTTAATCTCTCTTAAATATACAAATAAAGTAGTCTAAATAGGTTAAAGCTCTAAAATAAAGAGTTTAGAGCTTTTTGAAAGTTAAAAAAGATTAGAAATTAACTGTGAAAACTTGTTAAATAAGTTGATCTAAAGAGTTTAGTAAGTTTATCTCCCTTAAATATACTAATAAAGTAGTCTAAATAGGTTAAAACTCTAAAATAAAGTGTTTAGAGCTTTTTGAAAGTTAAAAATATTACAAATTAACTGTGAAAACTGGTTAAATAAGCTGATCTAAAGAGTTTAATTAGAGTATCTCTCTTAAATATACAAATAGAGTAGTCTAAATAGGTTAAAACTCTAAAATAAAGAGTTTAGAGCTTTTTGAAAGTTAAAAAAGATTAAAAAATTAACTGTGAAAACTGGTTAAATAAGCTGATCTAAAGAGTTTAGTAAGTTTATCTGTCTTATATACTAATAAAGTAGTCTAAATAGGTTAAAACTCTAAAACAAAGAGTTTAGAGCTTTTTTAAAGGTAAAAAAGATTAGAAATTAACTGTGAAAACTGGTTAAATAAGCTGATCTAAAGAGTTTAGAAAGATTTCTCTCTTAAATATACTAATAAAGTAGTCTAAATAGGTTAAAACTCTAAAATAAAGAGTTTAGAGCTTTTTGAAAGTTAAAAAAGATTAGAAATTAACTGTGAAAACTGGTTAAATAAGCTGATCTAAATAGTTTAGTAAGTTTATCTGTCTTAAATATACTAATAAAGTAGTCTAAATAGGTAAAAACTCTAAAATTAACTGTTTATAGCTTTTGGAAAGTTAAAAAATTTTAGAAATTAACTGTGAAAACTAGTTAAATAAGCTGATCTAAAGCCTTTAGTAAGTTTATCTCTCTTAAAAATACTAATAAAGTAGTCTAAATAGGTAAAAACTCTAAAATAATGAGTTTAATGCTTTTTAAAAGTTAAAAAAATTAGAAATTAACTGTGAAAACTGGTTAAATAAGCTGATCTAAAGAGTTTAGTAAGTTTATCTGTCTTAAATATAGTAATAAAGTAGTCTAAATAGGTTAAAACTCTAAAATAAAGAGTTTAGATCTTCTTGAAAATTAAAAAAAGATTAGAAATTAACTATGAAAACAGGTTAAATAAGCTGATCTAAAGAGTTTAGTAAGTTTATCTGTATTAAATATACTAATAAAGTAGTCGAAATAGTTTAAAACTCTATAATAAAGAGTTTAGAGCTTTTTGAAAGTTAAAAAAGATTAGAAATTAACTGTGAAAACTGGTTAACTAAGCTGATCTAAAGAGTTTAGTAAGTTTATCTGTCTTAAATATACTAATAAAGTAGTCTAAATAGGTTAAAACTCTAAAATAAAGAGTTTAGACCTTTTTGAAAGTTAAAAAGGATTAGAAATTAACTGTGAAAAGTGGTTAAATAACCTGATCTAAAGAGTTTAGTAAGTTTATCTCTCTTAAATATACTAATAAAGTAGTCTAAATAGGTAAAAACTCTAAAATTAACTGTTTAGAGCTTTTTGAAAGTTAAAAAAGATTAGAAATTAACTGTGAAAACTGGTTAAATAAGCTGATCTAAAGAGTTTAGTAAGTTTATCTGTCTTAAATATACTAATAAAGTAGTCTAAATAGGTTAAAACTCTAAAATAAAGAGTTTAGAGCTTTTTCAAAGTTAAAAAAGATTAGAAATTAACTGTGAAAACTGGTTAAATATTCTAATCTAAAGAGTTTAGTAAGTTTATTTGTCTTAAATATACTAATAATGTAGTCTAAATAGGTTAAAAGTCTAAAGTAATGTGTTTAGAGCTTTTTGAAAGTTAAAAAAATTAGAAACTATGTGTGAGAACTGGTTAAATCAGCTCATTTAAAGAGATTAGTAAGTTTATCTCTCTTAAATATACTAATAAAGTAGTCTAAATAGGTAAAAACTCTAAAATTAACTGTTTAGAGCTTTTTGAAAGTTAAAAAAGATTAGAAATTAACTGTGAAAACTGGTTAAATAAGCTGATCTAAAGAGTTTAGTAAGTTTATCTGTCTTATATACTAATAAAGTAGTCTAAATAGGTTAAAACTCTAAAACAAAGAGTTTAGAGCTTTTTTAAAGGTAAAAAAGATTAGAAATTAACTGTGAAAACTGGTTAAATAAGCTGATCTAAAGAGTTTAGAAAGATTTCTCTCTTAAATATACTAATAAAGTAGTCTAAATAGGTTAAAACTCTAAAATAAAGAGTTTAGAGCTTTTTGAAAGTTAAAAAAGATTAGAAATTAACTGTGAAAACTGGTTAAATAAGCTGATCTAAATAGTTTAGTAAGTTTATCTGTCTTAAATATACTAATAAACTAGTCTAAATAGGTAAAAACTCTAAAATTAACTGTTTATAGCTTTTGGAAAGTTAAAAAATTTTAGAAATTAACTGTGAAAACTAGTTAAATAAGCTGATCTAAAGCCTTTAGTAAGTTTATCTCTCTTAAAAATACTAATAAAGTAGTCTAAATAGGTAAAAACTCTAAAATAATGAGTTTAATGCTTTTTAAAAGTTAAAAAAATTAGAAATTAACTGTGAAAACTGGTTAAATAAGCTGATCTAAAGAGTTTAGTAAGTTTATCTGTCTTAAATATAGTAATAAAGTAGTCTAAATAGGTTAAAACTCTAAAATAAAGAGTTTAGATCTTCTTGAAAATTAAAAAAAGATTAGAAATTAACTATGAAAACAGGTTAAATAAGCTGATCTAAAGAGTTTAGTAAGTTTATCTGTATTAAATATACTAATAAAGTAGTCGAAATAGTTTAAAACTCTATAATAAAGAGTTTAGAGCTTTTTGAAAGTTAAAAAAGATTAGAAATTAACTGTGAAAACTGGTTAACTAAGCTGATCTAAAGAGTTTAGTAAGTTTATCTGTCTTAAATATACTAATAAAGTAGTCTAAATAGGTTAAAACTCTAAAATAAAGAGTTTAGACCTTTTTGAAAGTTAAAAAGGATTAGAAATTAACTGTGAAAAGTGGTTAAATAACCTGATCTAAAGAGTTTAGTAAGTTTATCTCTCTTAAATATACTAATAAAGTAGTCTAAATAGGTAAAAACTCTAAAATTAACTGTTTAGAGCTTTTTGAAAGTTAAAAAAGATTAGAAATTAACTGTGAAAACTGGTTAAATAAGCTGATCTAAAGAGTTTAGTAAGTTTATCTGTCTTAAATATACTAATAAAGTAGTCTAAATAGGTTAAAACTCTAAAATAAAGAGTTTAGAGCTTTTTCAAAGTTAAAAAAGATTAGAAATTAACTGTGAAAACTGGTTAAATATTCTAATCTAAAGAGTTTAGTAAGTTTATTTGTCTTAAATATACTAATAATGTAGTCTAAATAGGTTAAAAGTCTAAAGTAATGTGTTTAGAGCTTTTTGAAAGTTAAAAAAATTAGAAACTATGTGTGAGAACTGGTTAAATCAGCTCATTTAAAGAGATTAGTAAGTTTATCTCTCATAAATATACTAATAAAGTAGTCTAAATAGGTTAAAACTCTAAAATAAAGAGTTTAGAGCTTTTTGAAAGTTAAAAAAGATTAAAAATTAACTGTGAAAACTGGTTAAATTAGCTGATCTAAAGAGTTTAGTAAGTTTTCATATTTTAAATATACTAATAAATTAGTCTAAATAGGTTAAAATTCTAAAATAAAGTGTTTAGAGCTTTTTGAATGTTAAAAAAGATTAGAAATTAACTGTGAAAACTGGTTAAATAAGCTGATCTAAAGAGATTAGTAAGTTTATCTCTCATAAATATACTTAATAAAGTGGTCTGAATAGTTTAAAAATCTAAAATAAAGAGTTTAGAGCTTTTTGAAGGTTAAAAAAGATAAGAAATTAACTGTGAAAACTGGTTGAATAAGCTGACCTAAAGAGTTTAGTAAGTTTATCTGTCTTAAATAGACTAATAAAGTAGTCTAAATAGTTTTAAAATCTAAAATAAAGTGTGTAGAGGTTTATGAAAGTTAAAAAAATTAGAAATTAACTGTTAGAACTGGTTAAATAAGCTGATCTAAAGAGTTTAGTAAGTTTATCTGTCTTAAATATACTAATAAAGTAGTCTAAATAGGTTAAAACTCTATAATAAAGAGTTTAGAGCTTTTTGAAAGTTAAAAAAGATTAAAAATTAACTGTGAAAACTGGTTAAATAAGCTAATCTAAAGAGTTTAGTAATTTTATCTGTCTTAAATATACTAATAAAGTAGTCTAAATAGGTTAAAACTCTAAAATAAAGAGTTTAGAGCTTTTTGAATGTTAAAAAAGATTAGAAATTAACTGTGAAAATTGGTTAAATAAGCTGATCTAAAGAGTTTAGTAAGTTTATCTGTCTTAAATATACTAATAAAGTAGTCTAAATAGATTAAAAATCTAAAATAAAGTGTTTAGAGCTTTTTGAAAGTTAAAAAAGATTAGAAATTAACTGTGAAAACTTGTTAAATAAGCTGATCTAAAGAGTTTAGTAAGTTTATCTGTTTTAAATAGACTAATAAAGTAATCTAAATAGGTTAAAACTCTAAAATAAAGTGTTTAGAGCTTTTTGAAAGTTAAAAAAGATTAGAAATTAAGTGTGAAAACTGGTTAACTAAGCTGATCTAATGAGTTTAGTAAGTTTATCTGTCTTAAATACACTAATAAAGTAGTCTAAATAGGTTAAAACTCAAAAATAAAGTGTTTAGAGCTTTTTTGAGGTTAAAAAAATTAGAAAATAAGTATGAAAATTGGTTAAATAAACTGATCAAAGGAGTTTAGTAAGTTTATTTGTATTAAGTATACTAATAAAGTAATGTCTGAATAGGTTAAAACTCTAAAATAAAATATTTAGAGCTTTTTGAAAGTTAAAAAAATTAAAAATTATATGTAAAAACTGGTTAAATAAGCTCATCTGAAGAGTTTAGTACGTTTATCTGTCTTAAATATACTAATAAAGTAGTCTAAATAGGTTAAAACTCTAAAATAAAGTGTTTAGAGCTTTTTGAAAGTTAAAAAAGATTAGAAATTAACCGTGAAAACTAGTTAAATAAGCTGCTCTAAAGAGTTTAGTAAGTTTATCTGTCTTAAATATACTAATAAAGTAATCGAAACTGGTTAAAACTCTAAAATAAAGATATTAGAGCTTTTTGAAAGTTAAAAAAGATTAGAAATTAACTGTGAAAACTGGTTAAATAATCTGATCTAAAGTGTTTAGTAAGTTTATCTGTCTTAAAAATACTAATAAAGTAGTCTAAATAGGTTAAAACTCTAAAATTAATAGTGAGAGCTTTTTGAAAGTTAAAAAAGATTAGAAATTAACCGTCAAAACTGGTTAAATAAGCTGATCTAAAGAGTTTAGTAAGTTTATCTGTTTTAAATATACTAATAAAGTAGTCTAAATAGGTTAAAACGATAAAATTAACAGTTTACAGCTTTAAGAAAGTTAAAACAGATTAGAAATTACTGTGAAAACTGGTTAAATAAGGTGATCTAAAGAGTTTAGTAAGTTTATCTGTCTTAAATATACTAATAAAGTAGTCTAAATAGGTTAAAACACTAAAATAAACTATTTAGAGCTTTTTGAAAGTTAAAAAAGATTAGAAATTAACTGCGAAAACTGGTTAAATAAGGTGATCTAAAGAGTTTAGTAAGTTTATCTGTCTTAAATATACTAATAAAGTAGTCGAAACTGGTTAAAACTCTAAAATAAAGAGATTAGAGCTTTTTGAAAGTTAATAATGATTAGAAATTGACTGTGAAAACTGGTTAAATAAGCTGATCTAAAGTGTTTAGTAAGTTTATCTGACTTAAAAATACTAATAAAGTAGTTTAAATAGGTTAAAACTCTAAAATTAAGAGTTGAGAGCTTTTTGAAAGTTAAAAAAGATTAGAAATTAACTGTGAAAACTGGTTAAATAAGTTGATCTAAAGAGTTTAGTAAGTTTATCTGTTTTAAATATACTAATAAAGTAGTCTAAATAGGTTAAAACGATAAAATTAACAGTTTACAGCCTTAAGAAAGTTAAAAGAGATTAGAAATTACTGTGAAAACTGGTTAAATAAGCTGATGTAAAGAGTTTATTAAGTTTATCTGCCTTAAATATACTAATAAAGTAGTCTAAATAGGTTAAAACTCTAAAATTAAGTGTTTATAGCTTTTTGAAAGTTAAAAAAGATTAGAAATTAACAGTGAAAACTGGTTAAATAAGCTGATCTAAAGAGTTTAGTAACTTTATCTGTCTTAAATATACTAATAAAGTAGTCTAAATAGGTTAAAACTCTAAAATAAAGAGTTTAGAGCTTTTTTCAAGGTAAAAGAGATTAGAAATTAACTGTGAAAACTGGTTAAATAAGCTGATGTAACGAGTTTAATAAGTTTATCTCTCTAAAATATACTAAGAAAGTAGTCTAAATAGATTAAAACTCTAAAATAAAGAGTTTAGAGCTTTTTAAACTTAAAAAAATTAGAACTTAACTGTGAAACTGGTTAAATAAGCTGATCTAAACAGTTTAGTAAGTTAATCTGTCTTAAATATACTAATAAAGTAGTCTAAATAGGTTAAAACTCTAAAATAAAGAGTTTAGAGCTTTTTGAAAGTTAAAAAAGATTAGAAATTAACTGTGAAAACTGGTTAAATAAGCTAATCTAAAGAGTTTAGTAAGTTTCTCTCTCTAAATATACTACTAAAGTAGTCTAAACAGGTTAAAACTCTAAAATAAAGTATTTAGAGATTTTTGAAAGTTAAAAAAGATTAGAAATTAACTGTGAAAGTGTTTAAATAAGCTGATCTAAAGAGTTTAGTAAGTTTATCTCTTTTAAATATACTAATAAAGTAGTCTAAGTAGGTTAAAACGATAATATTAACAGTTTAGAGCTTTAAGAAAGTTAAAAAGATTAGAAATTAACGGTCAAAACTGGTTAAATAAGCTGAAATCTAAAGAGTTTAGTAAGTTTATCTGCCTTAAAAATACTAATAAAGTAGTCTAAATAGGTTAAATCTCTAAAATAAAGTGTTTAGAGTTTTTTGAAAGTTAAAAAAGATTAGAAATTAACTGTAAAAACTGGTTAAATAAGCTGATCTAAAGAGTTTAGCAACCTTATCTCTTCTAATATACTAATAAAGTTGTCTAGAGAGGTTACAACTCTAAAATAAAGTGTTTAGAGCTTTTTGAAAGTTAAAAAAGATTAGAAATTAACTGTGAAAACTGGTTAAATAAGCTGATCTAAAGAGTTTAGTAAGTTTATCTGTCTTAAATATACTAATAAAGTAGTCTAAATAGGTTAAAACTCTAAAATAAAGAGTTTAGAGCTTTTTGAAAGTTAAAAAAGATTAGAAATTAACTGTGAAAACTGGTTAAATAAGCTGATCTAAAGAGTTTAGTAAGTTTATCTGTCTTAAATATACTAATAAATTAGTCAAATAGGTTAAAACTCTAAAATAAAGTGTTTAAAGCTTTTTGAAAGTTAAAAAAGATTAGAAAGTAAGAGTAAAACCTGGTTAAAGAAGCTGATCTAAAGAGTTTAGTAAGTTTATCTGTCTTAAATATACTAATAAAGTAGTTTAAATAGGTTAAAGCTCTAAAATAAAGTGTTTAGAGCTTTTTGAAAGTTAAAAAAGATTAGAAATTAACTGTGAAAACTGGTTAAATAAGCTGATCTAAAGAGTTTAGTAAGATTATCACTTTTAAATATACTAATAAAGTATTCTAAGTATGTTAAAACGATAAAATTAACAGTTTAGAGCTTTAAGAAAGTTTAAAA
This sequence comes from Xestospongia muta, assembly GCA_963693285.1. Lineage (NCBI taxonomy): Eukaryota > Metazoa > Porifera > Demospongiae > Haplosclerida > Petrosiidae > Xestospongia > Xestospongia muta. The sequence goes on from OY848922.1 coordinate 3,600,548, forward strand.
AGTTTTCAAATTAAGTGTGAAAACAGGTTAAATAAGCTGATCTAAAGAGTTTAGTAAGTTTATCTCTCTTAAATATACTAATAAAGTAGTCAAGTTAGGTTAAAACTCTAAAATAAAGAGTATAGAGCTTTTTGAAAGTTAAAAAAGATTAGAAATTAACGGTGAAAACTTGTTAAATAAGCTGATCTAAAGAGTTTAGTAAGTTTATTTGTTTAAAAAATACTAACAAAGTAGTCTAAATAGGTTAAAACTCTAAAATTAACTGTTTAGAGCTTTTTAAAAGTTAAAAAAGATTAGAAATTAAGTGTGAAAACTGGTTAAATAAGCTGATCTAAAGAGTTTAGTAAGTTTATCTGTCTTAAATATACTAATAAAGTTGTCTAAATAGATTAAAACTCTAAAATAAAGTGTTTAGAGCTTTTTAAAGTTAAAAAGCTTAGAAATTAACTGTGAAAACTGGTTAAATAAGCTGATCTAAAGAGTTTAGTAAGTTTATCTGTTTTAAATATACTAATAAAATAGTCTAAATAGATTAAAACTCTAAAATAAAGTGTTTAGAGCTTTTTGAAAGTTAAAAAAGATTAGAAATTAACTGTGAAAACTGGTTAAATAAGCTGATGTAAAGAGTTTAGTAAGTTTATCTGTCTTAAATATACTAATAAAGTAGTCAAAACAGGTTAAAACTCTAAAATAAAGAGTTTAGAGCTTTTTGAAAGTTTAAAAAGATTAGAAATTAAGTGTGAAAACTGGTTAAATAAGCTGATCTAAAGAGTTTAGTAATTTTATCTGTCTAAAAAATACTAAGAAAGTAGTATAAATAGGTTAAAACTCTAAAATTAACTGTTTAGAGGTTTTAGAAAGTTAAAAAAGTTGAGAAAGTAACTGTGAAACTCGTTAAATAAGCTGATATAAAGAGTTTATTAAGTTTATCTGTCTTAAATATACTAATAAAGTAGTCTAAATAGGTTAAAACTCTAAAATTAAGTGTTTATAGCTTTTTGAAAGTTAAAAAAGATTAGAAATTAACAGTGAAAACTGGTTAAATAAGCTGATCTAAAGAGTTTAGTAAGTTTATCTGTCTTAAATATACTAATAAAGTAGTCTAAATAGGTTAAAACTCTAAAATAAAGAGTTTAGAGCTTTTTTCAAGGTAAAAGAGATTAGAAATTAACTGTGAAAACTGGTTAAATAAGCTGATGTAACGAGTTTAATAAGTTTATCTGTCTTAAATATACTAAGAAAGTAGTCTAAATAGATTAAAACTCTAAAATAAAGAGTTTAGACCTTTTTAAACTTAAAAAAATTAGAACTTAACTGTGAAACTGGTTAAATAAGCTGATCTAAACAGTTTAGTAAGTTTATCTGTCTTAAATATACTAATAAAGTAGTCTAAATAGGTTAAAACTCTAAAATAAAGAGTTTAGAGCTTTTTGAAGGTTAAAAAAGATTAGAAATTAACTGTGAAAACTGGTTAAATAAGCTAATCTAAAGAGTTTTGTAAGTTTCTCTCTCTAAATATACTACTAAAGTAGTCTAAACAGGTTAAAACTCTAAAATAAAGTATTTAGAGATTTTTGAAAGTTAAAAAAGATTAGAAATTAACTGTGAAAGTGTTTAAATAAGCTCATCTAAAGAGTTTAGTAAGTTTATCTCTTTTAAATATTCTAATAAAGTAGTCTAAATAGGTTAAAACGATAATATTAACAGTTTAGAGCTTTAAGAAACTTAAAAAGATTAGAAATTAACGGTCAAAACTGGTTAAATAAGCTAAAATCTAAAGAGTTAAGTAAGTTTATCTGCCTTAAAAATACTAACAAAGTAGTCTAAATAGGTTAAATCTCTAAAATAAAGTGTTTAGAGTTTTTTGAAAGTTAAAAAAGAATAGAAATTAACTGTAAAAACTGGTTAAATAAGCTGATCTAAAGAGTTTAGCAACCTTATCTCTTCTAATATACTAATAAAGTAGTCTAGAGAGGTTACAACTCTAAAATAAAGTGTTTAGAGCTTTTTGAAAGTTAAAAAAGATTAGAAATTAACTGTGAAAACTGGTTAAATAAGCTGATCTAAAGAGTTTAGTAAGTTTATCTGTCTTAAATATACTAATAAAGGAGTCTAAATAGGTTAAAACTCTAAAATAAAGAGTTTAGAGCTTTTTGAAAGTTAAAAAAGATTAGAAATTAACTGTGAAAACTGGTTAAATAAGCTGATCTAAAGAGTTTAGTAAGTTTATCTGTCTTAAATATACTAATAAAGTAGTCAAATAGGTTAAAACTCTAAAATAAAGTGTTTAGAGCTTTTTGAAAGTTAAAAAAGATTAGAAAGTAAGTGTAAAACCTGGTTAAAGAAGCTGATCTAAAGAGTTTAGTAAGTTTATCTGTCTTAAATATACTAATAAAGTAGTTTAAATAGGTTAAAGCTCTAAAATAAAGTGTTTAGAGCTTTTTGAAAGTTAAAAAAGATTAGAAATTAACTGTGAAAACTGGTTAAATAAGCTGATCTAAAGTGTTTGGTACGATTATCACTTTTAAATATACTAATAAAGTATTCTAAGTAGGTTAAAACGATAAAATTAACAGTTTAGAGCTTTAAGAAAGTTAAAAAAGTTTAGAAATTAAGTGTGAAACAGGTTAAATAAGCTGATCTAAAGAGTTTAGTAAGTTTATCTGTCTTAAATATACTAATAAAGTAGTCAAGATAGGTTAAAACTCTAAAATAAAGAGTATAGAGCTTTTTGAAAGTTAAAAAAGATTAGAAATTAACGGTGAAAACTTGTTAAATAAGCTGATCGAATGAGTTTAGTAAGTTTATCTGTCTTAAATATACTAATAAAGTTGTCTAAATAGATTAAAACTCTAAAATAAAGTGTTTAGAGCTTTTTAAAGTTAAAAAGATTAGAAATTAACTGTGAAAACTGGTTAAATAAGCTGATCTAAAGAGTTTAGTAAGTTTATCTGTCTTAAATATACTAATAAAGTAGTCTAAATAGGTAAAAACTCTAAAATAAAGAGTTTAGAGGTTTTTGAAAGTTAAAAAAGATTAGAAATTAAGTGTAAAAACTGGTTAAATAAGCTGATCTCTAGAGTTTACTAAGTTTATCTGTCTTAAATATACTAATAAAGTAGTCTAAATAGGTTAAAACTCTAAAATAAAGAGTTTAGAGCTTTTTGAAAGTTAAAAAAGATTAGAAATTAACTGTGAAAACTGGTTAAATAAGCTGATCTAAAGAGTTTACTAAGTTTATCTGTCTTAAATATACTAATAAAGTAGTCAAAACAGGTTAAAACTTTAAAATAAAGAGTTTAGAGCTTTTTGAAAGTTTAAAAAGATTAGAAATTAAGTGTGGAAACTGGTTAAATAAGCTGATCTAAAGAGTTTAGTAATTTTATCTGTCTAAAAAATACTAAGAAAGTAGTATAAATAGGTTAAAACTCTAAAATTAACTGTTTAGAGGTTTTAGAAAGTTAAAAAAGTTTAGAAATTAACTCTGAAATTCGTTAAATAAGCTGATATAAAGAGTTTAGTAAGTTTATCTGTCTTATAAATACTAATAAAGTAGTCTAAATAGGTTAAAACTCAAATAAAAGTGTTTAGAGCTTTTTGAAAGTTAAAAAAGATTAGAAATTAATTGTGAAAACTTGTTAAATAAACCTATCTAAAAAGGTTAGTAAGTTTATCTGTCTTAAATATACTAATAAAGTAGTCTAAATAGGTTAAAACTCTAAAATAAAGAGTTTAGAGCATTTGAAAGTTAAAAAGATTAGAAATTAACTGTGAAAACTTGTTAAATAACTGATCTAAAGAGTTTAGTAAGTTTATCTGTCTTAAATATACTAATAAGGTAGTCTAAAAAGGTTAAAACTCTAAAATAAAGTGTTTAGAGCTTTTTCAAATTTAAAACAGGTTAGAAATTAACTATAAAAACTGGTTAGATAACATGATCTAAAGAGTTTAGTAAGTTTATCTGTCTTAAATATACTAATAAAATAGTCTAAATAGTTTAAAACTCTAAAATAAAGTGTTTAGAGCTTTTTGAAAAATAAAAAAGATTAGAAATTAACTGTGAAAACTAATTAAATAATCTAATCTAAAGAGTTTAGTAAGTTTATCACTCTTAAATATGCTAATAAAGTAGTCTAAATAGGTTAAAACTCTAAAATAAAGTGTTTAGAGCTTTTTGAAAGTTAAAAAAGATTTAAAATAAGTCTGAAAATTGGTTAAATAAACTGATCAAAAGAGTTTAGCAACTTTATCTGTCTTAAATATACTAATAAAGTAATGTCTAAATAGGTTAAAACTCTAAAATAAAGTATTTAGAGCTTTTTGAAAGTTAGAAAAGATTAGAAATTATATGTGAAAACTGGTTAAATAAACTCATCTAAAGAGTTTAGTAAGTTTATCTGTCTTAAATATACTAATAAAGTAGTCTAAATAGGTTAAAACTCAAAATTAAAGTGTTTAGAGCTTTTTGAAAGTTAAAAAAGATTAGAAACTAACTGTGAAAACAGGTTAAATAATGTGATCGAAAGATTTTAGTGAATTTATCTGTCTTAAATATACTAATAAAGTAGTCTAATTAGGTTAAAACACTAAAATAAAGTATTTAGAGCTTTTTGAAAGTTAAAAAAGATTAGAAATTAACTGTGAAAACTGGTTAAATAAGCTGATCTAAAGAGTTTAGTAAGTTTATCTGTCTTAAATATACTAATAAAGTAGTCTAAATAGGTAAAAACTCTAAAATAAAGAGTTTAGAGGTTTTTGAAAGTTAAAAAAGATTAGAAATTAAGTGTAAAAACTGGTTAAATAAGCTGATCTAAAGAGTTTAGTAAGTTTCTCTCTCTTAAATATACTAATAAAGTATTCTAAATAGGTTAAAACTCTAAAATAAAGTATTTAGAGCTTTTTGAAAGTTAAAAAAGATTAGAAATTAACTGTGAAAACTGGTTAAATAAGCTGATCTAAAGAGTTTAGTAAGTTTATTTCTTGTAAATATACTAATAAAATAGTCTAAATAGGTTAAAACGATAATATTAACAGTTTAGAGCTTTAAGAATTTTAAAAAGATTAGAAATTAACGGTCAAAACTGGTTAAATAAGCTGATCTAAAGAGTTTAGTAAGTTTATCTGTCTTAAAAATTATAATAAAGTAGTCTAAATAGGTTTAAACTCTAAAATAAAGTGTTTAGAGCTTTTTGAAAGTTAAAAAGATTAGAAATTAACTGTAAAAACTGGCTAAATAAGCTTATCTAAAGACTTTAGTAACCTTATCTCTTCTAACGTTCTAATAAAGTAGTCTAGAGAGGTTACAACTCTAAAATAAAGTGTTTAGAGCTTTTTGAAAGTTAAAAAAGATTAGAAATTAACTGTGAAATATGGTTAAATTAGTTGATCTAAAGAGTTTAGTAAGTTTACATGACTTAAATATTCTAATAAAGTAGTCTAAATAGGTTAAAACTCTAAAATAAAGTGTTTAGAGCATTTTAAATGTTAAAAAAGATTAGAAATTAACTGTGAAAACTGGTTAAATAAGCTGATCTAAAGAGTTTAGTCAGTTTATCTGTCTTAATTATGCTAATAAAGTAGTCTAAATAGGTTAAAACTCTAAACTAAAGTATTTAGAGCTTTTTAAATGTTAATAAGAATAGAAATTAACTGAGAAAACTGGTTAAATAAGCTGATCTAAAGAGTTTAGTCAGTTTATCTGTCTTAAATATGCTAATAAAGTAGTCTAAATAGGTTAAAACTCTAAACTAAAGTATTTAGAGCTTTTTAAATGTTAAAAAGAATAGAAATCAACTGAGAAAACTGGTTAAATAAGCTGATCTAAAGACTTTAGTCAGTTTATCTGTCTTAAATATGCTAATAAAGTAGTCTAAATAGGTTAAAACTCTAAAATTAACTGTTTAGAGCTTTTTGAAAGTTAAAAAAGATTAGAAATTAAGTGTGAAAACTGGTTAAATAAGCTAATCTAAAGATTTTAGTAAGTTTACCTGTCTTAAAAATACTAATAAAGTAGTCTAAATAGGTTAAAACTCTAAAATAAAGAGTTTAGAGCTTTTTGAAAGTTAAAAAAGATTAGAAATAAACTGTGAAAACTGGTTAAATAAGCTGATCTATAGAGTTTAGTAAGTTTATCTTTCTTAAATATACTAATAAAGTAGTCTAAATAGGTTAAAACTCTAAAATAAAGAGTTTAGATCTTTTTGAAAGTTAAAAAAGATTAGAAATTAACTGTTAAAACTGGTTAAATAAGCTGATCTAAAGAGTTTACTAAGATCATCTGTCTTAAATATACTAATAAAGTTGTCTAAATAGTATGAAACTCTAAAATAAAGTGTTTAGAGCTTTTTGAAAGTTAAAAAAGATTAGAAATTAAGTGAGAAAACTGGTTAAATAAGCTGATCTAAAGAGTTTAGTAAGTTTATCTGTCTTAATTATACTAATAAAGTAGTATAAATAGGTTAAAATGATAAAATAAAGAGTTTAGAGGTTTTTGAAAGTTAAAAAAGATTAGAAATTAAGTGTAAAAACTGGTTAAATAAGCTGATCTAAAGAGTTTAGTAAGTTTCTCTCTCTTAAATATACTAATAAAGTATTCTAAATAGGTTAAAACTCTAAAATAAAGTATTTAGAGCTTTTTGAAAGTTAAAAAAGATTAGAAATTAACTGTGAAAACTGGTTAAATAAGCTGATCTAAAGAGTTTAGTAAGTTTATTTCTTGTAAATATACTAATAAAATAGTCTAAATAGGTTAAAACGATAATATTAACAGTTTAGAGCTTTAAGAATTTTAAAAAGATTAGAAATTAACGGTCAAAACTGGTTAAATAAGCTGATCTAAAGAGTTTAATAAGTTTATCTGTCTTAAAAATACTAATAAAGTAGTCTAAATAGGTTTAAACTCTAAAATAAAGTGTTTAGAGCTTTTTTAAAGTTAAAAAGATTAGAAATTAACTGTAAAAACTGGCTAAATAAGCTTATCTAAAGACTTTAGTAACCTTATCTCTTCTAACGTTCTAATAAAGTAGTCTAGAGAGGTTACAACTCTAAAATAAAGTGTTTAGAGCTTTTTGAAAGTTAAAAAAGATTAGAAATTAACTGTGAAATATGGTTAAATTAGTTGATCTAAAGAGTTTAGTAAGTTTACATGTCTTAAATATTCTAATAAAGTAGTCTAAATAGGTTAAAACTCTAAAATAAAGTGTTTAGAGCATTTTAAATGTTAAAAAAGATTAGAAATTAACTGTGAAAACTGGTTAAATAAGCTGATCTAAAGAGTTTAGTCAGTTTATCTGTCTTAATTATGCTAATAAAGTAGTCTAAATAGGTTAAAACTCTAAACTAAAGTATTTAGAGCTTTTTAAATGTTAATAAGAATAGAAATTAACTGAGAAAACTGGTTAAATAAGCTGATCTAAAGAGTTTAGTCAGTTTATCTGTCTTAAATATGCTAATAAAGTAGTCTAAATAGGTTAAAACTCTAAACTAAAGTATTTAGAGCTTTTTAAATGTTAAAAAGAATAGAAATTAACTGAGAAAACTGGTTAAATAAGCTGATCTAAAGAGTTTAGTCAGTTTATCTGTCTTAAATATGCTAATAAAGTAGTCTAAATAGGTTAAAACTCTAAAATTAACTGTTTAGAGCTTTTTGAAAGTTAAAAAAGATTAGAAATTAAGTGTGAAAACTGGTTAAATAAGCTAATCTAAAGATTTTAGTAAGTTTATCTGTCTTAAAAATACTAATAAAGTAGTCTAAATAGGTTAAAACTCTAAAATAAAGAGTTTAGAGCTTTTTGAAAGTTAAAAAAGAGTAGAAATAAACTGTGAAAACTGGTTAAATAAGCTGATCTATAGAGTTTAGTAAGTTTATCTTTCTTAAATATACTAATAAAGTAGTCTAAATAGGTTAAAACTCTAAAATAAAGAGTTTAGATCTTTTTGAAAGTTAAAAAAGATTAGAAATTAACTGTTAAAACTGGTTAAATAAGCTGATCTAAAGAGTTTACTAAGATCATCTGTCTTAAATATACTAATAAAGTTGTCTAAATAGTATAAAACTCTAAAATAAAGTGTTTAGAGCTTTTTGAAAGTTAAAAAAGATTAGAAATTAAGTGAGAAAACTGGTTAAATAAGCTGATCTAAAGAGTTTAGTAAGTTTATCTGTCTTAAATATACTAATAAAGTAGTATAAATAGGTTAAAATGATAAAATTAACAGTTTAGAGCTTAAGAAAGTTAAAAAAGATTAGAAATTAACTGTGAAAACTGATTAAATAAGCTGATGTAAATAGTTTAGTAAGTTTATCTGTCTTAAATATACTATTAAAGAAGTCAAAATAGGTTAAAACTCTAAAATAAAGTGTTTAGAGCTTTTTGAAAGTTAAAAAAGATTAGAAGTTAAGTATGAAAACTGGTTAAATAAGCTGATCTAAAGAGTTTAGTAAGTTTATATGTCTTAAATATACTAATAAAGTAGTCTAAATAGGTTAAAACTCTAAAATAAAGTGTTTAGAGCTTTTTTAAAGTTTAAAAAGATTAAAAATTAACTGTGAAATGTGGTTAAATAAGCTGATCTAAAGAGTTTAGTAAGTTTATCTCTCTTAAATATACTAATAAAGTAGTCTAAATAGGTTAAAACTCTAAAATAAAGAGTTTAGAGCTTTTTGAAAGTTAAAAAAGATCAGAAGTTAAGTATGAAAACTGGTTAAATAAGCTGATCTAAAGAGTTTAGTAAGTTTATCTGTCTTAAATATACTAATAAATTAGTCTAAATAGATTAAAACTCTAAAATAAAGAGTTTAGAGCTTTTTGAAAGTTAAAAAATATTAGAAATTAACTGTGAAAATAGGTTAAATAAGCTGATCTAAAGAGTTTAGTAAGTTTATCTGTCAAAAAAATACTAATAAAGAAGTCTAAATAGGTTAAATCTCTAAAATAAAATATTTAGAGCTTTTTGAAAGTTAAAAAAGTTTAGAAATTAACTGTGAAAACTAGTTAAATAAGCTGATCTTAAGAGTTTAGTAAGTTTATATGTCTTAAATATACTAATAAAGTAGTCTAAATAGGTTAAAACTCTAAAATAAAGTGTTTAGAGCTTTTTTAAAGTTTAAAAAGATTAAAAATTAACTGTGAAATGTGGTTAAATAAGCTGATCTAAAGATTTTAGTAAGTTTATCTCTTTTAAATATACTAATAAAGTAGTCTAAATTGTTTAAAACGATAATATTAACAGTTTAGAGCTTTAAGAAAGTTAAAAAATTTGAAATTAACGGTAAAACTGGTTAAAAATGCTGATCTAAAGAGTTTAGTAAGTTTATCTGTCTAAAAAACACTAATAAAGTAGTCTAAATAGGTTAAAACTCTAAAATAAAATGTTTAGAGCTTTTTGAAAGTTAAAAAAGATTAGAAATTAACTGCGAAAACTGGTTAAATAAGCTGATCTAAAGAGTTTAGTAAGTTTATCTGTCTTAAATATACTAACAAAGTATTCTAAATAGGGTAAAAATCTAAAATAAAGAGTGTAGAGCTTTTTGAAAGTTAAAAAAGATTTGAAATTAACTGTGAATCTGGTCAAATAAGCTGATCTAAAGAGTTTAGTAAGTTTATCTGTCTTAAATATACTAATAAAGTAGTCTAAATAGTTTAAAAATCTAAAATAAAGTGTTTAGAGGTTTTTGAAAGTTAAAAAAGATTAGAAATTAACTGTGAAAATTGGTTAAATAAGCTGATTAAAGAGTTTTGTAAGTTTATCTGTCTTAAATATACCAATAAAGTAGTCTAAATAGGTTAAAACTCTAAAATAAAGTGTTTAGAGGTTTTTGAAAGTTAAAAACATTAGAAATTAACTGTGAAAACTGGTTAAATAAGCTGATCTAAAGAGTTTACTAAGTTTATCTCTCTTAAATATACTAATAAAGAAGTATAATAGGTTAAAACTCTAAAACAATGTGTTTAGAACTTTTTGAATGTTAAAAAAGATTAGAAATTAACTATGAAACCTGGTTAAATAAGTTGATCTAAAGAGTTTAGTAAGTTTATCTGTCTTAAATATACCAATAAAGTAGTTTAAATAGGTTAAAACTCTAAAATAAAGTGTTTAGAGCTTTTTGAAAATTAAAGAAGTTTAGAAATTAAGTGTGAAAACTGGTTAAATAAGCTGATCTAAAGAGTTTAGTAAGATTATCTCTTTTAAATATACCAATAAAGTAGTCTAAATAGGTTAAAACTCTAAAATAAAGAGTTTAGAGCTTTTTGAAAGTTAAAAAAGATCAAAAATTAACTGTGAAAAATGGTAATAAGCTGATCTAAGTTTATCTGTCTTAAATATACTAATAAAGTAGTCTAAATAGGTTAAAACTCTAAAATACAGTGTTTAGAGCTTTTTGAAAGTTAGAAAAGATTAGAAATTAACTGTGAAAACTGGTTAAATAGGTTGATCTAAGAGTTTTATAAGTTTATCTGTCTTAAATGCTGTAATAAAGTAGTCTAAATAGGTTAAAACTCGAAAATAAAGTGTTTAGACCTTTTTGAAAGTTTAAAAAGATTAGAAAGTAAGTGTGAAAACTGGTGAAATAAGCTGATCTAAAGAATTTTGTAAGTTTATCTGTCATAAATATTGTAATAAAGTAGTCTAAATAGGTTAAATCTCTAAAATACATTGTTTAGAGCTTTTTCAAAGTTAAAAAAGATTAGAAATTAACTGTGAAAATTGGTTAAATAAGCTGATCTAAAGAATTTTGTAAGTTTATCTGTCATAAATATACTAATAAAGTAGTCTAAATAGGATAAAACTCTAAAATACAGTGTTTAGAGCTTTTTCAAAGTTAAAATAGATTAGAAATTATCTGTGAAAATTGGTTAAATAAGCTGATCTAAAGGGTTTAGTAAGTTTATCTGTCTTAAACACACTAATAAAGTAGTCTAAATAGGTTAAAAGTCTAAAAAAAAGTGTTATAGCCTTTTGAAAGTTAAAAAAGATTAGAAATTAACTATGAAAACTGGTTAGATAAGCTGATCTAAAGAGTTTGGTAAGTTTATTTGTCTTAAATATACTAATAAAGTAGTTTAAAAGGTTAAAACTCTAAATTAATCTCTTTAGAGGTTTTTAAAGTTAAAAATGATTAGAAATTAAATGTCAAATTTGGTTAAATAAGCTGATCTAAAGAGTTTAGTAAGTTTATCTGTCTTAAATATAGTAATAAAGTAGTCTAAATACGTTGAAACTCTAAAATAAACTGTTTAGAGTTTTTTGAAAGTTAAAATAGATTAGAAATTAACTGTAAAAACTAGTTAAATAGACTGATCTAAAGAGTTTAGTAAGTTTGTCTGTCTTAGATATACTAATAAAGTAGTCTAAACAGGTTAAAAATCTAAAATATTGTGTTTACAGCTTTTTGAAAGTTAAAAAGGAATAGAAAGTAACTGTGAAAACTGGTTAAATAAGCTGATCTAAACAGTATGTAAATTTATCTCTCTTAAATATAGTAATAAAGTAGTCTAAACAGGTTATAACTTTAAAATACAGTGTTTAGAGCTTTTGAAGGTTAAAAAAATTAGAAGGTAACTGTGAAAACTGGTTAGATAAGCTAATCTAAAGAGTTTAGTAAGTTTATCTGTCTTAAATATACTAATAAAGTAGTCTAAATAGGTTATAACTTTAAAATAAAGAGTTTAGCGCATTTTGAAAGTTAAAAAAATTAGAAAGTAACTGTGAAAACTGGTTAAATAAGCTGATCTAAAGAGTTTAGTAAGTTTATCTCTCTTAAATATACTAATAAAGTAGTTTAAAACGTTAAAACTCTAAAATAAAGTGTTTAGAGGTTTTTGAAAGTGAAAAAAGATTAGAAATAAATTGTGAAAACTGGTTAAATAAGCTGATCTAAAGAGTTTAGTAAGTTTATCTGTCTTAAATATACTAATAAAGTAGTCTAATTAGGTTAAAACTCTAAAATAAAGAGTTTAGAGCTTTTTGAAAGTTTTAAAAGATTAAAAATTAATTGTGAAAACAGGTTAAATAAGCTGATCTAAAGAGTTTAGTAAGTTTATCTGTCTTAAATATACTAATAAAGTAGTCTTAATAGGTTAAAACTCAAAAATAAAGAGTTAGAGCTTTTTTAAAGTTAAAAAAGAGTAGAAATTAATTGTGAAAACGGGTTAAATAAGGTGATCTAAAGACTTTAGTAAATTTATCTGTCTTAAATATACTAATAAAGTAGTCTAAATAGGTTAAAACTTTAAAATAAGTGTTTAGAGCTTTTTGAAAGTTAAAAAAGATTAGAAATTAACTGTGAAAACTGGTTAAATGAGATGATCTAAAGAGTTTAGTAAGTTAATATGTCCTAAATATACTAATAAAGTAGTCTAAATAGGTTAAAACTCTGAAATAAAGTGTTTAGACCTTTATGAAAGTTATAAATATTAGAAATTAACTGTGAAAACTGGTTAAATAAGCTGATCTAAAGAGTTTAGTAAGTTTATCTGTCTTAAATATACTAATAAAGTAGTCTAAATAGGTTAAAACTCTAAAATAAACAGTTTAGAGCTCTTTGAAAGTTAAAAAAGATTAGGAAATTAACTGTGAAATCTCGTTAAATAAGCAGATCTAAAGAGTTTAGTAAGTTTATCTGTCTTAAGTGTAATAATAAAGTAGTCTAAATAGGTTAAAAGTCTAAAATAAAGACTTTATAGCTTTTTGAAAGTTAAAAAATTAGAAATTAACATTGAAAACTTGTTAAATAAACTGATCGAAAGAGTTTAGTAATTTTATCTGTCTTAAATATACTAATAAAGTAGTCTAAATAGGTTAAAACTCTAAAATTAAGAGTGTATAGCTTTTTTTAAAGTTAAAAAAGATTAGAAATTAACTGTGAAAACTGGTTAAATAAGCTGGTCTAAAGAGTTTAGTAAGTTTATCTGTCTTAAATATACTAATAAAATAGTCTAAATAGGTTAAAACTCTAAAATAAAGTGTTTAGAGCTTTTTGAAAGTTAAAAAAGATTAGAAATTATGTGTGAAAACTGGATAAATAAGCCGATCTAAAGAGTTTAGTAAGTTTATCTGTCTTAAATATACTAATAAAGTAGTCTAAATAGGTTAAAATACTAAAATACAGCGTTTATAGCTTTTTGAAAGTTACAAAAGATTAGAAATTAACTGTGAAAACTGGTTAAATAAGCTGATCTAAAGAGTTTAGTAAGTTTATCTGTCTTAAATATTCTAAGTAAGTAGTCTAAATAGGTTAAAAGTGTAAAATAAAGTGTTTAGAGCTCTTTGAAAGTTAAAAAAATTAGAAATTAAGTGTGAAAACTGGTTAAATAAGCTGATCTAAAGAGTTTAGTAAGTTTATCTGTCTTAAATTTACTAATAAAGTACTCTAAATAGGTGAAAACTCTAAAATAAAGTGTTTACAGCATTTTGAAAGTTAAAAAAGATTAGAAATTAAGTGAAAAACTGGTTAAATAAGCTGATCTAAAGAGTTTAGTAAGTTTATCTGTCTTAAATATACTAATAAAGTAGTTTAAAAGGTTAAAACTCTAAATTAATCTGTTTAGAGCTTTTTAAAGTTAAAAATGCTTAAAAATTAATTGTCAAATTTGGTTAAATAAGCTGATCTAAAGAGTTTAGTAAGTTTATCTGTCTTAAATATAGTCATAAAGTAGTGTAAATACGTTAAACTCTAAAATAAACTGTTTAGAGTTTTTGAAAGTTAAAATAGATTAGAAATTACCTGTAAAAACTAGTTAAATAGACTGATCTAAAGAGTTTAGTAAGTTTATCAGTCTTAGATATACTAATAATTAGTCTAAACAGGTTAAAAATCTAAAATATTTTGTTTACAGCTAATGAAGTAGTCTAAATAGGTTAAAACTCTAAAATAAAGAGTGTAGAGGTTTCTGAAAGTTAAAAAAGATTAGAAATTAACAGTGAAAATGTTAAATAAGTTGATCAAAAGAGTTTAGTAGGTTTATCTGTCTTAAATATATAAATAAAGTAGTCTAAATAGGTTAAAACTCTAAAATAAAGAGTTAGAGCTTTTTGAAAGTTAAAAAAGATTAGAAATTAACTGTGAAAACATGTTAAACGAGATGATCTAAAGAGTTTAGTAAGTTTATATGTCCTAAATATACTAATAAAGTAGTCTAAATAGGTTAAAACTCTGAAATAAAGTGTTTAGACCTTTTTGAAAGTTATAAATATTAGAAATTAATCGTGAAACTGGTTAAATAAGCTGATCTAAAGAGTTTACTAAGTTTATCTGTCTTAAATATACTAATAAAGTAGTCTAAATAGGTGAAAACTCTAAAATAAAGTGTTTAGAGCTTTTAGAAAGTTAAAAAGATTAGAAATTAACTGTAAAACCTGGTTAAATAAGCTGATCTAAAGAGTTTAGTAAGTTTATCTGTCTTAAATATACTAATAAAGTAATCAAATAGGTTAAAACTCTAAAATACAGAATTTACAGCTTTTTGAAAGTTAAAAAAGATTAGAAATTAACAGTGAAAACTAGTTAAATAAACTGATATAAACAGTTTAGTAGGTTTATCTCTCTTAAATATACTAATAAAGTAGTCTAAATAGGTTTAAACTCTAAAATAAAGAGTTTAGAGCTTTTTGAAAGTTAAAAAAGATTAGAAATTAAGTCCGAAAACTGGTTAAATAAGCTGATCTAAAGAGTTTAGTAAGTTTATCTGTCTTAAATATACTAATAAAGTAGTCTAAATAGGTTAAAACTCTGAAATAAAGTGTTTAGACCTTTTTGAAAGTTATAAATATTAGAAATTAATTGTGAAACTGATTAAATAAGCTGATCTAAAGAGTTTAGTAAGTTTATCTGTCTTAAATATACTAATAAAGTAGTCTAAATAGGTGAAAACTCTAAAATAAAGTGTTTAGTGCTTTTAGAAAGTTAAATAGATTAGAAATTAACTGTGAAAACTGGTTGAATAAGTTGATCCAAAGAGTTTAGTAAGATTATTTGTCTTAAATATACTAATAAAGTAGTCTAAATAGGTTAAAACTCTAAAATAAAGTGTTTAGACTTTTTGAAAGTTAAAAAAGATTAGAAATTAACTGTGAAAACTTATTAAATAAGCTGATCTAAAGAGTTTAGAAGTTTATTTGTCTTAAAGATACTAATAAAGTAATATAATAGGTTAAAACTCTAAAATTAAACAGTTTAGAGTTTTTTGAAACTTAAAAAAGATTAAAAATTAACTGCGAAAATGGTTAAATAATCTGATCTAAATAGTTTAACAAGTTTATCTCTCTTAAATATTTTAATAAAGTAGTCCAAATAGGTTAAAACTATAAAAAAAGAGTTTAGAGCTTTTTGAAAGTTATAAAAGATTAGAAATTAACTGTGAAAACTGGTTAAATAAGGTTATCTAAACAGTTTAGAAACTTACCTCTCTTAAATATAGTAATAAAGTAGTCTAAATAGTTTAAAACTCTAAAATAAAGAGTTTAGAGCTTTTTGAAAGTAAAAAAGATTAGAAATTAACTGTGAAAAGCAGTTAAATAAGCTGAACTAAAGAGTTTAGTAAGTTTATCGGTCTTAAATAAGCTAATAAAGTAGTCTAAATAGTTTAAAACTCTAAAATAAAGAGTTTAGAGCTTTATGAATGTTAAAAAAGATTAGAAATTAACTGTGAAAACCAGTTAAATAAGCTGAACTAAAGAGTTTAGTAAGTTTATCGGTCTTAAATAAGCTAATAAAGTAGTCTAAATAGGTTAAAACTCTAAAATACTGGGTTTACAGCTTTTTGAAAGTTAGAAAAAGTTAGAAATTAACTGCGAAAACTAGTTAAATAAGCTTGTCTAAAGAGTTTAGTAATTTTATCTGTCTTAAATATGCTAATAAAGTAGTTGTAATAGGTTAAAACTCTAAAATAAAGTGTTCAGAGCTTTTTGAAAGTTAAAAGATTAGAAATTATCTGTGAAAACTGGTTAAATAAGCTGATCTAAAGAGTTTAGCAAGTTTATCAGACTTAAATAAGGTAATAAAGTAGTCTAAATAGGTTAAAACTCTAAAATAAAAGTTTTAGAGCTTTTTCAAAGTTAAGAAAGATTACAAATAAACTGTGAAATCTGGTTAAATAAGCTGATCTAAAGAGTTTTGTAAGATTATCTGTCTTAAATTTACTAATAAAGTAGTCTACATAGGTTAAAACTGTAAAATAAACTGTTTAGAGCGTTTTGAAAGTTAAAAAGGATTAGAAATTAATAGTGAAAACTGGTTAAATAAGCTGATCTAAAGAGTTTTTAGTAAGTTTATCTCTCTTAAATATACTAATAATGTAGTCTAAATAGTTTAAAACTCTAATATAAAGTGTTTATACCTTTTGAAAAGTTAAAAAAGTATAGAAATTAACTGTAAAACTGGTTAAATAAGCTGATCTAAAGAGTCTAGTAAGTTTATCTGTCTTAAATATACTAATAAAGTAGTGTAAATAGATTAAAACTCTAAAATAAAAATTTTAGAGCTTTTTGAGAGTTAAAAAAGTTAAAAATAAACTCTGAAAACTGGTTAAATAAGCTGATCTAAAGAGTTTAGTAAGTTTATCTGTCTTAAATCTACTAACAAATTAGTCTAAATTGGTTAAAACTCTAAAACAAAGAGTTTTGAGCTTTTTCAAATTTAAAAAACATTAGAAATTAACTGTGAAATCTTGTTAAATAAGCTGATCTAAAGAGTTTACTACGTTTATCTGTCTTAAATATACTAATAAAGAATTCAAAAAAGTTAAACCTCTAAAATAAAGAGTTTAGAGGTTTTTTAAAGTTAAAAAATATTCGAAATTAATTGTCAAAACTGGTTAAATAAGCTGATCTAAAGAGTTTAGTAAGTTTATCTCTCTTAAATATACTAATAAAGTAGTCTAAATAGGTTAAAACTCTAAAATAAAGTGTTTAGAGCCTTTTTAAAGTTAAGAAAGAACAGAAATTAATTGTGAAAACTGGTTAAACAAGCTTATCTAAAGTGTTTAGTAAGTTTATCTGTATTAAATATACTAATAAAGTAGTCTCAATCGGTTAAAAATTTAAAATGAAGAGTTTAAAGCTTTTTGAATGTTAAAAAGGATTAAAAATTAAATTTGAAAACTGGTTAAATAAGCTGATCTAAAGAGTTTAGTAAGTTTATCTGTCTTAAATATACTAATAAAGTAGTGTAAATAGGTTAAAACTCTAAAATACTGTGTTTACAGCTTTTTGAAAGTTAGAAAAAATTAGAAATTAACTGCGAAAACATGTTAAATAAGCTGATCTAAAGAGTTTAGTAATTTTATCTGTCTTAATTATGCTAATAAAGTAGTTGTAATAGGTTAAAACTCTAAAATAAAGTGTTCAGAGCTTTTTGAAAGTTAAAAGATTAGAAATTAACTGTGAAAACTGGTTAAATAAGCTGATCTAAAGAGTTTAGCAAGTTTATCAGACTTAAATAAGGTAATAAAGTAGTCTAAATAGGTTAAAACTCTAAAATAAAAGTTTTAGAGCTTTTTCAAAGTTGAGAAAGATTAGAAATGAACTGTGAAATCTGGTTAAAGAAGCTGATCTAAAGAGTTTTGTAAGATTATCTGTCTTAAATAATCTAATAAAGTAGTCTAAATAGGTTAAAAAACTCTAAAATAAAGTGTTTATAGCATTTTGAAAGTTAAAAAAGATTAGAAATTAACTGTGAAAACTGGTTAAATAAGCTGATTTAAAGAGTTTTTAGTAAGTTTATCTGTCTTAAATATACTAATAAAGTAGTCTAAATAGGTTAACACTCTAATATAAAGTGTTTATACCTTTTGAAAAGTTAAAAAAGTATAGAAATTAACTGTGAAAACTGGTTGAATAAGTTGAACTAAAGAGTTTAGTAAGTTTATCTGTATAAAATATACTATTAAAGTAGTCTAAATCGTTTAAAAATTTAAAATAAAGAGTTTAAAGCTTTTTGAAAGTTAAAAAGGATTGGAAATTAAGTGACAAAACTTGTTAAATATGGTCATCTAAAGAGTTTACTAAGTTTATCTGTCTTAAATATACTAATAAAGTAGTCTAAATAGGTTAAAACTCTAAAATAAAGTGTTTAGAGCCTATTGAAAGTTAAAAAGGAATAGAAATTAACTGTGAAAAGTGGTTAAATAAGCTGATCTAAAGAGTTTAGTAAGTTTATCTGTCTTAAATATACTAATAAAGTAGTCTAAATAGGTTAAAACTCTAAAATACTGTGTTTAGAGCTTTTTGAAAGTTAAAAAAAAATTAGAAATTAACTGTGGAAACTGGTTAAATAAGCTGATCTAAAGAGTTTAGTAAGTTTATTTGTCTTAAATATGCTAATAAAGTAGTCGAAATAGGTTAAAACTCTAAAATAATGTGTTCAGAGCTTTTTGAAAGTTAAAAAGAGTAGAAATTAACTGTGAAAACTGGTTAAATAAGCTGATCTAAAGAGTCTAGTAAGTCTATCTTAAATAAGGTAACAAAGTAATCTAAATACTTTAAAACTCTAAAATAAAGATTTTAGAGCTTTTTCAAAGTTAAAAAAAATTAGAAATAAACTGTGAAAACTTGTTAAATAAGCTGATCTAAAGAGTTTTGTAAGTTTATCTGTCTTAAATAAGCTAATAAAGTAGTTTAACTAGGTTAAAACTCTAAAATAAAGTGTTTAGAGCTTTTTGAAAGTTAAAAAGGATTAGAAATTGACTGTGAAAACTGGTTAAATAAGCTGATTTAAAGAGTTTAGTAAGTTTATCTGTCTTAAATATACTAATAAAGTAGTCTAAATAGGTTAAAACTCTAATATCAAGTGTTTAAGCCTTTTCCAAAGTTAAAAAAGTATGGAAAGTAACTCTGAAAAATGGTTAAATAAGCTGATCTAAAGAGTTTAGTAAGTTTATTTGTCTTAAATATACTAATAAAGTAGTCTAAATAGGTTAAAACTCTAAAATAAAGTGTTTACAGTTTTTTGAAAGTTAAAAAAAATTAGAACTTAACTGTGAAAACTGGTTAAATAAGCTGATCTAAAGAGTTTAGTAAGTTTATCTGTCTTAAATATACTAATAAAGTAGTCGAAATAGGTTAAAAATCTAAAATAAAGTGTTCAGAGCAATTTGAAAGTTAAAAAAGGTAGAAATTAACTGTGAAAACTGGTTAAATAAGCTGATCTAAAGAGTTTAGTAAGTTTATCTGTCTTAAATAAGCTAATAAAGTAGTCTAAATAGGTTAAAACTCTAAAATACAGTGTTTAGAGCTTTTTGAAAGTTAAAAAAGATTAGAAATTAACTTTGAAAACTGGTTAAATAAGCAGATCTAAAGAGTTTTGTAAGTTTATCTGTCTAAAATAAGCTAATAAAGTAGTCTAAATAGGTTAAAAGTCTAAAATAAAGAGTTTGGAGCTTTTTGAAAGATAAAAAGGATTAGAAATTAACTGTGAAAACTGGTTAAATAAGCTAATCTAAAGAGTTTAGTAATTTTATCTGTCTTAAATATACTAATAAAGTAGTCTAAATAGGTTAAAACTCTAATATAAAGTGTTTAAACCATTTTGAAAATTAAAAAAGAATAGAAATTTACACTGAAAACTGGTTAATTAAACTGATCTAAAGAGTTTAGTAAGTTTATCTGTCTTAAATATACTGATAAAGTAGTCGAAATAGGTTAAAAGTCTAAAATAAAGTGTTTAGAGGTTTTTGAAAGTTAAAAAAGATTATAAATTAAATGTGAAAACTGGTTAAAGAAGCTGATCTAAAGAGTTTAGTAAGTTTATCTTTCTTAAATATACTAATAAAGTAGTCTAAATAGGTTAAAACTCTAAAATAAAGTGTTTAGAGCTTTTTGAAAGTTAAAATGAATTAGAAATTAAGTGTGAAAACTCGTTAAATAAGCTGATCTAAAGAGTTTAGTAAGTTTATCTGTCTTAAATATACTAATGAAGTAGTCTAAATAGGTTAAAACCCTGAAATAAAGTGTTTAGAGCTTTTAGAAAGTTAAAAAGATTAGAAACAAATTGTGAAAACTGGTTAAATAAGCTGATCTAAAGAGTTTAGTATGTTTATCTGTCTTAAATATACTATTAAAGTGGTCTAAATAGGTTAAACTCTAAAATAAAGTGTTTAAAGCTTTTTGAAAGTTAAAAAAGATTACAAATTAATTGAGAAAACTGGTTAAATAAGCTGATCCAAAGAGTTTAGTAAGTTCATCTGTCTTAAATATACTAATAAAGTAGTCTAAATAGGTTAACACTCTAAAATAAAAATTTTAGAACTTTTTGTGAGTAAAAAAAATTAAAAATAATCTCTGAAAACTGGTTAAATAGGCTGAAGTAAAGAGTTTAGTAAGTTTATCTGTCTTAAATATACTAATAAAGTAGTCTAAATTTGTTTAAACTTTAAAACAAAGAGTTTAGACCTTTTTGAAAGTTAAAAAAGATTCGAAATTAATTGTGAAAACTGGTTAAATAAGCTGATCTAAACAGTTTAGTAAATTTATCTGACGTAAATATGCTAATAAAGTAGTCTAAATAGGTTAAAACTCTAAAATAATGTTTTTAAAGGCTTTAGAAAGTTAAAGAAGAATAGAAATTAATTCTGAAAACTAGTTAAATAACCTGATCTAAAGTGTTTAGTAAGTTTATCTGTCTTAAATATAATAATAAACTAGTCTAAATATGTTAAAACTCTAAAATAAAGTGTTTAGAGCTTTTCTAAAGTTAAAAAAGATTAAAAATTAAATTTGAAAACTGGTTAAATTAGCTGATCTAAAGAGTTTAGTAAGTTTATCTGTCTTAAATATACTAATAAAGTGGTCTAAATAGGTTAAAACTCTAAAATACTAGGTTTACAGCTTTTTGAAAGTTAGAAAAAATTAGAAATTAACTGCGAAAACTAGTTAAATAAGATGATCTAAAGAGTTTAGTAATTTTATCTGTCTTAAATATGCTAATAAAGTAGTTGTAATAGGTTAAAACTCTAAAATAAAGTGTTCAGAGCTTTTTGAAAGTTAAAAGATTAGAAATTAACTGTGAAAACTGGTTAAATAAGCTGATCTAAAGAGTTTAGCAAGTTTATCAGACTTAAATAAGGTAATAAAGTAGTCTAAATAGGTTAAAACTCTAAAATAAAAGTTTTAGAGCTTTTTCAAAGTTAAGAAAGGTTAGAAATAAACTGTGAAATCTGGTTAAATAAGCTGATCTAAAGAGTTTTGTAAGATTATCTGTCTTAAATAATCTAATAAAGTAGTCTAAATAGGTTAAAACTCTAAAATAAACTGTTTAGAGCTTTTTGAAAGTTAAAAAGGATTAGAAATTAACTGTGAAAACTGGTTAAATAAGCTGATCTAAAGACTTTTTAGAAAGTTTATCTCTCTTAAATATACTAATAATGTAGTCTAAATAGGTTAAAACTCTAGAATAAAGAGTTTAGAGCTTTTTGCAAGTTAAAAAAGATTAGAAATTAATTGTGAAATCTGGTTAAATAAGCTGATCTAAAGAGTTTAGTAAGTTTATCTGTCTGAAATAAACTAATAAAGTAGTCTAAATAGGTGAAAACCCTGAAATAAAGTGTTTAGAGGTTTTTGAAAGTTAAAAAGATTAGAAAAAATTTGTGAAAACTGGATAAATAAGCTGATCTAAAGTGTTTAGTAAGTTTATGTGTCTTAAATGTACTAAAAAGTAGTCTAAATAGTTTAAAACTCTAATATAAAGTGTTTATACCTTTTGAAAAGTTAAAAAAGTATAGAAATTAACTGTAAAACTGGTTAAATAAGCTGATCTAAAGAGTTTAGTAAGTTTATCTGTCTTAAATATACTAATAAACTAGTGTAAATAGATTAAAAGTCTAAAATAAAAATTTTAGAGCTTTTTGAGAGTTAAAAAAACTAAAAATAAACTCTGAAAACTGGTTAAATAAGGTGATCTAAAGAGTTTAGTAAGTTTATCTGTCTTAAATCTACTAACAAATTAGTCTAAATTGGTTAAAACTCTAAAACAAAGAGTTTAGAGGTTTTTCAAATTTAAAAAAGATTAGAAATTAACTGTGAAAACTGGTTAATTAAGCTGATCTAAAGAGTTTAGCAAGTTTATCAGACTTAAATAAGGTAATAAAGTAGTCTAAATAGGTTAAAAATGTAAAACAAAGAGTTTAGAGCTTTTTGAAATTTAAAAAAGATTAGAAATTAATTCTGAAAACTAGTTAAATAAGCTGATCTAAAGTGTTTAGTAAGTTTATCTGTCTTAAATATACTAATAAAGTAGTCTAAAATGGTTAAAACTCTAAAATAAAGAGTTTAGACCTTTATGAAAGTTAAAAAAGATTAGAAATTAGTTGTGAAAACTGGTTAAATAAGCTGATCTAAACAGTTTAGTAAATTTATCTGTCGTAAATATACTAATAAAGTAGTCTAAATAGGTTAAAACTCTAAAATAATGTTTTTAAAGGCTTTTGAAAGTTAAAGAAGAATAGAAATTAATTCTGAAAACTAGTTAAATAACCTGATCTAAAGTGTTTAGTAAGTTAATCTGTCTTAAATATACTAATAAAGTAGTCTAAAACGGTTAAAAATCTAAAATAAAGAGTTTAAAGCTTTTTGAAAGTTAAAAAGGATTGGAAATTAACTGTGAAAACTGGTTAAATATGGTGATCTAAAGAGTTTAGTAAGTTGATCTGTCTTAAATATAATAATAAACTAGTCTAAATATGTTGAAACTCTAATATAAAGTGTTTAGAGCTTTTCTAAAGTTAAAAAAGATTAGAAATTAAGTGTGAAAACTCGTTAAATAAGCTGATCTAAAGAGTTTAGTAAGTTTATCTGTCTTAAATATACTAATGAAGTAGTCTAAATAGGTTAAAACCCTGAAATAAAGTGTTTAGAGCTTTTAGAAAGTTAAAAAGATTAGAAACAAATTGTGAAAACTGGTTAAATAAGCTGATCTAAAGAGTTTAGTATGTTTATCTGTCTTAAATATACTATTAAAGTGGTCTAAATAGGTTAAACTCTAAAATAAAGTGTTTAAAGCTTTTTGAAAGTTAAAAAAGATTACAAATTAATTGAGAAAACTGGTTAAATAAGCTGATCCAAAGAGTTTAGTAAGTTCATCTGTCTTAAATATACTAATAAAGTAGTCTAAATAGGTTAACACTCTAAAATAAAAATTTTAGAACTTTTTGTGAGTAAAAAAAATTAAAAATAATCTCTGAAAACTGGTTAAATAGGCTGAAGTAAAGAGTTTAGTAAGTTTATCTGTCTTAAATATACTAATAAAGTAGTCTAAATTTGTTTAAACTTTAAAACAAAGAGTTTAGACCTTTTTGAAAGTTAAAAAAGATTCGAAATTAATTGTGAAAACTGGTTAAATAAGCTGATCTAAACAGTTTAGTAAATTTATCTGACGTAAATATGCTAATAAAGTAGTCTAAATAGGTTAAAACTCTAAAATAATGTTTTTAAAGGCTTTAGAAAGTTAAAGAAGAATAGAAATTAATTCTGAAAACTAGTTAAATAACCTGATCTAAAGTGTTTAGTAAGTTTATCTGTCTTAAATATAATAATAAACTAGTCTAAATATGTTAAAACTCTAAAATAAAGTGTTTAGAGCTTTTCTAAAGTTAAAAAAGATTAAAAATTAAATTTGAAAACTGGTTAAATAAGCTGATCTAAAGAGTTTAGTAAGTTTATCTGTCTTAAATATACTAATAAAGTGGTCTAAATAGGTTAAAACTCTAAAATACTAGGTTTACAGCTTTTTGAAAGTTAGAAAAAATTAGAAATTAACTGCGAAAACTAGTTAAATAAGATGATCTAAAGAGTTTAGTAATTTTATCTGTCTTAAATATGCTAATAAAGTAGTTGTAATAGGTTAAAACTCTAAAATAAAGTGTTCAGAGCTTTTTGAAAGTTAAAAGATTAGAAATTAACTGTGAAAACTGGTTAAATAAGCTGATCTAAAGAGTTTAGCAAGTTTATCAGACTTAAATAAGGTAATAAAGTAGTCTAAATAGGTTAAAACTCTAAAATAAAAGTTTTAGAGCTTTTTCAAAGTTAAGAAAGGTTAGAAATAAACTGTGAAATCTGGTTAAATAAGCTGATCTAAAGAGTTTTGTAAGATTATCTGTCTTAAATAATCTAATAAAGTAGTCTAAATAGGTTAAAACTCTAAAATAAACTGTTTAGAGCTTTTTGAAAGTTAAAAAGGATTAGAAATTAACTGTGAAAACTGGTTAAATAAGCTGATCTAAAGACTTTTTAGAAAGTTTATCTCTCTTAAATATACTAATAATGTAGTCTAAATAGGTTAAAACTCTAGAATAAAGAGTTTAGAGCTTTTTGCAAGTTAAAAAAGATTAGAAATTAATTGTGAAATCTGGTTAAATAAGCTGATCTAAAGAGTTTAGTAAGTTTATCTGTCTGAAATAAACTAATAAAGTAGTCTAAATAGGTGAAAACCCTGAAATAAAGTGTTTAGAGGTTTTTGAAAGTTAAAAAGATTAGAAAAAATTTGTGAAAACTGGATAAATAAGCTGATCTAAAGTGTTTAGTAAGTTTATGTGTCTTAAATGTACTAAAAAGTAGTCTAAATAGTTTAAAACTCTAATATAAAGTGTTTATACCTTTTGAAAAGTTAAAAAAGTATAGAAATTAACTGTAAAACTGGTTAAATAAGCTGATCTAAAGAGTTTAGTAAGTTTATCTGTCTTAAATATACTAATAAACTAGTGTAAATAGATTAAAAGTCTAAAATAAAAATTTTAGAGCTTTTTGAGAGTTAAAAAAACTAAAAATAAACTCTGAAAACTGGTTAAATAAGGTGATCTAAAGAGTTTAGTAAGTTTATCTGTCTTAAATCTACTAACAAATTAGTCTAAATTGGTTAAAACTCTAAAACAAAGAGTTTAGAGGTTTTTCAAATTTAAAAAAGATTAGAAATTAACTGTGAAAACTGGTTAATTAAGCTGATCTAAAGAGTTTAGCAAGTTTATCAGACTTAAATAAGGTAATAAAGTAGTCTAAATAGGTTAAAAATGTAAAACAAAGAGTTTAGAGCTTTTTGAAATTTAAAAAAGATTAGAAATTAATTCTGAAAACTAGTTAAATAAGCTGATCTAAAGTGTTTAGTAAGTTTATCTGTCTTAAATATACTAATAAAGTAGTCTAAAACGGTTAAAACTCTAAAATAAAGAGTTTAGACCTTTATGAAAGTTAAAAAAGATTAGAAATTAGTTGTGAAAACTGGTTAAATAAGCTGATCTAAACAGTTTAGTAAATTTATCTGTCGTAAATATACTAATAAAGTAGTCTAAATAGGTTAAAACTCTAAAATAATGTTTTTAAAGGCTTTTGAAAGTTAAAGAAGAATAGAAATTAATTCTGAAAACTAATTAAATAACCTGATCTAAAGTGTTTAGTAAGTTAATCTGTCTTAAATATACTAATAAAGTAGTCTAAAACGGTTAAAAATCTAAAATAAAGAGTTTAAAGCTTTTTGAAAGTTAAAAAGGATTGGAAATTAACTGTGAAAACTGGTTAAATATGGTGATCTAAAGAGTTTAGTAAGTTGATCTGTCTTAAATATAATAATAAACTAGTCTAAATATGTTGAAACTCTAATATAAAGTGTTTAGAGCTTTTCTAAAGTTAGAAAAGATTAAAAATTAAATTTGAAAACTGGTTAAATAAGCTGATCTAAAGAGTTTAGTAAGTTTATCTGTCTTAAATATACTAATAAAGTGGTCTAAATAGGTTAAAACTCTAAAATACTGGGTTTACAGCTTTTTGAAAGTTAGAAAAAATTAGAAATTAACTGCGAAAACTAGTTAAATAAGCTGATCTAAAGAGTTTAGTAATTTTATCTGTCTTAAATATGCTAATAAAGTAGTTGTAATAGGTTAAAACTCTAAAATAAAGTGTTCAGAGCTTTTTGAAAGTTAAAAGGTTAGAAATTAACTGTGAAAACTGGTTAAATAAGCTGATCTAAAGAGTTTAGTAAGTTTATCTGTCTTAAATATACTAATAAAGTAGTCTAAATAGGTTAAAACTCTAAAATAAAGAGTTTAGAGCTTTTTGAAAGTTAAAAAAGATTAGAAATTAACTGTGAAAACTGGTTAAATAAGCTGATCTAAAGAGTTTTTAGTAAGTTTATCTCTCTTAAATATACTAATAATGTAGTCTAAATAGGTTAAAACTCTAGAATAAAAGTTTTAGAGCTTTTTCAAAGTTAAGAAAGATTAGAAATAAACTGTGAAATCTGGTTAAATAAGCTGATCTAAAGAGTTTTGTAAGATTATCTGTCTTAAATAATCTAATAAAGTAGTCTAAATAGGTTAAAACTCTAAAATAAACTGTTTAGAGCTTTTTGAAAGTTAAAAAGGATTAGAAATTAACTGTGAAAACTGGTTAAATAAGCTGATCTAAAGAGTTTTTAGTAAGTTTATCTCTCTTAAATATACTAATAATGTAGTCTAAATAGGTTAAAACTCTAGAATAAAGAGTTTAGAGCTTTTTGAAAGTTAAAAAGATTAGAAAAAATTTGTGAAAACTGGATAAATAAGCTGATCTAAAGTGTTTAGTAAGTTTATGTGTCTTAAATATACTAAAAAGTAGTCTAAATAGTTTAAAACTCTAATATAAAGTGTTTATACCTTTTGAAAAGTTAAAAAAGTATAGAAATTAACTGTAAAACTGGTTAAATAAGCTGATCTAAAGAGTTTAGTAAGTTTATCTGTCTTAAATATACTAATAAAGTAGTGTAAATAGATTAAAAGTCTAAAATAAAAATTTTCGAGCTTTTTGAGAGTTAAAAACGTTAAAAATAAACACTGAAAACTGGTTAAAGAAGCTGATCTAAAGAGTTTAGTAAGTTTATCTGTCTTAAATATACAAACAAATTAGTCTAAATTGGTTAAAACTCTAAAACAAAGAGTTTAGAGCTTTTTGAAATTTAAAAAAGATTAGAAATTAACTGTGAAATCTTGTTAAATAAGCTGATCTAAAGAGTTTACTACGTTTATCTGTCTTAAATATACTAATAAAGAATTCAAAAAAGTTAAACCTCTAAAATAAAGAGTTTAGAGGTTTTTTAAAGTTAAAAAATATTCGAAATTAATTGTGAAAACTGGTTAAATAAGCTGATCTAAAGAGTTTAGTAAGTTTATCTGTCTTAAATATACTAATAAAGTAGTCTAAATAGGTTAAAACTCTAAAATAAAGTGTTTAGAGCCTTTTTAAAGTTAAGAAAGAACAGAAATTAATTGTGAAAACTGGTTAAACAAGCTGTTCTAAAGTGTTTAGTAAGTTTATCTGTATTAAATATACTAATAAAGTAGTCTCAATCGGTTAAAAATTTAAAATGAAGAGTTTAAAGCTTTTTGAAAGTTAAAAAGGATTAAAAATTAAATTTGAAAACTGGTTAAATAAACTGATCTAAAGAGTTTAGTAAGTTTATCTGTCTTAAATATACTAATAAAGTAGTCTAAATAGGTTAAAACTCTAAAATACTGTGTTTACAGCTTTTTGAAAGTTAGAAAAGATTAGAAATTAACTGTTAAAACTAGTTAAATAAGCTTGTCTAAAGAGTTTAGTAATTTTATCTGTCTTAAATATGCTAATAAAGTAGTTGTAATAGGTTAAAACTCTAAAATTAAGTGTTCAGAGCTTTTTGAACGTTAAAAGTTTAGAAATTAACTGTGAAAACTGGTTAAATAAGCTGATCTAAAGAGTTTAGCAAGTTTATCAGACTTAAATAAGGTAATAAAGTAGTCTAAATAGGTTAAAACTCTAAAATAAAAGTTTTAGAGCTTTTTCAAAGTTAAGAAAGATTAGAAATAAACTGTGAAATCTGGTTAAATAAGCTGATCTAAAGAGTTTTGTAAGATTATCTGTCTTAAATAATCTAATAAAGTAGTCTAAATAGGTTAAAACTCTAAAATTAACTGTTTAGAGCTTTTTGAAAGTTAAAAAAGATTAGAAATTAACTGTGAAAACTGGTTAAATAAGCTGATCTAGAGAGTTTAGTAAGTTTATCTGTCTTAAATATACTAATAAAGTAGTCTAAATAGGTTAAAACTCTAAAATAAAGTGTTTAGAGCCTTTTTAAAGTTAAGAAAGAACAGAAATTAATTGTGAAAACTGGTTAAACAAGCTGTTCTAAAGTGTTTAGTAAGTTTATCTGTATTAAATATACTAATAAAGTAGTCTCAATCGGTTAAAAATTTAAAATGAAGAGTTTAACGCTTTTTGAAAGTTAAAAAGGATTAAAAATTAAATTTGAAAACTGGTTAAATAAGCTGATCTAAAGAGTTTAGTAAGTTTATCTGTCTTAAATATACTAATAAAGTAGTCTAAATAGGTTAAAACTCTAAAATACTGTGTTTACAGCTTTTTGAAAGTTAGAAAAAAATTAGAAATTAACTGTTAAAACTAGTTAAATAAGCTTGTCTAAAGAGTTTAGTAATTTTATCTGTCTTAAATATGCTAATAAAGTAGTTGTAATAGGTTAAAACTCTAAAATTAAGTGTTCAGAGCTTTTTGAACGTTAAAAGTTTAGAAATTAACTGTGAAACTGGTTAAATAAGCTGATCTAAAGAGTTTAGCAAGTTTATCAGACTTAAATAAGGTAATAAAGTAGTCTAAATAGGTTAAAACTCTAAAATAAAAGTTTTAGAGCTTTTTCAAAGTTAAGAAAGATTAGAAATAAACTGTGAAATCTGGTTAAATAAGCTGATCTAAAGAGTTTTGTAAGATTATCTGTCTTAAATAATCTAATAAAGTAGTCTAAACAGGTTAAAACTCTAAAATAAACTGTTTAGAGCTTTTTAAAAGTTAAAAAAGATTAGAAATTAACTGTGAAAACTGGTTAAATAAGCTGATCTAAAGAGTTTTTAGTAAGTTTATCTCTCTTAAATATACTAATAATGTAGTCTAAATAGGTTAAAACTCTAGAATAAAGAGTTTAGAGCTTTTTGAAAGTTAAAAAAGATTAGAAATTAATTGTGAAATCTGGTTAAATAAGCTGATCTAAAGAGTTTAGTAAGTTTATCTGTCTGAAATAAACTAATAAAGTAGTCTAAATAGGGGAAAACCCTGAAATAAAGTGTTTAGAGCTTTTTGAAAGTTAAAAAGATTAGAAAAAATTTGTGAAAACTGGATAAATAAGCTGATCTAAAGTGTTTAGTAAGTTTATGTGTCTTAAATATACTAAAAAGTAGTCTAAATAGTTTAAAACTCTAATATAAAGTGTTTATACCTTTTGAAAAGTTAAAAAAGTATAGAAATTAACTGTAAAACTGGTTAAATAAGCTGATCTAAAGAGTTTAGTAAGTTTATCTGTCTTAAATATACTAATAAAGTAGTGTAAATAGATTAAAACTCTAAAATAAAAATTTTAGAGCTTTTTGAGAGTTAAAAAAATTAAAAATAAACACTGAAAACTGGTTAAAGATGCTGATCTAAAGAGTTTAGTAAGTTTATCTGTATTAAATATACAAACAAATTAGTCTAAATTGGTTAAAACTCTAAAACAAAGAGTTTAGAGCTTTTTGAAATTTAAAAAAGATTAGAAATTAACTGTGAAATCTTGTTAAATAAGCTGATCTAAAGAGTTTACTACGTTTATCTGTCTTAAATATACTAATCAAGAATT
Organism: Xestospongia muta; assembly: GCA_963693285.1. NCBI lineage: Eukaryota > Metazoa > Porifera > Demospongiae > Haplosclerida > Petrosiidae > Xestospongia > Xestospongia muta. The sequence goes on from OY848922.1 coordinate 3,630,156, forward strand.
AAAAAAAGTTAAACCTCTAAAATAAAGAGTTTAGAGGTTTTTTAAAGTTAAAAAATATTCGAAATTAATTGTGAAAACTGGTTAAATAAGCTGATCTAAAGAGTTTAGTAAGTTTATCTGTCTTAAATATACTAATAAAGTAGTCTAAATAGGTTAAAACTCTAAAATAAAGTGTTTAGAGCCTTTTTAAAGTTAAGAAAGAACAGAAATTAATTGTGAAAACTGGTTAAACAAGCTGTTCTAAAGTGTATTAAATATACTAATAAAGTAGTCTCAATCGGTTATAAATTTAAAATGAAGAGTTTAAAGCTTTTTGAAAGTTAAGGATTAAAAATTGAATTTGTAAACTGGTTATATAAGCTGATCTAAAGAGTTTAGTAAGTTTATCTGTCTTAAATATACTAATAAAGTAGTCTAAATAGGTTAAAACTCTAAAATACTGTGTTTACAGCTTTTTGAAAGTTAGAAAAAATTAGAAATTAACTGTTAAAACTAGTTAAATAAGCTGATCTAAAGAGTTTAGTAATTTTATCTGTCTTAAATATACTAATAAAGTAGTCGAAATAGGTTATAACTCTAAAATAATGTGTTCAGAGCTTTTTGAATGTTAAAAGATTAGAAATTAATTGTGAATACAGATTGAATAAGCTGATTTAAAGAGTTTAGTATGTTTATCTGTCTTAAATATACTAATAATGTAGTCTAAATCGGTTAAAAATCTAAAATAAAGAGTTTAAAGCTTTTTGAAAGTTAAAAAGAATTGAAAATTAACTGCAAAAACTGGTTAAATATGGTGATCTAAAGAGTTTAGTAAGTTTATCTGTCTTAAATATGCTAATAAAGTAGTCAAAATAGGTTAAAACTCTAAAATAAAGTGTTTAGAGCTTTTTGAAAGTTAAAAAAGATTAGAAATTAAACGTGAAAACTGGTTAAATAAGTTGATCTAAAGAGTTTAGTAAGTTTATCTTTCTTAAATATACTAATAAAGTAGTCTAAATAGGTTAAAACTCTAAAATAAAGAGTTTAGAGGTTTTTGAAAGTTAAAAAAGATTAGAAATTAAGGGAGAAAACTGGTTAAATAAGCTGATTTAAAGAGTTTAGTAAGTTCATCTGTCTTAAATATACTAATAAAGTAGTCTAAATAGGTTAAAACTCTAAAATAAAATTTTAAGAGCTATTTGAGAGTTAAAAAAATTAAAAATTAACTGTGAAAACTGGTTAAATAAGCTGATCTAAAGTGTTTAGTAAGTTTATCTGTCTTAAATATACTAATAAAGTAGTCTAAATAGGTTAAAACTCTAAAATAAAGAGTTTAGAGGTTTTTGAAAGTTAAAAAAGATTCGAAATTAATTGTAAAAACTGGTTAAATAAGCTGATCTAAAGAGTTTAGTAAGTTTATCTGTCTTAAATATACTAATAAAGTAGTCTAAATCGGTTAAAAATCTGAAATAAAGAGTTTAAAGTTTTTTGAAACTTAAAAAGGATTGGAAATTAGCTGTTAAAACTGGTTAAAATGGTGATCTAAAGAGTTTAGTAAGTTTATCTGTCTTAAATATATTAATAAAGTAGTCTAAATAGGTTAAAACTCTAAAGTAAACTGTTTAGAGCTTTTTGAAATTTAAAAAAGATTAGAAATTAACTGTGAAACTGGTTCAATAAGCTGATCTAAAGAGTTTAGTAAGTTTATTTGTCTTAAATATACTAATAAAGGAGTATAAATAGGATAAAAATCTAAAATAAAGAGTTTAGACCATTTTGAAAGTTAAAAAAATTAGAAATTTACTGTGAAAACTGGTTAAATAAGCCGATCAAAAGAGTTTAATAAGTTTTTCTTTCTTAAATAAGCCAATAAAGTAGTATAAATAGGTTAAAACTCTAAAATAAACTGTTTAGAGCTTTTTTAAGGTTAAAAAGATTTGAAAATAATAGTTAAAACTACTTAAGTCAGATGATCTAAAGATTTTAGTAAGTTTATGGTCTTAAATATACTAATAAAGTAGTCAAAATAGGTTAAAACTCTAAAATAAAGAGTTTAAAGCTTTTTGAAAGTTAAAAGAGATTTGAAATTAAGTGTGAAAATTGCTTAAATAAGCTAATCTAAAGAGTTTAGTAAGTTTATCTCCCTTAAATATACTAATAAAGTAGTCTAAATAGGTTAAAACTCTTAAATAAAGTGTTTAGATTCTTTTTAAAATTAAAAAAGAATAATAATTAACTGTGAAAGCTGGTTAAATAAGCTGATGTAAAGAGTTTAGTAAGTTTATCTGTCTTAAATATACTAATAAAGTAGTCTAAATGGGTTAAAACTCTAAAATAATGTGTTTAGTGCTTTTGAAAGTTAAAAAAGATTAAAAATTAACTGTGTAAACTGGTTAAATAAGCTGATCAAAAGACTTTAGTAAGTTTATCTGTCTTAAATATACTAATGAATTAGTCTAAATAGGTAAAAACTCTAAAATACTGTGTTTAAAGGTTTTTGAATGTAAAAAAAAGATTAGAAATTAACTCTGAAAACTGGTTAAATAAGCTGATCTAAAGAGTTTATTAAGTTTATCTGTCTTAAATATAGTAATAAAGTAGTCTAAATAGGTTCAAACTCTGTAATAAAGTGTTTAGAGCTTTTTGAAAGTTAAAAGGATTAGAAAATACTTGTGAAAACTAGTTAAATAAGCTGATCTAAAGAGTTTAGTAAGTTTATCTGTCTTAAATATACTAATAAAGTAGTATAAATAGTTTAAAACTTTAAAATAAAGAGTTTATAGCTTTTTGAAAGTTAAAAAAGATTAGAAATTAACTGTGAAAACTGTTTAAATAAGCTGATCTAAAGAGTTTAGTAAGTTTATCTGTCTTAAATATACTAATAAAGTAGTCTAAATAGGTTAAAACTCTAAAAAAAGTGTGCAGAACTTTTTGAAAGTTAAAAAAGATTAAAAAGTAAGTGTGAAAACTGGTTAAATAAGCTGATCAAAAGAGTTTAGTAAGCTATCTGTCTTAAATATACTAATAAAGTAGTCTAAATAGGTTATAACTTTAAAATACAGTGTTTAGAGTTTTTTGAAAGTTAAAAAAGATTAGAAATTAACTGTGAAAACTGGTTAAATAAGCTGATCTAAAGAGTTTAGTAAGTTTATCTGTCTTAAATATACTAATAAAGTAGTCTAAATAGGTTATAACTTTAAAATACAGTGTTTAGAGTTTTTTGAAAGTTAAAAAAGATTAGAAATTAACTATGAAAACTGGTTAAATAAGCTGATCTAAGGAGTTTATTAAGTTATATGTCTTAAATATACTAATAAAGTAGTCTAAATAGGTTAAAACTCTAAAATAAACTGTTTAGAGCTTTTTAAAGTTAAAAAAGATTAGAAGTTAACTATGAAAACTGGTTAAATAACGTGATCTAAAGAGTTTAGTAAGTTTATCTTTCTTAAAGATACTAATAAAGTTTTCTAAACAGGTTAAAACTCTAAAATAAAGTTTTTAGAGCTTTTTAAAAGTTATAAAAGATTAGAAATTAATTGTGAAAACTGGTTAAATAAGCTGATCTAAAGAGTTTAGTAAGTTTATCTGTCTTAAATATACCAATACATTCGTCTAAACAGGTTAAAACTCTAGAATAAACTGTTTAGATCTTTTGAAAGTTAAAAAAGATTAGAAATTAACTATGAAAACTGGTTAAATAAGGTGATCTAAAGAGTTTAGTAAGTTTATCTGTCTTCAATATACTAATAAAGTAGTCTAAACAGGTTAAAACTCTAAGATAAACTGTTTAGAGCTTTTTGAAAGTTAAAAAAGATGAGAAATAAAGTAAGTATATTGGTTAAGTAAGTTGATCTAAGGAGTTTATTAAGTTATATGTCTTAAATATACTAATAAAGTTGTCTAAATAGGATAAACTCTAAAATAAACTGTTTACAGCTTTTTGAGAGTTAAAAAAGATTAGAAATTAACTATGAAAACTGGTTAAATAAGCTGATCTAAAGAGTTTAGTAAGTTTATCTGTCTTAAATATACTAATAAAGTAGTCTAAATAGGTTAAAACTCTAAGATAAACTGTTTAGAGCTTTTTGAAAGTTAAAAAAGATTAGAAATAAAGTAAGTATACTGGTTAAGTAAGTTGATCTAAGGAGTTTATTAAGTTATATGTCTTAAATATACTAATAAAGTAGTCTAAATAGGTTAAAACTCTAAAATAAACTGTTTAGAGGTTTATGAAAGTTGAAAAGATTAAAAATTAACTTTGAAAACTGGTTATATAAGGTGATCTAAAGAGTTTAGTAAGTTTATCTTTGTTAAATATACAAATAAAGTAGTCTAAATAGGTTAAAACTCTGAAATAAACTGTTTAGAGCTTTTTGAAAGTTAAAATAGATTAGAAATTAACTATGAAAACTGGTTAAATAAGCTGATCTAAAGAGTTTAGTAAGTTTATCTCTCTTAAAAATACCAAAAAAGTAGTCTAAATAGGTTGAAAATCTAAAATAAACTGTTTAGAGCGTTTTGAAAGTTAAAAAAGATTAGAAATTAACTATGAAAACTTGTTAAAGAAGCTGATCTAAAGAGTTTAGTAAGATTATCTTTGTTAAATATAGTAATAAAGTAGTCTAAATAGGTTAAAACTCTAAAATAAAGAGTTTAGAGCTTTTTGAAAATTTAAAAAAGATTAGAAATTAACTATGAAAACTTGTTAAATAAGCTGATCTAAAGAGTTTAGTAAGTTTATCTGTCTTAAATACACTAATAAAGTAGTCTAAATAGGTTAAAACTCTAAAATAAAGAGTTTAGAGCTTTTAGAAAGTTAAAAAAGATTAGATATTAAGTGTAAAAACTGGTTAAATAAGCTGATGTAAAGAGTTTAGTAAGTTTATCTGTCTTAAATATACTAATAAAGTAGTCTAATTAGGTTAAAACTCTAAAATAAACTGTTTAGAGCTTTTTGAAAGTTAAAAAAGATTAGAAATTAACTATGAAATCTGGTTAAATAAGGTGATCTAAAGAGTTTAGTAAGTTTATCTGTCTTCAATATACTAATAAAGTAGTCTAAATAGGTTAAAACTCTAAGATAAACTGTTTAGAGCTTTTTGAAAGTTAAAAAAGATTAGAAATAAAGTAAGTATACTGGTTAAGTAAGTTGATCTAAGGAGTTTATTAAGTTATATGTCTTAAATATACTAATAAAGTAGTCTAAATAGGTTAAAACTCTAAAATAAACTGTTTAGAGGTTTATGAAAGTTGAAAAGATTAAAAATTAACTTTGAAAACTGGTTAAATAAGGTGATCTAAAGAGTTTAGTAAGTTTATCTTTGTTAAATATACAAATAAAGTAGTCTAAATAGGTTAAAACTCTGAAATAAACTGTTTAGAGCTTTTTGAAAGTTAAAAAAGATTAGAAATTAACTATGAAAACTGGTTAAATAAGCTGATCTAAAGAGTTTAGTAAGTTTATCTCTCTTAAAATTACCTAAAAAGTAGTCTAAATAGGTTAAAACTCTAAAATAAACTGTTTAGAGCGTTTTGAAAGTTAAAAAAGATTAGAAATTAACTATAAAAACTTGTTAAAGAAGCTGATCTAAAGAGTTTAGTAAGTTTATCTTTGTTAAATATAGTAATAAAGTAGTCTAAATAGGTTAAAACTCTAAAATAAAGAGTTTAGAGCTTTTCGAAAATTTAAAAAAGATTAGAAGTTAACTATGCAAACTGGTTAAATAAGCTGATCTAAAGAGTTTAGTAAGTTTATCTGTCTTAAATATACTAATAAAGTAGTCTAAATAGGTTAAAACTCTAAAATAAACTGTTTAGAGCTTTTTGAAAGTTAAAAATATTAGAAATTAACTATGAAAACTGGTCAAATGAGCTGATATAAATAGTTTAGTAAGTTTATCTGTCTTAAATATACTAATAAAGTAGTCTAAATAGGTTAAAACTCTTAAACAAACTGTTTAGAACTTTTTGAAAGTTAAAAAAGACTAGAAATTAACTACGAAAACTTGTTAAATAAGCTGATCTAAAGAGTTTAGTAAGTTTATCTGCCTTAAATATACTAATAAAGTAGTCAAAATAGGTCAAAACTCTAAAATAAACTGTTTAGAGCTTTTTCAAAAAAAAAAATTAGAAATTAACTATGAAAACTGGTTAAATAAGCTGTTCTAAAGTGTTTAGGTTAAATAAGTTGATCTAAAGAGTTTAGTAAGTTTATCTGTCTTAAATATACTAATAAAGTAGTCTAAATAGGTTAAAACCCTAAAATAAACTGTTTAGAGCTTTTTGAAAGTTAAAAAAGATTAGAAATTAACTGTGAAAACTGGTTAAATAAGCTGTTCTAAAGAGTTTATAAGTTTATCTGTCTTAAATATACTAATAAAGTAGTCTAAATCCATTAAAAATCTTTTAAACAAACTGTTTAGAACTTTTTGAAAGTTAAAAAAGACTAGAAATTAACCATGAAAACTTGTTAAATAAGCTGACTAACGAGTTTAGTAAGTTTATCTGTCTTAAATATACTAATAAATTAGTCTAAATAGGTTAAAACTCTAAATAAATTGTTTAGAGCTTTTTGAAAGTTAAAAAAGATTAGAAATTAACTATGAAAACTGGTTAAATAAGCTGTTCTAAAGAGTTTATAAGTTTATCTGTCTTAACTGTACTAAAAAAATAGTCTCCATTGGTTAAAACTCTAAAATAAACTGTTTAGTGCTTTTTGAAAGTTAAAAAAGATTAGAAATTAACTATGAAATCTGGTTAAATAAGCTGATCTAAAGAGTTTAGTAAGTTTATCTTTCTTAAATATACTAAAAATGTAGTTTAAATAGGTTAAATCTCTAAAATAAACTGTTTAGAGCTTTTTGAAAGTTAAAAAGGATTAGAAATTAACTATGAAAACTGGTTAAATAAGCTGATCTAATGAGTTTTGTAAGCTTATCTATCTTAAATATACTAATAAAGTAGTCTATATATGTTAAAACTCAAAAATAAACTGTTTAGAGCTTTTTGAAAGTTAAAAAAGATTTGAAATTAACTACGAAAACTGGTTAAATAAGCTGATCAGAAGAGTTAAGTAAGTTTATCTGTCTTAAATATACTAATAAACTAGTCTAAATAGGTTAAAACTCTAAAATAAACTGTTTATAACTTTTTGAAAGTTAAAAAAGATTAGAAATTAACTGTGAAAACTGGTTAAAACCTGTTCTAAAGAGTTTAGTAAGTTTATCTGTCTCAAATATACCAAAAAAATAGTCTAAATAGGTTAAAACTCTAAAATAAACTGTTTAGAGCTTTTTGAAAGTTAAAAAAGATTAGAAATTAACTATGAAATCTGGTGAAATAAGCTGTTCTAAAGAGTTTATACGTTTATCTGTCTTAAGTATGCTAAAAAAGTAGTCTAAATAGGTTAAAACTCTAAAATAAACAGTTTAGAGCTTTTTGAAAGTTAAAAAAGATTAGAAATTAACTATGAAAACTGGTTAAATAAGTTGTTCTAAAGAGTTTAGTAAGTTTATCTGTCTTAAATATACTAATAAAGTAGTCTAAATAGGTTAAAACTCTAAAATAAACTGTTTATAACTTTTTGAAAGTTAAAAAAGATTAGAAATTAACTGTGAAAACTGGTTAAAACCTGTTCTAAAGAGTTTAGTAAGTTTATCTGTCTCAAATATACCAAAAAAATAGTCTAAATAGGTTAAAACTCTAAAATAAACTGTTTAGAGCTTTTTGAAAGTTAAAAAAGATTAGAAATTAACTATGAAATCTGGTGAAATAAGCTGTTCTAAAGAGTTTATACGTTTATCTGTCTTAAGTATGCTAAAAAAATAGTCTAAATAGGTTAAAACTCTAAAATAAACAGTTTAGAGCTTTTTGAAAGTTAAAAAAGATTAGAAATTAACTATGAAAACTGGTTAAATAAGTTGTTCTAAAGAGTTTAGTAAGTTTATCTGTCTTAAATATACTAATAAAGTAGTCTAAATAGGTTAAAACTCTAAAATAAAGCGTTTAGAGCTTTTTGAAAGTTAAAAAAGATTAGAAATTAACTATGAAATCTGGTTAAATAAGCTGATCTAAATAGTCTAAAAAGTTTATCTGTCTTAAATATACTAATAAAGTAGTCTAAATAGGTTAAAACTCTAAAATAAACTGTTTAGAACTTTTTGAAAGTTAAAAAAGACTAGAAATTAACTATGAAAACTGGTTAAATAAGCTTATCTAAAGAGTTTAGTAAGGTTATCTGTCTTAAAATGTATGTATGTATGTATGTATGTATATATGTATGTATGTATGTACGTATGTATGTATATGTATATATAGTATGATGTAATTCAAAGCATGGCATGACACATAACACTACTTTACATTGTTTATAATGGTATGTTGTGTTCTTTCTACCATTTTGTTTTTTATGACTACAGACAATACATTTGTTTGCTTTTTTAGGTATGTATTGAAGAAACCAAATTCTGCCCCATAAGCAAACAATGACCTCATTTATGGAGAGTTCACGTCAAGAATTATAACTAGCTTGAAATTTACTAATCAGTGATGTAATAAGGGGACGTCTCTTATATAATGGATATATCCTGGTACACCTTTTTGTTTTTTTGGCTTTCTTGTCATTTATGTGTAGAAACTTCAAAATTAGGCTGAATCAATCCCTTGACATTAGACGAGAGAAGGTGACTGTACTAAAGGCTAATACTGAGCCCAGTAATCTTCTAATTTCGGGTAGTGGATTGTTCCTATTATTATTACCAGATTAAAAAAATTGTAGCTTTCTGTTGATGTATGCATCTTTTTTTCCAATAGTTTAGGCAAGGTCGGTTTGAAACCTCTGTTTTGTCTGTCATATCTTCTGTTCCTTCAGATTCACCAACAAACTCTGGGATATCATATGCTGCATTACTCAGAGAGATAGGTTTTGTTGCACTGATTTCAATTTCATCACCATACACTATTTCAGTTTCCACATCAAAATCATTGCTATCATAGTATTCATCATCTTTAATGATTATTAATAATTTATTATTATAGTATTCACTGATCTGTAATAACATTTTAATATCATACTTAGTGTGATATTTATAAGCTATGATTACTTGATGAAATCATACAATGATCTTTCATACCTTATCAACAACAGTAATGTCAGCACCATTACTAATTAATATTTTGATGATATCTGGATGATTATTGCGAGCTGCTTGATGTAATGCAGTCATGCCATACTGTAACAATAAAACAAAGAAGCAATACATACACAATGTACACTATACAGATCAATTTCAACTCAATGTACTAGTAGTAACACAATACATTCATAATGTTAATGATGTTATGTAAACATCCACAATCTGATGTTGTCAATAATTATGGTATAATTATTATATAGTTATATTTATACATATATAATTACTATAATTGTAATTCTAATTATGTGTTTATTATGTACATGTTATGAATATAATTATCAATTCCTGTCCCACCGTAACTTGATTTTGTGTATACTATATAAGTGTCATATTGGGTGTATTAAAGGATGTTCTATAATCTATATCTATGTGACTCGATCTCAAGGCAAGATGGCTGTCCATGGGACCACGGGAGAAGTCTGCCTCCAACATTATTGTAGGGCTAATGATGTCCTTGATGACGGCAGTTTTATGTAGTGTTTGTGGTCTGTTCATGCACAAACTAATGAAGTATTTACTAAGGCCTAGAAGACTGTCTGATTATCTTTTGATTCAATTGTAGACTTGGTGAAGGAGTATTAGGGTCCAAAACCATCAGTAGGTAGTTGTCCAGTGTTTGTTGTCCAGTGTTTTAAATTTAATTTAAGGCTACAGTAGCAATGAGAGAGAGAGTGGCTGTTTATAGCTGAGCTGAGACAACTATCCAAATTTTGTGAATATTGGGAGATATGTTTGTTGTCATGCTACGTGATCATTTAGTGGGTGATATTCGACAGCTGAGTATTCAACGATGACTACTGGCTGAACCCATCCTAACTCTGAAACATGCTCTTGAACTGGTACTTGCAAAGTAGTCAGCAGAGAAGGATACAAGAGATATTCAGTGCTAAAAAGTCTACTTTTCACCATTGTGGAGGAAACCACTTAGCACCACTTTGCAGATTTAAAAAATCTGTTTGTCATGGTTAAGGGGCACCTGATCAGATGTTGTAGAAAAGCCCCCCCAAAAAGGCTAATCAAATCAAGTACAAACATTAATGAGGTGGTAGAAGACCCCATTTCTCAATTGTATATGTTTCCCTCAAGTAAGACAAAACTGTTAAAGACAGTGGTTAATATAGAAGGCAAAGAGGTTGAGATGGAGAATGACACAGGAGCGTTAGTGTCAGTGATGACACACACAGAGTACAAGAGGCTATGTAATCAAAAGAGTAGACTCCCATTACATGCAGCAAAAATAAACTGGAAGACATATACCGGAGAGATGATTAAAGTGGTGATGAATCATCAATCAGATGAAGAGAGATTACCATTAGTTATTGTAGAGTCCAAAGAACCTAATCTACACGGAAGAGACAGGTTGATGAAGTTGGAACAGGACTTGTACATGATAAATCAAGTCCGAATGAAGGAAGAGTTAACAACACTCATTTCAAGATGCTCTTATTTTTCAGAATGAACTAGGTATCTGATATCAAAGCTGTATCTGGCAGGATCATAGTAGAAGAGAGAGCCACTCTAAGATTGTTGTCTACAACTGGTACCATTTGCACTCTGTTCAAAGGTAGATAAGGAACTAGAGAGACTAGAGTCAATGGGAGTACTGGATAAAGTGGAATTTGCAGACTGGGTGGCACCCATCATTCCAGTATTGAAGGATGACTGAAATGTTAGAATTTGTGATGATTATCACATGACCATTAATAAAAAGCATCAAAAGTGGACCTGTATCCATTCCCAAGAGTGGATGACCTTTTTACAGTGATGACCAGTGGAGTGTATTATGTATATAATGTATTGTGCTAGAGAATTTGTGCTAGTTTTAGGAATAGAAAGGGTACATCAGATATAAGGACACAGGTTATGAAAGCTGTAGCTACACCAGTCACTGTTTATTGACAAGACTATAATACAAGCTAAATGCTTGAACTAAATAATTTAAGCAATCCTTTTATATAGAAATTAAAATAAAAACCAAGTATTTCATAACCTATACAGCTGAAGTTGAGGTAGTCATTTGCTTAGAGTTATATTAACTATACTGCTTGCTCATCTCCTGAGTAATATTAAGTGATCTTGAGTCTTAAAAAAATACTTTGTTAGAGACAACATAAATACTGGTAAAGTAACTTAATACTAAACCCATCATTAAATAGAACTTGCTTTTTAATGACATCAAGAGTAAATTTGGTTTCTCAAGTAGATTATTAAATTGGACTTTTGTTTTACTAAAGGGTGTATTAAATGTTATGGAAGGATAGGTACTTAAGTGGTTATCAATTTTTTTGAATATTCTAAATGACTTTGGATATTCTAAATGATTATTACTTTACATTAAAAAAGATACAATTGAAAACATGACTCCATTCTAGTTTGAATTGTTTCCTTTTATTCTTGTTATTTAGAGACCACACTACATCTGAATACTGACTTTACTGAGCACAAGTGGAACCACTAAGTCCAATCAACTACATTTTACTATTGTAATCTTGTCCTACACTGTAGAATGTTAGTAGTGTGCATTGATTGTAGCCTTGTCTATTATAAGTAACAATAGACTGCAGGTAGCCATTACATTTATTTCATAGACTGTGTTCACATTGGATATCTGATATTGTTTGAGTTTGTCTCCTCACTTTTCTTAGATTCAAAATGTTATTTCACATATTATGATACATTTGAAATTTATTCTTTCGTGTACATCAACACTCACAAGACCGTAATTAATATTAATATCAATGTATTCCGCCCACACGTAATTGCGTTATTTGTTTCTTGAATCTTTTGACCCTGCTCAAGAGACTTTTCCCAGCTATGTGAAGAGAATTAAGAATTTCTTCTCCGCCAACGAGGTTGCTGATGCTAAACAAAAGTAAGTATTCTTAAATTCACTTGGTAGAAAGCACTACAACCTCTTATTGAATCTCTTAAGTCCCGCTGAACCAGAAGACAAATCTCTTGATGAACTTATCACCGTATTGATGAAGCATTTCCAACCTACTACATCCGTCATCACCGAACAATACTCGTTTCATTGCCATTGTCAGATCCCTAACAAAAGTATAGCCAACTTTGTGGTCGGTTTAAAGAAGTCAATTACTTGTTGTCAGTACGAACCTCAAGTGCAAAGTATATTACTCAGAGACCGTTTTGTGTGTGGCTTGGCCCATGAGGTTACTCGAAAACGCTTGCTCATGGAGGACAATGATCTCATGTTCAATCGAGCTGTGGAAATAGCCACCAGTGTGGAGAGAGCATCTGTTCAAGCAAGGCACATAAAAATGTCAGACAGCAAGGTGTCAGTGAACCAGGTGAAAGGCAAGCAGCAGACTAGTTATCCCGTCAATCCTCCCAAAGTTTGTTACTATTGTGGGGGACCTCATTTGGCTATAACGTGTCGTTTTGTTCATGAAACTTGTCGAGCATGTGACAAGACTGGCCATATTGCCAGAGTGTGTCAAAGCAAACGCTCAGAGCATGGTACAAGTTCCCAAGGGTCTGGTAGCTCAAGAACTGATCCTCGAAACCGAACACATCTTCTTGAAGTTTACAACTTGATTTCAAATCCATCTCCTAGGACAACCAGCAACCCATCCAGTTCAACAACAGTGTTCTCCAGATCCAAACCGTTCACCCTGTCCATTATGATCAATAACCATTCAGTCCCTATGGAATTGGATACGGGAGCATCAGTTTCTGTTATTAGTAAGTCTACCTACAATACAGTGCTGAAGGATATAGTACCTTTGGAGTCAACAGATATTAGCCTATGTACGTATATGGGGAAATAGTTACCAGTGTTAGGTGTGGCCACAGTTGCTGTCAGCTATGAGTCGCAAACAACTCTTCTTCCTTTAGTGGTTGTTAAAGGTGACAAAGCATCCCTGTTTGGCCATAATTGGCTAGAACATATCAAACTGAATTGGCCTGTCATTCATAGAGTGTCTAACAATCGGGAGGTGGATGACCTGCTCCAGAAACATCAACAGTTATTCTGTGAGGAGTTAGGAACCCTCAAAGGCATGGAAGCTTAAATACATGTTCCGCCCAATACACAAACTTGTTACTTCAAACCCAGGCCATTGACATACTTACTAAAAGCCAAAGTGGAGAAGAAGCTTGACCGGTTGCAGGAAGTTGTAGTCATCAGGCCAGTCCAATTTTCAGACTGGGCAGTGCTGATAGTACCCATTGTGAAAGCGGATGGAAGTATCCGCATCTGTGGTGACTATAAAGTGACAGTCAACCCTGTGTCAAAATTGGACAATTACCCATTACCAAGAGTGGACGACTTCTTTACTGCGATGTCCTGAGGGAAAGTATTTTCGAAACTTGACATCACACATGCTTACCAGCAGGTGCTGTTATCTGACAGTTCAAAAAAATATACTACTATCAACACTACCAAAGTTTTTTTGAATACAAACGATTACCTTTTGGCATATCATCGGCACCAGCCATTTTTCAACAAGCAATGAAGAGCTTATTGCATGATTTACCTGGTGTCATAGTTTATCTAGATAATGGGCTGGTGACAGGTCCAAATAAGGAAGAACATCGCAAGAACCTTGATAAGGTGATGGACCGCCTAAAATCTGCTGGGGTAACTCTGAAGCAACCCAAGTGTATTTTCCTGGCCGCATCTGTCGAGTACCTGGGACATATAATTGATAAGGATGGTCTGCACCCAGCACCTGAGAAAGTCCAAGCGATTCAAGATGCCCCTGAACCACGTAACATGTCAGAACTAAAGTCCTTCCTTGGACTCTTAAATTATTATTCTAATTCATGTCTAACCTTGCTATGTTTCTTTCTCCCCTCTATAGGTTGATGCAAAAAGATGTTAAATGGTCTTGGAAAAAAGAACACTCTGAAGCATTCAAGCAAGCCAAACAGCTACTTCAATCATCCACCTTGTTAGTTCATTATGATAGTCAACAAGAACTGATTGTGTCTTGTGATGCATCGCAATATGGACTGGGTGTCGAAAAACCCATCACCTTTGCCTCCCATACTCTGGCTAAAGTGGAGCAGAAATACTCCCAAATTGAAAAAGAGGGGTTAGCCATAATATTTGCAGTAAAAAAATTCCATCAATATTTGTATGCACGGCCATTTGCTATCTATTCAGACCACGAGCCCCTGAAGTATCTCTTTAATGAATCCAGACAAATACCAGTGATAGCTTCCTCAAGAATTCAGAGATGGGCATTGACATTACGGGCATATCAATATAGCATTCAACATAGACCTGGAACAAAAATGGGTAATGCAGATGCCCTAAGTCAGTTACCACTTACAGAACATTCAGAGGTGTCAGACATTCCACCACCAGGAGATATTAAAATGTTATTCCAGCACCTTTCAGACACAATAATAACTGCCTCTCATATTTGCAAGTGGACAGAAAAAGACCCTACATTATCAAGAATTCACCACTTTCTCCTTCATGGTTGGCCAGAAACAATTTCTGATTCCTATTTTCGACCTTACTTTAATCGTCGTGAAGAACTGAGTGCTGTAGATGGCTGTATTCTTTGGGGGGCTAGAGTTGTGATTCCCCCACCTGGACACAAGTTGGTATTATTCCAACTTTATGATACTCACCCTGGGATTGGTAAAATGAGTCTTGCTCGCTCGTATGTCTGGTGGCCAGGGATGGACAATGATATCGTTACCACGGTTCAGCACTGTGACACTTGTCAACAACACAGACCGTCCCCCCAAAGAGACATCCATGGGAAAGGCCTTCACGCCCATGGTCCAGAGTGCACATTGACATCACTGGCCCGTTTCAAGGGGAGCTTTTCCTAGTAATGGTGGACACGCATTCCAAGTGGATAGAGGTATATATAGTTCCCACTACATCAGCTGCATCGACTATTGCCAAATTACAAAACATTTTCACTACATTTGGTCTACTGGATCAACTAGTGTCAGAAGACAGATCTGAAGAAAGGTAGATCAGTACTAATGCTTGTTGACCAATAATCTTTTAGATTTTGTAGCTGTATTATTCCCATATTCAATATCACAGCTACAAAACCCTTCATTTCATCTATTGTCACTGGACGCCAGCTTTTGTACAATGAGCCAAACTTTTGATGGGGAGGAGGTCGAGGACTCACTTAGATCTACTCCACCCAGATACAGCTATGTGAATGAATAAAAAGCAGGAGAAAAGTATCCCAGGAAGAGCACCAAGACAATTTAAAGTTGGAGAAAAGCTATATGCCAAGAATTTCCATGGACCAAATGGATTACAGGGAGGATAATTAAAGTTACAGGACCTGTGTCATACCAGATTGAAACAGATGAAGGATTAGTCTTACGAAGACATGTAGACCAGCTGAGAAGACAGTATGCAGATGAAACAAATGATCAGACACCCAATTACCATCATGCGCAGATGATGAGTGGGTCGGGCAAGATGGGTTCTCCAGTAATTTCTAATACCTGTGATCCCCGGCCGTCCTATACCTCCGACTGATGGAACAGCTCCTATCCAACAACATTCCACCCAGTCTTGTCCACCAGCTGACAGGTATTCACCCTCACGTTACACTTAAAGGGGGAGGAGTGTGGTATCTCAATGACTTTTGATGATATTAACTTAATATTCTATTCATGCTAATATAATTATGCTAATATATTATGGTTTGTAGGTGTGAAACCATGTGTAGAACTTATAGAATATTCCATTGAGTTTTATATATAAACGTGTGTGCATGTGTTTTCTGTGTTCGTTTGTGCTCTCACTTTTCAATCAGTTGTTTTATATTTGAAAGAGTACATAGATCACTACACTGTTACAGTAATTCTCTTCCTCTTTAGCTCAGTTGCTATGAGAGGGCTATTATAAAATCTATCTAGGTATACATCATACCCCTTATCCATCCACCAGTGTAAGGACAACTCTTGCTGTGTGGGGTAGCTCAGGTCTAACAAAATCTGTTGCCCGTCCATAGCATATGGCTACCTTATAAAGGTAGTCAGACA
Source organism: Xestospongia muta (assembly GCA_963693285.1). Classification (NCBI taxonomy): domain Eukaryota; kingdom Metazoa; phylum Porifera; class Demospongiae; order Haplosclerida; family Petrosiidae; genus Xestospongia; species Xestospongia muta. The sequence goes on from OY848922.1 coordinate 3,646,328, forward strand.
CACTGTCAGCAAGTACAAATGCCTTTATACCCCAAGGAGTTGGTTTACCTTTGAGGTACTGTCAAAAACTATCCCTGCCTTTGAAGGCAATCACTGACTCATCAATAGCCACATGTTGTGAAAGAGTGTTCCAAGTGTTCCATGTTCCAAGGATCTGAAAGAACCTATTCCTTGGGAAGACAGATCTGAAGAAAGGTAGATCAGTAGTAATGCTTGTTGACCAATAATCTTTCAGATTTTGTAGCTGTGTTATTCCCAAATTCAATATCACAGCTACAAAACCTTTCATTTCATCTATTGTCACTGATAAACAATCTTCTTGTGACTGACCAGTTGGATCTACGTTACTACCAGATGATTGAGTAAATTTTAGGAATGAAAAACTACTTAGCTACTACACAACTTACCAGCTCCTACTACTGTCCATTGATAATCAGGTACTGTGACACCAATACCTCTTCTTTTCCTAATACCTCTTCCTCTCCCAGCACCTCTTCTTATCCCAGGACCTATTCCTATTCTAGTACCTCCCACTTCTGCAGTATCATTTGTCTCATCATTTATATTCTCTTCATCTTGCTCATCCTCAAAGCTATCACTCTCTTCACTATCAACACTATCACTATCATCAAATTCATCATCACTAAAATCCTCTCCCGATATATGTATTACTTCTTCTGCTCTAAACCTTGCCATTGATAATTACTTCTGCCCACTGATAGTAAATATGCAAATATTGGTACAGCTGGTTAATTTGTGCATTTATATTATTTATTGCAAGCTTATTATTATTCATAACATTTTGGGCGGGACCATAAATAACTAATAAATGAAGGAGGACCTTCTCTTTGATAAAAAACAAAGGTTATTTGCAAAAACAGTCAACTAATGTAATGTCACAAATTCGTGACAATTGTCTCAATCAATAGTACACGTGTGTCACAAACTTGTGTCAATTGTCTCCATTAAATGTACTCATATGTCACAAATTCATGACAATTGTCCTGTAAGGGTTAAACAACAATCACTCTTGAGAAATTTAGAAGGAGGGTTGTTTATGAATTTGAACCATAAATATATGTACATATTAATATTTCTATTTACTTAGCAATGACAGTTTCTATCTCTTTATAAGCTCAGTATAACTTTACACCAACTTTCAACAGTGTATAAAGGTAATTATATCCAGTATCACTGTAATCATTTGGTAGAAGGTATCCTGTAACTCACTGTTAAAGTAATCATCAGCTGATCTAAAGAATTACACAGTCAGTATTGATGATGGTGTTGAACAAGTACATCACAGACTTATAACTGACTTTAGTAAGTCTTTATGTCAAAACCAATGTGATATACAAGATCACCACATTACATCATCAAGTTTGAAAAGAATTAAGTTCACAGGTAGCTTATTCCTCTACCTTGATATGGAAAGAGGTCTCTTCAGTGTAAGAAGTACTGAAATGAATTGCTGTAGCAAAGATTGACAAGTCATCTGAATCCTAGAGATATTATATAGCTATTATTGTTATTAATAACATTATAATTATTAAGTATGTTAAAGATAAATCTACATATATTGTTGCACATGTTATTAGCTTATCCTTTATACTTTGCTTAAAAATTCTTTTCATATGAAGTACACTGGTCTCACTAGCCATACCCATTCACTCCTATGAAGTGGAGAGGGTTTGTTAGACTGTAAGTATGGATTTGTTCAGAAAACTACTGAAAGTTTGTAGACAATAAGGATTATTGTATAAGTCATTGACAAATTAAAATACAAGGAGTCAAAGGCTAACCATACTTTAAGAGTCAGAAGCTTAAACACTGAGAGGTTATAATTAGTCCAGTACCACCTCCTGAATGATTCCCATACTTACAGTTGATAATTTATCCATGATAATAGACAACACTACCTAAAGTTATGTTACATTCACAAACTGTATCATCCTCTTAGGACAGCTTTTAGGGATCAATAATTTGGATAGTAATTGAAAAATACAAGACTATTAGCATGTCATTACCAATCACTTGAATTAATAATAAAATACCTTCATTGAAAATTTCTTTGTTTTTCTTGTCATCAAGAGTGAAGAGAAGCTGTTTCAGTTTAGGCCTATATCTAAGTTCCACTCAAGAATACACAACTGTTCTTTTTTCTAAGTCAGCCAAGTTTTTAATTAGCAAATGGATAGTAGTCTCTTCATCTAACCTAATAATAGTTTAGATTTTCATTCTAAACAGTAATAAAGAACCAATTAACGTATGTCAATAATCACAATGTTAAAAGTCTTATTAATAACTCACTACTTTCCAAATATTCAAAAATGTTTATTGCTCAAGGATTTCCATAACTGGAGGTTAAATATCTATTATCCATTTCCATCTACTAGATAATGTTCTGCTATCAAAGACTGTAGTGTAGCAAGACAACAGTCTCTTCATTTTTTTATAACACTCCTGTTGTTGTTGTTAACATAATTATCATTATCTAAATTATCCACGTAGGTACTTGTGTCATTTCCAACATGTTTTGAGGTCTTCCATTGTTTTGGAAGAACCTATTGGTCACATAAATGTCTTTCAAATTACCCTGAGAAATGAACAACATCTTCATAGCAAATACAAAATGAAAATTTGTCACACTTACATAACTATTGGAATTAATTTTAACTCTATTCTCTGCATAGGTTTTAATCTCTTTACAAACATACATTATTGTACTGATCACTTGAAGGGTTTCTTGTATGTACCATTAATAATGTAGAGAAATCTTGAATAATCCTTGTTCTAATAATCTTACCTGTGGCTAAGACATCATCTGTCTGGAAAGAGAAAGCAGAGGGTATCACAAATGTGTGATGTCAATTTGACATGTAGTACTAAAAGTCAAGGAACAAGGATTGTCAAATATATATATTTGCTGTACAAACTTCAGTATAGTTGACTGATGATCCAGGTAATTGATGTCAAGACTTTTGTTTTCCTAATAATGATAATATAATGATAATTATCATAACAAAAACAACAACAGATCAATTTATTGACCTTCTCAGCAGATATTGCAATTTCTATAATCTTTTATGAGTTAACTCTCTCTCCTTGTATTTTCTCAGAAACTTCATTGAGCTGTCCATCACCTATTCAAAGAAACGTTTAGCCATTGATCGAAAGATTTGGAAGTTGTTCAAAACTGTATGGAGGATTCCTTCGGATCATAGAAATCCAAGTAGTCTATCAGCTAATAAATATTCCAAGACAACACTATTTATTGAACAAAGGCTATGCAGTTGTGATAAAGCAGGTTCAAAATTCCTATTGCGCATGCTCGTATTTTTTTCGAGGGCATTATTTAGAATGTAGAAACTACCGGTATGCTGAATTTGTAGTGCTGTTATCTTCCTTGTACAAGTAGCCCATGGATCTTGTAAACGTTAAAGTCGATCCGCTATGGTCACTCCTACTACCAAGTGTCATATAATTTTTTAAACATATCTGAGAGGTCCATGCACACAGACTCGGCTTCTGTATCAACTGTTGTCTGAGTGGTTCTCAAAAACAATTTAAAACGTTCACAATTTTCGGAAAAGATGTGTATGATATCCACACGGAATCTGAATTTGTTCTTCAATCTACTATAGCTTGTACCTTTCAAGACAGAAATCCAGGTGACCCTGATCACTGATTGAATCTTGAAACTGACTCATTCCATAACATGATGTCACTGTACTTTTAAATGAGTCTCAGCCTTTTCATAACTTGTCTAGAATAATAGAATTGTTTCTGTACACCCTCCAAGTGATCCTTTGCTGTTTGGAAGATCTACAATAGAGATCAAAAGCAATTCAGGTACCATATTCCTAATTATCCTAAGTACTCATACTGTACTTTAGAACAATGTTCTACCTTACAACATATGTATACTTTGAATGTATGTAATACTTTATATCTCTGTTATAACAGAGTGGGAGCTTACCAAAAACTAATTTTTAGTGTAATATTCATACTTCTCACAATTGTTGTACTGTTTCTCTGACATTGTCAACATAATATGACATTGGCTTATTAATGAATACGTAAGGTAAATATTGATTTCAAACACTGTAAAATATGTTCTTAGAATACTGCATTTGCTAGTTGTTAGGTACATATGGTTATTAAGTGCATACTGTTTGTTAAGTACACACATTTATCTTGGTCAGAACACTTTTTTATTAAATGATTAATGAATTATTAATAAGCAATATGCATAACCGACAATGAATCCATCCTTCATCACAGATACAGCAAAATGGTTGTGTTCATTTGCTTTCTCTTTCACTAATAGAAGAACTTCTCCAATTGAAGTGGTCCATATTTTTTTGTAAATGTGACAACCTCGAATTACACTGTCAAACGAGAACTCAGTAGAAACACCAGCCATATCCTTTATGTGCTCAAGTGAGAACCACACTCAGAAAAGTGTCATCATCTGCAAAGGCTATTTGTTAAGCACGTATCCTTATTAACTGTATATTTTCCTCCTGTGGAAATACAGGTGCATGTGCTTAATAACCAGCAAATACGGTAAAGTATGTAATTTGTTGTCTCAGTAGATCGTGCAGTGTTCACAATATACAGCTTACTTACATGTACTTGAGAGTAAAAGTTGAAAATCCATACAATTGTATAGAGATATTCTGCCTACAAAAGATATGAGTAACCCCTAAATCCCTTACCATAATATTGAATACAAGAAACATACTTTGATACCTCTTCATGACTAAATCCATTAACAGCATCAATAATAATAACACTGCAATTTTCTCATGTTTGTTAATAAACCTTGTTTCTATTCCATCCTTTATGTAGTTGTCTCTGATAGTGTCCAGGAGATAAATACCTTCTAACCCATGAACTAATAGAAACAATTTTTGGCAAATCTAGTAAGACAAAGACTTTATTGATTCTGTTTTGATTGTTTCACTGTACCATTACTTCATTATGACTGAAAGTACTTGTTACCTTATTTTGTTCCCTAGGAATATACCTCATACCTGTTGTTACTTCTTCAATGGTAATATTGGGCAATAGTTGTCACATGACTATGAGGTCAAATTCATCTTTACATAATTCAGTCATGTCATCTCTAACATTATCAAGGTATTTTTGACTTAAGTTTATGTAGCACATTACTTTACACCCACTTTTCTGATAAGGTCTTCATATCCAGAACTATTTTATTATAATTATAATTGTCACATGATCATTAGATTATACACTAACTGTGATTATATTAATATATTGTATTATATGTTACTAGAGATACAGCTCAATAAGAGTAGAGAGACTACTGAAATGTAACTTACATAGGCTATTTACAAGAACATGTTATGATTATCATCATGATATACTATCTCTTGTTTGTCCATCAGGTCAGATTAAATACTCCCATCCAACTCCATGTTGTTCTATTGTCATAACTCCAAATGATCATTTACAATTGGATGGATGTGGTTGTCAGTTAAATGATCCTATTATGTCACCATCTTATAATCAAGTTATAAATGGTCAAGATACACCTATAAAAGTTGTGAAAGAGGCAAGAGCTAATAAAGTAAGTGTCCCATGTCCATGATATTCTGCACTTACTAACTACTTATAAAGATGACAGTTATGACAATACTATTTTCATACGTTGCCATAGGAACTTCAAAATGACAAGTAAATTTAGTAAGTGAAGTAGGTACCCAAACTCCACCCACTTATAATACTGACTATAACTCATCACTATTGCAGGTTGCATAATTAGTATAGACCTCTTGAGTGCTAACTATATTAATACATAAACTGTATTTTATCTAATATGTTAGACCCACCCATATAGGTGGAGTTTAAGTTGTTGGCCATTTTGGAGTCCTTATGGCTATTGGAGGTTCACGTTCAAGTTATATTTCAATGCTTTCTGGGGCCAATAGGACACAATATATCGAAAAAGTGGAACGTTTTAGCGGTAAAAGGTTCAGTGAGGATCAAAGAGTGGATAGATAAAATAGAGTTGTGGGCACAAGTTGAATTTGGAACAATATACTCGTATTTGAATGACACAGACTGGACTTATACCAAAGAGAAACTGCAAGCGTACAAAAATCTCGAAGCATACAACTACTATAGTGTGATGTCCTGATCACTTTATTACACTGATCAAAATTATCATAAACAACTAACAAAGAGGTCAACTTAAATACATGTAGAACAATTAAGGTTAATTAATTATGACTGAAAGTACTTGTTACCTTATTTTGTTCCCTAGGAATATACCTCATACCTGTTGTTACTTCTTCAATGGTAATATTGGGCAATAGTTGTCACATGACTATGAGGTCAAATTCATCTTTACATAATTCAGTCATGTCATCTCTAACATTATCAAGGTATTTTTGACTTAAGTTTATGTAGCACATTACTTTACACCCACTTTTCTGATAAGGTCTTCATATCCAGAACTATTTTATTATAATTATAATTGTCACATGATCATTAGATTATACACTAACTGTGATTATATTAATATATTGTATTATATGTTACTAGAGATACAGCTCAATAAGAGTAGAGAGACTACTGAAATGTAACTTACATAGGCTATTTACAAGAACATGTTATGATTATCATCATGATATACTATCTCTTGTTTGTCCATCAGGTCAGATTAAATACTCCCATCCAACTCCATGTTGTTCTATTGTCATAACTCCAAATGATCATTTACAATTGGATGGATGTGGTTGTCAGTTAAATGATCCTATTATGTCACCATCTTATAATCAAGTTATAAATGGTCAAGATACACCTATAAAAGTTGTGAAAGAGGCAAGAGCTAATAAAGTAAGTGTCCCATGTCCATGATATTCTGCACTTACTAACTACTTATAAAGATGACAGTTATGACAATACTATTTTCATACGTTGCCATAGGAACTTCAAAATGACAAGTAAATTTAGTAAGTGAAGTAGGTACCCAAACTCCACCCACTTATAATACTGACTATAACTCATCACTATTGCAGGTTGCATAATTAGTATAGACCTCTTGAGTGCTAACTATATTAATACATAAACTGTATTTTATCTAATATGTTAGACCCACCCATATAGGTGGAGTTTAAGTTGTTGGCCATTTTGGAGTCCTTATGGCTATTGGAGGTTCACGTTCAAGTTATATTTCAATGCTTTCTGGGGCCAATAGGACACAATATATCGAAAAAGTGGAACGTTTTAGCGGTAAAAGGTTCAGTGAGGATCAAAGAGTGGATAGATAAAATAGAGTTGTGGGCACAAGTTGAATTTGGAACAATATACTCGTATTTGATTGACACAGACTGGACTTATACCAAAGAGAAACTGCAAGCGTACAAAAATCTCGAAGCATACAACTACTATAGTGTGATGTCCTGATCACTTTATTACACTGATCAAAATTATCATAAACAACTAAAAAAGAGGTCAACTTAAATACATGTAGAACAATTAAGGTTAATTTACACATTAACAAAAGATATACAAGAGAAAGGACAATGTAACAATAACAAAGAATAAATGTGCTAATAAGAAGCAATTAACAAAACTATAATTGTTTAATCCTAATTTACACTAGTTAACACATGTAAAGTTAGTTTACCACATTCCTTCACCCTTAGCCAATACCAGGTATGAATGTTTTTGGTGAATGGCGAATTCGGGTTGAACGACGAAGTTCTACTGGTTGTGTTGTCATAGGTACTTGATGAGTTTCTATTACATCAGGTGGTGTGTCTGGTTCAGATGAAAGGTCAAGGGGTAAATCATCTTGTATCTCATTAGGTGAATCACATGAACGAATTCTTAAATGATCAAAGTGTCTTCTAGTAATGGTGCCATCATTCAATTTAATCACAGCAGTTTGTGAACCTTCAAAACCAGTAATACAACCAGGTAGCCATCTACGATGATGAGTAAAGTCTTTAACAAAAACTGGATCATGTAACTTAAAAGTACGATCTTTAGTCTTCTTATCATGTTGTTTGTAGTATTTGACGAAGTATCTTTGAATCACTATCACACTTATATGTCTCTGTATATATATCTATCTTTTAAATCACAAAATCAGCTACTTAAATAGTACAACATACATTCCTAAGATATAACACATTAGTCCATTGACATAGCACATTTACACAACTAAGTTAACATATTTACACAATGCTTTATAGTTATGCCACATCTCCCTTTCCTTGGTGGTCAATGATAACTGACTACATTGCCGAATCTTTCTGTAGGACGAATTACTGTCCCAGTTCTTGACCTTGTCATGATAGGCCTTGGTGATGGTTCTTCTACAATGTCACCGTCTTCAGAGGTTGGTGCTTGATCAGTGTTGTCATCATGAGTTGCTGAGTTCCTTAGCTTCAGGCCGGGAGATGGGTTCAGGTGACGACGATTTCTTCGAAGCAAACCTGATGGTGTCTTGACGATATAAGAGCGTGGCGTACCGTGTTGCTTCATAACTCGTCCGGGTATAGTGGTTGTCCCCGTATTAACCCACACTGGTGAGTCATTTGGTATTGGTGGCAATGGTCTTGCTTTGTATCGGCGGTCATATTCTTGTTGCTGTTTCTTCTTGAAAGCTTCATTTAATCGGGAGAAATTCCCAATGTATGACCATTGAGGTTTTAGCTGATCTATTGTCTGAGGGAGGTTTGCTCTGAGTTTTCGACCCATACATAACTCAGCAGGACTTAATCCACACCATGACATAGGAGTGCTTCTATAGACTAGTAGTGACATAAATGGGTCATCGGTCTTGTGTAATATATTCAATGTCTGGACTGTTCTTTCCGCTTGTCCATTGCTTTGTGGAAAGATGGACTACTGGTGATGTGGTCAAAACCATATAGCTTTGCAAACTCGGCAAATTCCATGGAGCTATATTGAGGTCCATTGTCACTTCTCACCCGCTCTGGTATGCCATGACGAGCAAATACCTTTTTGAGGGCTAAAATTATCCCATGAGATGTAGTTGATGTTAGGCGGGCGATTTCTGGGTATCTGGAAAAGTAATCAACTACTACCAAATAAATGGTGTTCTTAAAAGTGAATAGGTCAGTCCAAACTTCCTGCAATGGGTATTCTGGTAGTTTAGTAGAGATTAGAGGTTCATGCTTTAATGTGAATTGCTTTGTACATTCTTGACAACTTTTCACTAGCTCAACAATTTCTTTGGAAATTGTTGAGCTAGTGAAATACTGCCATCCTGGCTCTTGCTCGACATCTTTCAATTCCTTGATGTCCCTGGTGGATTTTGTCTAATGTTTCTTTCTGGAGACTTTTTGGAACTACTATACGAGCATTATATAGAAGTAACCCATCACCAATTGTGAAGTGGGCTTGATGCTCATGATATTGTTGTATTTCCATGTCCAATTGAGATTTTCGAGGCCACCCTTGCTGGCAGTACTTGATAACAGCTTGGCAAATTTGATCAGCCCTTTGTGCCTTTCTGTAGTGATGAAGTCGTTGCTTACTAGCAGGTAAATCGGAAATAACTACTTCCATCAATGACTCAGTTCTGTCTTGTGAATTCTTGTCTGTTTCTTCCCACAGTGGTGATCTTGAAAGGGTGTCTGCAGTGTATAAGAGTTTGCCTGGTACGTGTTGAATTGCATAGTTGAAGCGAGTAAGTCGTAGTCTGAACCTAAGTATCCTGGGAGGTAGATTGTCTAATTGTTTCGTTCCCAGTAATGAAATCAATGGTTTGTGATCTGTTTCAATCAGAAATTGCGTGCCTAATAAGTACGTCGAAAACCTTTCACATGCCCAGGTGATGGCCAGTGCCTCCTTCTCCACTTGGGCATATCTCTTTTCGGTTTCAGATAGTGACCGTGAGGCATAAGCAACCGGTCTCCACGATTGTTGATATTTCTGCAGTAGAACTGCTCCTACCCCGTACGAGGAAGAGTCTGCAGCGACTTTTGTTTCTGCTTCCATGTTGTATGGTGATAATGTTGTGAGCTTTGATAGTTCTTCCTTAATTTGGGAAAATGCTATGTCCTGTGATGATTCCCATCTCCAGAGGTTTCTTTTTTCTTTAATGCTCCCTCTAGTCCTGCCAGGACTTTTGACATCTGCTTCTGGAAGTGTTCTGGAGCGCTTGTGATCCCAAAAGGTAATTTGTTAAAACAATATGTACCCATTGGCGTTATAAAGATTGTTAATGGTCTTGACTCCTTTTCCAACGGTATCTGCCAGAACCCACTGTTAGCATCTAGTTTACTAAAAATAGTAGCACCTGATAATTGAGCTAGAAGATCGTCGATTTTTGGAAGTGGGTGAACTTCCCTGAGGACATTTTCGTTCAGCGGTCGTAAGTCGACGCATATACGAATTGAGCCATTCCTTTTGAGTACTGCAACCATGCCAACACACCATGGTGTTGGTTCGTCCACTTTTGATATGACTCCCAGACTCCATGCGTTCCAATTATTTTTGGATTTTACTTCGATATTGTAGCGGGACTTGTCTTGGAGTGAACAAAGCATGTGGTTTGGCATCAGCTTTTAATTTGATGGAGTACTCCTCTCCAAATGATCCCAATCCAGTAAACACTGATGGATATTTCTCGATTAGTTGGGTCTTTTGGTCAATGACAGCATCAGTTCTTGCAGCTAACTTAAGTGCCATGATTGTTGGTAACCCCAATAAATTGGTCTTGAGCCCCGAACGACAAAAATGAGTTGCTCACATTGTTTCTCTCCATATTTGATCTTTCCCCTAAATTGACCAATGGTTTTGAGTGTGTGATGTGACGGTCCATACAAGATCTTAGATGTTGCTTGTAGCTTCACCTTTCCTAGTCCCCGATAATCCTTTTCTGACATCACTGTCACCTCTGCTCCAGTGTCTATCTTGAACTGCAGCTTGGTGCCGTTGACCTCTAATCTGGCCTTCCAATGTTCATTGGCATCTGATGTTAGCGTGTCCAAAAATACCATGTCTAATTCCATTTCATTGGGACTTAAGTGAGTATTAACTTCTCCCACAACTTTAGAGTAACAGCATGAGCTATAATGTCCTTTCTTGTTACAACGATGACAAGTTACCTCCTTTGCTGGGCACTTGTATTTTTGATGTCCTTTACCGCAACGAGAACACTCTATGTTTCGCGACTTCGTCTTTTCTCTTCCACTGCGTGGTTCTTTCATTCTACTTATTCTCTTCCCTCCTTTGACTTGGTCTACAGCTACATGAGCGCCAGCACCTTGTCCGTCTTTGTTTAGTGTTTGCTGCTGCTCCTTGACAGCTTCTCGTTGACGTACAGCTTTCTTAGCTGATTCTAAGGTGAGCTTCGGGTCTAGCTGTAGCCGTTCTGACAGCACTTTATCCCTGATTCCTACCACCAGCCTGTCGCATATCATCTCCTCTTTCATTGCTCCATACTCACAGTCTTCTGCAAGCTTGTAGAGCTCCATAATGTATTGCTCGGAGGTTTCCCCCGGTGCTTGGTTACACCGATTAAAGCGAGCTCTTTCAAAGATCACATTTTTCCTTACTTTGAAGAAGGATTCGAAAGTTTCAATGAATCCATCGTGTCTCTGTATATATATCTATCTTTTAAATCACAAAATCAGCTACTTAAATAGTACAACATACATTCCTAAGATATAACACATTAGTCCATTGACATAGCACATTTACACAACTAAGTTAACATATTTACACAATGCTTTATAGTTATGCCACATTGTTCCTTTGTGTCCTCTGTTTATCCAATACTCTAGAGGAAGTGTCGGGTTGTAACAAGTCAAGATGACATCTAAGCTTTCTACCCATTAAAAGTTCAGCTGGAGATACACCAGTAGTAGAGTGGGGAGTTATCCTGTAATGATACAATAGTCGAGCAAGTCTTGTTTCCATATCTCCATCTGTCATCTTTTTCAATCCTTCTTTAAGAATTTGTACTCCACGTTCAGCTAAACCATTGCTGGATGGGTGATAAGGTGCAGATCTTAAATGTTGTATTCCATTCTTCTTCATGAACTCTTAGAACTCACTACTTGTAAAGGCTGTTCCATTATCTGAGAAAACTACTTCTGGTAATCCATGAGTAGCAAATAAAGTCCTAAGTGCTCTGATAGTGTTAATAGATGAGGTTGAAGGTACAACAATTACATCTAACCACTTTGAATATGCATCAATAACGATTAAAAATATTTTATTTTGAAATGGTCCAGCATGGTCAACGTGGATACGAGACCAAGGTCTTTTTGGCCATTCCAAAGGGTTCATTGGGACTGCTGCAAGAGATTTCTGGTTATACTGACATTGTTGACAGCTCTTAACCTTCTTTTCTATGTCTTTATCGATTCCTGGCCACCAAACAGTACTTCTTGCTAGACTCTTCATTCTTACGATACCAGGATGACTTTCATGTAATTGATTTAATACTTGTTCTCTACCTACTTTTGGAATTACTACTCGACATCCCAAAAGTATGCAGCCATCATGGACACTCAACTCCTCTTTTCGTTGGGAGAATGGGCGTAAATCATCAGCACTTGAGTTTGTCCACCCTTTTTGTATACAATTTCGTACTCGAGCTAATATTAGGTCTTTATCTGTCCAAGACTTGATTTTCATGGCTGTTGTTGGTGATGATTGCAAAGTTTCCATGAGTAGAATCAATTCACCAGGGATAGGAACATCCGAAATAGTTTCCGGTAAGGAAAGTCTACTAAGTAGGTCAGCATTTGCGTTTGCATTTCCTGATTTATAGATGATGTTATATTCATAGGCGCTCAAGGTCAGTGCCCAACGTTGGATTCTTGCTGATGCTAATGACGGAATTAGACGATTTTCACTAAATAGATGCTGGAGTGGCTTATGATCAGAACAAATGGTAAAATGTCGACCAAATAAATACTGGTGGAACTTCTTCATTCCAAATATAATTGCTAAGGCTTCTTTATCGAGCTGAGAATACTTCTTTTCAGCTGGGGCAAGGGAACGTGATGCAAATTGCTACTGGCTTTTCTGATCCATCCTCCATGACATGAGACAACACTGCTCCTATTCCATACGGAGAAGCATCGCATGAGAGCATTAACTTTTTCTGTGGATCATAATGGACTAACAACTTTGGGGAAGTTAATATCTTTTTAATATCTGAGAACACTTTCTTCTGGTCTGGTCCCCAAAACCATTTCATATTCTTTTGTAATAGAGTGTAAAGTGGTGCTAACATAGTAGATAGTTAATGAAGGAACTTTCCATAATAGTTCACTAGACCAATAAATGAATGTAATTGTGCCACATTGTGGGGAGCCGGAGCTTTCAAAATAGCTCATATTTTGTCTTCAGCTGGGTGTAGCCCTTCAGCTGTTATGACATGCCCAAGGTATTCAACCCTTGAGAGCATAAAGGCACACTTGTCTCGCTTTAGCCGCATCCCCTCTGCTTCTAGTTGACTTAACACTTTGTCCAATGTTTGCAGGTGCTCTTCTTCTGATACACCTGTAATGAGAATATCGTCAATATAGACAGCCATGTTCTTAATACCTCTCAAAATGCCTTCTATTGTTCGCCGAAAGATTGCTGGTGCTGAGTGGACTCCAAAAGGAAGGCGAGTGTATTGATATAATCCTTTGTGAGGTTCTAGAGCAATCTGGTGGTATGCATGTGCGAGGTCAAGTTTTGTAAACTTTTTCCCTCCAGCTAGTTGAGAGAAGAGATCATCATCCTTGGGAAGTGGATATGTATCTAACTTAGCGGCTTGGTTTATGGTTAGCTTGTAGTCACCACAGACTCTGACAGTTCCATCTCGTTTCATGACTGGGACTATAGGAGCAGCCCAATCTGAAAATTCTACGGGCTCTAAGATGCCAGTTTTCTCTAGTCTTTCTAATTCTTCTTCCACTTTACCTCGTAGGGCATATGGAATTGGCCTTGGTCTGAAGAACTTGGGTTGACTGTGTGGACTTTGGACTCGACCTAATTCATCCTTGAACAGAATATCCTCTAATTTTAAGGCTTTAGGTCGTACATAGTTTAATTGTAGTTTTTCCCAGTTGAGTTTTATCTTGAGTAACCAATCTCTTCCGAGGAGACTTGGTCCAGATCCTTTTACGACTGTAAGCTGCAAAGAATGACATTGGTCTTCATATTTAACTGTAACATTTATAACCCCTTTTATAGATAATTTTTCACCAGTATAAGTTTTTAGATTGGTACTGGATGATACGATAGGTGGAGCTTGGCCTTTTTTCCAGTATTTATGATATGTAGACTCGCTGATTATTGAAACAGAAGCTCTAGTGTCTACTTCCATGGTGATGTCTGCACCGTTAACGTTCACGGTCACTTGAATGGGTTTTACATGATTGCTATTCATGTTGAACAATGTATACATCGATTCGCTGAGGGAGTGGTCAGCTTCAGAATCAGTGATTTGATGCACTCGTTTTGAAGTGTCTCTCTGATTCTTCCTACGGGTATTATGCGTACCTTTGTAAGCATCCTTGTGTGCAGAACCCTGTTTAGCATGACAAGCCCTTGCAATGTGCCCAGTTTTCTTACAATGTGAACAAACAACGTCTTTGAATCTACACACAGCTGGGGAATGGGCTCCTCGACATCGATAGCATTCGTTACTAACAACACGATCTCTCGTAATATTAGGATCTCGTCGTCCTTTCAGGGAGTTAACCTGAGCTGAGTCTGGCTTCAGTAGATCCTTAGCACTTCGTTCACCCGATTCATGAGCTTGTGCAAGTGTAAATGTTTTGTCAAATGTTAGAGGAGGCGGTTTTGTCTAAGAGTAGACGTTGTAGACGATCATCATTGCATCCACAAATGAGGCGATCTCTCAGCATGTCGTTGAGTGTGTCGCCAAACTGACAATGTTCCAAAAGTTCTCGGAGGTGGGCAACAAAGTCAGTAATTGATTCTCCGTTCTTACGGTTACGGGAATGAAAAGCGAATCATTGAACTGTAACAGATGGCAGCGGCTGATGGTGTTCCTGCACTAACTTCACCAGCTCGTCGAAGGTCTTCTCTGACGGTTTCTGTGGAGATACTAAGTTACGAATCAGTTGGTACGTTGACGCACCACAAATACTTAAGAGGATAGCTCTTTTCTTTTCCTGGGCTTGTACATCATTTGCCAGGAAATATTGCTCAAGCCTCTCTGCATAAGATAACCAGGTCTCTTTGCCCGGAGCAAATTCTCCTACAGAACCATGAGTTGCCATTGAAGTTTTACCCTCGTCGCCAATTGTGATGTCCTGATCACTTTATTACACTGATCAAAATTATCATAAACAACTAACAAAGAGGTCAACTTAAATACATGTAGAACAATTAAGGTTAATTTACACATTAACAAAAGATATACAAGAGAAAGGACAATGTAACAATAACAAAGAATAAATGTAGCAGGTTATTGCCTTGCCTATTGCATACCTTCAGTTTACTTGTTTTTCGTAGTGGATGAGTATAGACTGTTTATTTGCACATTATGGAGTCAACTGGTATGTATTTGTTGAAAGCAATTGTGACTCCTTACCAGAGGCTCAATGACCAGGCACCTGTAGCTTGGGTTGCTGTAGAGAACAACAATCATTGTAGTATTACTACCTGTCACTGTACTTGTATGACAGCATATGTGCATGTGCATTGTATAGTGATTTCACTACTTGTTAAGGGACCATGTCACACCTGCTTCCTCATCAAAGTCTAGTTCACCCAGAGATAACACAGGTGTGCTTCTTCATCATCAGGGATGGCATCATGACAAATGATACCTTCCATACCTGGTGCTTCAACAACTTGAGTGACTTTATTGTGACCACTATCATCAACTCATCAACTTCATTGTGACCACTATCTTTAACTGAATTATTTTGACCACTATCTTCAACATGAGTGTCATAACTGTGACCACTTCGACTACAGTCCATATTTCCAGAATTTGTATTTAGGCTGGTTTCACTTGCATCAAATGGTACGTTATTAACCTTGTCACTACATTTGCTCTTCTTTTTGTTATGTAATTACAACTTCCTTCTTTTTTGACCTTGAAACAGCCCTTAAGTAACAGGAGCTATGAGTATCTGCATATCTTTGATCTTTTGTATACACAAACACTGTTGGAGCATAATCAATGAGCCATGGATCATCTGTGTGCCTTCCCACAATATTTTATTAACACTATTTTTAAGTACATGCTAACTTACCTCTCACAAACTGATCACTACATGCACGAGAATGTTCAGAAGGCCACAATTCTCTTGTTTGAGTGCATCTATCCATTTAGTTTTCTTCTCTATATCTTTATGAAATGGATAAAATGATACCATGGCTTTTCCTTGAAGGTTATTACAGCCAATAGCACAACAGTAAGGCATTGGTTTATTGTGAAAGGACCTTCAATCCAAAATGATGGATTAAAATTTTATTAAATTTTTTTCTCATTAGATACAAAATGGTAGCATATGAATATATTTAGCACTCAAGATGTCTATACTATGTAAGTGATTTTGTAAATGATTGTGATGACAATGTATCCTACATTACTGTTGATATATAAGACTAACTGATCTGTCATTCAATAGTATGTAGTGTACACAGTCAACACTTCATTGATTCATTTAGAAAAGATGAGATGTCTTCATTAGATGTTAACTACCTTATACTAAGCTCTTCTGTTCATAATAATTATGTAGTTTCTTTATTCCTGTTAAAAATATAAAATATATCATTTCAATAGATATGTACCTTTGATCTGTAAGCTTTGTTCAACATGATCATGATATAAACAAATTTTTATCATTATAATAATTCTCATGACCAGCCTTATACATGTTTTAGAAGTACACTTCTTTTTCTACACATATAATCAGATCTATTATATAACAATTAATAGAGGATCACTGTCCTAGATAATAAAATAATGTATGTTGCCATGACTACCATTGCATTCGATTTGACAGCCTTGGCTTTCATTATCAGTTTATTGTCATTTTATTACAAAGAGAGATAAACTTAAACTATTGTAATAACTAGACATTACAACAACTAATACAACACAATATATGTACATAGTAAAGTTATTATTAAATCACTTGTAAATTAATTGCAGTTATGACAGAGTATACTACACATGTTAGCGAGTTATCTGTTTGTTGTCATTAGTACTTATCAATACAACATAGTAATAAACCATACAGTGTCATGTATTGATTACTGCAATTATATTAAATGTATGGGGAGAGAGATAAGTGGATGAATGAATGGATGGACAGATAGAGAATGTTTTAGGGTGAACACATGAAGGAATATTTGAATGAACCAAATTACTAGTGAATAACATGACTCACTAAAAGTCAAACTATGTATGTTAAGTATGATAATGTCTTCCTTAATGATATGTCCATGTAATAGTGTATTATTGTCACTACTATACATAATACTAGTAGTAATTGATCACTTTATTATATTACTAGATTAATTGTTATATATATAAACTTATTTCAAGAGTAAAGAAAGAGACACAAAGTATCATACATATCAGTACAAATTAATTCAGAGGAAATAGTCATACTTTTGTGCTCAAAAATCAGTAAACTGTTCAACATATTTGATTCCTCTATTTCATACATGTCTTTAATCTATGCCATGCACAATGTAACCTTTCATTTATTTGTTTATTACCACATTATGTACACATACATGACTACAACCAATACAGAATTACATAGTTGTCACAATCTTGTCACAATTACATAATGTAATGGCAAGCTTTAGAGAACCTTGGTTCTAAATTGTGTTTAAATTATCACTCATTATCTATCTGTCATAAAGTTGTATTAAATATGTCGTTTAATGAACAACCTTGTATAATGACTTTCAAAAGTGGGAGCTAGGTCCCTATAGGTATATAGTGTATAACATCTTATAATACGTGAAAGTACTAAACATCAAATACCTTATTTACTTATCTTTGTCTGTAGAGGTTATTAAATGAATGGTTTATTATCATCACATATTAACTCGCAATACATATCATGTAGTATATTTATATTATGTTAATTTTTTCAGACATTGTTATTGTGTACATCGTAATTAACATAATCAAATACGATGATGTAATGTGATGATCATGTATTTTACATTAGTTTTGACATAAAGACTTATTAAAGTCAGTATTAACTGTGTGATGTACTTGTTCAACACAATAATCAATACTGACTGTATAGTGTTTTATATGTTCTATGTAATTTGTTGTCTCAGTAGCTCGTATGGTGTTCATAATGTATATCTTGCTTATATATACTTGAGAGTAAAAGTTGAAAATCCTTACACTTGTATACAGATATTCTGTGTACAAAATATAATGAGTAATCTCTTCATATTTTTTTTTGTACCTCAGGATTATTTTGAATACAAGAAACAGAATGTGATACCTCTTCATGACTAAACACATTAGCAGGTTGTATCCTTTGTTTCCATATTTTCTATATCAATACTAACATAGCAATTGTGTCATGTTTGTTAACAAACATTGTTTGTATTCCATCCTTTATGTAGTTGTCTTTGATAGGGTCTAGGAGATAAATACCATTCAAGACATGAACGAATAGAAACAATTTCTGGTAAATCTAGTAAAACAAAGAGTTTATTGATTCTGTTTTGACTATTTCACTGTTACATATGCATTACTCCATGACAAATGAAAGTATTTGCTACTTATTTGTTCCTTAGGAAAACACCTCATACCTGTTGTCAGTTCTCCAATGTTCATATTCAGCAGTAGTTGTCGTATGACTATGAGATCGAATTCATCTTTACAAAATTCAGTCACATCATTTTTAATATTATCTATCAAGGTATTTTTGACTGAAGTTTATATAGCACATTCCTTTATACCAACAACCATTACTATAAAAGTTGGCATGAATAATCTTGTTAATCTGTCTTCATCTCTCTTTTTATTTGTTTCATTTATCTCACGTGGACTAGTATTTGTAGCAATAATTAGAAGATCTATATCAAAGCAGTCAACATTAATTTTATTTAGATGATACTAACAATTCATCATCTTCAAATTTTTCTAAGTGACTTGATTCTTCCATTGCATCACCACACTCCTTCTTGTCATTTTTGTTATTAGTTTCTTTTTTAAATTTTATTATTTACAATAAAATTGAAACAATACTCCTCTCAATTCCTTCTTTCACCTACTAGGATTTTGTTGTTTTTAAAGTACTCATCAAATAAATTTAAATGCCTATCTTGGTCCTCCTTTGTACTTAGGAAGACAAGGTGTTCTCTCTCTACTCCTGACACTGTAGAAGCTGTTATTAAATTAAGTAATGTCATATGAATTTATTGTTATCACAATTATATAAAGTAAATTTCAGCGTCTCAAATTGTCATTTACTCGTATAGTTATGTTTGTCTTGGCATAAAAGGAAGCTGTACGTACTACAAGTACTGTTTCTGATTATTTAGTAAAATGGACAAAATTAAATAAATTCATGCTGGTGTTTCGTAACAGGACAATTATATCGTCAACCACATCCTTCCTTAACATGTATCAGTTTATATAGTAGTAGTGTGATATTAATCATCATGATAATAGACAATACTAGTAGTAGTAGGAGTACTAGTAACAGTAACAATATCAGGATGTGAAATTATAGTTTAAAGTTTCAGTGTCAAAAGAATATGTCTGTCTATATTAGCAGAATATGAGTTTATTTATTTATTGTCTGATCTTGTATTTAAGTTTCAAGATGAAACATATTGTTAAACATTTAATAGACAATACATTATTAGGTAAAGGAAATAAATCCTATTACTTTCTTATCATGAACAAGGATCAACCTATTTTAGAGAAACGTTTTTCACATAATAGCATTTACTCACATCCACAGTCAAGTCTATTCAGTCAATCTCAGTCTTGGCCAAGCTTTGCCATTACAGTATTGATTTTGCTCAACTGGTTCTATAAAACACTTTTTGTCATATATATACTAACATTGAATAATAATTACTTTTTTATTTACTTATTTTGTCAATAACAGTGTTTTTTAGTCTGACTACAAATGAAACAGATCTAGATTATTGTTTTAACCAATTCATAGTCAATTCATACCTAGTTCTACAATATTAGCAATATATACTGTTTCAATTATCGAATTAACTGCTCATATGTTTCAACCAATGACATCACAAATGTTAGTATTGCAAATAGTGGAAAACATTGTAAAATTGACTACACTACAGTCTATATTCTCAGGAAATCAGCTTTTGTCATGTGATAGTTATGACAATGTATATAATAAGTAATATTAGTAACTTTTATCATCATCGGTTGATATAGCTATTCCTAACATATGCATGATCTGCATGTTTGATACATGTTCTGTAAAATTAAATATGACAGTATGCCTGTTAACTAAGAAATCACTATCATATCGTCAGATGAGACAGTGTCCATTGTTTTTATGTGACAAACATACACTTTGGATAATTCTATGAAACAACTAGTACTGAGTTTAGTAAGTAGCTATATTGGTTACTATATAGTTGGGAGTCAATTAAGAGTTATTCAAAGCAGATGTTGACTAAAGTACTCATTTCCATTAGAAAAAGACTACTCGAGTATAGTATCACAAGCTAATAACTTAGCCAGCGATTTTGTTATCTGACAATCGCTAAGCGAGTGGGCGTTATACATGAGGCTAACACTTAGCAATTACTTATCGTGCTACATAGATTTTTATTATTATACAATGTACTGTAATAACTATCAAATGAACTTGTGGCTTGTATGATCTACTGATTGTGGGACTTTTGTTCACTGTATTGTGCTTCCAGCAGGCCCACTCAAGGCTATCTACCACTATCAAAATGAAAGGTCATTGATCTGACTCTTAATTGCTTCACATGTAACTGTTAATCAAGAAATAACGACATCTAAAAGCTTGTAAACAATTAACGTTTGAATCTTGTTTCTTCGTTGGTTTTACAAGATGTGAAGCATACTTTTATGTGAATTAGTAACTTAATTTAAAACCACTTCTCTATAAAATTTTAAATATTCATATTTCAGCGGCGCGCTTCGCACACTTGACCAAATGTATCTTAAGAGCCACTCCGTGTCCCTGGCTACTAGTGTGTATCTCTTTTCACAAGAAAGGTATGTATCATAGATATTATGATATTTTTTCCAATATACTTACTTTTAGGTTGTTTACTCGTTAAGATCTCTAATATCACTAATATGAGCTGGTGTCATATCTATTATACAACATCAGTTATTCTGTATATCTACAGTGGATATGTTGCTGCTTCTGAATATTATGTTTCTGCAGGAGCGACTTGTCCTTCCATTAATGCACCTTGTCACAATCTCTCCTACTATACTGCTTATTATAGATCTTACTTCACTGATAATACAGTCTTCTACTTCCTAGAGGGAACTCACACTCTACAAGATACATTGAAGATCATTAATGTAAGTAATATAACACTACAGGGACTTGGAAATATAAAGCAAAGTTTTCATAAGACAGTTATGCAATCTACCTCAGTAATAATATGCAATTACAGCAGCAACATAGGCATAAAATTTTCTAGTAACAGAGATATTGTATTGAAATCATTAACAATAGCAAACTGTGGAGGGTTTTACAGTCGTATACAAACAAATGTTAGCTTAATATTTGTTAATGTCAATATTGTCACATTAGAATGGGTTTCAGTCCATAATGGTTCAGGTTTTGGCCTCATTCTTGTAAATGCTTTTGATGTGTTAATTATGAATTCCTCATTTACAAAAAATCAACCTCTTGAGACATGTACTGATTGTTTAGGTGGTAATGCATATATACTTTATTATAACCAACCCACTAATAAAAGACTGTACAATGTTTCTATTATACAATCAAATTTCACCTTTGGATTAAATCGTAAAGGTTGTACCAGGAGAAAAGGCAACTATAACATTCAATCTAGTGGAGGGCTGAGTATATCCTTAATGAATACACAATCATACAAGATAGAGTTTATAATTGAAAGTGTCGTGTTCTACAATAACATTGCTAATGTTGGGGCAAACCTTTTTTTTCTGTCAATACTGGTCTTTATTCTTTAATAATGAACAATACCATTAGCACCTATGGTAAAGCATTGATATCAAGCACTGATAACTATGACTGCACTTTTGGAGCAGGTATGACTGTGCTGCAGCTATACACATCCAACAATAAACCTGATCTAATTATTGAAAATTGTATTTTTGCAGACAATTTTGCTCAGCAATTTGGAGGAGGTGATACACCTGTAGTTAGAAAGATATGATAACTCTAAGGAAAATGGACAGTACTTTGTAATTCTAAAGTAACTCAGAGTTATTATGTATGTACAGTTACTTATATATGTATATGTATTATGACATCACTAAATATTTTGTTTACTTCTCTAAAGATCTAAACTTAGTTTATGTGTACATAGCTTTTCTTAAATTTAAAAAAATTGATCATTTATACTTACAAGAACTGCAATACACAGTTCTAAGGTGTAAATATTAGTCTTACAATTACATCCTAAGGATAGAGTTTTAATAGTGTACTGTATGCAAGTATTTCAGTATAACTTTACACCAACTTTCAACAGTGTATAAAAGTAAATATATCCAGTATCAATGTAATAATTTGTAAGAAGGTATCCTGTAACTCACTGTTAATGTAATCATCAGCTGATCTAAAGAATTACACAGTCAGTATTGATGATGGTGTTGAACAAGTACATCACAGACTTATAACTGACTTTAGTAAGTGTTTATGTCAAAACCAATGTGATATACAAGATCACCACATTACATCAAGTTTACAAAGAATTCAGTTCACAGGTAGCTTATTCCTCTACCTTGATATGGAAAGAGGTCTCTTCAGTGTAAGGAGTGCTGAAATGAATTGTTGTAGCAAAGATTGGCAAGTCATCTGAATCCTAGAGATATTATATGGCTATTATTGTTATTAATAAAATTATAAATATTAAGTATTTTGAAGGAAAATCTACATATATTGTTGCACATGTTATTAGCTTATCCTTTATACTTTGCTAAAAAATTCTTTTCATATGAAGTACACTGGTCTCACTAGCCATACCCATTCACTCTTATGAAGTGGAAAGGGTTTGTTAGACTGTAAGTATGTATTTGTTCAGAAAACTACTGAAATTTATTAGACAATAAGGAGCATTGTATAAGTCATTGACATATTAAAAGACAAGGAGTCAAAGGCTAACCATACTTTAAAAGTCAGAAAATTAAACATTGAGAGGTTATAATTAGTCCAGTACCACCTCCTGAATAATTCCCATACTTACAGTTGATAATTTATCCATGATAATAGACAACACTACTTATATATTTTTATAAATCTAATTGATTTATTATTGATATATGTAGCAGCTTCTAATTGATAACATACATGTGACTTCTAATTACAAGATAATTAACAATATTATAAGTGAATTAACATTGAGTTCACATTGTATTTGCAAATGTATTTAATTTGATTATATCAAGAATATGTCTGTTGTTTAGTAAACACAAACATATGACTATATATATATATATATATATATATATATATATATATATATGTATGTGTATATATTGTTTATTCATATGTGCTTTCTCATGCTCCTATTTGATGAATTTCCTGATAATGTATTGTAAGTTTGGTAAATTAGCATCACATGATCAATTCTCTGATGACTTGTCAATAGGAGATAACTCTATTGCTGTCCATTGATCAATAATTAGAGAAAATCAGACAGTCTACTTTTATAACTGTAATGACTTTATTATAAAGACATACAAGTATTGATTACTAAGGAAAACCGCAGCAACTCTTCATTAGTAGAAATAGCCTGTATTGTTTGCTGTATATTTTTGAATTGGTTTGGTTTCTTCCATTGTCCTTCTCATCAATGTTTTAATTATTTTATTGCCTCAATGGTAGTTTGATCAGCTTTGTGAGAGTATCTCCCATTGGTTGAAATGACTCTACTCTGATCATCTAGAGTGTTTTTGTTAGGATATCTTCTATTGATACATTTCTTCCTGCATGACTGTCCAGCATTTCCACATCTGTTCAGTGTGTACTTGTGCCCTTCATGAACCAGAACCAGGTTCCATGTTTGGTCATAACAAATTCATCATTAGAGATATCTTTGCTTTATAATGCAATTAAATGTTCTACATTATCCTTTTTCTCCTTCAAATTTTACACTGTGAGTTTTGTTCTAAAGTGCTATAAGTGAAAACATTTGCAAGATTTGTCATCTCTAATTTATATTAACATATTTAATTATTAGACCAATTTGAAAATGCATGCAGGTTACACTATGCAAATATAAACAAATACAGTGTTGTATTTTTATTATATTTTTCAAGTATACATCAGATATAACCTTCAGTATTCTATTAATATACTCTGTTGCATATTATAAGTATTGGAACATTATCAATAAAATCAAGTGAGTCCTGATTATTTCATATGACATCATTGTATTGTAATGAAATTGTAACTGTTATAAAACAAAATTAATTATTTTATTTATCAATTCTGAAGGTTAATATGTTAGTGGGTATATCTTAACTGTATACAAATATCTACATGTTTGTATACCATGTGTATAACATTAGTATACTATCTGTATAACATAGTATAAATAGGATATACAGCATGTACCTAGAGGTATATTCCATGGAGTATATATAACTATTATATCTTTTAAGTAACATCCTTCAATAACATGTACAATTGTACGTATATTGAAATTAGATTAAATTGACATAAAGAATCAAATTATTTTAAAGAAATAAACATAAACCAAACAACATATTGCACATGATGTAACATGATGTTACTATCAAAAATACATGTACAAAAGATTAAATCAAATGTTTTCACCTTAAATTATTTGAGTGAATCAGTTACTAAGCTTTCATTTGATGAGATCATCCATTCTTTTACTTCTCCAGGATGTAGACACTTGAGGGGTGTTCCTAGCACTCGAACTATTCGTGAATGTTTAGATGAATCGAAGGTCTAGTTCATCCATAAATGCATTAAATACTGGTCCTCTCTAATCTGGCCTTCGTCGCTTGAGACATTGATCATCAACTGTTTCTTCATCAGACATCATAGTAGGCTTTACATCATTCCACTGTTCCATTTCTTGTGGTAAGACATGTTTTGATCATCTGTCCCATATCTAAAGTATAAGGAAAATTGGTGTTATTAAATAGTGCAATGTCTTAACAGACATGCATTTATGTAAATAAAAGTCGATAAGTGATTGTTGAGGCGTAAATGCACAAACATAATAAGTTCCATACCTGTTGCTGTCTTGAATGTCGAAGTCTTTTTCTTTCTCACTGTCCTTTGGTGTCCTTTTAAAGTTCTTCTAAATACAGTTAGTACATTTGAGTTTACAATAATGAAGCAATAAAACATCAATGAAGGTATGCTTACTTCTGACTTGATTTAATCTCTGTCCACTGTCTAGCACAGCAAGTACACTCTGCTCAACTGGCGGTTATGCTGGCTATCAATTCTAAGGATCACAGTCAATAAATTAAATCTTTAGTAGAATATTATTACCCTTTATCCAGTTTTAGCTGTTTCTCTTCAGGGAGGTTGTTATACAGAGCTCTGATTTCATTCTACAAGAAAACAGCAAAAGCAATTAGACTGAAGATCATGAAGTCACTACTTGAAAGTGTGTAGAAATAACATACAAACATGTGCATATAGTGTACCTGAGTTTCTACAGGTATTTTTCGCTTCCTTCCAGATCATAACAATTCCTTTGAGATTGAACCTATAGTGTACTGCTAATATGTGATGACAATGTGCATGATGAAGAAGAAGACAATTTGTTTCCACATCAGCAATGTGCTGATTTAATTGTGAAACTGATTCGTTTATTTTAGAAATTTCATTAGATATTCCATCTTAATAGTTGATATCATGTGTGAAAGGTAGATTTCAATTCTTCTATTTCAGTGGTGAATGATGGTAAAGTTTCTCCAGGTTGATATATGCAATCATCTCCAGCAACAGTATCACTCATCAGTCCTCCACCACAATTATATGTAGCTCCATAAAATCTATTAGTCTGAAGACCATGAGCACCAATGATTGATATTTGGTGCATTCTACTTGGTTCGTTAAAGAGAGAACGATGAGCATTTGTGCATTTCTAATGTAGTATAGGATGTAGTGACTATAACTTACAGTAGTAGGTTTGTTTTCTTTAAAAGATATATCATTAATGATAAACAATCATGTTATGTATACTTAATAATTTATTTGCTTATATAACACTACTTAATTACATGTCTAGCACTCTGGCTGGCATAGCAAGATCCTCACTATATAGTTTGGTCTGTTTAGCAATAAAGACTTGTACAAATGAAATGTTGTGGTTTACATATGCAGCCACAAAAAATGATTGCTAAGCTCAAAATTATATGTAAGACCTAACATTTTCCATTTATGATAGCTGTTAGGGGAGTTATTAAAGAATCGTCTGTGCAAAATATTGTGAAGGGAAGCCAAAAAAGGATCTTGCTGTCCCTCATTGGTAGAAAAGCTAATACCATTACCTCCAACAAAGCTGGAGATAACAGTAAGTTCATTATCTCATATATGTTAAAGTAACCAAGTGAAGTTGCTGCTCCCCTGCATGCACTCTCAACTTGGCCTAACCAACTTTGCCATTTTGAAATATGTGATATCATATATTGAGGAATGTTAGAATTAGCTTCTTAAAAATCTGCTTGGGTCAACCAGATTCCAGTAACACTACACAAGTTCTCAATACTAAGCCAACAGGACCCTCTTCCATTTAGTGTGAGGACCTGGCTTATACCAGACTATAGTCGATATGCTAGCCACATGCATCACAAATATATAATCTGTCTATATATTATTACAAATTAACTAAATTAATTTCCCAACCAATTTAGACACCCACACAGGTCATTTTTTATGGTACTATACCATGCAAATTTAAGTATGCATTACACATATACAAATAGTGGGAATATACGACAGATCATTTAATAATATGTCTCAAGTTAAAGTGTTAAGTCTAGCTAATATAGTTGCATCTAGCTAATATATTGGTTTGACGTCCTGATAAAATATCTCGTTGGCTGGAAAGCACAGCTGAAACCTCCAGCTAGAACATATGCTCGATAGGCGTGGCTTAGATTTATTCTATTAATACACAATAAAAGCTATAGAAAAGGCTCGACCAAGAAGAAAATGTCTTAAATGTGGGCAGACGCTCTCGTACTCTGCGTATAATAGCTTTAAAAACGCAGCTGTATGTCACGGAAGGGTCACATGTCATTTAGACCAGAGTAATAGTTCCATTCCTCCAGCACTTAATGTCAACTTTGATGATAGTGTAGCAATACCCATTAACGATGACAGAGGAGGAAACAATGCTGATGGGAGTGAAGAACTAATTCAGAACCAATTGTCAGGTACGTCTAGTAGTAATGAGTCTGAATCTGAAGCAGAATCAGAGGAAGGGATTGAAGTATTTGAAAACTCTGACAACAATGATACTGAAAACACTACATCAGATTTCAGATTGCAGCATTCATTATCTGAAGAAAAACAGCACCACAGCAGTGTTGATTGTTCACCTTCAAACTCATTTTTGAAATTATTGTGTTATTTTATCACTTTTTTCCAACTAAGTTACCAGCTATCTGACTGTGCTTGACACTACTTCTATTTCAAAAAGCAATGTTCTTCTGGATGTCTATGCTTGTCCCTCCCCCAACAAATAACGTTGTTGTAGCAATTGTTCAAAAATGCCTAATAATATGTACTTCCTGAAGAAGCTTTGCAAGGGTCATTGTAATTCAATCTGAAAATATGTTGTCTGTCCATCATGTTCTGCACTCTATACAATGGATGAGTTGTCTACTAAAACCACATCATATATTCCAAAATGCACTCACAGCTTTATTCGCATAAGAAAGTTTACTGCAATGCAGTTTTATTGAAAAAAGTAAAGCACTACACACTGGCACCAAAGCATGTGTATGCATACAATTCACTGAAAGGCAGCTTAGCCAAATTTTATAGTAGAAGTGATTTCCATTAAAAATATGAACACTGAAGAAAAAGGCAGGTAATAGAGGGTCTATACATGGACATGTATGATGGTGCTGTATGCAAGAACTTTTATTCCTTGTATTATAAGCTGTTTTGCAGCAACCATACAATCTATGCCTTCAACTGAATGTTGACTGGATACAACCATTTGATCATACACAATACAGCATTGGTATTATATACTTGTTTGTAGAGAATCTTCCTCGTGGTGATAGATACAAAATGGAGAATGTGATATTGGTTGGTTGTATACCATGTCCCAAAGAATCCAAAGGTAATATTAATGCCTTTTTGAAGCAATTAGTTGATGAACTGCTTGAACTGTGGACTGGTGTTCACTTAGCTCCGTACAAACTCACCATTTGGCTACATATCAGTTTGCTGTGCTTTAAGTTGTATTACTGCTGACTTGGCTGCCACACGTAAGCTTTGTGGTTTTGCAAGTCACTCAGCGCAAATGGGGTGCTCAAAGTGCATAACAAATTTAAGTCTAGCGCCTTTGGAGAAAAGCTAGACTACTCTGGATACGACCAAGAAATTTGGCATTTTCGTGATTTCAACTCACACCTGGCACAGATTGTTGAAATAAAGCAAGGAAAAACACTGACAGAACAAAGAGATTTAGAAAAGAAGGAGGGTGTTTGTTATTCTGAATGCCTTCGTCTCCCATACTTTGATATTGTGAGATACCATTGTGTAGATGTAATGCATAATCTGTTGCTTGTGGTAAGCATTATGATGAATATTTGGAAATCTCTTGGACTTTTGACATCATCAGATAAATTAGAACTGATTCAATAAACAGTCAATAACGTACAAGTACCACCACAAATTGGAAGAATTTCTACAAAAAATTGCACTAACAGCTCCTCTTTTACTGCTGATCAATTGAGAAACTGGACTTGTATCTTCTCCTTATATACTCTACATGGGAACGTTCCAACAACTGCTGGGTTATTTTTGCCAGGCATGCTTTCTTCTACTTCAGCCTGTAATAACGTTTTCAGAATTACAAGAGCTGATGAAAAGCTCATTACATTTTGTAAAACATTCCAGCACCTATATGGTTCAGAGAAATGTACTCCAAACATGCACCTTCACTGTCACATCAAGCAACTATAACAGCTGGAAACACACCCTACAAAAATAGAGAATGATGTTATTTTTTATTAATTATCAAAACAAGTTTGCAGAATTATACTAATTTGCAAGAGAATGCTTTTAACACTAACAAAATCAATGATTGTTGAGTTGTAGAACAGTTACATCACTTACCTGAGGAACGACTTTACTTCTGAATGTAATAATCATTGGATCACATTTTCTTTGAAAAACAACTATGTCTGCCTCTTTTGCTTGTTTAGGTGGTAATACTACTGGCATAAAATAGCGCTTAACACCATCAGTTGTCGAGAGTGGAGTAATGATATGCAGATAACGAAGCAACATTAAAAAGGCATGCTTTGTAAAAAGAGAAGAAACAAATGGTAGGCAAACTTTATCAAGTAAAGATTCATCAAATACTCCAAATTCTCGAAATGCTCGCTGAGTGTCTAGTGTTAAAGACTTACCCTCGAGTAAAATATCCTCTAAGGAGTCTACAAATGACACACGTATCAATGCTGAGAGCAGGTCAAGGAGATATTGAGGATTACTAAATATTACTTTAGGAAGGACAATTGGAAAATACAAGAACAAGGCCATGATATGTAAGTGGGATAAAGACTTGAGGACATCATTTACATCCATACCAAGACTAACTCCAAAACTATGACAAGATTCTAATGAAATTATTCCATGATCCTCGTGTACCAACGTACTGGTATGGGTGCAGCGATGCTAATGTCCTTTTCGTAGGACATAATGTGCTGTTACATTTTGTAAAACATTCCAGCACCTATATGGTTCAGAGAAATGTACTCCAAACATGCACCTTCACTGTCACATCAAAGAAACAGTACTTGATTATGGGCCTGTGTATTCTATACATGGTGTTTAGCATTTGAAATATTTAATGGTGTTTTTGAATCTTTTCAGAAAAAATGGATTTATCCTGAAGTTCAACTGCTGTCTAAGTTTCTCAACTTTCAGAATGTGTTAACTTCAAACTTTCTTTTTTGTTTTCCATCATCTCTTAATGATATTATGCAAATGCAATCTGACAAAGTAAGAGAACTTATTTTAGGACATGCATGGCTCTTTACTCGCCACTCACATTGATGGTCTCGCATTGCAAGAGTACAACAAAAAGAAAATATGTCAAATTTCCTCAATTGATGCTTCAGAAAAAAATATTCATCATATCCCATCAAAACAATAAGAGAAGTACCTTTCACCTGAAGACGTAAAATGGATTAATGAAGTGCACAATAACATAAACCCTACGTATACAGTAAATCATGTCCCAATAAAATGTGAGCTTTTTTATGAAGTAGAAGTACTTGGGAAACATTTTGTGTCTTCTAAAACCAAGGGTAATGCATCTCCTTACATTCTTGCACAGTGGGCAGCCATGAGAGGTAGAATATGTGGCAAAACATTGCGAGTAGGGAGAGTGATGTACTTTATTAACCACTGTATTATACTTCATGAAGCAAATGAAAACCTATGATCTCCAATCAAAATGAGCTAAGTCCTCTAATCTATTTGCCGAAGTACAATAGCATTGTAGCCACCTCAGAGAGAATTGGTTTCCATCACCTATTCTTGTTGTTAGCCCTACTTGTGAGGTAGATGCTACTGGCCCAGCAACATTTATTCTTATTAGTCGTATATTGAGTCGATGTACTGTTATTTCAGATAGGATTACGTGTGATTTTGGAGAAGATTCCGTTCTTGTCGCTATTCCACTGAAGAAAAGAATGCACTCTGTTCATTCTAGAAGCCAATTATAATTCCATTGCATGTATGAATACTAATAGCTTCATACTTTAGTATCTAATAATAACATTTCTCAGAGAATATCAATATGTACTGAATTAATCATGTTAAAATATTAAATTTCTTGTATGATAGTATACAATATTGTATTTCAGCTGTGTACATGATAATATACAATACTTTTGTAGAACATAAAGGTAACATCATTAATACACAGTGAATAACTACTGCATAACAATGTAGAACAAAAGAATTCATATCAATAACATAAAAATACTATAGAGTATCACACTAGTATAGCTGAAGTATACAATTGTCCTGTGTAACGTATGTATAATATCAGAATACACAGTTGTGTAAGGCAATGTATACTCACACTTTTGCACAGTGTTAGTAGACTACTAAAGAGTAGACTAACAGAATTGTACCATTGACACTATCGAAATTGTGTCTCATGTTTAATGCCACAATTTTCAGGTGAGCAGATAACATTGGTGCATATCTCATGTAAAGACGAATGATTAGAGAGTGCAATTTATTTTCAAATATGTAGATGATGTAGCATTTCTCCGTGTAAAAGTTTTTAAACACACTTCGGTATCCATGGAGGCCAATATATACTCTATCAATTCTATATAAGACACGAGGTATATACCGTAAATAATCAATTCTTTTTAAAGGTGGTATTGTTGGCAATTTTGTAAGTTGATCATAGAGAGGTGTATGAGTCGTAAAAGAGTCTGTTCTTATTGTATGGAAGAGGTTGCACATACCTCTTTTTACCATCATCTAAACCATAAGACAGGTGTAGTTGGTCCTGAAAAATGTAATTAATTGGTGCCTTACACTCCCAACGATAAGGCCCGATCAATTGATTACGAGAGTGGTATAACACCTGTCCAGTCTCAATGATTCACTGCACAGAGAGAAGCTAGCACAAGCTTATTAATCCAATAAACGGGAAAGTTCTAATGATGTCGA
This sequence comes from Xestospongia muta, assembly GCA_963693285.1. Classification (NCBI taxonomy): domain Eukaryota; kingdom Metazoa; phylum Porifera; class Demospongiae; order Haplosclerida; family Petrosiidae; genus Xestospongia; species Xestospongia muta. The sequence goes on from OY848922.1 coordinate 3,678,427, forward strand.
ACTGATAAATCTACAGGAAATGTATAATAATTGTTTATATCCTGCAACAGAATACGATATTGTTGAATCATTTCTGCAAGCAAATATCCGTTAATGATTGTCTTTTTCTCAGCAGTAAATCACGTTCTCCAAAATCAACTGCTGTTGTTGCACACTGGCTTAATAATGTCATAGGTATTAATACAAGTAGACAGGCACACATCCGAGCTGGATTTATAACTTATTTCTTTCGTCATGAGTTAAAACTAAAATCCAGGTCAAATTTTGTAAAACTACAAATACTAATGTATTAGCACATGTCCAATGGTTGGAATATCACCCATATTGAGATTCATTCTAACAACATTTCTTACTTCAACATCATTTGTGAGAAATTGCTGTCAATTTTATTCCTGTTGCTAGAATAGTGGGACATTATGCAGTTGCCAAGACTAATGTAAAACTTCATTACAGAATTGACAAAGAGATTGTTTGTGTTCTCTTATTAAAAAGTGCATTTGTTTGATATTAGCTGTGTCTTTTGTAAAATCTTATATCATACAGTGCACTTAATTAAATGTATTATTTACAAATTGATTATTATTAATAGTTATGGCAATAAACATATGATTATATCAAATTGCTTAAAATAAGTCTGTTATAAGCAAGATTATAACAGAATGAGGTATAAGCATCCACACTACACCATCCATATATAGACTGTTAGTATAAGAGAACTTATAACAGTCTGATATTACTGTTATAATAGGTGTCAGATAACAGAATATTCTTAGCAATTTACACATCGGTAGCGACATCATAGCTGGGCCTAAGCTGGCATAGCATTTATAAATAACTTAGAAACTGCAGCGAGGTTACACACTTTTGTGCCTTTCATCTGTATTGCTATTGATATTATTTTTATTGCCAAAAAGTATTGTTTGCAAACAGTTTAAAAATATAGAGTATTATGAATTTTATAACTAATATACTAACACAAACTGAATTCACCAATTCTAAGTTATAGTGCAAAAGAACAGCTAAATTACCATTTTACTCTAAAACAAAATTAAGTACAAGAATGTTAGAAAACATGTATGTTATCTATTCTCTACACTTCATTTGGTAGTGTCATTTGTAGCCTCAGTGATAGTTGCTGGAATATCAGCAGTTTCACCTGAAATAAATAAGATAGGGTTATAAATTGTTTGCAAGATAATTTTAGAAATATTTTTTTATAAATTCAGATTGTCCTGTGAAATTTAAATTGACAGGTCAGTTTAATGTGTGTATACAGATTCATTGAAAAGTAAATTAATAGGAATACTTAAAAAAGTATAATTAAGGTACTGAAACTAAGTCTTCTTTTACCATTTTGTGATAAAATTTCTTGCACAATGCGATTTTCATCAATTGCTTTTAGAGCTTCAATGACGTTTGCTCTGTTTGCATGACCACCTTTTAACCACTTTACTAACATGTCTTTACGAGATGGTGCAGGTTGATAATGATTGAGTGCTTTAATATCTTTTATTATGGCATCTTTAACACCCAGATGTATACCCAAAATTTCCCAGTCATCAACATCTTTAACAAACTTTACAAGAGCAGAAAGGTGACACTCATCTAAAAGATATTTCCTTTAAATAAATCAACGTTGAACTGGTATAGTTACCTAGTGGTCCATTTGGTAGATTTGAGTTAACATGTATAATATCTGAATCATGTGCTAATAAGATGAAAATTTTATTCGTGACTTTTTGCATTATAAATGCTAAAATCTAACTGTAGTCTGTGTATTGTACTCTCACCTATATTTCTGCTTGAAATATCCAACATCTCCTGATCTAATTCATCTACAGTGAAAAAGTAATAAATATTGGTCAATTGTTTCAATATAATCAATCACAATTATGTACCATGTTGTTTAGTTGTTTTGGATCCAGAAGTTGCAGAACAAGGTTCTACACCAGGATAAAATTAATGCCACAAAGTAATATTTCTAACTTACCAATTAGCCAACAGGTTTGTCTTTCATCAATCAAATGAAGGGTTGGTAGCTGTTTTTCAATACTACATCTCATTAAAGGTGGATCATGATCCCATGATATCAAGACTGGGTGTAACTTATATCCACTTTCACTGTGCTCTTGTTTACAAGGGACAGATACTTCAGCTTTGAGTGCCCCTTCATCATATCCCAATATATCAGCACAAGCTGATATTGCTTCACAGATGACTTTGTGTAATTTAAAACAATTTTTAGTCACACCATTGTAGTAGACCTCAATCCAATAGAATCGATCAACTAATAAGACAGAACCAAATAAATCTTCAGAATAAAGTAAAACAGCATAACGAAGCTGTCTTGGAAATGCAATTGAACAACTATCTATATCAAATTGTGGACTTTCTGTTCTGTCAACTAGAGCAACTATAACAGCTGGAAACACACCCTACAAAAATAGAGAATGATGTTATTTTTTATTAATTATCAAAACAAGTTTGCAGAATTATACTAATTTGCAAGAGAATGCTTTTAACACTAACAAAATCAATGCTTGTTCAGTTGTAGAACAGTTACATCACTTACCTGAGGAACGACTTTACTTCTGAATGTAATAATCATTGGATCACATTTTCTTTGAAAAACAACTATGTCTGTCTCTTTTGCTTGTTTAGGTGGTAATACTACTGGTATAAAATAGCGCTTAACACCATCAGTTGTCGAGAGTGGAGTAATGATATGCAGATAACGAAGCAACATTAAAAAGGCATGCTTTGTAAAAAGAGAAGAAACAAATGGTAGGCAAACTTTATCAAGTAAAGATTCATCAAATACTCCAAATTCTCGAAATGCTCGCTGAGTGTCTAGTTTTAAAGACTTACCCTCGAGTAAAATATCCTCTAAGGAGTCTACAAATGACACACGTATCAATGCTGAGAGCAGGTCAAGGAGATATTGAGGATTACTAAATATTACGTTAGGAAGGACAATTGGAAAATACAAGAACAAGGCCATGGTATGTAAGTGGGATAAAGACTTGAGGACATCATTTACATCCATACCAAGACTAACTCCAAAACTATGACAAGATTCTAATGAAATTATTCCATGATCCTCGTGTGACGCCTCCTCTTTCAAACGCAATTCAAACATGTACCAACGTACTGGTATGGGTGCAGCGATGCTAATGTCCTTTTCGTAGGACATAATGTGCTGTCGAAGAGAAGATGATGTCTTCCTTCGATTCCACCAACATAGATTATCAACAGGAAATATGAGCTCTTTTGAATCTTCATTATGAAAAATAAAATGGTCATGAAATTCACTAAGAGTAGACAGTAGCTGCTCATTCTTAAATTCTAATGGCTCATAGCTATAAAATGCTTTTCTCAGACCCTTAATCTTATCATAGTAAGTGCCAATGATCATAAAAAGTGGTAAGCTTTTCTTTCCTTTTAGAACAATAGTATTTTTAGAAGAAACTATTGAACGTACAAAATGCTCTATTAGCTCTAGGTTGGTCATCTGTAACTCACTAGGTTGATTGAGCAACTTACCATTCAGTGAGTAGCAAAACTGAGGCTTTTCAAAAAGGCTTTCTGTTAACTTTGTACAGATTATATTTATGGTATTGCCACGAATAAATGCTCGTGATACATCAGCAAATTGTGGCTGGCCACCACTATCAAGAACATTTATCCATGTGGCTTTGTGGCGGTTTTGTGTTGTCTTTTGCTCTGCCAAAATTTTTGCTAAATCCTTAGAATACTGATATTGATCTGGATTGGTATTGTAAGTCGAAATTGCTCTAGCAGGGCTGTTGCTAGAAACTACAGGTCGTGTAGCTTCGTCAGATGACATTGTTGCACTATTTAAAGATATATGATAGCTACTCAAGTCTTTGGTTTCCTTCTTTGTTAGGCTGCATTTTGTAGATGTAACAATATCTGTATCCAACTCTTTCGAATCATATTCTGATTTTGTTGATGTTATAGCAGTAGGCCACAGGGAAGCAGCACTGTCACTTTCTACTTTTTGTATAGCTGACCCAGTAATGCTAATGCCGGTTTCATCAGTTCTCAAACATTGGGTCGATTCATTAGCTGGGCTGGCACTAGAAATTGCAGGTCTTGTAGCTTTGTCAGATGAGATTGTAGGTTTGCTTGTAGAAATATGAAAGGTTTTCTTCTCTGTTTGATTGGGTTTTATAGTTGTATCGATATCAGAATCCAACTCATTCAAATCTTTTTCTGATATGGTTGATGTTACTGCAGTAGGCAACGGTACAGCAGCATTGTAACTTTTTATATTTTGCTTTGCCAACCCAGTCATGCTACTTTTAATAAGTGTGAATTTTTGAGGTGATTTTGCAGATAATGTTGTACCACTAGCATCTTCTGAAATAGGTTCATCAGTTTTTTGTTGTGAATCTTGCTCTAGTGCATGAATTGCATCTGAAAGCATCCTTAGTAAGTTGAGACTGGTAACCTTTTCCCATATCTTTCCTTCATTGCGTCCAGCCACCCTCTCTAATGCTCGTATAGGTCTTGTTGCTAATGCTGTACTGTTGTGAAATCTAGGTGCACTCCAGTTGAACAGAAGTGACTTGAATGCTGTTTTACCAACACAAGGTGGTCCCATAAGAACAAGTCTCATGTTAGTAAGTTGAACATTGCCTTTGTGGAGTCCACGTTTGAAAAGCCGTTGTAATGCTGTAAGGAAGAAAAACAAAAGGATATTAGATTACTTTTAGAATAATGTATTGTGCTAGTAGTATGTTAGCATACTAATCATATTAATAACACAAGGTATACTATCTTCTAGTATATGTTTCATACAAAGGTATTATTAAATATATATTTGTCTTAAGATTGGAGATGTATCATTAAATTGACTACAGAATATTAGCCTATAAAGATGTCTGCATAGAGAAATAGAAGAAAGTACAGTATTGTTTGTTAATTAAGAAACCTCCCTCAATTATACTTCCAATTTTTAATTGTAATATCTTAATTTGTTAATTGCCATAACTTCAAATTTTGTACTACTATGTGCCATCAATTGGAAAATACTCATATATGTTCTAGTATGGTCATATATATATATATATATATATATATATATATATATATATATATATATATATGTTGTACAATAATATAAACTATACAAGGAAAATGAAGTTGTTGTGATATGCATAATTATTGTTACTAACTATCAAATACATACCTTCATCTATTAACAGTTTTACAATGTTTCGATAGCCTCTACTCTGAGCTAATTCAGCTGGAGTTCTACCATCCTAAGTGGAGAATGAATGTATTAATAGAAAACCAAACATAATGTGTAAATTAATATAAAATATAAATGTATATATTATATATACATAAATGTTGTAGCGAGCAAGTAATCTTATAATAAAAGGCACTAAAGTGCTGAACCTCACTGCAGTTTATAGTTATTTATAAATGCTATGCCAGCTTAGGCCCAGCGATGATGTTACTAGGTAGCATTGTAAGAAAATTTAACATTCTAGAAGGTGTTTTCACATTTATCAATATTTCATATAGAAACTTTACTGTAACTTAAAGATGAAACATTCTTTGGAAATGTCCTATAGTACAAATATAAATCAATGTATTATCTATTGGTAGCAGTTTCTTCAGTGCTTTGAGACGTTTTCTGAATGCGTCACTTCGCTCCAAGTCAATGTACAATCTTGAAAAAACCCTTCAGAAATTTTATGACGATTGCTTCGGCAACTAGCTTCTGTCTTGCTGATGCGTATTCCTCTAAGATTTTCTACAACATGCTAAAAATTCTCCACATTTTTTTTGAGAAACGGCACCTTCATATCTGCGGCCTGAATACTCTTTTGCAAGTTTTAAGCTTTCATTTTCCTTGACGATGTTCTTAATACAACTGTTGTAAGGTCTACAGGTTTTTCTAATCATTGCTCAACGTTGATAGCTGCCAATGCTTCACTTGCCAAGTTATAGCAGTTAAAAAACAATCGCTGGTAACAGGCAGTGCAGACACGCACACACTGACAGACTACAGTACCTCACTATGTGCCCATGCACAGTGAGGTTAACAAGAGAAAAAGTGCCTTTATTACTCATATGAGTGGATATATAAGTCATCAATGTACTATCAGTTTATTGAAATACCATCTCATCATATATAATTGTTAGAATAGATGTATACAGAGTTTATAATTTAAACAAACTAATAAACTGTTAATAATAATGTTGTTCAGGAAAAAATACTATAAATAGAAGACATAATACTGTTATAGTGAAAGTTAATTCCTTACATCAAGTAACAAGATTATATATATATATATATATATATAAGAATTAACTAAAAGGCTGCTTACAGAGCAATAAAAATTGATTTTTGATAATTTTGAAGTAGGCCATATTAACCTGACCACAGGTTTGTTATAATATGTGATTACATCACTCTGAACATGTATATCTGCCTCACTACCATTGTAAGAAAATAGTATATGGTAATAAACTTAATTTATGAAGATGCTGTTTTCCATGTAAAGAGGAACCAATAAAAATTGTAGGTATGAGCGTACAACCATAGACTTGTCACTATTTTTAGATAACTAATGAAGTAACGCCCACACAAATTGAAATTCATGGACACATTCAAATCGAATTTTTGTGCCAAGAAAAAAAATATATATAGCTGGTGAGATAAACAAGCCAACAAGAAATTTTACAGGAATTTGACTAGTAAGATGAAAGATCTGTCCTGTTCGTTCATGTGTGGGTGTAGTTCCCAAATGTTTTAAAAATAGTAACAACTCAGTGATTCTGGAAGTAGGAAAGTAAATATTTACATGTATGTTGCATGCTCTTATTTTGTGTACATTTAATCTTTTGTTGTAAAGCATAGAGAATATATGATATGTTCTATGATGTCTCAATGTATAGAGACAATATCAGATCTTCATCTCTAGTTTAATAGAAGCTGTTGGCTTTAAATTTGGCTGATATTTTGGAGTTGAGGTCAGATATTGCATTGTTGCTATACAGCACAGAACAACTTTATCCCTCTCTTGTCAGATCAATACTGATTACTGCTAACAAGTGTAGAAAGCAAATCTGATAAAGGTATATGTCAAAATTAAAACAATAAAGCACTAGACTTCAAAAAATACCTTGAATAATTTTAAACCAGATCTCATGATTCTATTTTCTGATGTTAATATAATTCCCTTTTCATGACATTTGAAATTAATGATAATCTTCTTCATCAACTCATAACAAATTTATAATTTATAATTTATAATCGACTTATAACAACGAATTAGTCCTATATATTCAGCTTATTCCAATGCATTAATAATAATGTTCATAAAAGTTGTGGAATTTGTTTATGAATATAATCATTGTGTTAATTTCTTATTTGTATATATGTACTTTGTCTGGTTGCTTTTAATGCACTTGTGATTATGGATAACACTCTTTAAAACATCAAACAATTCAATTATTTTTGTTTTACTAAAGTTAAGGTTCTGATTGAGTATATGAAATTATATATTTAATTTTATTGTGAAAAGAAATATGTAAGAAGAAACAATTCACTACTATATGTGGAAAAGATATAGAAGAAATAATACACACACACAAGATACAACAGTCATTCAAATGAGATCTCTGTTTTTTGAGAAACTTTTTCGTTGTGAACATATTTGAAGCTATAGTTATTCATAACAATACAATGTATTAACCCATTGATGGGCGGGTCAAATTAATCTTAATCACACGCGTGGGCGGCTACTTTTTCAATAATGCTTTTCAAACATAGCAATGCTTTAAAAGCATTATTAGCAACTTATTCCACTGCATTAATAATAATGTTCATAAAGTGGAATTTGTTTATGAATATAATTTTTTTGTTAATTTGTTATTTGTATACATGTACTTTGTCTGGCAGCTTTTAATGCAGTTGTGATTATAGATAAGACTCTTTAAAAGATGAAACAATTGATTATTTTGCTATACTATAAACTTAAGGTTCTGATTGAGTTTATGAAATTATGTATTAAATTTTATTGTGAAAAGAAATATGTAAAAAGAAAAAATTCTACTAGTATATGTAGAAAAGACATATAAGAAATTATGCCCACACACAAGATACAACAGTATTTCAACCTACATCTGTGTTTTTATGAGTCTTTTTGCTGTGAACATATTTGAAGCTATAGTTACTTATTATAATACAATGTATTAAAACAAAGAACATTATTGCAGATATTGTTACATAGTCATGTAAATAGTTAGATATACATTATGTTAGATAATTTCTTATTAACTGTCTTCTTAGTCATGTAGGATAAGAGTGGTATGTTTCAAGTTATGAAGTTAATCTTAATTGTGCTTGATAAAGGAAGAGTGCAATTAATTCTCTTTTAATTTGGATATCAAAGAGAGTCTGATGGCAAGTATTTTCTAATCATATTGTTGTATATTGATGGCAGATACTTAAGGCATTTCTTTTCTACTGATCATGTGAAACTATACGTATACAGAATTATAACATTATCAAAACATTCTAGGTTAATTTTGTACACTGAACATTATAACTACATAGGTGAAGTGATTATGACAGTCTTCACATTTAACAAACAATAACAAATAATATGAAAGAGTGTTTTCACTGGCCAATAATAACATTTTAATACCATACTCAGCATATTATTCATAACCTTTGACTATTGAAGCAATCATACAATGATCATTTATACCTCATTAACAACAGTAATGTCAGCACCATTAGTAATTAATATTTTGATGATCTCTGGACGTTTACAGTAGGCTGCCCAATGTAATGCAGTCCAGCCATCCTGTAGCAATAAAACAAAGAAGCATTACATACACAATGTACACTATACAGAGACATTTCAACTCAATCTACTAGTAACAATAATATATTTATGATTTTAATTACTGATTTCATTTAAACATTGACTATGTGATGTTGTCAAGATGGTATACTTCCTATACAGTTTTGTTAATACATATATGTGTGTGTGTGTGTGTGTGTGTATATAGAGATACTATAATCTATTGTAGACTAATATACTGCATTACTAAACTCTTAACAAACAAATATGTCTAAAAACAGTGAATAATTAATATAAATGTGCTGGACAACTTCTACTAATTTTAAGGATAGAATGATTACATCAGATATAAGGACACAGGTTATTAAAGCTGTAACTACACTAGTAACTCTTTATTGACAAGATTATAGTTCAAGCTAAATGCATGAACTAAATGCTTTCAGAAATTAAAAATGTATTTCATACTCCACATTATCTCCTATAATGATACAAGAAGCCTTATGTTAAGATAACTTAATTAAAGAGTGTGAAAACTATATAACTATAAGTACAATTTTCAGTTTGAGCAGTTATTATAGTATAAATTGAAGACAGTAAGTTTTGGTCTGCAATTGTGGTTATTGATGTTACACAATTAATAGTCTAGTGTATTGCTTACAGAAGATAATGAAGACTCATTCGAAAGGTTAATACAACACTTGATACACACACACACACATATATACATACATACATACATACATACTGTTAATATGTAGGAATAGAAGCGCAAGCACTAACATTTGGAATATTACAGAATAAATTAAAGTAAAGAAATATATGCAACAAATTTATAATTTAAATTGACCTAAAACATCTAATATGCTTTTAACAAAAGAGAAGGATTCTGTTTGCTATACAGCTGAATTGAGGTAGTCACTTGCTTTGAGTTATATTAACTATGCTGTTTGCTCATCTCCTGAGTAATACTAAGTGATGTTTAGTCTTAACATAAACTTCCTTTGCTCAAGCTGCTCCCGTGCACTGTATTAAACCTCATCAGTAACATCAGAAACATCACTAACTTGCAAGAAGCCATCTTCGCTGACAAAGTCAGAGACCATAATTCCTCTTCCTTTGGACTTTTGCACCATAACTTGTGTCCCTTTTAACCCCCACTGTCGTTTTTCATCTTCATTGGCTTGAAAAATGGTTTCATCATGAAAAAAACAATTGTTTTTTCAGTGACTTCTTTTGGAGGTTCCTCAAGATCTTCAGGGAAGGACTGCTTTGCCTCCAATGTTTCAGCATGCTCTTTCCTTAAGAAACCCAATCCTACCATCTTCCTCAGAAACTTCTTACGATGGTCAACTACATCACTCCTCTCATGTCCATCAACAAATGACCCTTTCTTTGGAGATAGGTATTCATATCCAACATGATGAAGCCATTTATGAGCTGTTTCTGTTGAAACATGGTGTGGAAACCCTGGTTCAAGTGTGGAGTTTGGCAGAAGAACATCATTTACCCAAGAGCAAAAGTCCCTTAGTCTCATGTTTGGTTGTCCTTTGACACAACATTTTTGTCGAACATACTCACACACTTTATGATTGAGTTCTTCATTAGACCATAAAATACCTGTCCTCTGGTATCTTCCCTGTTTACTCTCACTGATCTCCCCATTATTATCAAAAAAAGCCTTTCTCCACTCTCGAATGGTTCTTTCAGATCGATCAACCAAAAGACCAGCATATTTTGCTGCATTCATCATTGTGAAACTGAAATACTGCATCAACTGAAAGTGAATAAAAAGTCCCAAAGAGACACGATTATCTTGATCAAGTGACTCAACCCATTCATTGCAAAACTTATTGACCATCTCCTTTTCGTCGACAATATCCTCCTCCTCTGCTGAATTGTGAAACTGTTCTGAAGTCTCTACCATTGAGTCATCTATTGATGTTGACTCATTTAATGAAACCACATCGGCATCTTTAAAAATAAGGAAAAGTCTACTTTTACCATCTAAATCTTAAATTTACCTTCTACTGGTTCTTCTAAGCGTTTATACTTAGCCTGTCTGGCTAAACTTGCTGCAATTTGTAGTTTCTGTAAGCGTTTGGGTTTTCTAGGCATTTTCCTTCAATCAGCTGCTTAAAATTCACGATGAAATTATGGTAGATGAATATTATTAAAAACGGAATTATTGTCAATGAATCTCATTACGCGTACTAATCATTCTTTAAATTATACTAACTTAGTTTTCATGAATCATAGGACTTTAATTTTAATAAAATTGACTTCTCTATTCAATAAGAATCATAACAGTATAAAATTTGTCGAAAAAATGTAAAAAAATATAGACGATACAAAACTTTAAAAAAGTGGAAGCTTATGCCTTGCTGCACTATAGAGACACTGTAAATATTACTTTAGTAGAATAACTTAATACTTAACTTATGATGAAGTACAACATGCTTTTTGAATGGCTTCTAGAGTAAAATTTGATTCTTAAATAGATTATGTAATTGGAATTTTGTTTTACGTGTTATGCATGGATAGGTGCTTGAGTGGCTACACAAGGCAAGTGGCTGTATCAATTTTAAAAACAAATTGATCAAAAGTTCTTGTTCACATTTGGCAAGCTTTGATTCCTTTCATCGTTCATCATGTTTAATCTAGTGTGTTTTTTGTAATAAGCATTCCACTTTTTTCGTCAACTCCAATAAAGACTTACTTTAATGTTATCTATTATATGTTATGTTTGAATTACATATCTGACATCATCATGTAATACACTTTCAACTAATATTCTATACTCCAACTCCAAAGAAAAAATAGTAATGTTTATAAAAGGTGTGGCATTTTTATTTGAATGTACTCATTGTGTTCACTTCTGAACAGTATATGTGTAGTTTATTTGTCTGCTGTTAATGTATACTTGTAATTGTTGATAAGACAATGACAAAATCAAACATTTTATTTAATGATTGGCTATACTAAGGTTAAGCTTCTAATTGAGCTTATGAAATTGGCCATTACATTTGTTGCATATGTGTTCTGATGATATAAAATGAGAAAGCAATTTTATCAGTATATGCTGGAAAGGCACACAAGAAATTAATGTTGCTACACAAGCCTCAATAGTCTGTCAAATTAGGATACATGTCACTATATTGTATTGCATATTTCAATTATACATGTACTAATTTATAAAACAGTATATTGGCTTATAATATTGTAAAAATTGTTGTATAGCCATGTAAATAGTCAGATTTGGCACTATGTTATATCATTTCTTATTAAATGTGTTCTTAGTGATGTAGGATAAGAGGAGGATGTGACAATTCAGGAGAGGTACTGCCTGTTCTTCTTATTGACATAGACCTGGAATTCAGATACAAACCCATTTTTGCTATCTGCTCTTGTCCAAACATTGAATCCATGATTTATATATATATATATATATATATCGGATGTAATGTTTCGTACTGCTTGGTCCTTTGAATGGTATCATTGCCTCATCAATACTACAGCCTCTGTTTTGGTGAATTGTCCAGATAGGTGCTCTAAGACTTTTGTCACTTTGCCAAGGTGGTCATACCATTTGATCCTGGTGGTATAAGTACTACTAATGTTGAATTGTCTACAAACTGTAGGTATCTCCAAAATTCCATAAAGTTATCTCTAGAGATTCAATTTGAAATTGGTCCGTAATGATAGCAAGGATCTTTTTTCCAGTAGTGATACAAAGATGGTAGATGTATTATCCTCATGAGTATCTAAAATCCAATGTATGCCTCTAATTCACCAATTACCACCTTTGTCCATTTTATATACTCTTCCACTCCTATATAGGTTTATGCATATCTGTTTGTTTCTACATTAGCCATTTACTATATTCTCATATCATCAGCATTTGAAGGGTACTTATGTGATAAGAACAGAGCTATTCCAACTCTGTCATTGGTTTGCATTCAACATTGGGGCATCATTTTGAGTCATACCACTACTCAATTGCATACAAACCAAGTACTAAAACTCCACACACAGATACATTCAAACATCTACCCCAAGAGTCGTTACTGACTGCTCAGATATTTCTCTTACACGAGTGACTTAAATTCAGTATTGTTGTTACAAGTCAAAAATTATACGTCTTGTGATCCACTTCTGACTACACTAATGATGTACACACAGTAAGGTTGGCCTGATAAATTTGATTTTAGGTGCTTAAGCCTGTACTACTCTAGGCACCTTGAGTCAATAGTAATAGATAATTATTTACTCTGGGGTTCACGTTCAATTATCTGCCAAAGCAACAGAAAGCCTTATTAAAAAAAATTACATGAAGCTCACATTGGTATTGTTAAGATGCAGGCAATAGCTCGAAGCTATGTATGGTGGTCATCCTTAAACAGAGATATAGAAGAGATGATACAAACTTGTGTTGTATGTCAGGTTCATACTACAGCACCAGCAGTAGCACCTCTCCACCCATGGGAGTAGCTAAGTCACTCTTGGACCACGCTTCACTTGGTCTATGGAGGAATGTTTAATGAAAGAATGTGTTTTATCCTAATAGATGCACACTCTAATTTGCAGTATAGTTCCTGGAGACCATATTATCAAGATTTTTCTTTACATACTATTTAACTCTTCATGCTACAAACCCTCTCAATCTTATCTTATTACTTAAATGTTGTTCTTGATCACAATTATATGTTTTCTTTCCTAATCTTAAGAGCTATCTAGGCCTAACTACAATATGTAACACTGTTAGATTGATATTGATCATGATAACTGTCAGAAATATAAATCTGATGATTGTTTCTTGTATCCAACATTAAATAATGCTAGAGTATATACACGGTTGAATATTTTCATGTTTGTATTGAGTCTAATTTCTATGTTAAAAGAGATGTTGTTTCACTGTTATGTTTAAAAACCAAATATACACTGAACTTAAATAGGAATTAGTATGTTCATGACTGACATAAATTGTACAAGATGGTAACAAACAAAAGATTGACTTACAAAGACTAAACATAAATAAATACTGATGTCTAATTTATTACATCTATTATTAGGACAACTATTTTAATTCTTCAAGAGGGTTACCTATACAATTAGACTGGACTACTGGAAACATAAACCAACACAGAATGGCCCCTCTGTTATTTAGAATCTTGATAACTGTTAAAAACATAACTCAATTCTAGTTTGAATTGTTTCCTTTTATTCTCGTTATTTAGAGGCCACACTACATCTGAATACTGACTTTACTGAGCACAAATGGAACCACTAAGTCCAATCAACTACATTTTACTACTGTAATCTTGTACTACATTGTAGAATGCTAGTAGTGAGCATTGATAGTAGCCTTGTTTATTTTAAGTAGTAATAGACTCCAGCTAGCCATAGCATTCAATTGATAGATTGTGTTCACATTGGAAATCTGATATTGTTTAAATTTGTCTCTTCACTTTTCTTAGATTCATATTGTTATTTCATATATTATGATATTTTTGAAATATATTCTCTCGTGTTATTTAATACTTAAACAATTACCCTTGATAATTGACACTATAAATTAATGATAAAAGAAATGGTTTTGAAAAGAAAAGTGAAGAGTGACCATTTGATGACACTTTCATTTACGTAATATGTACTAGAGGCTACATCAATATACATACATATATATACTAACCTCATCAGTGTGATTGATATTGACATCATGCTTAAGCAATAAAACAACGACATCTAAGTGGCCATTTGATGCTGCTATTATCAGTGGACTCCATCCATACTACAATCAATAAGAACAAAATGTAATTAGAGCGACACATTAAGTATCAATTTTTAATTACATGTTACTATATTTAACATAATGTATATGTTATGTACATAACATGTACGTATACTTGATATACCGTATAGCGGGTATTATTGGTGGTGAATTTAATTTGGTGTACTATACGGTTTGCTACAAGATCGTCAAATCAAAAACCGTCAATAACGTTTCACACTTCATGATCCCAATCTGCCACCCATTTTGTAAATGGCGTTACTTAGGTATTTTACAAAAAGAACTGTCCTGCCTAATGAAGAACAGTGTGCATTCTTATAACGAAAAGAAATAAAAGAAGCCAAAACGAGAGTTGATTTGTGCTTTACATTTGAACTCTTCGCCGAGTATATGTACTCTCTTATATATATGGTGAACTCGCACACAATTAGCAAATGAGAGTTCAAGTGGCATTATATAGTACCCAAAGTACCACCCATCATTAATTATTACCACCCACCTTAGTTACAACAATTATTTTAATAAATCACCAAATTTAAATTTTGTCAAATTTTAATTTTGCTTATTTTGATGGCTAACCATCAAATATTTTGACAGCCAATAATATCCACTATATGGTACTGGTCAAATAAAGACTGGTATGCTCACTTTTAAAAAAATTTAAATGATTATATATAATATGATAAAATGTATGTTCAGAAAAAAGTATGATCATTTCATAAAAAAAAGAAATTTTTAATTCTTTGTCTCAATGTTGAGTGACTATTGTGGATTTGTTATGTCTTGCTATCAATTTACAAACACTATCTTGACTTAACACTAAAAGTATAATAATAACACACTTACTTCATTAGGTATATTAGCATCTGCTTTAGCTTCTAACAGACACTGAACTACATCTGCGAATCCACCACGTGACGCCCAGTATATACTAGTATACATGTACTACATGTAATGATAAAAGTAACAGCATAATTATTCATCAATACATAAATAGTACAATAATGACATAGACACATACATTGATATATGTGTATTTACATGTATATGACTATAATGATAAGTGATATAATACTAATATGTATTATAAAAATTGTGACCTAATTGGGACAACACATTGCGCCAAAAAATTTTGAACTAGCAGTTGCATATATGCAGTTACTATGCAGCCGCTTTGTGGATGATGTATACCATCCATGGTATCCAGGAAGATAAGTCATTAAAGTATTTGGATTCCAAAGTCGGTAAATATCCTCTATAAAATGGCCACATAGCAATCCCATATATGGAACAGTTTAGTCAAATGCTGTGCGACAATATTTTGTACTTTTCCCAAATAATGTCACATTCAGTGATACAAGCACATGTAAAATATGACATAACATAATTAATTTATATCTCATTGAGTAATGTTATCATATCATTAGCTAAATAATATGAAGTGACAACAAATAGACTCTACACACAGTGAACAATAAATATATATAATCTGGTCCAGGAACCAATGACCACATAAAGGAAGAAGGAGCATACAACTATGTAAAGACAGTGTTACATGAACACGGTTATTGACAATGACCATAATTATAATGATATATTGTAATTATATTCATAGCAAGTGAATCAGATTCATAATTTTACAAGTCTTTCAGATTCAAAATATAGTCACGACAAGAGTACTGTCAATTTTATAATGAAGTTTGGCTTTTGTATGACAGTAACACACTCCTTCCTCTTTTGTGAAGATACAGGTTCCCATATAGTGACTTCAAATGTTCAAAAAGCTAATCACTACTATATTAACTAAAGTCTTATTGCGAAATATTTTTGAAATTGTATTACAAAAACAACCTAAAAGTCAACCATCAGTTTGAAAAAATGGCTCTAATACAATGTGAAGGGTCATTAATGAAAGAATTGACCACACCCCAACAATTGAATAAACAATCAGTGAACATTTTAGCACATTTTGTACACCACATCCAAACATTACAACAAATCTACAAGTTGTACTTGATTATAAAATATTAATACTAATACTCTAATTCATTTTCATTTCAATGTAGAGCAATAATATAGATGACTATAAGTGGCCAGACAAAAAGAAAATAGCTAGAATGTCAAACAAAATTGCCATAATGACACCAATAATGACTTTGTCAAGTTAATAAACATTCAAGCCCCACCCCTTAGCAATAGAGTAAACTATTTATAATATATGCTGTGTCCATTCATTCATATATCTCAAATGTTATAGATAAAATGTTTTAACTACATGATTAAACTTTGATAAAGACTTTGTAACACACACACATTAATTTATACTAGGTTGATTTAAAGGATATATTGTGATTATTATTATAATAACTATAACACTTGTATATCATATATGTAGACAAGAACTCTTATCATAAGACAATATCATCTCTGAATAGTACTATATTGTGACACACTAACGTACCTCATCTTGAGCATTGACATTTGCTCCTTCTTGTAAAGCTCCTTTAATGTCATGTAGTCGTCTATATCTAGAACAGTGAATCAGTGAGTCATCCTAACAAAGATATCAAAGTTGATAAAGGTAATATTACACATAAACAAGATCATATACAACATAGTTTATAATACAGTAAACATAACATGTGATCTGATTTGCAAAAAGGGATCACTTCTATCAAAATATTTGTGACCAGATTTGTTAGAAAACCACTGTTGAAACTCATCAAAAAAAGTTTTGCATACATATAGAATAGTTATGCATACATAGCGACCGCATGTATACAAAACTGAGATGTTTGAGATGTTTTAACAATGGTTTGTTCACAAAACAAATCACAAATATTTTGAAAGAAGTTGTCCCTTTTTGGAAATCAGGTCACATATTATAGAAGACATACTATAACAAGAGTACAGTAACTAATAATATAGTATATTGTACTAAGTATAATGGACATGACCAATACAAACTAGGAAGTGGATATTGGTCTGGCAGCTGGACCGCTTCCACACGGCTATCTGTCCAGCATTAGCAGTCACATGATTCAAACGGGGTGGGGCTGGGCTGGGCTTGGCATCAACAATGGCAGCTGAACATGTGTCACAGCGTGATGCAGTTTTTTTCTCCGTTGGTGACATCTTTTCGTCATACACAAGCCTGAAGGAGAGAATAAAGCAATATGAAGTAGAAAGATCAGTGCAATTTACCCATCGTGATTCGAGAACACTGGAGATAGCAAAGAAACGTGTTCCTGTCCATGTTGCGTGTGCAAATAGCCGTGCAGAAGTGATCCGGTTGCCGGACCAATATCCACTTCCTACAAACTATAGGGTCAATTACATATGTTACTTATATTAGATCAGATAACCTAAAGTAATCCACCAGGTCATGTTTAGTTTAGACAGAGGGAATATCTTGAATCTGGCTGGATTAGTGAGTGGACAGGACAAAGATGACCAATCTTATTAAGTGTTAGTGAGCAAAATCTTTATTTTAGTATATTTAGTATACTTTATAAGTTACTGAACGAATTCGTTATTTTAGTTTATTTAGTATATTTTATAAGTACTCACCAATCTTCTTTGAGACATTGCAAAACAATGGGCAAGATTGACGGACCACACCCAAGTTATAGAGGTGCGGTTATGACGTTTGCGTGTGGGATAATTAATGATATCTGCTGATCGTGTGGTAAGCTAATCTCTCTTAACTCAAGCTTCTGAACTATCTTCATTATTGTACATACACTATTAACAGCTGCAGTAACATCTTACTGTCTATGATCTAAAGAAACTCTCAGTAATGTGTAAGCAATATGTCAATATCTGGTATTCACTGTGTAACATATTTCTTTACTCAGCGGATAATTTCCTATACTTCATAATTCCTATTGGTGTGGTTGTATTGGGATTAAAGTGTTATTTGTTGTGGTGGAGAATACATTATTATCAATAAGTATGATGTCATTATAATGTTGTCTGTTAATTAATCCTTACAGAGAAGACAAGCTCAACTTGCTAGGCAAGCCCAGATTAGACAAATAGCAATTACAAGAGCAAAAAATGCTCTTAATATGAATGTATAGAATTGTTAACACTCACAGCTGTCCATGTGAGCAAGGGTTACAATACTTGCGCTTTTGTGTCAATATGTCAGTCTGTTCTAAAAGCATATACAATATGGTAGAGTTTATCACTCCAAAAAATTTATCATATTTACAATACATAATTTTCTATATTATTAACATAGGAATTTTCTCAAAAATGTGTAATGCAGTTGACTTAAGACCTTACCTTTGTTTATTGTTATACAGACTGACCTGTTAATTAGTGTTAATGTGCTAATTAGACCTTATCATATTTAGTCTATACTTCTTTGTTGTCTGGTTACCTTGCTCTTGTTTATTGTTCTTTTATATTGTTCTTTGTTTGTAAACTTTATTTAAGTTCTGTATTTTGCTATGTGTGTGTGTGTTAAGTCAAAGTTGAGAACACGGAACTCTCTGTTGGTACAGTCGTTGCATTACAAATGCTTCTTTTGAATTTTACTTGCCTTTTTCTTATAAGGTCTTCATATCCAGACCAATTTATGAATTATTATATAATTATAATTGTCACATGATCACTTTACTTGTTGAGACTTCAATGAAGAGTGTACTTTCATGTCTGCTTGTACTTTTTTGTTTCACTAAGAGGTATTTTGTTGGATCTAAAATAATTAATGTTTGATGTTTGTTATGTGAGCTATTTTCTGTAGCAAATGTAATTGAGTCAAGTATCTGTACATTCATTATTGTTATGTAGTTATATAACTGAAACAACCACTAGAATGTGTATTGGTTAAAGCATTAATACATGGTGAGAGGTGTGGTCTTCACTACAACTGTTGTATTAGACAACACCTAAAGTGTATCATTTTGTAAAGAATAAATCTTTAATTTATTTATTCTTGATTGTGATCAAAGACAAATTTGTTTAAAGTGTTGACTATATCAAAACATTTGAATTTTAGTGTTAATTTATTATTTTGTTGAATAAATGTATGAATGACTGATGTTTACACTTTCATTAATATTATATATACATGTACATGTACCTATTAGATTGTACACTAACTGTGATTATAATAATACATTATATTACATGTTACTAGAACTGCAGCTTAAACAAGAGCAGCTAGAAGGACTACTTAATCCTACCTTACAAGGATACTTACAAGAACATCTGATGGTATTCATCATATTATAGTGTCTTTAATAGTCTATCCATCAGGTCAGATTGGGCCAGTACCATCTAACAACTCCATAATGTTCTATTGTTATAACTCCATATGATATTTTACAGATAAATTGATTGATTATCAGTTAAAGTGTCCTATTATCTATCATCTTATGATCAAGATATATGATTAAGATACATCAATGAAAGTTGTGAAAGTGGCTGAGGCTAATAAAGTAATTGGCCCATCTCCAGAATATTCTGTACTTACTACTGCTAATGATGACAATGATGTCTGTTGTTTGTTGTCACAGGAACTTCAACGTCATAAATGAAATAGTAAGTGAACTAGCTACACAAACTCCACCCATTTCATGTCACTGACTACAACACATCACTATTGTATGTTACATAATTAGTATACTATAAAAGTGACTTTGTAAATGATTGTGATGACAATGTATCCTACATTACTGTTGATATATAAGACTAACTGATCTGTCATTCAATAGTATGTAGTGTACACAGTCAACACTTCATTTATTCATTTTAAGAAAAGATAACCTTTCTTTATTAGCTTTAATTACCTTATACTAAACTCCTCTGTTCATAATATGTAGTGTTTTATTACTGTTAAAAGTATAAGTTATGTCTCATGTCCATGTCTTTGTACCTTTGTAGTTTTGTTCAACATGATCATGATATAAACAATTCACTTATCATTGTAGTAATACATAGGGTCAGACCTATACATGTTTTAGAAAGATGGCTTCATTTTCTACACATATAATAATGTTACTAAACATTATATAATGTGATCAGAATACATACATACATTAGTCTGTTTGATCAAATTACTGCAGTGATCACTGTGTCTAATTGTTAAAGTAGCATGTGTTGCCATGACAACCATTAAATTGAATTAGACATGCCTTAGTTTTCATAATCACTTCATTGTCATTTCACTACAAAGAGAAATAAAATTAACTTACAACTGACTCTGTATGTAATGAGGAGGATATAGTCAAGGTCATAACACCAGTCTAGTGTGAGTACATGTACATATATTATATCAGTATGGTTCTAATAGTGTTTACAGTTGATATAATAAATTAACCACAAACACTCTAATGATTATCCTTATAAGGACAAAATGAATAAGTAATATTCTCAGCTATAAAAACAATGTCAATGCACTACTGCTATATGATATCTGAAAAATACTTAATACTATTGTAATTTTTTGTATATATCTGTAATACATTGGATGCAATTGCACTTTAATCTCCATGACACATACAATGTTTGCAAATGTCTAATAAGAATCTGAAAAAAATGAAACATATCTGAATAGATTTCAAATATCTAAAGTTCATTGAAAATTGATTGCCAATAGTGGCTATCCTACCTGTCCATAGAACCATAAACCTTAAACTGATAGTAATCCTAGACATACATATCACAGTTCATGATAGCTTTCCTGGTATTAACAAACATTTGTTTCAAGTAATCTTAGGACAAATTTATGTCCATAACTGATATCCTGACCATATGTCAGTTTATATAGTAGATACTAACAGATAGTATTAGTAGTAGTAGGAGTATTATAACTGTGAATAGACATCTATCCATTTATCCATTCATTTGTCCCATTCACCCATCAATCTTCAATAGTTTAAGCTATGAGGACACACCTATATTGTCTTGATGATACAGATAGTCACACATTATAAGATTTTAAATTCCGCAAATCATTAGTCAAAGAACACAGTACAGACACTACAAACTACTTCAGAGGAAACAGTCCATAGATATGACCACAGCACTAGTACTCATCAATTAAAAACCACTGACTACAAACAGAATTTGTCCTCATAAATCAGTAAACTATTGTACACATTCAAATACCCTATTTCGTACATTTCCTTATTTAATGTTGCACTTAACCTCTCATTTATTTGTCCATCACTACATCCATACTGAAGTTACATAGTTGTCACAATCATATCACAATCATACAAGGTATGACAAGCTTGAGACAACCTAGGTTCAGATTTGTGATTAAGTAGTCACTCACAGTCTACCTTGTCATAAAGTTGTAGTGAGTGTTTACTTTTTTGTGAACAACCTTGTACAGTGATTGTCAATAGTGCTAGCTAGGCGCCTATATATAGCATATCAAATTGTAATCCTAAATCTTTCAATTGACTTAACTTTGTGTATTGTGAAGATTATTAAATAATTATCACAAGTCAATACACAATATATATCATGTAGTATATATCTATTCTGTTAATTTTTCAGACTTTGTTTATGTGTATATGAGAAACAATACGATGAGAGTGTCTTGATCCACATGGTGGGCTCTTACTTTATTTAAGACATCGCATACTCAAAGCATCTTCAGTCACTTCTATTGATGATCTAGTACTATGTGTTTGGACTAGAACACTCACAAAATGATACACCTGTAGTTATAGAGATATGATGACTCTAAGGAAGATGGACAGTAGTTTGTAATTCTAAAGTAACTCAAAGTTATTATGTATGTACAGTTACTTATATAAGTATATGTATTATGACATCACTAAATATTTTTGTTTACTTCTCTAAAGTTCTAAACTTAGTTTATGTGTACATAGCTTTTCTTAAATTAAAAAAATGATTATTTATACTTACAAGAACTGCAATACACAGTTATAAGGTGTAAATATCAGTCTTACAATTACATCCTAAGGATAGAGTTTTTAAATTGTATTGTATGCAAGTATTTAAGTATAACTTCACACCAACTTTCAACAGTGTATAAAGGTAATTATATCCAGTATCACTGTAATAATTTGTTAGAAAGTATCCTGTAACTCACTGTTAAAGTAATCTTCAGCTGATCTAAAGAATTACACAGTCAGTATTGATAATGGTGTTGAACAAGTACATCACAGACTTATAACTGACTTTAGTAAGTCTTTATGTCAAAACCAATGTGATATACAAGATCACCACATTACATCATCAAGTTTAAAAAGAATTCAGTTCACAGGTAGCTTATTCCTCTATCTTGATATGGAAAGAGGTCTCTTCAGTGTAAGGTGTACTGAAATGAATTGTTGTAGCAAAGATTGGCAAGTCATCTGAATCCTAGAGATTTTATATGGCTATTATTGTTATTAATAAAAATATTAAGTATGTTAAAGGTAAATCTACATATATTGTTGCACATATCATTAGCTTATCCTTTATACTTTTTTTTTTTTCATATGAAGTACACTGGTCTCACTAGCCATACCCATTCACTCTTATGAAGTGGAAAGGGTTTGTTAGACTGTAAGTATGCATTTGTTAAGAAAACTACTGAAAGTTGGTAGACAATAAGGAGCATTATATAAGTCATTGACAAATTAAAAGACAAGGAGTAAAAGGCTAACCATACTTTAAAAGTCAGAAGCTTAAACACTGAGAGGTTATAATTAGTCCAGTACCACCTCCTGAATGATTCCCATACTTACAGTTGATAATTTATTCATGATAATAGACAACACTACCTAAAGTTAATGTTACCTTCACAAACTGTATCAGCCTCATAGGACAGATTTTAGGGATCAATAATTTGGATAGTAATTGAAAAATACAAGACCATTAGCATGTCATTACCAATCACTTGAATTAATAATAAAATACCTTCATTGAAAAGTTCTTTGTCTTTCTTGTCACCAAGAGTGAAGAAAAGCTGTTTCAGTTTAGGCCTATACCTAAGTTCCAATCAAGAATACACAACTGTTCTTTTTTCTAAGTCAGCCAAGTTTCTAATTAGCAAATAGATAGTAGTCTCTTCATCTAACATGATAATAGTTTAGATTTTCATCCTAAACAGGAATAAAGAGCCAATTAACACATGTAAATAATCAGTATTAAAAGTCTTATTAATAACTCACTACTGTCCAAATATTCGATGATGTGTATTGCTCAAGGATTTTCATAATTGGAGGTTAAATATCTATTATCCATTTCCATCTACTAGAAAATTTTCTGCTATCAAAGACTGTAGTGTAGCAAGACAACAGTTTCGTCTTTCTTTTATAACACTCCTGTTGTAACATAGCCACATTTGTTGTTATCACAATTATCATTATCTTAATCATCAATGTGGCACCTGTGTCATTTCCAACATGTTTCAAGGTCTTCCATTATTTTAGAGATGGTTCACTAGTAACAGAAAATGTTTTAGAAGCAGCAGTTAGAAGATTAAGAAACTATCAGTCACATAAATTATTTTCCAATTACCCTGAGAAATGAACAACTTCTTCATAGCTAATACAAAATGAAAATTTGTCACACTTACATAACAATTAGAATTAATTTAACTCTATTTTCTGCATAGGTTTCAATCTCTTTACAAACATACAGTGTTGTACTGATCACTTGAAGGGTTTCTTCTATGTACCATTATTAATGTAGAGAGATCTTGAATAATCCTTGTTCTAATATCTCACCTGTGGCTAAGACTTCATCTGTCTGGAAAGAGAAAGCAGAGGGTATCACAAATGTGTGATGTTAATTTGACATGTAGTACTAAAAGTCCAGGAACAAGGATTGTCAAATAGAGATATTTGCTGTACAAACTTCAGTATAGTGAACTGGTTGTCCAGGTAATTGATGTCAAGACTTTTGTTTTCCTAATAATGATAATATAATGATAATTATCATAACAAAAACAACAACAGATCAATTTATTGACCTTCTCAGCAGATATTGCAATTTCCATAATATTTTCTGGCTTGACTCTTTCTCCTAGTATTTTCTCAGCAACTTCTTTGAGCTGTCCATCACCTATTGAAAGAAACGTTTAGCCATTGATCGAAAGATTTGGAAGTTGTTCAAAACTGTATGGAGGATTCCTTCGGATTATAGAAATGCAAGTAGTCTATCAGCCAATAAATATTCCAAGACAGCACTATTTACCATTGAACAAAGATTATGCAGTTGTTGTGATAACGCAGGTTCAAAATTCCTATTGCGCATGCTCGTATTTTTTCGAGGGCATTATTTAGAATTTAGACACTACTGGTATGCTGAATATGTCGTGCTGTTATCTTCCTTGTACAAGTAGCCCATGGATCTTTCAAACGTTAAAGTCTATCCGCTCTGGTCACTCCTACTACCAAGTATTATGTACTTTTTAGACATATCTGAGAGGTCCATGTATACAGACTCGGCTTCTGTATCACCTGTTGTCTGAGTGGTTCTCAAAAAGATTTTAAAAACGTTCACTATTTTCAGGAACAATGTGTATGATATCCACACAGAATTTGAATATGTTCTTCAATCTACTATGGTTTGTACCTTTCAAGACAGAAATCCAGGTGATCCTGATCACTGATTGAATCTTGAAACTGACTCATTCCATAACATAATGTCACTGTACTTTTAAATGAGTCTCAGCCTTTTTCAGAACTTGTCTAGAATATTAGAATTGTTTCTGTACAGCCTCCAAGTGACCCTTTGCTGTTTGCAAGATCTACAATAGAGATCAAAAGCAATTCAGGTACCATACTCCTAATTATCCTAAGTACTCATACTGTACTTTAGTACAGTGTTCTACCTTACAACATATGTATACTTTGAATGTATGTAATACTTTGTATCTCTGTTATAACAGAATGGGAGCTTACCAGAAACTAATTCTTTAGTGGAATATTCATACTTCTCACAACTGTTGTACTGTTTCTCTGACACTGTCAACATAATATGACATTGACTTATTAATGAATACATAAGGTAAGTATTGATTCCAAACACTGTAAAATATGTTCTTAGAATACTGTATTTGCTAGTTGTTAGGTGCATATGGTTATTAAGCACATACTGTTTGTTAAGTGCACACATTTATCTTGGTCAGAATCCTTTTTTTAATAAATGATTAATGAATTATTAATAAGCAATATGCATGACCAATAATAAATCCATCTTTCATCACAGATATAGCAAAATGGTTGTGTTCATTTGCTTACTCTTTCACTAATAGAAAAACTTCTTCAATTGAAGGCGTCCATACTTTTTTGTAAATGTGACTACCTCGAATTACACTGTCAAATGAGAACTCAGTAGAAACACCAGCCATATCTTCCACGTGTTCAAGTGAGAACCACACTCAGAAAAGTGACATCATCTGCAAAGGCTATTTGTCAAGCACATATCCTTATTTAGTATATATTTTCTTCTTGTGGAGATACAGGTGCATGTGCTTAATAACTAGCAAATATGATAAAGTCTGTAATTTGTTGTCTCAGTAGATTGTACAGTGTTCACAATATACAGCTTGCTTACATGTACTTGAGAGTAAAAGTTGAAAATCCATACAATTGTATAGAGGTATTCTGCCTACAAAATATATGAGTAATCCCTAAATCCCTCAGCATAATATTGAATACAAACAGACTTTGATACCTCTTCATGACTAAACACATTAACAGGCTGTCATTCTATATCAATAATAATAACACAGCAATTGTCTCATGTTTGTTAATAAACCTTGTTTCTATTCCATCCTGTATGTAGTTGTCTCTGATAGTGTCCTGGAGGTAAATACCTTCTAACCCATGAACTAATAGAAACAATTTTTGGCAAATCTAGTAAGACAAAGACTTTATTGATTCTGTTTTGATTGTTTCACTGTACCATTACTTCATTATGACTGAAAGTACTTGCTACTTTATTTTGTTCCCTAGGAACATACCTCATACCTGTTGTCACTTCTTCAATGTTAATATTGGGCTATAGTTATCACATCACTATGAGGTCAAATTTAGCTTTACATAATTCAGTCATGTCACATCTAACATTATGAAGGTACTTTTTAATTAAGTTTATGTAGCACATTACTTTACAACCACAACTATTACTGTTAAAATTATTTGGATTTTACCTCTTTTTGTGATAAGGTCTTTCTATCCACAACTATTTTATTATAGTTATAATTGTCCATCATCATTAGATTATACACTAACTGTGATTATATTAATACATTGTATTACATGTTACTAGAGATACAGCTCAATAAGAGCAGATAGAGAGACTACTGAAATGTAACTTACATAGTCTATTTACAAGAACATGTTATGATGTCATCATGATATACTATCTCTTGTTTGTCCATCAGGTCAGATTAAATACTCCCATCTGACAACTCCATGTTGTTCTATTGTCATAACTCCAAATGATCATTTACAATTTGGATGGATATGGTTGTCAGTTAAATGATCTTATTATGTCACCATCTTATGGTCAAGTTATAAATGGTCAAGATAAACCTATAAAGTTGTGAAAGTGGCAAGAGCTAATAAAATAGGTGTCCCATGTCCATGATATTCTGCACTTACTAATTACTCTTAAAGATGTCAGTTATAACAATGATGTCTTCATACGTTACCATAGGAACTTCAAAATGACAAGTAAATATACTAAGTGAACTAGGTACCCAAACTCCACCCACTTATAATACTGACTATAACTCATCACTATTGCAGGTTACATAATTAGTATAGACCTCTTGAGTGCTAAATATTTTCATACATAAACTGTATTGTATCTAATATGTTAGACCCACCCATATAGGTGGAGTTTAAGCTGTTGGCCATTTTGGAGTCCTTATGGCTACTGGAGGTTCACACTCAAGTTATATTTCAATGCTTTCTAGGGCCAATAGGACACAATATATTGAAAAAGTGGAACGTTTTAGTGGTAAAGGTTCAGGGAGGATATAGATCCATACCAGATAAAAGACTGGATAGATGAAATGGAGTTGTGGCCACCAGTTGATTTGGAACAATATATTCATATTTCATTGACACCGACGGGACTTATATCAAAGAGAAACTGCAAGCATACAAAAGTCTCAAAGCATACAACTGCTATAGCAGGTAAATGCCTTTCCTATTGCATACCTTCAGTTTGCTTGTTTTTCATAGTGGATGAGTACAGACTGTTTATTTGCACGTTATGGAGTCAACTGGTGTGCATTTGTTGAAAGCAATTGTGAGTCCTTCCCAGAGGCTCAATGACCAGGCACATGTAGCTTGGACCACTATCATTAACTTCATTGTGACCACTATTTTTAACTGAATCATTTTGACCACTATCTTCAACATGAGTGTCATAACTGTGACCACTTCCACTACAGTCCGTATTTCCAAAATTGGTATCTAGGCTGGTTTCACTTGCATCAAATGGTACGTTATTTACCTTGTCACTACATTTGCCCTTCTTACATTTTTTTAATGTAATTACAACTTCCTTCTGTTTAGACCTTGAAACATCCCTTAAGTAACGGGAGCTATGAGTATCTGCATATCTTTGATCTTTTGTATACACAGTCACTGTTGGAGCATAATCAATGAGCCATGGATCATCTGTGTGCCTTCCCACAATATTTTATTAACACTATTTTTAAATACATGCTGACTTACCTCTCACAAAGTGATCACTACATGCATGAGAATGTTCAGAAGGCCACAATTCTCTTGTCTGAGTGCATCTATCCATTTGTTTTTCTTCTTTATATCTTTATGAAACGGATAAAATGATACCATGGCTTTTCCTTGAAGGTTATTATAGCCAATAGCGCAACAGTAAGGCATTGGTTTATTGTGAAAGGACCTTCAATCCAAAATGGTGGATTAAAATTTTATTAAATTTTTTCTCATTTGATACAAAACGGTAACGTACGAATATATTTAGCACTCAAGATGTCTATACTATGTAAGTGACTTTGTAAATGATTGTGATGACAATGTATCCTACATTACTGTTGATATATAAGACTAACTGATCTGTCATTCAATAGTATGTAGTGTACACAGTCAACACTTCATTTATTCATTTAGAAAAGATGAGATGTCTTCATTAGATGTTAACTACCTTATACTAAGCTCCTCTGTTCATAATATGTAGTTTCTTTATTCCTGTTAAAAATATAAAATATATCATTGCAATAGATATGTACCTTTGATCTGTAAGCTTTGTTCAACATGATCATGATATAAACAAATTGTTTATCATTATAATAATTCTCATGACCAGGCTTATACATGTTTTAGAAGTACACTTTTTTTTCTATATATATAATCAGATCTATTATATAACAATTAATAGAGGATCACTGTCCTAGATAATAAAATAATGTATGTTGCCATGACTACCATTGCATTCGATTTGACAGCCTAGCTTACATTATCAGTTTATCGTCATTTTATTACAAAGAGAGATAAACTTAAACTATTGTAATAACTAGACATTACAACAACTAATACAACACAATATATGTACATAGTAAAGTCATTATTAAATCACTTGTAAATTAATTGCAGTTATGACAGAGTATACTACATGTGTTAGCAAGTTATCTGTTTGTTGTCATTAGTACTTATCAATACAACATAGTAATAAACCATACAGTGTCATGTATTGATTACTGCAATTATATTAAATGTATGGGGAGAGAGATAAGTGGATGAATGAATGGATGGACAGATAGAGGATGTTTTAGGGTGAACACATGAAAGAAAAATTTGAATGAACCAATTTACTAGTGAATAACATGACTCACTAAAAGTCAAACTATGTATGTTAAGTATGATAATATATTCCTTAATGATATGTCCATGTAATAGTGTATTATTGTCACTACTATACACAATACTAGTAGTAGTTGATTATAATACTCTATTATTAGATTGATTGTTATAAATATAAACTTATATCAAGAGTAAAGAAAGAGACACAAAGTATCATACATATCAGTACAAATTAATTCAGAGGAAATAGTCATACTTTTGTGCTCAAAAATCAGTAAACTGTTCTACATATTTGATTCCTCTATTTCATATATGTCCTTAATCAATGCCATGCACATGTAACCTTTCATTTATTTGTTTATTACCACATTATGTACACACACATGACTACAACCAATACAGAAATTACATAGTTGTCACAATCTTGTCACAATTACATAAGGTAATGGCAAGCTTTAGAGAACCTTGGTTCTGAATTGTGTTTAAATTATCACTCATTATCTACCTTGTCATAAAGTTGTATTAAATATGTCATTTAATGAACAACCTTGTATAGTGACTTTCAAAAGTGGGAGCTAGGTCCCTATAGGTATATAGTGTATAACATCTTATAATACGTGAAAGTACTAAACATCAAATACCCTATTTACTTATCTTTGTCTGTAGATGTTATTAAATGAATGATTTATTATCATCACATATTAATTCGCAATATCATATAGTATATTTATATTATGTTAATTTTTTCAGACATTGTTATTGTGTACATCATAATTAACATAATCAAATACAATAATGTAATGTGATGATCATGTATTTTACATTAGTTTTGATATAAAGACTTATTAAAGTCAGTCATAACTGTGTGATGTACTTGTTCAATACAATAATCAATACTGACTGTATAGTGTTTTATATGTTCTATGTAATTTGTTGTCTCAGTAGCTCGTATGGTGTTCATAATGTACATCTTGCTTATATATACTTGAGAGCAAAAGTTGAAAATCCTTACTCTTGTATACAGGTATTCTGTGTACAAAATATACGAGTAATCTCTTCATATTTTTTTCTGTACCTCGGCATTATTTTGAATACAAGAAACAGAATCTGATACCTTATCATGACTAAACACATTAGCAGGTTGTATCCTTTGTTTCCATATTTTCTATATCAATACTAACATAGCAATTGTGTCATGTTTGTTAACAAACCTTGTTTGTATTCCATCCTTTATGTAGTTGTCTTTGATAGGGTCTAGGAGATAAATACCATTCAAGACATGAACAAATAGAAACAATTTCTGGTAAATCTAGTAAGACAAAGAGTTTATTGATTCTGTTTTGACTTTTTCACTGTACCATATGCATTACTCCATGACGACTGAAAGTACTCGCTACCTTATTTGTTTCTTTGGAAAATACCTCATACCTGTTGTCAGTTCTCCAATGTTCATATTCAGCAGTAGTTGTCGTATGACTATGAGATCAAATTCATCTTTA
This sequence comes from Xestospongia muta, assembly GCA_963693285.1. Lineage (NCBI taxonomy): Eukaryota > Metazoa > Porifera > Demospongiae > Haplosclerida > Petrosiidae > Xestospongia > Xestospongia muta. The sequence goes on from OY848922.1 coordinate 3,709,349, forward strand.
CAAAATTCAGTCACATCATTTTTAATATTATCTATCAAGGTATTTTTGACTGAAGTTTATATAGCACATTCCTTTATACCAACAACCATTACTATAAAAGTTGGCATGAATAATCTTGTTAATCTGTCTTCATCTCTCTTTTTATTTGTTTCATTTATCTCACGTGGACTAGTATTTGTAGCAATAATTAGAAGATCTATATCAAAGCAGTCAACATTAATTTTATTTAGATGATACTAACAATTCATCATCTTCAAATTTTTCTAAGTGACTTGATTCTTCCATTGCATCACCACACTCCTTCTTGTCATTTTTGTTATTAGTTTCTTTTTTAAATTTTATTATTTACAATAAAATTGAAACAATACTCCTCTCAATTCCTTCTTTCACCTACTAGGATTTTGTTGTTTTTAAAGTACTCATCAAATAAATTTAAATGCCTATCTTGGTCCTCCTTTGTACTTAGGAAGACAAGGTGTTCTCTCTCTACTCCTGACACTGTAGAAGCTGTTATTAAATTAAGTAATGTCATATGAATTTATTGTTATCACAATTATATAAAGTAAATTTCAGCGTCTCAAATTGTCATTTACTCGTGTGGTTATGTATGTCTTGGCATAAAAGGAAGCTGTATGTACTACAAGTACTGTTTCTGATTATTTAATAAAACTGACGAAATAAAATAAATTCATGCTGATGTTTCGTAACAGGACAATTATATCGTCAACCACATCCTTCCTTAACACGTATCAGTTTATATAGTAGTAGTGTGATATTAATCATCATGATAATAGACAATACTAGTAGTAGTGGGAGTACTAGTAACAGTAACAATATAAGGATGTGAAATTATAGTTTAAAGTTTCAGTGTCAAAAGAATATGTCTGTCTATATTAGCAGAATATGAGTTTATTTATTTATTGTCTGATCTTGTATTTAAGTTTCAAGATGAAACATATTGTTAAACATTTAATAGACAATACATTATTAGGTAAAGGAAATAAATCCTATCACTTTCTTATCATGAACAAGGATCAAACTATTTTAGAGAAACGTTTTTCACATAATAGCATTTACTCACATCCACAGTCAAGTCTATCCAGTCAATTTCAGTCTTGGCCAAGCTTTGCCATTACAGTATTGATTTTGCTCAACTGGTTCTATAAAACACTTTTGTCATATATATATACTAACATTGAATAATAATTACTTTTTTATTTACTTATTTTGTCAATTAATAATAGTGTTTTTTAGTCTGACTACAAATGAAACAGATCTAGATATATTGTTTTAACCAATTCATAGTCAATTCATACCTAGTACTACAATATTAGCAATATATACTGTTTCAATTATCGAATGAACTGCTCATATGTTTCAACCAATGACATCACAAATGTTAGTATTGCAAATAGTGGAAAACATTGTAAAGTTGACTACGCTACAGTCTATATTCTCAGGAAATCAGCTTTTGTAATGTGATAGTTATGACAATGTAACTTTTATCATCATTGGTTGATATAACTATTGCTAACATATGCATGATCTGCATGTTTGATATATGTTCTGTAAAATTAAATATGACAGTATGCCTGTTAAGTAAGAAATCACTATCATGTCATCAGATGAGACAGTGTCCATTGTTTTTATGTGACAAACATACACTTTGGATAATTCTATGAAACAACTAGTACCGAGTTTAGTAAGTAGCTATATTGGTTACTGTATAGTTGGGAGTCAATTAAGAGTTATTCAAAGCAGATATTGACTAAAGTACTCATTTCCATTAGAAAAGACTACTCGAGTATAGTATCACAAGCTAATAACCAGCGATTTTGTTATCTGACAATCGCTAAGCGGTGGGCGTTATACATGAGGCTAACACCTAGCAATTACTTATAGTGCTACATAGATTTTTATTATTATACAATGTACTGTCATAACTATCACATGAACTTGTGGCTTGTATGATCTACTGATTGTGTGACTTTTGTTCACTGTATTGTACTTCCAGCAGGCCCTCTCAAGTCTATATACCACCTTGAAATGAAAGGGTCATTGATCTGACTTTTGCTTCACACATAACTGTTAATCAAGAAATAACGACATCTAAAAGCTTGTAAACAATTCACGTTTGAATCTTGTTTCTTCGTTGGTTTTACAAGATGTAAAGCATACTTTTATGTGAATTAGTAACTTAATTTAAAACCACTTCTCTATGAATTGTTAAATATTCATATTTCAGCGGCGCGCTTCGCACACTTGACCAAACGTATCTTAAGAGCCACTCCGTGTCCCTGGCTACTAGTGTGTATCTCTTTTCACAAGAAAGGTACGTATCATAGATATTATGATTTTTTTTACAATATACTTACTTTTAGGTTGTTTACTCGTTAAGATCTCTAATATCACTAACATGAGCTGGTGTCATATCTATTATATAACATCAGTTATTCTGTATATCTACAGTGGATATGTTGCTGCTTCTGAATATTATGTTTCTGCAGGAGCGACTTGTCCTTACATTAATGCACCTTGTCACAATCTCTCCTATTATACTGCTTATTATAGATCTTACTTCACTGATAATACAGTCTTCTACTTCCTAGAGGGAACTCACACTTTACAAGATACATTGAAGATCATTAATGTAAGTAATATAACACTACAGGGACTTGGAAATATAAAGCAAAGTTTTCATAAGACAGTTATGCAATCTACCTCAGTAATAATATGCAATTACAGCAGCAACATAGGCATAAAATTTTCTAGTAACAGAGATATTGTATTGAAATCATTAACAATAGCAAACTGTGGAGGGTTTTACAGTCGTATACAAACAAATGTTAGCTTACTATTTGTTGATGTCAATATTGTCACATTAGAATGGGTTTCAGTCCATAATGGTTCAGGTTTTGGCCTCGTTCTTGTAAATGCTTTTGATGTGTTAATTATGAATTCCTCATTTACAAAAAATCAACCTCTTGACACATGTACTGATTGTTTAGGTGGTAATGCATATATACTTTATTACAACCAAGCCACTAATAAAAGACTGTACAATGTTTCTATTATACAATCAAATTTCACCTTTGGATTAAATCGTAAAGGTTGTACCAGGAGAAAAGGCAACTATATCATTCAATCTAGTGGAGGGCTGAGTATATCCTTAATGAATACACAATCATACAAGATAGAGTTTATAATTGAAAGTGTTGTGTTCTACAATAACATTGCTAATGTTGGGGCAAACTTTCTTTTTTTTTCTGTCAATACTGGTCTTTATTCTTTAATAATGAACAACACCATTAGCACCTATGGTAAAGCATTGATATCAAGCACTGATAACTATGACTGCACTTTTGGAGCAGGTATGACTGTGCTGCAGCTATACACATCCAACAATGAACCTGATCTAATTATTGAAAATTGTATTTTTGCAGACAATTTTGCTCAGCAATTTGGAGGAGGTGTGGTAATTAGTTGGTTGGGCAGTCCTGGTAACATTAAGTTTAATAATTGCACTATATACAACAATAAAGCATACCATGGATCAGGTTTGATTCTGTATGGACTTGATTCTCCGTTGCTACGTTTTCACATCAGAGACGTTTCATTTGATTCCAATAAAGTACTCAAGAAGGTTGATAGACTTCAATCAGCTGTATTATTAGTATATATTGACAATGTTACATTTGAACAAATTGAAGTTAGTAATCATGATACAACTGGTTTATTGAGTTATAATAGCCAGTTAACATTCTATAAAAATAGTAACTTTGTAAACAATTCAGGAACATTAGGTGGTGGTATGGCTTTATATGATTCATCTCATTTAATACTGAAAGAACAAACAAACGTATCATTTGTCAATAATTATGCTAGTGAGTCAGGTGGAGGAATCTTTGTATCAGAAACAATCATAGCTCGTGACTTTCCCACTTATTGTTTTTTTAAATTTGAAGATGATCATAGCACTAATGCAACATTATATTTTTTTAATAATAAAGCCGAAATATCAGGTGATGTCCTATATGGTGGTAATGTGGATTATTGTTTAAATGCACATGAATTTTTCGACTTTTTTAACTACACCCAACAGATAGGGCTATCTGTAGTATCATCAGATCCCATTGAAGTATGCTTTTGTCAACAAGGTGTAACTAATTGCTCTGTTACAAACATCAATATAACTGCAATGCCTGGTATTAATCTTAAATTATCATTAGCTACTGTTGGCTCAAAAAATGGTTTAACCAAGGGTGTCATAAAACTGACAGGCTTGGATAGTTCATTCAAGGTACAAACTGTCAATACTAGACTAAATTCAAATTGTACTGATGTTACATTTAGTATAACAACAAATAGTTCATTGAACACAACACGAGTTTATGTAACACTAGAGAAGTCATTTTTACCTTTGTATGATCCTTTAGGTAAAGTCATTGAAGTTACATTTCAGTCCTGTCCATTTGCTTTTCCATTAGATATTACAAATAATGCTTGTGCTTGTATACCTGAATTAGAAAAAACACCAACAATAACTTGTGATGTCAATACTCAAACTATAACTAGACATGGTGAAATGTGGATTGGTTATAACAATAACTATAATTGTGTTATAGTTCATCAAAATTGCCCCTTTGATTATTGCAGTGATGATAACCTTAGTTTCACATTTAACACGACAAAGAAACAATGTCTTCACAATCGATCTGGACTACTCTGTGGGCAATGTGCTGAAGGACTTAGTCTAATGTTAGGTTCAAATCAATGTGGACAATGTACTTATGACCACTTAGCTCTTATTATTCCATTTGGTTTAGCTGGTATAGCACTGGTAGCTTTCATTATTGGTTTAAACTTAACTGTGTCTGTGGGTACAATCAATGGACTTATATTTTATGCTAATGTTGTCAAAATATATGAACACATTTTCTTTTCTAATGGTCCAGTAAATTTTTATAGTCATTTTATTTCCTGGCTTAATCTAGATTTAGGTATCGAGACATGTTTCATTAATGGCATAGGTTCATGCAGTAAAGTGTGGCTGCAGTTTTTCTTTCCTGGATATGTTTGGTTTCTACTAATACTTATCATAATATTATCGCGCTATTCCAGTAAAGTGGTTCGACTTGTGGGAAGACAAGCAATTCCAGTACTAGCAACTATGATACTACTGTCATACACCAAACTTATACGCACTGTCTTCCAGGTCCTTCATCACATTAATATTAAGTGTACTGATAAAAATTTTGTTAAGTTCTATTTACCAAGGTGGTATATTGATGCTACTGTTGAATATCTGAAAGGTTGTCATCTACCATTGTTCCTATTCTCACTAGCTGTACTCATTCTGCTCATTGTTCCATACACTTTCTATCTTCTTACTATACCATTATTTGAAGGACCTCTATCAAACCACATGTTCTGCTGCCAAAAGTTGTCCACGTATATGAAGCCTTTCTCTGATGCATATGGAGGTCCATATAAGGACAAGTGTCGTTTTTGGACTGGATTTTTACTTCTAGTTCGTGTTGTCTTAGCATTGGTTGTATCTCAAGATACTGAGATTGACATTAGCTTGGATGTGTTGGCATCTATTTTAGTTGTTATTATCTTTATATATTTCCCTTTGAGAGGAGTATATAAACAGCTTTCATTAGCATATTTGGAGCTTTTTTTCATTCTTAACCTTATTTTATTGTCTTGTATAAATAAACAAACCTTTATTAATTCAAAAGGACAAGTGTCAACTAAAAGTTTGGTATCATTTGCATTTGTAGTTTTCTGTGGTGTTTTGTTCTATCACATTTGGGATCGATTTTTGAAGTCCTGTTTACAAGACCATATCAGAAAAATGTTTAAAATACAATCTAATATTCCAGCCAAAGATGATAACAAAATAGATCTCCAGACAATATCATCAACTGATAGTATTACATATTCAGTAGTGCCTGAGCTACGTGAACCTCTGCTTGATGATCAAAACGACATTCTTTTTACGAAATAAACCTGAAAGTACATTTTAGTAGAGATATTATGTTACTTATTAATAATTTACATTATCTAGCATTAAATAAAGTCTGATTTAATAGTATGATGTTTATAAATGTACTTTGTTTAGTGTGTATTAACATGATATGATAATTAGTTTTCATTTGCTGCTATTTGTATTTTTGTCAATAATTTTTTTTGTTATCAATAAGAGTCTCATAACATTCTATAAATTTACCTTTTGAATCAAAGTAGTTAAGAAAGAATTATTACGATAATCATTTAGATTTTATTGATTGATTTACAAATAAATGGTTATATGGATTGCATAAGGCAAACTTTCTTTGATGTAAAAATACGAACATTACACTGCTTCCATTACTAATGAACTATGGTAATGACTGCTTATAAAACCAATATTTAGAACTACTAATAATGATTTTCTGAAAAAAGAATAATGTTAATGAATAGGTCAATTGATTCAACAGTATATAATCCAAATTGCCATCATATTATCTTAAAAATATAAAAGTCACTTCTTACTGTAATCACCTAGTAAGTCTTTATCACAACAGATACATGACACAAAACAAGCTTTGGTCAGCAAAAGAACAATGTACATTTTTATGAACTGCAGATACATAATACTCAGAAGCATTAACATGTCCACTGTCCACTATAGATATACAGTATAACTGATGATACAGAAAATATATGAAACCACATCATGATATGGCAATATTCAATGATTTTAAGGAGCAACTAGCATATGAAATAAAAAAGAATTAACACACTTATTAATATCATGTACACACTGGAAGAAAATATGAAGAAAACAACTTTTCTTTTATACCATGAAAATAAGAAGTAAATCTTATCCAAATATGTCACTATAACTTATAAGACTAAAGTCAATTGCATGGACTGCTCACAGTGATGGAAATGTGTGCTATATATAACATAATTGAATTGCTTTAGATAACTATAAATTGATTAAATTGATATTTAAAGTCTCCTAATAAATTAACATTAAATGTGCTCACAAAACTCAGCAGTTGCTTTATAGAATAATAGAGTATATTGTCTGATGAGAATTTGATCTTTATTATACTCTTACAATTTGGAAAAATCAATTTCATATCATCTTAAACTTTACATTTGAGTTCATGTAATGTTACATTATCATGAATATTTCATACAGTCTACTAACTTTTCCAAATTGTAGTTAAAATGATATCTATAAAAAATTTAGTGATTTTGATACATCCGCACATTATATTACCATACTGGACACACTATAAATTATATTTTTAATAGATTTAAGGAATTTGGTAATAAATTCAATTTTTTGGAATTCCAATGTTGTGTTTGAATAAGCTGTTGTGGATTTCCATCTTATGCACTTACTATGCCAGCTATATACAATCTCTAATGGTAATACTACCTGACTGACTTAATTATTCATCTGCAAATTTAACATTCCTCACAGAAGCAAAAAAAGTCAGATATGTTGATGATACTTTGCTGTACATAAGAGAAAGCTTTTGTTTATTTGTTCTCATCAATATATATATATATATACAATCCATGTCTGTGCATCTGACTTTACAGCAAATGATTTTTAAAAACAATTGCTATTTTGAAAATTGAAGGATTTTCTGCAGTTTTGCACAAGCAATTTGGGGAAAGATTCCAAATTATTGAGGTAATTCAAATAATGATTTTATTACATTTAAAAATGTTAAAAATACTGGCTCCAATCCTATAATACTAATAAAAATAGCATTTTATATATTAGTGAAGACCCCATTGATCTTAATTAAGATTCTAATTTTGCCAATTCTTGTGCATGATAAAAATTTTATTAATGTATCAAGAATACTGTGAACAAAGTAAATAATAGACACTCATTTAAAGATTTAATATAAATATACAAGTCACTCCTATAGTGTAGAAAACTTGAAATTACATTTCAAAAGCAAACGAGTCTTTCTCTTATTCATTTTCAGTGTTTAAATAACCAGTATAGTCATGGTTACACAGATGTCATGTAGCAACATTCTTTCATCTATGTAAACTAAAAGTAAATGTGATGTTGTATTGAAAACTGTTTAGCGAATCACTGTAAAAACTAATGATTTAGTTGCTTTAAGAAATATAAATTGCTTATACAGCTTAATTGATATTATTGCAGTCAACAGTCAAGTCTAATACTTGAATTGTCATATATTGATAGCCTAAAGGAGTTCAAAATTGAAGAAACTTAGCATTTTAACTACCACAATTGGTAGAGATCCACTGTTGTAACCTATTGAAGTGTTTTCATGTTATACAAGTGGTTCAATTATAACGTCTTCCACCTCTGTCCGTATCAATGGCAATTATTACTTCTGTGATTGCTATGGTAATATACATATTGTTGCTATGGTAATGTTAAATTATTCATTTGCCATGGTTTATGTGTAGCCTGTGGTTTAAAACAAAAACATGAAACAATATTATTATAGTTACGTTTAGAAATTAACTATCAAAACTGCTTAATTAAGCTGATCTAAAGAGTTTAGTAACTTTATCTGTCTTAAATCTTTGAATAAATTAGTCTAAATAGGTTAAATCTCTAAAATAAACTGTTTAGAGCTTTTCGATAGTTAAGAAAGTTAAGAAATTAACTATCAAAACTGCTTAATTAAGTATGTATCTGTTATGCTAAGCACTCACTAGATTAGTAGAGTAAGAGGTGACTTTTACACTTAAAAAAATATGATGGCAGTTTGGATTATATTACTGTTAAATTAATTGGACCTATTCATGTACTTGATTTAATTTTATGTATTTATACATATTATAAATACAATAAATTAGTAGTAGTAGTTCTAAATATTAATTCGATAAACAGTCATTGCTATAGTGCGTTAGAAATGGAAACAGTGTTATGTTCATATTTTGCCTCATACAATATTTTGAACTACTAATAATGATAATAATTATAACATAAAATAAACTCAAATGTAGAGGTTAAGATAATGCAATATGATTTTTTTCTAAATTGAAAGAGTATAATGAAGATCAAATTGTCTCATATTCTCGTCAGACGTGATACTCTATTATTCTATAAACTGATTGCTGAGTTTTGTGAGCAATTGTAATATCAACTAGCTAGGAGACTTTTCAAATATCAATTCAAAGTTATCTAAAGCAATTCAATTATGTTATATAAAGTGCACATTTCCATTACTGTGAGCAGTCCATTGATTCTAGTCTTACAAGTTATAGTCACATATAAGAATGGTTGTTTTCTTCATTTTTGCTTTCAGTGTGTGCATGATATTAATACGTGTTTATAATACATCTACACATTGCAATGCAAATGATAAGTATAAACAATAACATGTTTAACATGAGGTCATATATCTATGTTATTGATACTATACATTACATACTAACAGGACTACTATCATTATTATAACTATCGACATGATCTGTGACTTCATAATCATCCTTTGAGACATTTATTGACTAATAGTGGATCTTTTTTTAAAAAATGTATTCAATATATCATTTATTATGTCCTTAGCTCATTATTATTTCTTATGCAAGTTACTCCTTAAAATCATTAAATACAGCCATATCATAAGCTGCTGTCGTATCTTTTCTGTAACTTCAGTATATACTGTATATCTATAGTAGACAGTAGATATGCTACTGCAGCTCATATAAAAAGTACATTGTTCTCCTGCTGACCAACCTTTCCACAACATCTCCTACTATACTATGAATCTTGCTTTAATAATGACTCATACATCTTGCTTTAATAATGACTCAAACTTTTTTAGAAGATGCTTATGGTCTACATGGTACATTGAACATTAATAGTGTAAGTCTGACTCTACCATGACTGGTCATATAAGGTGTAGTGATTACTATAGTGTTGGCATATATTAATAATACCACACTGAGATTAAGAAGGTTTTACAATACTACTACTAATAAAATAATATAGCTTACTATTTGTTAACATGAATTTCATTACATTAAAATGGGTATCAGTCAAAAATATTACATGATTCAACTATTTTCTTGAAAATGCTTTTGATACAATATTCCTTATTTGACTAAAATTAATGTGTTAGGACATGTTCTAATTTTTAGGTGTAGTGCATATATAACTTATTATAGTTTATTGCTTCGTGCTACATTCACAGCAGTGCGCAGAGCCACGTACTGCTACTTATGCAGCAAGGTTTACAAGCTTGTACCCATAGTATGCAAACTTGGAACGACTGTTGGTTCTCGCTACAAAATGTTGAGTATGTAAAAACACGTGCAAGTCACGATTAAGCATATGTGTGAGAATTTTTCACTTTCTTAGTACATAGCAAAGCGAAAAGAAGTTGAAATACTTTCAGTATGGCAAAGACTTGAACAACTACGTATGCACTTCACAAGAGCACCATAGTCTTAGCTGCCAATAGTCCGATACGATAGCGTTCGAAAGTTGATGATGACCGGAAGTGGGTGTGTTACTCTAGATTTGCACAGGATGATATAGCTTTTCTAATTACTTGTAGTATAGGACAGTTCTCAATAAAGCCACTAAAATATACCTTGATCTATTTTAACGCATTTATCAGTAGCACTGAGCCAAGGTATCTTCAGACTAAAGTCGAACAGCATATCGTAATTGTTAGGGAAAAGGTTGGAAATTGCTGTCAATACAAAAGTAAGGTCTGGTCTTTTCGCTTAGTAATGCCACTACAAGAGATATAAATACTCCCTACATCAAACATAAGTGAATGTTCATATTCAATGATAATAGTAAAGCTACTGGAATAAACTGGAACTACAGTAGAACTATGCCTTTTATCTACACTTAGTCTCGTCCCCAGAACTACCTGCAAGCTAACATGTGGCTTGTAATTTCAACGCTTTCCAAGTCAATATTTTTATCGAAGTCTTGATGTGGAACATCTGGTGATAGATAATAAAGTAAATGAAAATGCTGCAAACAGCATGTTTTAAATGCAAATGATGAAATGAGAAGCATGCAGAACAAAAAAGTATGAGAGAAATATATATTTAAAACTCAGATGACTATGAAAATTGAAAGTTTTAAATGAAGAGAATAAGTGTATAATAATAGAACCAGAAATTTACTGTGAAAAACAAAAATTTAAACACATTGCAGTAGACATGAAATAGGTAAATGCACACAAAATGCACCAGTTACCAATAAATAATATATCATGGGCAATGCTGCCACTAATTAGGATTAATTTTTAATTGGTGTGATCATATTGTTGAATTATCTGGCAAAGTAAGGTAGAAATATTGTACATTTTCTGTCTTGAAATCAGTAATCTCTTTGTAAATCATTGAATAAATCTGTTAATATCTACATACCAGGTCACTATGGACACTATAGTCAATTTTTGGAAGAAGGTCAGAATTGTTGAAGTTTTGTAAACCTCTCTGCTTCATGTCAAATGTTGTGGATGTGGTACACATGTAAATGTATCTATGACATAGTATGCAATATTTTACTTTAAAATCATTTCATTCAAGGGTATTTATACAAACTGTCCTAATGAAATTATTATGTATGCATATAAAATATGTTATCTAACAAGACCAAACATTATTCTATGACAAATTATTCTGAGGTGACTGTCGTGTTTTACACTAATGAAATTTTCTTATACTGATTAATAGAAAATTAATAGAAATTGTAGAAGTCTCACACAACATTGCAGCTATCATTGAGACCTAACATATTATATCAACATGTATTTAAAATCATAGGTAACAAGGACGTCAATGAGCAAGGTTTATAACGTTCTGTATGGTTGCATATGTACCAGTTTATAAAACATTTGACTGATACACAAATTTTCTATAAACTTATCACTGATATATATGTATTTTCTTTTTGTTCAATTGGTTCATTATCATTTGAAGACATGTATTCATTTTATCAGGTAGATACAATTGGTCTTGTGCATTACTCAAGTTTCTATGAGACTTGAACAACACATTCTCAATCTCAGTTTTGATGTTTTTAAATACTATAAGAACAAATTACCAATGAGTGACATTTTCCTTGAATACATTTTTCATGATTACTTACTTATTAACAAAATGTATATATATATAAAATGTAACCAGGAATGCTACCTGGTAGTATTATGCTATGAGTCTCAGCATAGTTTCTTATAAAGGTGGCAATTATGCTTTAACTTTTCAGTGTTATATGTGTTATGAGGTTAAAGTTACCATGAATTCTTGTCTTTAATCCATAATTGAAGTAGCTTAGCCTAATAATATCCAACCTCTTCCTTCTTATATTGTGAAAGTTAAGAAAAGTTGTCCCACAAATCTATAAAATATATTCTGTTAGTTAACTGTTAAACTCCCTATATATATCCTTAATAGCATGATATATGAACTGTGTTCCTTATTTTTGTCAGACCTTTAGTTAATGTATAGAATGCACTGCTACAAGGACCAGTTCTATAGAAACCACACCAATGTCCAGCCTTATAAAGTAAGCGTTATTTTCTTCTTCACTTCTGTGCACTGCTCTACTTTCTAGTGTGACATTTACTATTATGTCCTGATGGAATAAATACACTGGTAATAGATTGACTAAACTTATATTGCAATGTCACCACATTTATGAACAACAACTACTGCAATTCTGGTTAGCACTAAATAATATATTTCATTGTGGTTACTTTCAGTAATCTCTACTTACTCTCTCAGTCTAGTAGCTATCACTGTATCCCTCTCCAAATGAGTACTATCATGTTCCATAGCTAAACAAAGTGTAGGAATTATACAATATGTGTCTTTTTATCTTGTATATTATTAGATGTTGCTTTATTTATATCTGTGGGTTGCTGCTCAATTTCACTTACAGAGAGGTATGACTATATTTCATTAATGTAGGCTCTATTTCTGTAGTCTCTTAGCACCCTCAACAATGCCAGTATTGTAGAAGTCTCTTCGTGTGATGGTGATATTCAGAGAGGTCACTTTGTCACCTTCAAAATATTATGTTTGATTATATACATTGGTAGTAAAATGAAAGTAAAATCAGAAATAATAGGAAATCAACAAACATATTAGTGTTTGTTAAATAGTCCTTGATAAAGGAAACTATTTGTTTTGTCACTTGAGCCAAATATTCTAGTAGTGATTAGATCACTTTAAAAGCATTGTGTTCTCTATTGAAGGCTTGATTATAATAGAATAACAGCAGGAGTTTTTAGTGCATACTAATGTGTGTTACCAGGCTGTGTATTGCCGTAATGTATAACTCGATCTAAACGTTGTATCAATGCTATCAGTTATTCAATTGACTATCAACCATCGAAGATCTACATTTGGAACTAAGTTATATCAATAATATACTATACCTATAAAGTTCAATGACTTACTAGCAAATATGACAATATTAATTGTCATACAGAAAGATACTTTTTGATACAGTTACTTTAAATAAAATACCTAGTTTTTAAACATTTCAGTTTTCATATTTATTATAGATATTAAATAATAAGCCAAAAAGTTCACACAGAAGGAAATATTATTTACTAGTAATAATTACATGATGAAAATATTGTGTCACTCATTAGAAAAAAAAGACTTCTAAGTATAGAAAAAATATAATGTAGTAATTAAAAGCATTAAAGGATGCTATGTTTTAAAGAGTTTGTGACTGTATTTCAAGTGCAATACGGTTTTCATTCATTGACTTGAGTGCTTCAATTAATGTTGTCTTATTTGCATTACCGCTACTTATCCAATGAATAAGCATATCTCTACGAGCTGGTTTTGTCTGAGAGTGGTTGTCTTGTTCAATAGTACGTACTGTTGCATATGAAATCCCTAAGTGTTCCCCAAGGATATCCCATTGATAAACATCTCTAACAGCATATACCAGACCAGGAAGATGACTGTCATCTACATAAACAAAAATGAATGTAGAAATTGCTGCTAATTAGTACTACACTTCACTGAAAGATGTTATTTTGTTACTTAACGAGCTGTCATTACCTTTTCTGATGCATAAATAGATACATGTAATATTATACTAGTAATATGTGATTAGAGTGCATTAATGAAATATATCTTACCCAGCATTCCATCTGGTAGAGCAACAGGAATAGCAATTGTATCAGATACTATAAGATAATAACGTATGCATACACATATATTTAATAATAATATATAGCTTACCATTTAGCCAACAGACTTGTCTTTTTTCAGTCACAACAAATGGAGGAATATCTTCATCTTCTGAGCATTTAGCAATATGTCTTCCTTGGTCATACTTCAATATAACACCATGAAAGCTTGAAGCTGCTATGAAATGGTCTTGGTGACATGGTAATGTCACAGTAACTTGTAATGATTCGTGATCATAGGCAAGTAAATCTGCACAGGATGATATAGTTTCTCTGATGACTTGACGTAGTACAGGACAGTTCTCAATAAAGCCATTAAAATACACTTCAATCCATTTAAACCCATCTATTAGTAGCACTGAGCCAAGGAGATCTTCAGAGTAAAGTCGAACAGCATATCGTAATTGTCGAGGAAATGAGTGAGAATTGCTGTCAATAAAAAATTGAGGTCTGGACTTTCTGTTCAGTAATGCCACCACCAGAGATGTAAATACTCCCTACATCAGACAAGAAATAAAAGAATAATTACTTTTAATGATACTATAACTTACCTGTGGTACTACCTTGCTTTGAAATGTAAGTATCATAGGATCACATGATCTCATGAATACAGACTTGTTATTGTCTGTTAATTGGCGGGGTGGTAGTGCTACTGGAATAAAGTAGCGCTTTCTCGAGTCGCGTGCAATAAATGGAGCAACAATGCAAAGATATTGAAGCAAATTTAAAAAATCAGTCTTAGTAAAAAGCAAGGAAACAAAAGGAAGGCTAAGCTTATCGAGAAGAGACTCTTCAAACACACCATTAGTACGAAAGTCATGCTGTGTATCTGGTAGTAGACATTGACTTGGTAGTACATCATCTAGTGAGTCTACAAATGAAACTCGTATTAATGTTGAAAGCATATCAAGAAGATATTGTGGGTTAGTAAATATAACTTTAGGAAGAACTATTGGAAAATAAAGAAACAATGCCATAGAATGTAGATAAGTAATAGAACTTTCTACATCATTTTGATTCATGCTAAAATTAACTCCTATAGTGCAACAAGACACTAAAGGGATCATTCCATGCTCATTTTGTGAAGCCTCCTCTTTTACACGTAATTCAAACATATACCAACGTACTGGTATAGGCATGGAGATACCAACGTCCTTTTGAAAGGACATAATACGTTCACGAATTGAAGATGATATCTTCTTACGATTCAACCTGCAAAGATTATCTACTGGAAATATCACCTCTTCTGAAGACTCGTTATAGAAAATGAGGCAATCACGAAATTCACTCAATGAAGCAAGTATTTGAGCATTCTTTTTGCGCAAAGATTCAAGAAATGGCAAAAATCTAGTCTTGTCATAGTAAGTGCCAATAATCATGAAAAGAGGTCGCAAATTTAGCCTCTGTTTGCCATCTACAACAGCCATGCTCTTAGAAGAAGCTACTGAACGTACAAAATGCTCTATAAGTTGAATGTTTGTCATTTGTAACTCACTAGGTTGATTGAGTAATTTACCATTTAGCGAGTAAAAAAACTGAGGCTTATCAGATAAATTTTCTTTTAAATTAGTGCAAATTATATGGATTGTATTGCCACGAATAAATGCTCGTGATATATCAGCAAATTGAGGTTGGCCCCCACTATCAAGAATGTTTATCCAAGTGGCTTTATGTAGGTTTTCTGTAATCTCTCGTTCTGAAAGAACATTGACCATTTCATTTGAGTAGCTGTCAGGATCTGTTGAAAGCATACTTTGCTGGGAAGGTGTTATAGGACTGGCAGCATTTTCAGATGGCAAAGATGCTGTATTTAATGTTGTATGAGCCACAGTAGCAGTTGCAGTGGTCTCCTCTGATGATTTAATATCAACATCTGAAGATAACAATATAGTTGGTGGGAGTGTATCAGTTGAACTATTAGGTGTAGGACGAACGTCTGTTGTATCAACAGATGAGATATAACTTTTGTTAGCAACAGGAGAGCTATTACTTCCTTCAACTGCTTCAATTTCCTTGGATGAGTTTCCAGTGACATAACTAGTCGATTGTGATAAGAAGTTGGTAGTTGTTGCTGCATTTTTCAAAGTAGGATCATTTACATCATCTGACTGTTGTTCAATAGCACGGATAGCATCTGACAACATCTTCAATAGGTCACGACCAGTAACTCTATCCCAGATTTTGCCTTCATTCCTTTCAGCTACTCTCTCAATAGCACGAACAGGTCTTGTTGCTAATGCTGTACTATGATGAACTTTTGGAGCAGGCCAACCAAAGAGCAATGATTTAAATGATGTTTTACCAACACAAGGTGGTCCCATAAGGACAAGTCTCATGTTACTGAGATATACATTGCCTTTGTGAAGACCCTTTTTGAAGAGATACCGTAGTTCTATATAAAAAAAGATAATTTTGTTAATAAAAATTAGAACATTATACATCGTGAAATCAATATTGCATATTATATACATGTAAGGTAATGTCAATTGAGCTTACTTCCATCAGTCAAAGCACGTGCTGCTTCTTTACTAGCTAAATCCAGTGGTGTCTTACCATCCTGTGTAATTAAAAAGGTATATCAACAAGGATATTCGAAGCCATAAAATGACATGATTACACAGAAGGAATTACAAATATGCACAAAATATGTAAGCAATTAAACATTAATTCTTGTTTTACAAGTTTGTCTTCATTCTCATCAATAGACATAACATTATTAGCCATTATCATTGAGATGCTACAACATATACTACATACACTGTATTAAAATACATCTCATCATGAACAGTGAAATTCGTAGTTCACCTTTATGAAACAGTGTACTATTATGATTGCCTTGTAATTGAATTACATTACATTACTCTACATTAGCTACAAAGCACATCACACACTCTACTGTGCTACAGTTAATCAATGTATGATTATCTAACATCAATGTAGTTATGATATCTTCATTGTTTAAGTGTGTTTGTTGAAATAACTAAAGTTACTGTAATTGTTATGTACATGATTATTGTTTTTTAATGGATAAACAGAATGGTACTACTTTTTTGCTAATATATAGTAGTAAAGACTTACAAATGGTATTTTGTATTGTCATTATTACTAAATTTTCAATCATTATTTTTAGTATAACTCAAAGGGTGTAGTTTTACTACTTTGTAGTAAACTTGACCTTAGTGATAGTCACTGATTGTAGTAAAAATGATCATGCACTTGTAAATCTTAGCCATGCATGGCTCTTTCATTACAGGGTGTTTGCAGTGGCCTGTATAGATCACTCTAGATTATGTTCATATTTTAATGATTTAGACTATTGCACAATTGTTCTTTAGCTGTGTTGTCAAATTGTGATGTAGTCTAAAGCATAATTAGCAGTTGAGTGTATATAACATAGTTGTATTGTATAGTGAGTAAACGAAAAACAAGAATTAAAGGTGTGGTATATTATATGTATGCTGTTAACACAATCATCAATTTATATCATACCTTATTGACAACAGTGATATCAGCACCTTGACTAGTTAGCAATTTGATGATCTCTATAGGTAGCCAATTCCTAGAGGCTGCAAAATGTAATACAGTCCAGCCATTGTGTAGAAATAAAAGAAAATGTCTTACTTATTTCATAGTTGAAGCAATCTATTTACATCATGCAAAGTTGTAGGTTAGTTTTGGATTTTTACTGAAGAAAGTTCAGTAAATAATATATATAAAATTATCATAATTTCTTGAACTTTTGATAAAACGTATCAAAGAGAGTTTTTATAAGTTTTATGTGCCAAATTTAGTAGTATTAATCTATTGAATTAACATTGCTATTTGTGATATCCCTTTTCATTTAATGGCAAACTGTATACCTGCAACTTCTAATAATATAATTGCATTGTTATTTAATAAATAAATATTATATATAATAATATTATTTGTTTAATAAATAATGCAAGTACACTATGTCATCTCACTTTATTAATTACAGTCATATCTGCTCCTTGTTCTAATAAGAACTCAGCCACTTTGAGATGTCCCTTCATACATGCTAACATCAATGGAGTATTACCATCCTAATGAATTATAAATATAATAAAAAAATGGTCAATTTTAAGAAAATCATTATGTGCAATATAACAATTGCCTTTAGTCACAACAGGATAGGAAAATGCTTTAATTTAGCATAATATTATAGAACTTAACCCAATCACAACTCAATCATTATTAAAAGTTTGTTTTAGCTTCACCAATCAAAATGGCATTCATCCATAAATAATATTGTATTGCTATGTTCCAAAGATTTTTTTTTCGAGGATATCATATCATAACACACAGAAATGAAAATATTTTAATGTAGTACAGCAATATAGATAAGAAATAGCTAGGTTTATACTAACAAAATTAAACTTTAATCAACATTAAGAGTATTGGAGATGTCAAGGAGTTTAATTGAATAATTATACTGCATGGCTATCAAAATTTAGTGCAGCATCAGAAGTGTTAAAGTTGCTGTAACAACTTTCTTAAGTGCATGATAGCTTCTATATGAAATGAATATCATGATATAGTATCAACACTGTGGTTGACCTTAAAGTATCAATGAATGTGTGCAAAGGAGTATAAATTATATAGAATATAGTTGTTGAATTACTGTCAACAGAAAAAGCAGTTTACAAAGCAGCACAATTCAGTGAATTCATATATACAAACAAGTATTATGTAAAACACTATATTCTAGTCACACCTCAACTTCTCCTCTTCACTACATGTTACTACTAACAAATATTTCTCTCTAACTCTCACTATAATTTTACTCCTTTTATTCTACTCAGTCCCAGCTTTAAGGAACTTTGACCATAGAGATGACCTCTTAGTAAATTTTAAAAGTTACAATTAAGACTATATTTGGACTAACATTCAGAAAAAAAGACCATTGATCTAGTAGATGATCCAATCCAAACTTGGACCTTGAAGACAAAATATGTCAGTCTTGTTTTGTCCAAGGAAAAAATTTACAGACAGAAAATGTCATAGTAGACAAGTTGTGCTGCAACATTGATCCAAAAATTGATTATTGGTGTTGGATTCAATCTTATCTTGTAAAATTCCAACCAATTGTGGAGAAATATCATGTGCTAAAGTTTACGTGTGAATTAATTACAAGTTCTAAAATAATTTATAACTGAACTAATAATATACTTAAGTTTGTGGTAGGATTTTTTAAATTTAATATGAGTCAATTCTGTCTTTAGTTTGATTAATTTTAGTCCAAACAAGTGGTTGGAGTATTATGTAAAACACAATGTATCCTAGTCTCACACAAACTCCTCCTGTTCACTACATGCTTGTTACTATTTACAAATCTCTGTCTAAGTATATCGCTTTATTTGTTTTCTTTTGTTCTATTCAGGACCAGCATAAAATAATTTTGACATATTGTTTCATTTGTTTGCTTTTTATTCTTCTCAGGGCCAGCATTAAATAATTTTGACAGTAGAGATGACCTCTTATTAAATTTATGATATTCATTAAATGTAACAGAGAGTTGTAGTCGTAATTTGGAAAAGATTCAAAAGGCTCTACTCTATATTACATTTGTTTTGTTAAGTTATTCACTCAAGCTTTGTGTGGTTTTTTTTTTTTAACTGCAGTCATGACATGAAATATTGACCAAAACAAGCTTATAAGAATCTATATTATACTTAATAAATCAAATAAAGTTAACAAAAAAAACTACACTATGACTAAGAATGAAATATTTAATGGAAAAGAAATGTTGGTAGCTTATTGCTGGTGACAAATGATACTTGAGTATTTCGTTTGTACAGATCATGCAAAACTATATATATC
Organism: Xestospongia muta; assembly: GCA_963693285.1. Classification (NCBI taxonomy): domain Eukaryota; kingdom Metazoa; phylum Porifera; class Demospongiae; order Haplosclerida; family Petrosiidae; genus Xestospongia; species Xestospongia muta. Next base: position 3,729,373 of record OY848922.1, read on the forward strand.
CAGTGTTATAACATGATAAAGTTATTCTTAAGTAATTTGGTACATTGAACACACATGGTACATGAGTGATTATGTCAGTCTTCACATTTAAAAAACAATAACAAAGAGTATTTTCACTGATCAATAATAACATTTTAATATCATGTTAGTATATTATTCATAAAATATGACTACTTCATGTAATCACACTGTGATCTTTCATACCTTATCAACAACAGTAATGTCAGCACCATTAGTAATTAATATTTTGATGATGTCTGGATTATTATTGGTGGTTGCAATATGTAATGCAGTCCAGCCATTCTGTATCAATAAAACAAAGAAGCAGTACATATTCAATAAATGCTATAAAGATAAATATTCAACTTAATGTATTATTAACACATAATACATTTATGATTTTAATAATTTCACTTAAACATCCACTATGTTATATTGTCAACATGGTACAATTATTATACAGTTATGTTCATGTATATATACCTACTAAATAATCTACTGTAGACTAGTATGCTACATTACTAAACTCAAACCAATCTATCTAAACACAGGAATAATTAATATAATTGTGCCAGAGAACATCTGCTACTTTTAGGAATATAATGAGTATATCCAATAACAGGAAGAAGAGAGATTACTATTAGTTATTGTAGAGTCTGAAGGACCTAATCTACTCAGAAGAGACTGGTTGAGCACATGATAAATCAGGTCTGAGTGAAGGAAGAGTTAACAACACTCATTTCAAGATACTCTGATATTTTTCAAAATGAACTCGGCACCATCAAAGTACCATTTGCACTCCGTTCAAAGGTAGATAAGCTTGCTGTTTTAAAAATTATTATAACTCTTGTCTCTAATATTATACATTGCATATGTCTAATTATGGTACCATTATTACATAATTATATTTATGTATATATATCTACTATAATAATTCTAATAATGTGTTAATTATGTATATGTTATGAATATAACTATCTGTTCCTGTCCCACCATAACATGATTTTGTGTATATTATATAAGTGTCATATGGGGTGTTATAAGAAATGTTCTATATCTCTGTGTCTCAATCTCAAGTCGTCACAAACGGTAATGAGACTGGATCTTTCAGTAAGTCACTATTAAGGAGACAATACAAGATGGCTGTCCATGCGAGCATGAGAGAATTTTGCCTCGAACATTATTGTAGAGCTAATGATGTCGTCGATGACAAGACATTGGCAGTTTTATGTAGTGTTTGTGGTCTGTTGATGTATAAACTAATCAAGAATTTACTAATGCCTAAGAAGTCAATTCAATTGTAGACTTGGTGAAGGAGTATTATAGCCCAAACCCATGAGTGTTGCCAGTGTTTTACATTTAAAGTAAGGCTACAACAGCCAGGAGAGGCAGTGGCAACCTTTATAGCTGAGCTGAGACAACTATACAAGTTTTGTGAATATGGGGATATGTTAGATGACATACTACGTAGTCGCTTAGTGGGTGGTATTCGACAGCTGAGTATTCAATGATGACTGCTGGCTGAACCCACCCTAACTAACTCTGAAACATGCTCTTTAACTGGTACTTGCAATGTAGTGGGCAGAGAATGATACATAAGATATTCAGTGCTAAAGCCTACTTGTTACTGTTATGGAGGAAACCACTTAGCACCAAGTTGTAGATTTAAAGACTCAAGACTTAATTAAATTTTGCCGAATGTATAATAATTCATAAATAAATGTTTGGTATGTTATTTTTTAATATAATGTTATTTATCAAACAAAATAGCATAACATTAGTAATTGTGTTATGTTCAGACATTATTTTTTAAATAAATAGTAGTATATAAATGAAATGAATGTCATGATATAGCATCAACAGTACAGTTGAATTTAAAGGTTTCAATGAATGTATATCAAGGAGTATAGAATACAGTTGTTAAATTACTGTTAACAGGAAGAGCAGTTTACAAAGCTACATATTTCAGTGAATTTTTACATGCAAACAAGTATTATGTAAAACACAATGTATCCTGGTCTCACACAAACTCCTGCTGTTCACTAAATGCTTGCTACTCTTCACAAATTTCTGTCTAAGTATCATTTTAATTGTCTTTTATTTAATGTACTCAGTGCCACCCTTAAATAATTTTGACAGTAGAAATGACCTCTTATTAAATTTATGCTATGCATTAAGTGTAAGAGAGAGTTGTATTCATAATTTGAAAAAAAATTCAGAAGGCTCTATTCTATCTTATATTTGTTTTGTTAAGTCATTCACTCAAGCTTTATGTGGTGTTTTGATGTTATATTTTCATCCACTGTTTAACCATTCGCTGTTTATACTAAATCCTATTACTCCTATTATCTTATAGTCAATCCACCAATACACTTTACGAGTTACTGCATTTATGGATAAATGCAGCTAAACCATTTCTAATTAACAGGTACAGCTAAAGCGATCATAACATATATATATCATGAGAGGTAGACCATCTAGATAGCAAACTAATGACTTAGCAGTATCATTATATCATTATAGATAGAGATGTGCTTTGGGATGGAAAATTTGTACTTTGCATACAAAGAGTTATAAGTGTTAAAAAATTCCAGTGTACTAGTCATAATGAAAAAGGTTAACCTAGCATACAAGAATTGTGGATGGACAATCACATTATGACAGGTCAATATGTCTGCTTGTCTCAGTTTAATTATAATGGAACAGCTTGATCTTCCCAGGAATTATTGTAACTTGACAACCTTAGAAGAATCTATCTGTATTTAATCATTCTAAGAAGGACAATCAGAAGCTAAACTGAGTATTAACCAATTATTTTTTTAGAAAAAGAATACTGATAAGTTATTATATTATTACAGTATATTTTAAAAGATTGTTCTAGTGTTCATGATCAAGATAATTACATTTATAGGTTGTCATTTGTGTTGAGAGTAAGTTATAAATGAAGATCGTTTGTTGCCCTGAAAAGTCACACAAAACTATAAAATTAAATAATATGAAGTGGACATGCTCTTATATATATATATGTATATATATATATATATATATATATATATATATATATATAATTATGGCTTATACAATTGGATATGGTCGAGTTCATTTCACATTGAGAAAATAAGTCAACCCAATACTTTCATCTAAACAGGTGTGTCAATGATCTAAAATTTTGAATTATAAACTCATATTATTGTACATTATAGTTGCCTAATATTGTATGTTTCTAAACAAAACTTATCTGCAAAGTATGTCACAGTTGACATGAAAAGTGACACTTGATTGTCTTATTCACTTGATTGTCTCATTTTGTAGATCATGTAAAACTATACATATACAGAGCTATGACTTGATGAAAGCAGGTTAATCTGGTACATGTGAATTTCAAGTACATAACTGAAGTCATTATGTCAGAATGCATACTTACAAGTAATCACAAATAACACAAAGTTGTTGTTTTTCATGATTCATGTACAAATAACATCAACTCTGTGATTTAAAATGTCTTAATATCCAGGTTTTTAAGTGTATTACATTTAATTTGTTAAAACATGTGTTGTAAACAATGTAATAATTATCATAGAACTTTGCGTAAGACACATAAAAGAGTGTTTTCATAAGATTTATATGCCACATTATGGTAATATTGATCTAGTTAATTAAAATTGCTATTTCTGATATCTCTTTTCATTTAATGACAAACTCTATACTTGCAAATGCTAATTATGCATTTGTGTTGTTCTAGGCTAATGCATTGATATATCTTTGTTTCATAAATAATGCAAGTATACTATGTATTCTCACTTTATTAATTACTGTCATATCTGCTCCTTGCTCTAATAAGAACTCAGCCACATTGAGACGTCCCTCCTTACATGCTAACATCAATGGAGTATTCCCATCCTAAAGAATCATAGTTATCATGTAAAACTGGCTTATTTTAAGAGAAGCATTGCATGTAAAAAGTTGTGCATCAATAATATTGATGATAAATGTAATTCCATCTTTCAGATTTTAATGTAGTTTAATAGTACATGACAAATGTCTTTCAATGAAGAATTATCTCTGTGATTTAAAATGTCTTAATATCCAGGTTTTTAAGTGTATTACATTTAATTTGTTAAAACATGTGTTGTAAACAACGTAATAATTATCATAGAACTTTGCGTAAGACACATGAAAGAGTGTTTTCATAAGATTTATATGCCACATTATGTAATATTGATCTAGTTAATTAAAAATTGCTATTTCTGATATCTCTTTTCATTTAATGACAAACTCTATACTTGCAAATGCTAATTATGCATTTGTGTTGTTCTAGGCTAATGCATTGATATATCTTTGTTTCATAAATAATGCAAGTATACTGTGTATTCTCACTTTATTAATTACTGTCATATCTGCTCCTTGCTCTAATAAGAACTCAGCCACATTGAGACGTCCCTCCTTACATGCTAACATCAATGGAGTATTCCCATCCTAAAGAATCATAGTTATCATGTAAAACTGGCTTATTTTAAAAGAAGCATTGCACGTAAAAAGTTGTGCATCAATAATATTGATGATAAATGTAATTCCATCTTTCAGATTTTAATGTAGTTTAATAGTACTTGACAAATGTCTTTCAATGAAGAATTATATCACAAAGGAAGTAAAGAAGTTGACATGTTATCATAAATTGTATTGCATTGCCGTGTGGTGAATAGTCACATTATATAAATAATCTCAAGTTATGAAGTATTGTTACTGTATACAATAACTTCATACATACACCAAAGCAAAATAACCATTACTGTGTACATTAATTAAATCAAATCAGAGAAGTAATTGAATTGCAAAGAAGCATAAAAATTGATGCTGGGTGTTGAGGTTATTATCAACCAATACAAATTAATATTAATGACAAGGATGGCAATTACGTTTTATATACTTCCTTTAAAGAAGAGCATTCATTTGCATATCAATTTTTAAGATACTACTATTAGAGAATTTACAATAAAATAAGTAACTAAATGAGAGCTTGCTGAAGTTTATTGCTTATAGAAGAAATACTTTATTTGATTGAATGTAGAATTATTCATAGTATATGTTTTCTATAACACTTTTATGGTCAGATAGAACAATTTTAGAAATTAAATCAAAGTGTTCATGATCAGGATCTTATTTAATTTAAATTTATTTTTGATCTCAAAAGTTACACACAACAAAATAAAATAATACAAAATGTACATGATCAACAAATAGTTGGTACTCAATATTGTTGCATATATTTTGTATTAGAAAGTAATATTACTGTACTTCCTAGACAACAAATTTTATATTTAAACTAAATATAGCTGCACTTTTAACTAAAAATGTGGATTTGTTTCTTAATTGTAAGTATGTAACAGTTAATGTGAATAAAATGCCTGAGTCTTTTGTTTTTGCATATAACAAACAAGCACACATAAACAATGCACATTTTATAATGGTGAAGTCCTAAATTCTTTAAATACTGTTTATTCAAACATCCAGCTATCTTTTACACATTCTGTAGTCATGATTATAATTATTTTATATTATTATATATGCTTCAGTCATGTGTCATTCTCAAGATAGTACAAATATTATCCAGTTATGTTCCTATATATTTACTATAATTATAATGTGCTGTAGACTTAATATATGACATTTACTAAACTTGTGTATAACATAGTTAATTATTAATACAATTGTGTTATTGAACCTCTGCTAGTTTTAGGATTAGAAAGTGTACATCAGATATAAGGAGGTGGATTGTCAATACTATAGTTACATTATTGAGCCATTATAGACAAGACTGACATGACAAAATGAAACATTTTATCTAATTATTGCTGTACAAAGGTCAAGGTACTGAATAAAGTTGTGTATTACATTTTATTGTACATGTTTACTGAATAATGTAAAATGAGAAAGCAATTCTGTCTGTGTATGCTGGAAAGACATACAAGAAATTTATGTTGCTACACAAGCTAAAAGAGTCTGTCAAATTAGATTATATATCACTTAATTTTTTATATTTCAATTACACATTTGTATTAATTTATAAAACAGTGTATTGGCTTATAAAAATTGTAAAAATTATTACCATAGCAATGTAAATAGTCAGATATGGCACTATATTATATCATTTCTTCTTAATTGTATTCTTAGTGATGTAGGATAAAAGGAGGATGTGACAATTATTATAATTGAACATTATTACAAGGATTAATTGAAGAGATAGGAATATTTTTTGTGATTGTGTGCATGTGTATAAAGTCTTGTGCACATGGAGAGTATTAGGAAAACATTTCTCTATATATACATAGATTCAGCTGAGCCATTATCAATTATCTGTACTGTTTTTTTGGGTCTACACGAGGATCACCCTGTAGCGATGTGGCCTTATGCACAATCATCCTATAGCTACGTGGTCTATTGCACAATTGTCATATAGCCTTTTGGTCTATAGCAAACTTGCCCTATACAGCTATATGGTTGTAGTAACTGCTTATGAATATCATTATTATTGTTTATTATGTGGAACCCACAAAAGATTGTATTAAATTGTGTATGTAGACTGAAAAATGTTCTTCTTTAGTATATTTCTGTAGTAATCCAATGGGTGCCATCTCACCCTTGTGTACTGGAAAACTATTTTATTGCCAACATCATCCATGGTGTGGAGAAGAAAAGATCTATCTTCTTAAACATTTGTGGACATGATACTTATTGTTTGGGTTGTGATCTTTTTCTGAGAGCCCCTGAAGAAGTTTCATTTTCAGAGATTTTACAAGTTCTTCTGGATCATTTATATATGCGTGAAAAGTCAGTCATCGTTGAACATTTTAGGTTCAACCAACGAAAGCAGTGTGATGAAGAGTCTGTCATGGTGTATAGTGCTGAACTACAGAAATTATAAATCAATTGTACATTTGGGAATGCTCTAAATGATATGTTAAAAGACAGACTAGTCTGTGGATTATCTAGTCCGAAAATTCAAAAGTTTCTAATATGAAGAACGAATTTCTGAGAATGCTGCTGGCAGTGATATATACAATTTATTTTCTATCTCTCAGTCTTCTGTAACACCATTTATTGTGTCATTGTTGATCAACAACAAGAAGCTGAGAATGGAGGTTGATACTGGCAATGTGATGTCTGTGATGGGGCAGAAGAAGTTTAATCAACTTAGGTATGGTGATGATCGACCTATAATGTTAAACCTTTACCAATTATTTTCTGCCTGGTAATGGTCCTCCTACATTGATGGGTTGTACCTGGCTTAAAACATTAAGTTTTAATGGGTGGCCTAAAATGAACTCCGATATAGTAAGTATGGTTAAGTCTTGTCCATTCTGTCAGATGATAAGACCCATGTTACTATCTACACTTATCATTCCATGGGAATTTCCCAAGGCTCCATAGAGTCGAGTACACATAAATCATGCTGGACTGTTAATGGGGTAGTACTTTCTTATTGTTGTCAATACATTTTCAAATTGGCTAGAGGTGAAGTTGGTCAAAAATACATCAACAGGTGAAACCATTCAAGTTTATGTAGATTATTTGCAACACACGGAGTACCTGACACTATTGTATCTGACAATGATAGTTGTTTCACAAGTAGAACATTTGAAGTATTTGCCACTGCTAATGGGATCAAGCATATAACAACTGCATTTTATCGTCCCAGTTCTAATGGAATAGCTGAAGGAGCAGTTAGAACACTTAAGGAATATTTGAGAAAACCATCAACTTTATCTTTACTAATACGAATATCAAAGTTCTTGTTAACATACAGACTTACACAACATACTGTCACAGGAGAGGAGCCTTGTAAAAAGATGTTTGGTAAAATAATTCATAGCAGTTTAGATTTGGTATGACCAAATTTAAGAGATAAAGTAATCAATAATCAGGTTAAGCAAAAAGAGTATCGTAAACTCCATAGAAAGTATTTGAGAAATACCAGAGGAAGGAGACTGGATTAAGCAATTTGTTGCAAACCAAAAGTGGATTTCAGGGAAAATTATGCAAGAGTTATTTTCAACTATGATTATGGACACCAAACAGTACTTCATCCCTCAAATGAAACAACTTTATGAGAAGACATGAGATACTGACAGCAAGAAGAGAGGTCCTTCCAACAGACAGACAACAAATGCTGAAACATCACTAAATGGGACAAATACTGGTTCTACAGTCAGAACACTACCAAGAAGGTTCGAAAGACAAAGAAGACCACTAGACAAATATGCCATTATCATATCTAATTTAGAGGAGAGAGATGTAGTGACTGCTTATGAACATCATCATTAGTTTATTATTGGAACCCACAAGAGATTGTAGTATATCACCTAAATTGTGTATTATTTTCTAATACAATGAATCTCCACTATTAGACATTGTTACAATGGTCTATTGCCCAATTGTCCTATAGCCTTATGGTCTATTGTAAAATTGTCCTATAGTCAAACATCATTATAGAAAAAGCGTCTCGTATCACTGTTATCTCTCATAACTAGAGTATAGTGTTTTTTTCGGGATGCGAAAAAAACAAAAAACCGCTATTCGATAATTAACAATTTACCAACGCCTAATGTCTGTCTGATTATCTTTTGATTCAATTGTAGACTTGGTGAAGGATCATTATAGCCCAAAACCATCAGTAGTTGTCTAGTGTTTTAAATTTATATTGAGGCTACAACAGCCAGGAGAGACAGTGGCAACCTTTACAGCTGAGCTGAGACAACTATCCAAATTTTGTGAATATGGGGAGATGTTAGATGACATGGTACGTGATTTGTTTAGTGGGTGGTATTCAACAGCTGAGTATTCAACGATGACTTCTGGCTGAACCCACCCTGACTCTGAAACATGCTCTTGAACTGGTACTTGCAATGTAGTCAGCAGAGAAGGATACAAGAGATATTCAGTGCTAAATAGCCTACTTGTTACCATTGTGAAGGAAACCACTTAGCACCAAGTTGCAGATTTAAAGACTCTGTTTGTCATGGTTGCAACAAGAAGGGGCACCTGATCAGATGTTGTAGAAATGCCCAAATGATGCCAACAAAGTATATATGAACATTAATGAGGTGGAGAAGACCTTATTTCTCAATTGTATATGTTACCCTCAAGTAAGACAAAACCATTAAAGACAGTGGTAAATATTGATGGCAAAGAGGTTGAGATGGAGATTGACACAGGAGAGTCAGTGCCAGTGGTGACACACACAGAGCACAAGAGGCTATGGAGCCCAAAGAGTAGGCCACAATTACATGTGGCAAGAATAAAATTGAAGATATATACCGGAGAGATGATTAAAATCTATGGACTTTTTGAAGTGGTGGTGAACCATCAAGGGGAAGAAGAGAGATTACTATTAGTTATTGTAGAGTCTGAAGGACCTAATCTACTCAGACGAGACTGGTTTAGCACTTGATAAATCAGGTCCAAGCGAAGGAAGAGTTAACAACACTCACTTCAAGATACTCTGATATTTTTCAAAATGAACTATGCACCATAAAAGCTGTAACTGCCAGCATTGTAGTAAAAGAGAGAGCAACTCCAAGGTTGTTGTCCATGACTGGTACCATTTGCACTCCGTTCAAAGGTAGACAAGCTTGCTGTTTTAAAAATTATTATAATTCTTGTCTCTAATATTATACATTGCATATGTCTTAAGCTATCTTCGAATGTATTAGTGTAAAAAACCTCATAGGATTGTATCATGTTGATGACATCAAGATGGACACAATTGTTGCTGTATTAAAAGACATGATTCTTTGATTAAACCTGAACCTATCAATCTGTAGGATCCAGTGTTATGACAGTGCACCCAATATAAAGAAAGCTGCTGCAAACATTAAGGCTACTGAGCCCAAAGGCCTTTACCTACACTGCTATGGCAATAGTTTCAACTTGGCTGTGTCAGATACTATTAAAATCATCTGGCCAATGTCTGATGCACTTGATCCTGCTTTAGAGATTTGTAAGCTTGTCAAATATTCTCCAAGAATATGAAAATGAAAGAGGAGTTGACACCACATGTTCCTGGCCTCCACACTTTTTGTCCAACTTGCTGGGTTGTAAGAGATAACTCATTTTAAAGTATTCATTGAAATTATCTTTCACTTTCTGGCACATGGGAGGAATTAGTGACTGTTGTTTAACAATCTGATGTAAAAGCTAAAATTAATGGTGTTACAACTATAAATGATACCCTTGAAAAAATGAGAGATGAATCAAATTTTCATTTCTTTTCAAATAATTGCAGACCTTGGCAGAATTAGATGTAAATGATCTGTACTTGATCATCCTTGCAAACTACCTAAGCGTTATGAAGAATGTCAAGGGGAGCCACATGTTCATAGTAGTCCTACTGTCACTCATTGCATTATGAATGCAATGATGTCTCCACTTCTACATCAAAAGCAGGTTCCATCAGAAAGATTTATTTGTCCACTGCAATTTAGAACAACTACTGGTGAAAAGATTGGAAAAAAATTATTCAAATAAGCTTAAGATGATTACAGAGCTATACAGCTCTGATTTAAACAATTTTTTTGATCTAGAAACACAATTGGAGATTTTTAGTTCAATTGATATTTAACCAAGTGGAAGATTTTTGAATAATGATGACATTCACCAGCACTTCATATCATTGCCTGACTCTCAAATCAGATATCTAAATCAGGTAGTTTTGGTTGTCAAGTTCATTCTTCTAATGCCCAGTACCAACGCTGTCTCTGAAAGGAGTGCTTCTGTTGTGTAAAGAATAAAAGCTTATCTTCATACAATGATGACACAGCAAAAAATGAATAATATCATGATACTATATATTAACAAACATTTAACTGACAAAGTTAATCATAAAGAAATACTTAATAATTTTATCACTACTAATGATGAATGTCGTAAACATTTTGGAATATTTCTTTAAGAAATGAGCATTTGGTTTGTGTATAAAATAAACATCTATTTTATTCTTTTTTTCAATGATCATGAATTGCTGCAATTTTAGTACTTCATTTGCAATGGCTTGGGCAGCTCATATCAGCTTTCTCAACCCCTGTATAGTTGTTTTATAAATGATTGTCAAAACTTAGCTGTGATTCTAGACATGTATATACAGTATATATATTATGTATATTAAGCATTGTAGTTATATTGTGTGCTAATTTTCACAAATAAGCTTCATCAACCACAGATAAGCTACAGAAGTTACACTTACAAGATTGCCATGGTAACTACTAGTCAATCATGTTCATTATTGTATCCTAGGTTGTGTATTTGACAGCATATACCGTAGTTCCACGAGTAAGTACCTATGGGCGGTTGGAGTTCATTTGGAATTTAAAAGTTGTGGGTGCTTACTAGAGATTTTATAAAGGCTTCTAATAAGCGCCCACGTATGATAATTAATTATTTACCATCAGCAGTAACTGAGTTAAGGCATATAAATTTGTCACACCACAGAGTATTTCACATTCTGAATCATCTCACCAAAAATCTCCACGTATGACTGATCTCTAATTTGTAACAGAATCATCTACACGAGACTATCATGTTAACAAGTCAATATCAAGTCCAGATATAGGGGAGACACTTTCAACAAAGAAGGAACACAACAATCCTCATGATAGATTCATTGTTTTCTGTGATGAAGGGCAAATTTATAGTTGGTCATATCCCAAAAGAAATTCAAAGATATGTTGGTTCTTTCTTCACAAAGGAGGAACGATACCCTGTACAGTCAAGGACAAAAGGAGAAGATCCTCCATTGAGCAAGGCAGTTTAGAAGTGCCTTGTGAGCTGACCTTTTCAATTCCAAATGGAACAAAAGACAACAAAACTTTAATGTCTGAAATTTGAAAATTGATAGCCTAACTTATTTCTCATTGCTCAACACGTGGGACAAATATATGATGATGGGGGCTAGCTTACATAGAGGTGGTGCTTGTTCTGGGAACAACGGTATATATGTGACCTGATTTGTGGAAAGGGACAACTTCTTTCAAACCATCATAAACCATTGACTATTATATATATATATATATATATATATATATATATATATATATATATGTATATGTATATATAGTATGATATAATTCAAAGCATGGCATGACACATAACGCTACTTTACATTTTTTTGCAATGGTATGTTGTGGTCTTTCTATCATTTTGTTTCTTATGACTACAGACAATACATTCATGTAGTGATGGTTTCCACTTGAACGATATGGTATTTTTCCAAGGAATGACACTCATAGAGGCATGCATCCATAGGGAGTTGTGGAGAAGATGCAGATGACGTAAGATTAATACTGGCTCTGGTGAGGATTTGTGTTTGTGTTGCTAGCTTTATTCAAAACTAGACATGGCTTATATGGCTTTCTGTTTGAGTAGACATTTGATACAGGATGTAGACATTCATGTAGCTTAGTCTATCAAGTGGAAGGTTGCTCATTTGTACCATTTCACTTTCCTGTGGTTTAAACACTAGTATAAAAGAAGTTGATCACTTTTATCTACTCCACCCATAAAGGTATTGTATCTATCAACCATTAGTGGCTATGCTATATTTTCTCTTCCTTTAGATGACAATCGTGTTCTGTGAGTCTTTGTTACTATACTGCTATCGCGGACTGTTCTAAGAATGGTTATGAGCCGTTTATCTTTCCATTGCAAGGCAAGTACGCCATTCTATATGTTTTTTGTTCTTATTTTTCCTTTCTTCAATCCCTTTCTGTCCACTTTGTCCTTTATCTTTTGCTTTTGATTTCCATTCTAGAGGTATACCTTTTCTATCTACAAGGACTGTACCACACACTCCCAAACCTTTCAGCTTCATATCTACAAACAGTGATGGGCTGGTATAATAATTGTCCATATATATATGGTGTCCTGCTTTCTTTAGTGATCCAAGTAGTCTCATTACAATAACATGTGTAACAGTTTTGTTCTCTCCAACATCTAACATACCATCATTTTCTACAAAATAAGTAAACATTGTACATGTACAATAGTCAACTCAATATTACTTGATACATACTTGTATGCAGACTCCAATTTTAAGTATAACCTTTTTTTGAGTCAGCTAAAGAAAATGTTTTAGCACGCATTTGTTTGCTTATTAGACATGTATTGAAGGAACCAAATTCTGCCCTTGAAGCTACTAATGGCCTCATTTATGGAAAGTTCACGTCAAGAATTATATACTAGCTTGAAAGTTACTAATAAGTGATGTAATAAGGAGACGTCTCTTATATAATGGATCATATCCTGGTCCACCATTTTGTTTTAGGGCTTTCTTGTCATTTATGTGTAGAAACTTCAAAATTAAGCTGAAACAATCCCTTGACATCACACGAGAGAAGGTGAGTGTACTATAAGGCCAGTACTGAGCCCAGTAATCTTCTAATTTGGGGTAGTGGATTCTTCCCATTATTATTACCAGAACAAAAATTGTAGCTTTTCTGTTGATGTATGCATTATCTTTTTCCAATAGTTTAGGCAAGGTCGGTATGAAACCTCTGGGTACTCTTCAAAGTGTTGTTGGATATACACATTTGTTGGGTCAACCATTTCTTCTATTATCTCTGGTGTAACAAGTTTCTCAAAATATCAATTGGTATTTTATCTGTCATATCTTCTGTTCCTTCAGATTCTCTAACAAACTCTCGGATATCATATGCTGCATTACTCAGAGAGATATGTTTTGTTGCACTGATTTCAATTTCATCACCATACACTATTTCCATACCATCTACTATTTCAGTTTCCACATCAAAATCATTGCTATCATAGTATTCATCATCTATTATTATTAACGATTATAAATAATGTATTATTATAGTATTCACTGATCTGTAATAACATTTTAATATTATACTTAGTGTGATATTTATAACCTATGACTACTTGATACAATCATACAATGATCTTTCATACCTTATCAACAACAGTAATGTCAGCACCATTACTAATTAATATTTTGATGATCTCTGGTTGATTATTGGAGGCTGCGAAATGTAATACAGTCCTGCCATCCTGTGACAACAAAACAAAGAAGCAATACATACACAATGTACACTATACAGATAAATTTGAACTTAATGTACTAGTAGTAACACAATACATTCATAATGTTAATGATGTTATGTAAACATCAACAAAGTGATGTTGTCAATAATTATGGTACAATTATTATATAGTTATATTTATGTATATATAATTACTATAAAATTCTAATTATGTGTTTATTATGTATATGTTATGAATATAATTATCTATTCCTGTCCCACCATAACTTGATTTGTGTATACTATATAAGTGTCATATGGGTTGTATTAATGAGTGTTCTATATCTATGCGACTCGATCTCAAGACAAAATGGCTGTCCATGGGACCTCCAACATTAATGTAGAGCTAATGATGTCTTTGATGACAAGACATTGGCAGTTTTATGTAGTGTTTGTGGTCTGTTGATGCATAAACTAATCAAGTATTTACTAATGCCTAGAAGACTGTCTGATTATCTTTTGATTCTATTGTAGACTCGGTGAAGGAGCATTATAGTCAAAAATCATCAGTCGTCCAATGTTTGAAATTTAATTTAAGGCTACAACAACCAGGAGAGAGAGTGGCAACCTTTATAGCTGAGCTGAGACAAACGTTTTGGAATATTTCCTTAAGAAATGAGCATTTGGTTTGTATATAAAATAAACATCTATTTTATTCTTTTTTTCAATGATCATGAATTGCTGCAATTTTAGTACTTCATTTGCAATGGCTTGGGCAGCTCATTTCAGCTTTCTCAACCCCTGTATAGTTGTTTTATAAATGGTTGTCAAAGCATAGCTGTGATTCTAGACATGTATATACAGTATATATATTATGTATATTATGCGTTGTAGTTATATTGTGTGCTAATTTTCACAAATAAGCTTCATCAACCATAGATAAGCTACAGAAGTTACACTTACAAGATTGCCATGGTAACTACTAGTCAGTCACGTTCATTATTGTATCCTAGGTTGTGTATTTGACAGCATATACTGTAGTTCCATGAGTAAGTACCTATGAGCGCTTGGAGTTCATTTGGAATTTGAAAGTTGTGGGTGCTTACTAGGGATTTTAAAAGACTTCTAATAAGCGCCCATGTATGAATAATTAATTATTACCGTCACCAGTAACTGAGTTAAGGCATATAAATTTGTACACCACAGAGTATTTCACATTCTGAATCATCTCACCAAGAATCTCCACGTATGACTGATCTCTAATTTGTAACAGAATCATCTACACGAGACTATCATGTTAACAAGTCAATATCAAGTCCAGATATAGGGGAGACACTTTCAACAAAGAAGGAACACAACAATCCTCATGATAGATTCATTGTTTTCTGTGATGAAGGGCAAATTTATAGTTGGTCATATCCCAAAAGAAATTCAAAGATATGTTGGTTCTTTCTTCACAAAGGAGGAACGATACCCTGTTCAGTCAAGGACAAAAAAAGAAGATCCTCCATTGAGCAAGGCAGTTTAGAAGTGCCTTATGAGCTGACCTTTTCAATTCCAAATGGAACAAAAGACAACAAAACTTTAATGTCTGAAATTTGAAAATCGATAGCCTAACTTATTTCTCATTGCTCAACACGTGGGACAAATATATGATGATGGGGGCTAGCTTACATAGAGGTGGTGCTTGTTCTGGGAACAACGGTATATATATGTATGTATGTATATGTATGTATGTATGGATATGTATATGTATATATATATAGTATGATATAATTCAAAGCATGCATGACACATAACACTACTTTACATTTTTTTGCAATGGTGTGTTGTGGTCTTTCTATCATTTTGTTTCTTATGAGTACAGACAATACATTCATATAGTGATGGTTTCCACTTGAACAAGATGGTATTTTTCCAAGAAGTGACACTCATGGAGGCATGCATCTGGAGGGAGTCGTGGAGAAGATGCAGATGACGTAAGATTAATACTGGCTCTGGTGAGGATTTGTGTTTGTGTTGCTAGCTTTATTCAAAACTGGACATGGCTTATATGTCTTCCTGTTTGAGTAGACATTTGATACAGGATGTAGACATTTACAATAGTTTAGTCTATCAAGTGGAAGGTTGCTCATTTATACCATTTCACTGTCCTGTGGTTTAAACACTAGTATAAAAGAAGTTGATCACTTTTATCTACTCCACCCATAAAGGTATTGTATCTATCAACCATTAGTGGCTATGCTATATTTTCTCTTCCTGTAGATGACAATCGTGTTCTGTGAGTCTTCGTTACCATACTGCTATCGTGGACTGTGCTAAGAATTGTTATGAACCGTATATCTTTCCATTGCAAGGCAAGTACGCCATTCTATATGTTTTTTGTTCTTATTTTTTCTTTCTTCAATACCTTTCTGTCCACTTTGTCCTTTATCTTTTGCTTTTGATTTCCATTCTAGAGACATACCTTTTCTATCTACAAGGACTGTACCACACACTCCGAAACCTTTCAGCTTCATATCTACAAATAGTGATGGGCTGGTATAATCATTGTCCATGTATATAACCTGTTTTTGAGTCAGCTAAAGAAAATGTTTTAGCCCCCATTTGTTTGCTTTTTAGACATGTATTGAAGAAACCAAATTCTGCCCTTGAAGCTACTAATGGCCTCATTTATGGAGAGTTCACGTCAAGAATTATATACTAGCTTGAAAGTTACTAATCAGTGATGTAATAAGGGGACGTCTCTTATATAATGGATCATATCCTGGTTTACCTTTTTTGTTTTAGGGCTTTCTTGTCATTTATGTGTAGAAACTTCAAAATTAGGCTGAAACAATTGCTTGACATTACACAAGAGAAGGTGAGTGTACTATAAGGCCAGTACTGAGCCCAGTAATCTTCTAATTTGGGGTAGTTGATTCTTCCCATTATTATTACCAGAACAAAAAATTGTAGCTATTATGTTGATATATGCATTATCTTTTTCCAATAGTTTAGGCAAGGTCGGTATGAAACCTCTGGGTACTCTTCAAAGTATTGTTGGGCATACAAATTTGTTTGGTCAACCATTTCTTCTATTATCTCTGGTGTAACAAGTTTCTCAAAAAATCAATTGGTATTTTATCTGTCATATCTTCTGTTCCTTCAGATTCTCTAACAAACTCTGGGATATCATATGCTGCATTACTCAGAGAGATATGTTTTGTTGCACTGATTTCAATTTCATCACCATACACTATTTCCATACCATCTACTATTTCAGTTTCCACATCAAAATCATTGCTATCATAGTATTCATCATCTATTATTATTAACGATTATAAATAATGTATTATTATAGTATTCACTGATCTGTAAAAACATTTTAATATCATACTCAGTGTGATATTGATAACCTATGACTACTTGATACAATCATACAATGATCTTTCATACCTTATCAACAACAGTAATGTCAGCACCATTGCTAATTAATATTTTGATGATCTCTGGATAATTATTGCAAGCTGCCCAATGTAATGCAGTCCTGCCATCCTGTAACAACAAAACAAAGAAGCAATACATACACAATGTACACTATACAGATAAATTTGAACTTAATGTACTAGTAGTAACACAATACATTCATAATGTTAATGATGTTATGTAAACATCAACAATGTGAAGTTGTCAATAATTATGGTACGATTATATTATAGTTATATTTATGTATATATAATTACCATATAATTCTAATTATGTGTTTATTATGTATATGTTATGAATATAATTATCTATTCCTGTCCCACCATAACTTGATTTGTGTATACTATATAAGTGTCATATCGATTGTATTAATGAATGTTCTATATCTATGCGACTCGATCTCAAGACAAAATGGCTGTCCATGGGACCTCCAACATTAATGTAGAACTAATGATCTCTTTGATGACAAGATATTGGCAGTTTTCTATAGTGTTTGTGGTCTGTAGTTTGTTTAGTTTTTGTCATTCATTGTTGTCGTTATTATTATTAAACTAGTTTGTCAAGATAAATTTGTGCAACTTGGTTACAACATTGGTGACGAGGGTAAAGCTGACAAGTAAAAATGGCAGAGGTCCAGGGGAAATTTTCATACTTCAACTCTAGTCACGAGTTGTGGTCATCCTACTCAGAGCGACTGGGATATTATTTCGCTGCTAATGACGTCCAAGACGATGATAAGAAGAAAGCAATTTACTCACTGTCTGTGGTCCTTCAACGTTCCAGTTACTAAAAAGTCTTTACGTTTACGTTGATGTAGGAAATGGAGTCTACAGGCTAGACGAAGGTTTGTAAGAGATATATAGTAGCTAGACATCATATATAATAGCTCATAAATTATAATATATATGTATATATGTATGTATATTTTGTATAAGCATTACATAAAATAATGAGTAATATACATTGTATAAATGAACAGATTAGTGCCACTTCACCTACTCCCACTTTACCTACTAGTAACCCAAAAGTATCATTTTGACTACTGCATATAGCACCTAGAATAATACTTTAGTACCTAGCACCTAAGTATCTATCTCACTAGGAGAGTATGTTAAAGCTGTTTCTGCACACAATCATATTTAGAATGAAAATATTTTTACAAAAAATTTAGTAGGCAAAATGACACTTTTGGATTACTAGTAGGCAAAGTGGGAGTAGGTGAAATGGCACCAATCCAAATGTACAGACCACACCCAACTGCACATATATTGGATGTGAGTGTGTGTATGCAGTGAGTGTTTCAATTGACATGAATATTTAGTTGTAATAGTAACATGGCTTATATTGTTTGTTTTGTATGATAAACTTTGAAACAATCTGATGGGCACAAAGCTGGATTGTCGCTACAAGTACTACACTTATACAAAGTAAGATGTCTTATGCTACTTTGTCTGTTACTGCATACAGCACAGTCACAACGCTTCTTGCCTTATTTCATGAAGTGGCGCACAGGCTGCAGACGTTCAAGTGTCTGAGAGGTGCAAGGTCCAGTACGTGCTTGACGAATACTATGTTGTGCCTCGGAGAGTGTTTCAATAAGTCTACATCGATAAGCAAGGTGAGTGATTGGTTGTTTTCCATTTGCGCTAGTTTGTTCCTTTAGATTATGTAAGAATTCACCACCACTACTTCCACAATCCAAAAAAATACTTTCTTCCAACACTTCACTGACTTATGGAGAAAACTATAATAGCTAACGAGTTGGTCCATCTTGTTAACACCCAACATGTATTGATTGTAGTCAACCACAACTGCTGGCGTCTCTGTTGTTTGAGAAGTGTGTCTACATAATTATGTAAATTAGAATTTTGTTGTTCTTTATTTACATTGACTGTACAGGTAAATTACCAAAAGCATGTATTGTGCAAAGCATCAATACTTGTCGTTTGTTAGTCCATGACAAGGTCAGTAAGTCTTCACAGCAAAAGGCTTCCACCATACCTTGAGGCCTCTTTTGGTTCAGGGCAGAAGGAAGTCCTTTGCGATTGCTCTGGACTGTGCCTGGATATAATCAACAATAAGTACAAGGTACAGGGTGTAGGCATAGATATACCTGTTACAGTAATTCCCTTCCTCTTTACCTCAGTTGCTATGAGAGGGCTACTATAAAATCTATCCCTTATCCTCAAGTCCATCCACCAGTGTAAGGACAACTCTGGCTGTGTGGGGTAGCTCAGGTCTAGCCAGACACACTGTCAGCAAGTACAAATGCCTTTATACCCCAAGGAGTTGGTTTACCTTTGAGGTACTGTCGAAAACTAACCCTGACTTTGAAGGCAATCACTGACTCATCAATAGCCACAAGTTGTGAAAGAGTGTAGGATCATTGAAATGGTGGAACTAGATGGTCAAGTAATGCCATTTCAGATCACCATTGATGTTTGCAATGTGCAATGTTCCAAGGATCTGAAAGAACCTATTCCTTGGGAAGACAGATCTGAAGAATGGTAGATCAGTAGTAATGCTTGTTGACCAATAATCTTTCAGATTTTGTAGCTGTATTATTCCCATATTCAATATCACAGCTACAAAACCCTTCATTTCATCTATTGTCACTGGACGCCAGCTTCTGTACAATGAGCCACGCTTTATCTATCAGCAAGAGGTACGTTAGAGTAACTAATTGTTTATTACTACAACCAATCTTCTTAGCAGCATATTTATTGGTATTATCCACAAGAAATTGCCTCAAAGCATCAGAGAAGAATAGAGAAAAACATTCTTCTGGTGAGTGAACAGATGGATCTACGTTACTACCAGATGACGATATGATAGATATGGCTAGGTTCTGTGTCATCTATATTTGGAATGAAAAACTACTTAGCTACTACACAACTTACCAGCTCCTACTACTGTCCAATGATAATCAGGTACTGTGACACCAATACCTCTGCCTCTCCCAATACCTCTTCCTCTACCTCTCCCAGCACCTCTTCCTCTCGTAACACCTCTTCTTATCACAGGACCTATTCCTATTTTAGTACCTCCCACTTCTGCAGTATGATTTGTCTCATTATTTACATTCTCTTCATCTTGCTTATCCTCAAAGCTATCACTCTCTTCACTATCAACACTATCACTATCAGCAAATTCATCATCACTAAAATCCTCTCCCAATATATGTATTACTTCTTCTGCTCTAAACCTTGCCATTGATAATTACTTCTGCCCACTGATAGTAAATATGCAAATATTGGTACAACTGGTTAATTTGCACATTTATATTATTTATTGCATGCTTATTATTATTCATTACGTGTTGGACAGGACAATAAATAACTAATAAACGAAGAAGGACCTTCTCATTGATAAAAAAAAACAAAGGTTAGTTGCAAAAACAGTCTACTAATGTAATGTCACAAATTCGTGACAATTGTCTCAATTAAAAGTATATGTGTGTTATGAATTTGTGTCAATTGTCTCCATTAAATGTACTCATATGTCACAAATTCGTGACAATCATGCTGTAAGGGTTAAACAACAATCACCCTTGAGAAATTTAGAAGGAGGGTTGTTTATGAATTTGAACCATAAATATATGTACATATTAATATTTCTATTTACATAGCAATAATAGTTTCTAACTCTATAAGCTCAATATAACATGATGTTATTTCATATGTAACATGTTACTTCTACATTTACATAATATGTGCTAGACTCTTATTGTTCATTTTATATACATTAAATAGAACAGAGTACAAAGTAGAAGTTTTATTAATAAGCCTACATATATACTGACCTTAGTAGTATGGTAGATATTCACACCATGCTGAAGTAACAAAGCAACAACATCTGTTTTGCCATTTGCTGCTGCTATTATCAGTGGAGTAGATCCAACCTACAATTAATACAAAAAAAAATGTAATTAAAGACATACATTAAGTATTGATTTTTAACTACATGTTATTATATATAACATTACGTACACGTTCATGTATATAACATGTACATGTACTTGATATACTGGTCAGTTAAGGACTGGGTATACTCACTTTTTAAAGAACATAAATGATATATATATATATATATTGATAAAATGTATGTTTGGGAAAAAGAATGATCATTTCATAAAAAACAATGAAATTGTTAATTCTTTGTCTCAAAGTTGAGTGACTATTATGGACAAGTTATATTACAGTATAAATTTACATGCATTATTAATAATTTCGAGTACTATGATTTCTTGAGTTACAGAGCTCATAAGTTTCACACTTAATTGAAAATGCTCACTGTAAAAGTAATGATATTTATTGGTTGCTATGTACATTAGAGGTTGTGTATGTGGATTAATGTCATTTATCACATTCTAAAGCTGTGTACAGTAATTGTGAAATGGACATATCAATATAATATATGTATATATTATGTGGTCCAAAACAATCTTACTATCATCACCTGATACATGTAGTATGCCAACAATAATCAATGATGTATATTATTATATAAGTCACATCCAAATCAAAGGATTTGTTATTAAGTGACTTAATATACTCCATTGATCTAAACACATACATAATATTATAGTCAATTCAAAATAACATAATTACAATTTTTTTTATTCAATTGCTCATGATTGTTATAGCCATTGGCAATTTTTATTTTCTTATAATAGGTTTTTAGTAAATGATACAATGTGATTATAGGAAACTATATATGATAGGTAGTACACAGTGGACTGATGTGTATAATATATACAGTTTTTATGAGATATGATATATCATATTTTAACTACAACCTACTCAAATGATCTCCAGTAAATTATTCTGCATCTGCAAACAACAATGTGTCTATCATGGCTAAGTGAATGCCCATGCTTGACGCAAAATTGTGTTTATCACATATAATCAGTTAGTAATGTGATAACTGTGTAGTTATTTAAAATAATCTGGTTCTATTAATTAAACAAATGGTAATATTGTAATGTTTATATTCACTGATGTCTCATATCATGTAAATATAGAATAGTAAAGCTATCAAATATATTTGATGTACAACAGTGGGTGTTGTCAGACAGTGTGCCTTAATATATAACAGGTATATTATTATATCAATAGTACCACATAGTACACAGTCTATATATAATGTGTATTGATAATATAGTAGTTATGTATTGTGTATACATATCAATGTCTAATATGTAAGCAGTTACTAACTAGTAATAAAAAAAATTATAATGATAGTCAAAACAATACAAATCATATGTCACATATAGAAGGAATAGCTAGAGAGAAACTAAATAAAGTAATAATTATTACTCTCATATTATATTGATACTACTACAGTGAACCATGCTTAAAGGACACTGAATTAACCCTTTAGTAACAAAGGTTGCATATTTGTAAGATTTACTGTGTAGGTATTAATGAGGAAGGTTACAAATTTTCAACTAAAATGTACCCTGTTATATTTATTAAAAATGCTCATCACAGTAGTTAACATACAACATAAGAACACTAATAAAATGTTTACATTATGGAAAGTGGATACTGTAACATTTGGATCATTCTAAGTAGGAATTTATGGCAGTTTTTAGTACCTGTTATATTTATACCAGCTGGAAATCTGTAATATTATAACTGATAATTATTGTGTAAAAGAGACCTTATTATGAGTTTCAAATCGAATGATGTGTTCAAAATGCATATGGTATCCAATCATTAGTGGAATGTAGTAGAAATTACTTATGAGTATAGTGATAATGATATTGATGAAGAAGATGACTTAAAATATGAACTAATGGACACTTTTAACAATGAAAGGTAAAGTATAATATTATAAACACACAGTGTAGTTATAATAATACAGAAATGATTCATGTGTGAGTTTTATACTTCTGCACAAAGAACAGTTTTTTATAATAATACACTTACATTATTAGGTATATTCGGATCTGCATTTAATTGCAACAGAAATTGAACAATATCTATGTGTCCATGATATGAAGCCCAATATATACTAGTCCACTTGTCCTACATGTAATGATAATAGTAATAGTATAATTATTCATCAATATATCAATAGTACAATCATTATACACACACATACACTGATACATATGTACTTACATGTATATTACTATATTGATAAGTAACAATATTAATGATATGTATTATAATATTTGTGACCTAGCTTAGAAAAACCACATATGTTGTACTAAACATTTGAACCAGCAGTTGCGTATAAACAGTTGCTACATGGTCATTTCGTACATGATCATACCAATCATGGTATCAGGGAAGATCAGTCATTAAATATTTGGATTCTAAAGTTGGTAAACATCTTGTACAAAATGGCTGCATAGCAAATGCATATATGCAATTGTTTAAACAAATTTTTTGGGTGGAACATTAAATGTTACACTAAAATGTCTTTCCAAATAATGTCACAATTATACATGTACATGTGAAATATGACGTCACATATTTAATTTATATCTCATTGAGTGATGTTATCATATTATTAGCTAAATAATATGAAGTGACAACAAATAGACTGTACACATAGTGAATAATAAATATATATGATATGGTCTAGGAACCAATAACTACATAAAGAAGAAAGAATGCAACTATGTAAAGCCAGTGTTACATAAAGACACTTGCTGTCAATGACCATATAATGATATGTGTAATTATAATCCTAGCAAGTCAATCAGATTCATAATTTTACAAGTCTTCACGCTTCCAAATATGGATATTACCAGAGTATTATCATTTTTCTAATGTAATTTGGCTTTTTTCATGAGAATTACACATTCCTTCCTCCTTTGTGAAGCTATAGGCTCTTATATACTGACTTCAAATGTTTATAAAGCTAGTTACTACTGTATTAACTAAATTGTCATTGGAAAATATTCTTTGAAATTGTACTACAATATCAGCTTGAAAAATGGCTCTAATACAATGTGAAGGGTCATTAATGAAAGAATTGACCACACCCCAACAATTAAATGAACAATCGGTGAATATTTATCACATATTGTACGTCACATCCAAACATTACAACAAATCTACAAGTTGTACTTGATTATAAAATATTAATACAATCTAATACTATATTTTTTTTATTAAAATGCAGTACTGTAATCCAGATGACCACAAGTGTGCAGATAAAACAAAAGTAGCTAGGATATCAGATAAACTTGCCGCATTAACTCCAATAATGACTTTGTGAAAGTTAATAAACATTCAAGCCCCACCCCTTAGCAATAGAGTGAGCTATTTATAATATATGCTGTGTCCATTCATTCATATATCTCAAATGTTATATATAAAATGTTTTAACTACATGATTAAACTTTGATAAAGACTTTGCAACACATACATATTAATTTATACTAGGTTGATTTAAAGGATATATTGTAATTATTATTATATTAATTATAACACTTGTATATCATATATGTAAATAATTATAATGATTTGATAATGACAAGAATTCTTATCATAAGACAATATCATTTCTGAATAGTACTATATTGTGACACACTTACATACCTCATCATCTTGAGCATTGACATTTGCTCCTTTTTGTATGGCTAGTTTCATATCATCTAGTCGTCCACGTATGGCAGACCGTATCAGTTCATTATCCTAACAAAGATATCAAAGTTAATAAATGTAATATTACCCATAAACAAGATCATATACAACATAGTTTATAATACAGTAGACATAATATTATAGAAGACATACTATAACAAGAGTACTAATATAGTACATTGTACTAAGTATATGGACATGACCTATATACAAACTATAGGGTCAAGTACATACGTTACTTATATTAGATCAGATAACCTAAAGTAATCCACCAGGTCATGTTTAGTTTAGATAGAGGAATATCTTGAATCTGGTAGGATTACTGAGTGGATTGGACAAAGGTGACCACTCTTATTAAGTGTTACTAAATGAATTCTTTATTTTAGTATATTTAGTATACTTTATAAGTACTTACCAATCTCCTTTGATCCATTGCAAAACTGATAGCAAAATAAAGGACCACACCCAAGTTATAAAGGCGTGGTTATGACGTAATGGGTGTGGTGTTATGAATAGTATCTGCTGATCGTGTCGTAAGCGAATCTCTCAAGCTTCTGAACTATCTTCATTATTATACATACACTATTAACTGCTGTAGTATATCTTACTATCTATGATCTAAAGAAACTCTCAGTAATGTGTAAGCAATATGTCAATATCTGGTATTCACTGTGTAACATATTCCTTTACTCAGTGGATAGTTTCCTATACTTCATAATTCCTATTGGTGTGGTTGTATTGGGATTAAAGTGTTGTTTGTTGTGGTGGAGAATACATTATTATCAACAAGTATGATGTCATTATAATTTTGTCTGTTAATTTATATAACCCTTACAGAGAAGACAAGCTCAACATGCCATGCAGGCCCAGATTAGACAAATAGTAATTATAAGGTGACAAAATGTTGAGTTAGTTCTATTGATAGCAATGTATAGAATTATTAACCCTTATGGTCATCGAAGTGGGTGAGGGTTTATTACTTATTTTACATCTCTGTCTCAATGTGTCTGCTGTCTATTCTAAAAGCACATACAATGTGGCAGAGTTTATCACTCCTAAGAAATTACTATATTTACAATACACAATTATCTACATTTTCAACATAGGACTTTTTTCTAAAAATGCTTCCTTCTCAAGTTATTTGAATATTTGTTGTCTTTTTCAGATAGGATCTCATGGCCACACCCATTTTATGAAATATTATGATTATAATTGTCACATGATCATTATATTATACACTAGCAGTGATTATAATAATACATTGTATTACATGTTACTAGATAGAGCTCAAACAAGAACAGATGGACTGATTACTGAAATCTACCTTACAAGGATAGTTACAAGAACATCTTATGATAGTCATCATATTATATCATCTCTTGTTTTTCCATCAGGTCAGTTTGGACAACCCCATCTGACAATTTCATGTCATTTTATTGTTATAACTCCAAATGATCATTTACAATGTGGATGGATGTGGTTATCAGTTAACATCTTATTATGTCACTATCTTATGATGAAGTTATAAATGGTCAAGATAGATCTATAAAAGTTGTGAAAGTGTCAAGATCTAGTAAAGTAGGTGTCCCACATCCAGAATAATTTAGTCTTACTATTCCTAAAGCTGACGGTGATGATGATGACGTCTTCATACATTTCCATAGGAACCTCAAAATGATAAACAAATAGTAAGTGAAGTAGCTACCCAAACTCCACCCACCTCATGTCATTGACTTATCAATATTCCAAATAACATACTGTATACCAGCAACCGCTAAAATTTAGCGAATTTCAAAAATCGCCAAATTAAATAACAATAATTTAGCACGTAGTTGCCATGCACACACTTTTGTACACATGATAGCATCTAACAACAAAATCAAACCATCAAAACTGAACTCCATTTTATATTATTAAAATGGATATGGCAGCAAGCCATGTGCTAAATTTATGAAATTTAATCTCACCAATTAAAAAATTTTACAATTTTGCCAAATTATATCGTTGCTAATAATTCCCAGTATATGGTCATCTGTATACTATGAAAGTGACTTTGTAAATGATTGTGATGACAATGTATCCTACATTACTGTTGATATATAAGACTAACTGATCTGTCATTCAATACTATGTAGTGTACACAGTCAACACTTCATTTATTCATTCAGAAAAGATGAGGTTAACTACCTTATACTAAACTCCTCTGTTCATAATATGTAGTGTTTATTCCTGTTAAAAGTTTAAATTATGGCTCATGTACATATCTACGTACCTTTGATATGTAAGTTTTGTTAACGTGATCATGATATAAACAATTCACTTATCATTCTAGTAATACATAGGGTCAGACCTATGCATGTTTTGGAAATGAGGCTTCATTTTCTACACGTATAATAATGTCACTAAACATTACATAATGTGGTCGGAATACATACATACATTAGTCTGTTTGATAAAACCTCTGTTACAATCACAGTGTCTAATCATTAAAGTAACATGTGTTACTGTTACAATCAATACAGGTCATCTACAGTACATGACTACATGTTCTATTACATTCTCTATTATAGAGAAATATATTAGAATATACTAAGAGAGATCCAGTCAAAGTACAACAACTTCAGACCAGGTGAGATAAGACCAGACCAACTCTGATAAACTTACTATGTACATTTACGTTAAATAAACTTTGTCCCTCCTCTCTGGTAATGACTATTTTGAATGCATGTAAATATCATAGGTTATTATTAACTTTAAAGACATAGTAACTGGAAGTGAACTGACTGATGTAAGACTAGAAAGAAAATGATATAGGATCTCCAATTGGGTACTATGAAGACATTACTGTCAATAATATTGTAACACTATAATACACCCACTGTAGGGTACACTTTACATTTATAAATATCAATAGTATGGTCTCTATTGTTCGATCGAACTTAACATCTCCAGTGTTAAACTTCATCATTTTACCTTAAAGTCAGTGTACAAGTACAACCAACATCAGAAACCCATAGTCTCACATAAATGCTATGGGGTCTCACTCACATGAATCCTATATATTAACACACTTTCGGACAATATTGTTACGCAATGAAGTACCACTGTACTAACATAAGTAATACTTAGAACAAAATATTTTTAGTATATAAGCCTCTTTGCATTTGGCATTTAAAATTACAGAAATAACACACTATATCATACAGTTGTTATCATTCTAACAGTACATGATTGCATATACTAATATATGTAATATACAACTATGTACTGTACATCTTAAAATTTAATTAAAGCTATACACATCAGCACTGGCTTCCTCTTAACAAAGCCCTAATTAGGAAGGTGATAAATGGCTTCTGTTTTTGAAGACTAGCATTTATAGAGCAGTGAATATGTTATCATAGAGCAGTAAACATGTTAGGAAGGTGATAAATGGCTTCTTTATTGTGGACTAGCATTTATAGAGCAGTAAACATGTTATTATAGAGTGACATGACAATTGGTTAAAACAATTGGTTTTCAAACAAAGTCAAGCAATGCTGATACAACACTTATAATCTTGTGCAGTATCTTACCACATTGCCTCAAATAAAGGTCTGGACCTCTATTTGATATCACTGTCATCTATTGCGTCAAGTATTATAATGTATGAATACATATTGTCTTCTTCTATAAAATTTAATTTTATCATTGACAGCTTCATTTATCATTCATGTCAGTACATATTACTTTACATTAAATAATAATGATACAAATGGCAACAACTACACATATACATACCGCTCCCAACATAGTGTAATAGGTACATGTATGTACTTAGTACTGGCATAAATAATAGCATAACATTATAGATGCAAGCAGTTAAGTAACTATATCTCAGTGGCTTCATTCACATGTTAACACTTTACTATTTTCACACAGTACTAACAGAACCTGCACTAAAAGAGAGTAAGAGTTCACACTGAAAGTATACCTTTTATTGCTAACATAAACTATAAAATTGCATTGCAATGAGCCAGTTTGGTACAAATATCACTAAAGAAGTACAATGACGTTATAAAGCTAAAAATAATATTAAAAGTAGTCATTGTGTCATCATTAAGTTAGTGGAAAGGAGAGGATAAAGATGTCATTGTCTTAAAGTAGCTTAATCTGTAGCATTTTTACACAATAATCTTGTATTCACAATTAGTGCTAGTTATTAGTCAATGAGTGTTTTAGTTAGACTTCAAAATATGTGGATTCATTTTATTAACTATTAAAGTATACTTATTACTCTATGATATCCTATATACATAAAAAAATGTTAAATACAGACAAATGTACTAATCAATACATGGCATAATTCTTTCAAGTAAATCTATGTCACTAACTTATTATCATAATTATGCTTAATTTTCTATAGTATACAATTAACATCATTCATTACAATGGCTAATACTTAATTCTCTCTAGTATGGTCTTTGATATCCAAGAAGACCTCAGTACTACACACAGTCATGTATATTAGACTAATAGAAATGATGTTTAATAGATATAACATATTATGATACATCTGTCACTCTATAATTACACTTAACTGACAACTTGATCATTTACAAGATTTTAATTTTGTCATTTGACTGGTTAAACCATTCACTAGTCTAATAGTCACAATATATATATCACCACAAGTTTCCTCATGTTATTTAGAATATGGAAGTTTTTGATTATTAACAAGAAATGCATTAAGTAAAATTCCAAAGTACAAAATATTCCCTTGGTTATATACAGTAACCACAGTGTTCTATCATACTAACAAGATATAAGTACATATACTAACATCAATAATATAAAACTATTATATGTGAACATTATCATAAACAACAGGACATGTTTAATGGTTACACTTCACTAACTAATAAGACTATTCTGTTCTTTGAGGACTAGTGCTTCCAGAAATATTGATATTCTGTGAAGTTATTGGAAAGAAAATTATTCGAGGCACAATATAATATTATGATCTAACATTTGTGATCATGAGCTGATCAAAATATCATGACTTCACTGTATCCATATACATGTATATGAGCTTTACAAATGTGTATGTGTGTGCTGCACATACTAAAGCAGCACTAGTAAGTCATAGTCCACATTTACATATAATAATGCAACAAGACATAATAATCACAAATTTACTACTTTGTATTGTACTTTGTCATACCTGAATTGTCAACTACATCACATCAGTAATAGTTGTTCACTAATCCTGGTAAACCAGATGTTACATTATCAAACTACCATATCATTCTAATGAATAATATATATTAACATTAATAACTGTACATATAATTATGAATATACTATGAACAACCTATGTAGAATAAATTATTTTAATTATTAACATAACACCATTTAATTGTTTCAATAATAATCAGTATAACAACAAAGCAAATACATGTACATGTACATACGTATCTCATTTAAAGGTGAATATCAGACTTTATATCATGCATTTAAATAAGTGTATATGTATTCTATTATAATGTACATGTACATTATAAAGTGGTCACTTTGTCTGACATTACTTTGGTCACTTTGGTATAGCCAACTACATTTCCACTTCCTCGAGTGAGATACACCTGTATTAGAACAATAGATTAATTTGTCTTTAATACCTATTTGACGTTTCTGGAATCAGACACTAACTTCCTACACAATGTAAAATATAAACCATCTAGAATGACTTCATATATTCATACTTACTAGTATCTGCAATAGTATCTGATGTAGTGACATGTAGTGACATGTAGAAGACATGTTAACATGCAGCCAATATTTGATTGGTGTCTGGATGCTGAAGACTACTTGGCTTATATTTAACCTAATCATTTCATGGAGCAAAAAATGGTCAGTTACATTGTTGGGCATGAGAGACAAACTTCACAAGGAGCCATCTCTTAAATTGAGAATCAATGAGGTGTTTCCAGTGATCTAACTTGAATTGTGTTCCTGATTTTGGTTGTATATTATAGGTATGTTATTTCAATTCTGTATAATCCCCTTTTGTTGATATATGAAATAGTAATTGGAATGCCCACCTTCACTTCCATACTCATCAACTGGTTTGCTGTGGAATTTTTAAATCTGTGTACAAGAGGAAAGCAGTCCTACAAATCTAATATATATATTCTGTTAGTCAACTGTTAAAATCAATGCATACATTACTTTAATACATTCATGTATTAAATGTGTATTTTTTTTCTGTCTTTAGCTAATATGCTCGGTGTTGATTCATTACAGAAATAGATGTGTTGGCCAAAGCATTGATTATCCAATGTTTGACATTGACTCCTATTAGAATCATAATGGTTTAATGAGAATGCATGGCTACAAAGACCACTTCTATAGGAACCACACCCATATTCAGTATCAAATAATTAAGTAATGTTTTCTTCTTTAGTTCTGTTTACTGCTTTATAAAGTAGTATAACCTTGAATGATAAAATGACAATTGAATAAATGGGCTACAATAGTAATAGATTGACTAATTCTTTGTACTACAGTACTAGTGTCAACATAATTATTTATAAACAATGAGTAATATAATTATGGTATGACTGAATATTTAATTTCATTGTGCTCACTTTCAGCATTCTCTAATTACTCTCTCATCCTAATAGCTTTCACTGTATCCCTCTCTAAAATTGTGCTATAGTGTTCCATAACTATACAAGTTTAGGAATTGTACAATATGTGTCAGTTTTATTTTGTATATTATTACATGGTGCTTCATTTAGATCTGTGGGATGCTGCTCAATTTTTCTTACAAAGAGGTATGACTATGTTTCATTAATGTAGGTTCTATTTTTGTAGTATCTTCAGTAGCTCAACAATACCACAGATGATATTCAGAGAGATCTACTTTGTCACCTTCAAAATATTATATTTGATTATTAAATTGTTAGTAAAATCAAAGGTGGTAATAAACCAACAAACATATTATAGCTTGAGTAATTGTTATCTTCATCAAAGGAGAGTTCTTTTTTAAGAAGAATTATTTGGAAAAAGATTTTTTATATGTTTGGTCTCTTGGACGAAATGTTCTGCTAATAATTAGGTTGTTAAAAAGCTAGTGGTGTGTACTTCATCAAAGGCTAGATTAAGGAAGATAATGACTACAGGAATTTTTTATCACATAGCTATGTGTGGTAATAGGGTAGTTTATTGAGGCAATGTATGACGTCATTGTCATCAGAACAAGGTAAACAATTATATTATTAGAAAACATGGCCAAAAAATTGTTTCGTAGACGAAAGTCTTTTGGCAAAATTTAACAACTTTTATTGCCTGTAGTATAAACTAAACTGAACTAAACCTTGTATAACTATTTTTAACTGATATCCCACATAACTTAGCAGTATTAACAACATTTTAATTAAATTGGTAGTAACATAATAACTAAATGTGTTGACTACTGACTACTAACATTGTCTTTACCTTACTTCCATAGAGTGTGCAGTATTACAGATTGCTATAACAATGTTTATGTAAATGAAATAACATACAATGGCTAGCAAGATTTCATACAAGGTTTGATTAGATCTGTTTAGAAGATATACCTATCAGAAAGATGTGACTATCATGTTCTTTGTTGACTAAGTCAACAGTTTCATGTATTGGGTACTATTATAAAAATTTGAGAAATAAATACAATTAAAAGAATATGGAAGATAGTTTTATATTTCCCTTATCATATTTAATGTTTATGGAGTGGCAGAGACCATTTGTGATAGCTGAAAGCAGTCATTTCCCCCAAAATAAAGTTAATATTTTAGCAACATACATAGGCTTAAATGGAAGTTGCATATATAGTATTACAATTGGAGACATAAAGGAAAGCTCTAAGCTATAAAATATATCATTGTGTAAAAATAAGATTGTACTTCTTTCAAAGAGGAAAGTTAATGTATTGAAAATGATCATGAACAGAAATAACTATTTATAATGAACAGAGCACATGATAAAGGAAGGTTCTTTAAAACAATTAAACTTTTGCAGAGAAGTAACAGGTACATCATTAAATGCATTATCTAAGTGATATCCAATCAAATATTGTATGATTTTATTGAGATATACATGTGGCTGGAATATTGTAAAATAATCTGCTTTTGGACAATGGTATCAGCAAAAATGAAGTGTTCAATCTTTTATCAAGCAATACGGCTACAATCAGGATATTCTAAGGATAACATTTACTTTAGTATTCTATTTTATTTACAGTTGTTTCCTGTTTCCCATTTTTGAAGCAGAGACTCATGTTAGGCACTTTTTCATGTCTCCAGACATATATGGTTTATGTGGATACTGGATACTAGTCCCAATTGATATACTCATCTTCACTAGTATCCATCAATGTTTAGAATTAAAGAAAGGATTGGAGAAAGTATTTCCTGAATATAGGTGAAATAGTACTTTTGCTAGGTTTACATCAATCACTCATAATGGCAACAGTAAAATTAATGACTTCATTCCCTCCAATTAGGAATGAGTTACCAGGTTATTAAAAACCTCCATAAGGTATGTAAGCTGATAATTAATAAACACTTCCTGTTTTGTAATAACTTCATCCAATAAAAATGTTACTTTACTATATATATTTCAGCCACATGTCTCAATATAATTATACTATAGCATTTTACATTATATATCAGAGAGACTGTGAACACTATTTGGGCATAAGAATAACGTTTTTTAATAAAGAAGCACAAATTCAAACAATTAATAAATTATATGAAAAAATTATACATTACATTTTAAAGGAATTAAAACAAAAGTGTAAACATTCTTCTATAATAAGCAAAATTACATATTTAAAACTACTAATAAACATAATCAGTAGTTAGTTCATGTAATTATGAATAATGACATTATCTGGAAGAAAGGTAATATAATTCATTCACTAGTTTTGGAAAGACACATATCCAGAATACATTTGGCGATAGAAGGCTCATGAACTGGAGGTAAATCCACTGCTGTTATTATAGTATGCCAAGTAATGTCAGTAGGTCGTTTGTCTAGCCAAACCTGGATAACATCTGCAAGTCTGTCAGCATTACGATTCCTTTGGTCTAGTATATTCTCCAGATCTCCATGGCTAATTCTCAAGGCATGTCCTATCTGTCTCCATTTATATTCAATGGGTGATAGTAAATGAATAAGATCCAGTTTGTCTTCTATAATTATAAAGACACATCATCAATATATATTGCTAAAATCTATAAGTTAATAAGGATAGAGATGTAGGGAAATACTGTATGCATTAGTTGAAGATACAAAGCCTTACCAATATTAACAGGAACACAAACATTTTTCTCATGTTGAACAAGTAGTCCACTATCAGTAATGTCTGTAATAAAAGTAAAAAAAATACAGTTACAGTTTCATAATGTAAAAAATGGATGTATTAGTTTATGTTCATTATATTTTACAAATTTGATATTACTCATACCTGAAGTGACTAGTTTTTGACTAGCCAATGAATGATCTTTATTCAAATTGTCTTTGTCTATTGAAAATAAAATGTTGATAAATTACTGCAATACAACGTTGTATATATAGCAATAATTATAATCACTGTTTTTAGTGTTTAGGAAATTATAACTAAATACTTTTTGTGTTTATAAAGTAGAGAAACATAAACAAACAACATAACTTGTTTTATGTATTAAAAATGAAAATATAGTAATAATAGAGTGAAATTTAGAGTTAATAATTGATTTCATCTACAGAGTATAGATCAAAAGTGGATTGTACATATGGTAGCAAATATTTTGAATGAAATGTTTATAAATCCTACCAGGATCTTTTGTATTCTTTTCTAGATCTACATGTTTAGCTACAACTTGTGAAGCAGCACCAGTAGTGTCTGCAATGAAAGTAATACTAACAGTAAAAATGACATGTTTAGATATTTAACAATAAAGACATTTTGTAGGAAATGAAACATTAATACTTAAAAATTCATTGTATTAAAAGAAAAATTCAGCTACAGTTTTTAAAAAAATTCAAACTTCATAGAGCAATAGATTAATACATTATTGCATTAAAATCACTGGTAAGTGCACATTTATATGTTCAGATAAACAAATGTAAATTTTAATATTACCATTTTGTGACTCTATTTTTTGAGCAATATCAAGGTGACCCATATCTTTTAGAGCTTCAATAAATTTTGCCCTAGTTGCTATCCCTCCATCTAACCATGTCATTAACATGTCTTTACGAGCAGGTCCAGACTGATGATGGTTGTTCTTTTTGATTTCCTTCAGTACTACATTCTTAATACCCAAATACACTCCCAACATTTCCTAATCTTCAATTTCTTTTGCAAACCTTATTAGGGCAACAAGGTGACATTCATCTATAGATAATATACAAAATTGTCTTGCTAGGATTCTTATTATAATATGTCACTTACTAAGAGGTCCATCTGGTAGATTTGAGCTCACTGGGATAATTACTGATTCAGCCTCTAATAAAAAGGTGAAATTTATAGATACTATTATGTTGTTTAATACTATATAGTACTCTGTATATATGTCATCCCTACCTAATTTTACACTCATAACATTGCTTATTTTCAGAGCTGGTTCATCCACAGATACTGCTAGTAAAAGTTAAAGATCATTTTATTTAAATATATGGTAAATACATACCAATTAGATCAGTTGATTTGTCACCAGAAATGACAGGGCAAGGATCTATATTAGGATAAATATATGTCAACATCAGAAAAATATGAGGTAATATTTTAAACTCACCAATTAGCCAACAGGTTTGTCTTTCATCAATTAATTCAAGTGTTGGGAGCTGTTTTTCAATACTACATCTTATTAAAGGTGGATCATCATCCCATGATATAATAACTGGATGTAACTTGTATCCACTTTCACTGTGATCTTGTTTACAAGGGACAGATACTTCAGCTTTGAGTACCCCTTCATCATATGCCAATATATCAGCACAAGATGATATAGCTTCACAGATAACTTTGCGCAATTTAAAGCAATTTTTAGTTACACCATTGTAGTAGACCTCAATCCAATAGAATCGATCAACTAATAAGACAGAACCAAATAAATCTTCAGAATAAAGTAAAACAGCATAACGAAACTGTCTTGGAAATGCAATTGAACAACTATCTATATCAAATTGTGGACGTTCTGTTCTGTCAACAAGAGCAACTACAACAGCTGGAAACACACCCTAAAAATGGAGAATGATGTTATTTTTTATTAATTATCAAAACAAATATGCAGAAATTACACTAATTTGCAAGAGAATACTTTTAACACTAACAAAATCAAAGATTGTTGAGTTGTAGAACAGTTACATTACTTACCTGAGGAACGACTTTACTTCTGAATGTAATAATCATTGGATCACATTTTCTTTGAAAAAGAACTATGTCTTTCTCTTCTGCTTGTTTAGGTGGTAATACTACTGGTATAAAATAGCGCTTAACGCCATCAGTTGTCGAGAGTGGAGTAATAATATGCAGATAACGAAGCAACATTAAAAAGGCATGCTTTGTAAAAAGAGAAGAAACAAATGGTAGGCAAACTTTATCAAGTAAAGATTCATCGAATACTCCAAATTCTTGAAATGCTCTCTGAGTGTCTGGTGTTATAGACTTACCCTCGAGTAAAATATCCTCTAAGGAGTCTACAAATGACACACGTATCAATGCTGAGAGTAGGTCAAGGAGATATTGAGGATTACTAAATATTACGTTACGAAGAACAATTGGAAAATACAGAAACAAGGCCATGGTATGTAAGTGGGATAAAGAATTCAGGACATCATTTCCATCCATGCCAAGACTACCTCAAATACCATGACAAGATTCTAATGAAATTATTCCATGATCCTCCTGTGACGCTTCCTCTTTCAAACGCAATTCAAACATGTACCAACGTACTGGTATAGGTGCAGCGATGCCAATTTCCTTCTGATAGGACATAATATGCTGTCGAAGAGAAGATGATATTTTCTTTCGATTCCACCAGCAAAGACTATCAACAGGAAATATGAGCTTTTTTGGATCCTCATTAGAAAAAATAAAATGATCATGAAACTCACTAAGAGTAGACAGTAGCTGCTCATTCTTAAATTCTAATGGCTCATACAATTCTTTTTTCTTGCGCTTAATTTTGTCATAGCAAGTGCCAATGATCATAAAAAGTGGTAAGCTTTTCTTTCCTTTTGCAACAATAGCACTTTTAGAAGAAACTATTGAACATACAAAATGCTCTATCAGCTCTAGGTTGGTCATCCGTAACTCACTGGGTTGATTGAGCAACTTACCATTCTGTGAGTAGCAAAACTGAGGCTTTTCAAAAAGGCTTTCTGTTAACTTTGTACAGATTATATTTATGGTATTGCCACGAATATATGCTCGTGATACATCAGCAAATTGTGGCTGACCACCACTATCAAGAACATTTATCCAAGTAGCTTTGTGGCAATTTTGTACTTTTTTTTGCTTTGCTAAAACTTTTGTTAATTCTCTAGAATATCGATCGGATTTTATCTCTGTAGTGGAAGATGATAGCTCTTTAGATGGGCTGGCACTAGAAACTGCAGGTCTTGTAGCTTTATCAGATGAAACTGTTGTGTTGATTGAAGTTACATGAAAGGTTTTCTTCTCTGTTTGTTTTGGTTTTATAGTTGTATCGATATCAGAATCCAACTCATTCAAGTCTTTTTCTGATATTGTTGATGTTACTGCAGTAGGCAATGGTACAGCAGCATTGTAACGTTTTACATTTTGCTTTGCCGACCCAGTCATACTAGTTTCACCAAGAGTGAATTTTTGAGGTGATTCTGCAGATAACGTTTTACCACTAGCATCTTCTGAAATAGGATCATCAGTTTCTTGTTGTGAATCTTGCTCTAGTGCATGAATTGCATCTGAAAGCATCCTTAGTAAGTCGAGACTGGTAACCTTTTCCCATATCTTTCCTTCATTGCGTCCAGCCACCCTCTCTAATGCTCGTATAGGTCTTGTTGCTAATGCTGTACTGTTGTGAAATCTAGGTGCACTCCAGTTGAACAGAAGTGACTTGAATGCTGTTTTACCAACACAAGGTGGTCCCATAAGAACAAGTCTCATGTTAGTCAATTGAACATTGCCTTTGTGGAGACCACGTTTGAAAAGTCGTTGCAATGCTGTAATAAAAATACAAAAGAACATGGTATT
The DNA here is from genome assembly GCA_963693285.1 of Xestospongia muta. NCBI lineage: Eukaryota > Metazoa > Porifera > Demospongiae > Haplosclerida > Petrosiidae > Xestospongia > Xestospongia muta. Next base: position 3,767,721 of record OY848922.1, read on the forward strand.
AATGCTTGAATAAACTATTGTATTATTAAAATGATATTATATTAATCATATTAATAATTCAATATTATATGCGATCTTTTAATGGATTATTTAATATATATTTATCTCAAGATTGGAGACTCTGCATAAATAAATTACTGAATATTAGCCAATAGAGAAGAGTGCATGAAGAATTAAAAGAACCACAGTACTGCTTGTTACATAAGAAACCTCCACAAATTATGTTTCAAATTTTTGATTATAATAGCTAAATTTCTTAATTGCCGTAACTATAAATTCTATAATTTTAGTAATAGTCATGAATCTATTGGTATGATCATGTCTACTTATTTCATATATTTATTTTATTGCTGTTTGGCATTTAGTTAAGATATAAAAGAAATTAACATTATGTTGTAACTACTAATACATATTACTGCTAATGAGTTTAATTTATTTTAAAATTTAGCATAAGTGACTGCAGTATTGCAGCTGCTGTAAAAACATTATCTTAGAATTACTTAATAATTACATTATTCTAACTATGATGCTGCAAGTAATGACTCTTAAGATATTGTAATGTAACTAAAACAATAAAAAGAAGTATATAGGAAAGCTTAAAAATTATAAACTATTTAGAAAACTACAATAATATAAACTATACAAAGATAATAAAATTACTGTGATATATATACTTGTTTTATCAAGTTATCAAATACATACCTTCATCTATTATCAGCTTTGCAATGTCTCAATAGCCTCTACTGTGAGCTAATTCAGCTGGAGTTTTACCATCCTGAGTAAAGAATGAATGTAATAATTAATAGAAAGGCAAACAGTATGTGTAAATGACATATATATATATATATATATATATATATATATATATATATATATATATATATACTTGCTTGACTCAGTTTCAGTTGTAATCAACTAACTAAATAGAAACCTTTGAAAACTTGTCGATGATCTGTTTCAAGTTTATGGAATTATCTCAATTGTGGTTGGTAAAGGAAGAACATCATTAATTCTCATTTAAATTGTATATCAAAGGAAGGCTGATGGCAGATTCCTTCTTAATGATATTATTATAAACTTTAATACTATTCTTAATAGGAATAATCTTTTAAGTCAGCCAAAAACTATCCAACCACAACATCATTGCAAACATTACTGAGGACATTTAATAAAAATTGTACAACACATAATATTTTCTCCTTCTTTGGTAATTCTGATACAACAAATATAACTATTCTAATAATAACTACCAGCTTATATTTTTTTCCTTTTTTTCACTGCTAAAACTAGAAACTAGTAACCTATCTTAATACTAAAATCAATCAATGTAGCTATTCTGTTGCCAATTAAATGTATGGCTCCCATTCACAAGGTTGTGACAGTCATTTTAACTGCAGTTATGATAATGAAATATTGACAAAATCAGACTTATTAGACTCTTGTCTATATTTAATGAATCAAATGAGGTTGACAAAAAGGTGTAATATGACTAACAATCAACTATTTCATGGAAAAGAAATGTTGGTAGTTTATTATTATATTGTTGAAGTACAATTTTAGAAGTTCATTCAAACTGTTCATGATTAGGATAAATATATTCATATAATTACCAATTGTGATGGTAGTAACTTATAAAAGTTCATTTGTTGGTCTTAGAAGCCTACGTCATACAAAACAATAAAAATAAAATAATATGATATGGACATGTCCTTTTATTTATACATATAAATGAAAGGATCCAAAAAGTTGTAATTTCAAAATGAGAAAACTTGTCAAGCTAATGGTTTCATACAAATAATTGGTACACAGATATTTGTATAAATCTTTGTATTTGTAACGAAGTCTCCCATGGAGCAGGTTTCATTTGGACTATGCAGGAACGTTTATGGGAAGAATGTGTTTTTAACCTAATAGATGGGATCAAAATGATATCTGATGCTAGTTTGTTACTCATGGTCTTCTGAAGAGGTGGTGTCTGTTAATGGTAGTGTGTTCACAAGTGCTAAGTTCAAGGAGTTACTAGTTCATTGTGTCATCTGGCATCATATGAAGTCAAAAAATACATAGCTTAAAACAATGTATGATGAAGTTACAGTATGGTTCCTGGTGACCAAATTATCAAAAGTTTTGCTTTCTTTTAACTTGACTATATGATTTAGTTCAGAACTTGTTGAAATAGCTGTAAACATTTTTGTGCCTTGCCACCGAGCAATTACTAAGTTTCCACTCTGAAGTACCGTAGTTCTCCGAGTAAGCGCCCATGGGTGCTTACAGTTCATTTGGAATTTGAAAGGGGTGGGTGCTTACACGGGATTTTTCAAAACAGCTTCTAGTAACCGCCCACTTATGAAAATTAATTAATTAATAACGTGAATATTCCGTATGTATGATGTAGAAGTAAATGGTGTCGAGAACTCACAAGGAGCGCAATATATCTCCTATAGCAAAGTATGGAGTAGACAGAAAGCATTTTAGATAATAGGATAAGGAGTTTGACAAGCTTCGAATTGCAATAATAATATGCTGTACATTCAAGGACAAAAGGAGAAGATCCTCCATTGAGCAAGGTGGTTTAGAAGTGCTTTGTGAGCTGACCTTTTGAATTCCAAACAGAACAAAAGACAACGAAACTATAATGTCTAAACTTAGAAAATTGCTAGCCTAACTTTTTTCTTTGCTCAACACATAATAATAACCACAATAACTACAAATCTAAGAGGGTGGGATGGGGGAGGGCGCTTGCACGGGGAATTGACATTTCCTTTAAGTACAAAAATAAGGGGGTGGGCGCTTACATAGAGGTGGGCGCTTGCTCGGGGAACTAGGGTACCTTGGACTCTCCTCTTTCTTTGAAAACTTTTTAACCTTTGTTTGAATTGCCACATCATCTTTTTGATTTGCTGGTTTCTTCTCGTATTGTGCGTTTTTATAGACGTCTATGGATACTGGAAGTAGTTTAATACGATATTTAAGGTCTGTATTCAAGAAGTAAGTTTTCAATAGACAGCGGTTACACCTTCCATCAAGTGAAATGAGGGAGTAGGTAAGTTACATCGTAATTATGAGAATAGTTGTTTTATAAATGGTTGTCAAAGCTTAGCTGTGATTCTAGACATGTATATACAGTATATATATTATGTATATTATGTGTTGTAGTTATATTGTGTGCCAGTTTTCTCATATAAGCTTCATCAAGCATAGATAGGCTATCATGTTTACAAGTCAATATGGAGTCCAGTTATAGGGGAGACACTTTCAACAAAGAAGGAACACAACAATCTTCACGATAGATTTACTGTTGCTGTGATGTAGGGCAAATTGATAGTTGGTCATATCCTAAAAGAAATTTCAAAGATAAGTTGGTTCTTTCTTCACAAAGGAGGAATGATACCCTGTATAGTCAAGGACAAAAGGAGAAGATCCTTCATTGAGCAAGGTGGTTTAGAAGTGCCTTGTGAGCTAACCTTTTCAATTCCAAACAGAACAAAAGAAGGAAAATTTAATGTCTAAACTTGGAAAATTGCTAGCCTAACTTATTTCTCATTGCTCAAAACATGATAAAAACCACAGTAACCACAAATCTAAGAGGGTGAGATGGGGATGGGCGCTTACATGGGAATTGACATTTTTTTAAAGGAACAATAGATATATAATACTACAGAACTGACGATGTGATAGCTGATATGCTAACAAAGGGATTGTATGCTGAACGATTTGAGAAACTCAGAGATATGGCTGGAGTCAAAGAATTTCATCTGATCCATAGTAAGAAGGAGTGTCGAAAGTCACTTTTAGTATCAGACTCAGACTATTTACAATAATTGCATAGAGGTCAGTTTATTTGTAACCATGATTAAAAAGAATGTGGTCTCTTTCAAGTCGCATGTGTTTATATAGAACTTTCTAGTTGATTTTGTTTTTTATGTTTTGAGTTACTGTGTTTTGTACTGTTGGTCAGATTGAGTTGATTGTTTTGTTGATTGTAAAAGCTCTAAATCTATCAAATATTTGAAAAACGGCCAAAATTTTGTCTTGTCATACTAAGTGCCAATAAATCTGATAATCATAAAATGTGTGACACTTGTCTATGAATGTAATTATCTTATATGTATATTTAAGTTTTCTGGCCATATCCAACAAAGCTCTGATCATGGTTTAGTAGCAATGATATGGGAACAAACTTTTTCCAAGCATTGAAGAAACTTATTTACCCAGCTTTGTGTTTGTTGATGGTCATTATCGTGAATTAATCATTCCATCCTGCTCTTTTGTCATGTGAGTGGGTAGAATTAGTACAACTATTCTTTTATAACCAGGAATTCTCCATGTTATAATTATGCATTAATATCAGCATATTTTTTTATGAATGTGACATTATGTTTTAACTCTTCAGTGATATTTGTGTTATTAGAAAAGTGATTAGCATTACCATGAACTCTTGCACTTAATCCATAATTGAGGTAGCTTAACCTAATAGTGCTCAATCTCTTTGTAATAATGCTGTGCAAAAAGAGAAAAGCTGTCCTACCTATGTATAAGATATATTCTGTTAGTCAACTGTTTAGATCCATATATACTTTACCTTAATACCTTATATATGAACTATGTTCCTTTTTTTATCATTAAGTTGATGTCCTCTGTGTTGAATTATTGCAGACATTGATATGTGGGGCATCACATTGAAAATCCAGTGCTTGACATTGACTCCTAGTAGATTTGTAATAGTATAAATAGATTGGACTACTGCAATGACCATTTCTATAGAAACCACACCCACATCCAGCTTAAAATAAGTAAGCAATTTACTCTATAATTCTGTTTACTGCTCTATTATCTAGTGTAGCCTTTACTAAAAAACCACGATGATATAAATGGCCTAAAATAGCAATAGATTGACTAACCTTGTTCTCTAATGTCAACACATTCATAAACAAGAGCTACTGTTTATGGTATGATTGAGTATTTAATTTCATTGTGTTTACTTTCAGCACTCTCTAATAACTCTCCCAAACTAATAGCTCTCGCTATATCCCCCCTCTCTAAATGAGCGCTATGTTCCATAGCTATACAAAGTATAGGAATTGTATAATATTTGTCTGTTCTATTTTGTATATCATTAGATGATGCATAATTTAGATCTGTGGGATGCTATTCAATTTCTCTTACAAAGAGATATGACTATGTTTTACATGTATTAATGAAGGTTGTATTTTCTATAGTTTCTTCATTTTCCTCAACAATAGCACTACCAAAGCCTCCATATGATTGGTGATATTCAGAAAGGTCAACTTTGTTACCTTAAAAAATTAATATTATCATTGATTATGAAATTGTTAGTAAAGTAAAAGTAAAATCAAAAAATGATAAGAAACCAACAAACATATTAGAGTGAGTAATCCATCATCTTCATTGAAGGAATGGTCTTGGTTAACGAAATCTTCCTCAATAAAGGATTCTATCTATGTCTGAAAGTGGTTGTCTTGTTCAATAGTATGTACTGTTGCATATGAAATCCCTAATAATTGGCAAAGGATATCCCATTGATAAACATCTCTAACAGCATGCATTAGACCAGGAAGGTGATGATCATCTACAAAAACAAAATGATATAGGTTTAAATATGGGTATGGTTATCAATTATTTAGACTTAAGATAACTGAAGATTGATATCATATTACATATAATTATACATACATAGCTGTTAGAATGTTTTAACCGGCTCTGATGTAAAATAATCTGTAATTAATTTAAGCAATGTACATTAGAGTGCACCTTGTGTAGAACACCTTATATAATAATCCATCTGGTGAAGAAAAAGAAACAGCAATTGAGTGATAATAAATGTGTAGAACATGGATTAAATATTTCATAGTCAGCTTACTATTTAGCCAACAAACTTGTCTTTTATCAGTTACAACAAAAAGGAGAAACATTCTTATCTTATTTGAGCATTTAACAATGTATCTTCCCTGATCATGTTTCATTTCAATAGTATAAAAACTTAAGACATCCTCAAAATGGTCTTGGTGACATGATAATGTCACAGTAACTTGTTGTGCTTAATGATCATAGATAAGTAGATCTGCAAAGGATAATACAGCTTCCCTAATGACTTTGACATAGTACAGGACAGTTCTTAATATAACATAAAAATACATTTTAACCATTTAAATGCATCTATCAGTACCACTGAGCCAAGAAAATCTTCTGAGTAAAGTCAAACAGTATATCATAATTGTTGGGGAAAATAGTTGAAATTGCTGTCAATAGAAAATAAAGTTTGATATCTCTGTTGAGTAATGCCACCATTAGAGATGTAAATATTCCCTATATCAAAAAGGAATAAGTACATATTCAATGGTACTAAAACTAACCTGTGGAGCTACTTTGTTTTTAAAAGCAAGTATTATATCTGTTAATTGATGAGATGGTAATTAGTACTAGAATAAAGTAGCAACTTCTTGAGTTGCATGCAATAAACAGAGCAACAATGCAAAGATATTAAAGCAGTTTAAAAAATATAGTCTTAGTAAAGTGTGGAAACAAAAGGAAGTCTAAGTTTATAGAGAAGTGACTCTTCAGATATGCCATTAGTACAATATTCATACTCTTTATTCAGTAGTGACATCTGACCATGGAATATATACTTTAGTGTGTATACAAATAAAATTCGTATTAGTGTTGAAAGCAAATCAACAATATATTATGGGTAGTGAAGATGACATCAGGAAGTATTACTGGAAAATAAAGAATAAGGTCATAGAATGTAGATAAGTAATAGACTTTACCACATCATCTCTATAGTCATGCTAAAATTAAATCTTATAGCACAACATGATTCTAATGAGATCATTTCATGCTCTTATTGTGATGCCTCCTCTTTTGCATGTAATTCAAACATATATCAATGTACTGGTTTAGTCATGGAGACACCAACATCCTTTTGAAAGGACATAATACATTCACAAATTGAAGATGATATCTTTTAATGATTGTTCTACAAAGACATTCTATTGGAAATATCACTTCTTCTAATGATTCATTTTAAGAAATGAGGCAATCACAAATTTCACTTAATGAAGCAAGTATGTGGACATTTTTCTTGGGCAAATATTCGAAAAATGGCCAAAATTTTGTCTTTTTGTACTAAGTGCCAATAAATCTGTTAATCATAAAATGTATGACATTTGTCTGTGAATATAATTATCTTATGTGTACTTAAATTTATAATTTATCAGTCTGATTTTAATATATTTGAAGTCATGGAAAAGACCATGACAAGAGCAAATCATGTTATTTGTTTTTGCTATACTAAGCAAGGTTCTGATTGATTTGGTGAAATCATGCAACAAGGATAAAGTAATTCTACCAGTGTGTTTAGGAAATAGAAAGAAGAATTTATTTTCCCAAACAAGGTACAAGAATCAGTCAAAATAGATAACTTGTCCCTTCAGATGTCTAGTCATTGTGTGCATACTTCAATTTACATGTATGATGAGAGAAGGATATGGGAATTCTTTAATCACTTTCTTAAAGGTTAATTTCTGAGAAAGGAAAAATTTTGATTGTGTACATTTGTATAAATTCTACACTCCATGAACTAATAATCAATTTTCTTAATCATCTCAAATGAGAGACATACATTTATAGCAACTCCTAAGTTAGTTCCATCTGACAAATTAACATCATAATAACTATAAATTGTTAACATTTGTTCATGGTAGTAGTAAAATTTGCTCAAATGTATAATACATAAAGCTACCTTTTATTAATATCACATCTATATAATTGTCACAGACGTAAGAACGTAATAACATCATACAAATCAAAACCAATGTTATGGTCAGGCATAACATTTTTACTTAGTTTAAAAATGAAAGAGGTATTTAATTATTATTGAATCAGCGATTCAGTAGTAGTTAATGTTAAAGCTTAAAATTGCTTAGATTTATAGATATTGTAAATTATAGTAGGATATATTTACATAGAGAATAATATACAAACTGTCACTTCTGTTAAATTGTAGTAATTCCAATGGTTAAAAGAGGTATACTTTGGAATGAAAAAAGGGTATTGTCAATACCAAGGACTGTCATTTTTAAAGATTTCCAATTTGTTTGTACTAAGAAGGACTAAAATATATCCTAGCTGCAAAAAAGGTGGACTCCTCCCAAGAACACAAGTACTTGTAGATAGAAATAACTTTGTGACAGGCTAAGTGTATGTTCTTGGCTCAGTTTTAGCTGTAATCAACTAGTTGGTTCATATATGAATTCCTGTAAAGGAAGAAAACGTTAATTCTCTTTAATTTGCAAATCAAAGAAAGACTGGCAGCAGATTTTCCTAATGATATTATTATAAACTTTAATAATATTCTTTATAAGGATAATCTTCAGTAATTATGTTACCTCAATTAACAATTATCCAACCATTACATCATTGCAAACACTTCTAAGACCATTTATTGAAGACGGCACAACACATAATATTTCCTCCTTCTTCGGTATCTTTAATACAACAAACTATAATCATTCTGATAATAAGTACAGGCTTAGATTTTTTTTCATTACTAAAACTAGGAAAGCAGCTGCTCATTTTAATATAAAGCTAGCCAATGTTGCAATTCTATTACCAATGAATGCATGCATGGCTCCCATCATGAAGGTTTGACTATCATTTTAACTGCTGATAATGAAAGATTGACCAAAACAAGGTTATATGAATCTATCTATATTTAATGAATCAAATGAGGTTAAAATGAACTACGCTATGACTAACAATCAAATATTTCATGAAAAGAAACATTGATAGCTCATTATTAAATTGTTCAAATATAATTTTAGAAGTTTGTTCAAACTGTTCATGATCAGATAAATATGCATACATATAAACAAAAGAATCTGAAAAAAGTGCCATTTCAAAATGAGAAAATTTGTCAAGCCAATGGTTTCATAGAAATAATTGGTACACAGACATTTTGTATAAACCTTTGCATTAAAAACTCATAATATTGTACTTTATAGATACAAAATTTAATATGATTGTAAAACAATATAGTTGTATTTTCTTGAAAACTAGATATGTTTGTTATACAAAAAGCTGTAAAATGCATTAGTTAATATGACAAATGATAATCGAGCATTTAATTTTTACAGATTATGTGAAACTATATGCATATAAAATTATAACATGATCAAAGTATTGTTAGGTTGATTTGGTACACAGAGCATTCCAAGTACATAAGTGAAGTGATTATGCCAGTCTTCACATTTAGCAAAAAAATAGTACAAATCAGTATTTTCACTGTTCTATAATTACATTTAAATGTCATACTTAGTGTAATATTGACAATCTATGACTATTTAATGTAATCATACAATGAGTTTTCATACTTTTTCAAAAACAGCAATCTCAGGACCATTACTAATTAATATTTTGTTGAGTCTAGATGATTATAGCGAGCTGCAAAATCTAATGCAGTCCAGCCATCCTGTATCAATAAAACAAAGAAGCAATACATAAATAATGCACACTATACAGATAAATTTCAACTCAATGTACTAGTAGTATAAAATACATTTATGTTCCAATTCAAAATACATTATGTTTATACATTTTCATCTATAAACCAACAAAGCATCACTGTACATATACACCAAAGTATAAATGTTAACACGTAGCACAATACCTATTAGTTTCTCCTATTCAGATTTCTTAATAAATGGAGTTAACTTGTCAGTTTTCTTTTTTCCTTGGCAACCTAATTGCAGTTAATCTAGCACCTTTTGACTTTCCTCTTTTATGCGTTTTAGGTAGCATTTTCACCAAAGTTATCGTATTTCGTTTGTCTTGCAAAACTACAAATTGTTATTCATCATTGAGTACATGTTCAACTTACCATCTAATGTACTTTGATCATGCAACTCATTGTTAGATTCATTTTGAACGGATGATTTACACATATTCTCATAATGACAGTCAGACACATTATCACAATTTCTGTTATCAAAAACATCTACATCACCTATACAAACAAGTAAAATTATTATTAGATTTATTGTTTATATTACCAGTTTCTGTTTCCATTTCCATAATCCCAACTTTTTTCATCGAGTTCACATTTTTTTTCTAAAATTGCAAGTCTTGGATACCATTTTCAAAATCCTTCATACCGCAAGTTGACAGTTATTGGGCTAAATCTTGTGTCAATGTAAATGCCTTTCAATATTTTTCAAGTTCAGGTGACAATCTGACTTTAATTACAAATAGGCAATCTTTCAAAAATGTACTAAAAATCATTTTGATTACTTAGCAGTCCATCCCTTGTCATATCTTTGGTACTTCCTTTTACCGTTGGAGTGAGACATATACTCTCAACCACCATGCACACACGCATAGTCCAATTCTGAATATCCTAAGTCATTATTAATGTGGCACTTAGGAGCATGTTTACAAGTAGCTGCTACAGTTCTCGAACTTCTGGTATATAAAGTAACACACGTATATTCTTCCTATAGTTTTAGAGCACTATTTAACTACTCGAGATCTATAAGAATATCTCTAGTATAGCACCAACTGATCAGACTTATTGACACCTTCCATATGCAAGTTGTAATAGTCTATTATCAACAGTTTCTGTACTCTCTTAATTCCTTCTGTAACGGCTCTGATTCTGCGTCGTGTTTCCATCATCTGTGTGGAAGGTAGATATCATGTGTACCATTCATTTGTCTTTCTACTTCAAACATATTATGTTGTACCATCATCAGTGATATCACACTATACTTCATTTATACAATGTAATGTATTTGATTATTTGTTTTTATTATTACCTTTAGCTAAACCAGTTGACTGAAATGTCTCACTAAGTCCCTTTCCATCCTTTTTACTGTCCCACAAGCCTCATGTTCTTTCTGTTTTAGGTCCAAAAAGAGGGTAGGTAATGAGTAGTAGATATTAGTGTACGCTCTGTAACCAATGTTAGAAAGAGATGATACTAGTTCCATGACTACTCGGTGATCAAGCCCTTTCTCAGCTGAACCATCTTTTTCTTTCCTAGTAACATCAGTGGTATTGTTCATAATAAGGTATGTATAGATTTATCTGTATATAACTTGATATTATACATATGACCATTTTTGTATCAGCTGATACCTATGCTTTGATACACCATTTTGTGGGGTTTTAGGCATACAATGAATTCATGAAAGCCTGCCCTTATATCTTATTCTGCTCTCATCAACAAATAGTTCCTGATTAGGGATGTACATGGACTGGATTGTCTTTACTACTAAATCAAGGAGTGTCCTTATCTTTTAAATTTTATCATTCTGGTACGATTTGGTTGCTTGTCTACATGTTGAGATGGAAAAACTTCATCAACTGTTCAAATCATTTTCCGGACATAATGGCGACTTAGTACTCCAGTAAGATCTGTTACACATAAATTCTTGCATAAACTTAGATGTATTTATATATGTAAACATATATTAATATGTATTATGTGTGAACAATAGTAAACTAGTACATAGCAAAAATTACCTCACTGTAGGGAACCCCATTATTCCCATGGTGAAAATAATACCCAGTAATGGATTTACTTCTTCTCTTTGCATAGGATTTGTTATCCATTCATGACCACTTGCTTTGCATGGTCAATCAGATGTGCTTCAAATAAGTTAAGTATTTGTTGAACATACCTAATTGTCTATATATAGATTAAATTTTTTTCTTCTGATGTAAAAAGGTCAAAGAAATCCACTGGTAACTTCCCACTCATGTCAACATTTAGACCAGATGAAGCAGTAAATGGATGTACTGAGGAGGGAAAGGAAATAAGAAGAATAAAATACTTAATTGTTCTTTTATATATTATGTATATATAATTGTGTGGGTGGTAAAATTACTAGGATTGGCTGAATTAGTTGGAGCACTGAGAAAAGAAGTAAATGAAGAGTTGCTGGTTTGATTTACAAGACTATTGCTGTGATCTGTTAAAGATCTTAATCTTCACTGGCAGATTACTTGATGTAACCATCGAAGTCACTATCAGAATCATCGCTTGATATATGATCAAAATAATTCAAAATAAATTTTGGATCAGATAGTATATATCTCGAACTGTTTCTGCGAACCATTGAAAGTTTCAAAGGATATTTGCTTCAGCTGCTTGAAACGTAAAACACTTGTACATCATATGTTGTGCACAAATGGAAATTCTGTTGTATGTCCTGTTGCTGCGAAAATTGTGCTACCCCCCAAACCAAAAGTGATTGCTTATTCTCAAAATTCCCCATCAATAGAGACGGTTGTCATATATGTGTATTGTATGTTGTTTTTGATGTGATACTGGCATTTTTGAAAACTTTTCACATGTTTCAATGATTCATCTCTTAAGTGATTTACAATAATATATGCATGTTACATGACTAATTCTAACCTGTATATAGCTTCCAGTTATATATATAACCACAGTGCCAGTTGCCAAGACAACAGATTTCATAGCCCACTGAGTTGACTTTTTAGGGATATACTGCAGGAATGACAATCTCTCCTTATAACTGACCAAATGCTTATCTATTGATAACTCCTTTCATGGAATAAAGTTAGATCTAAACTTTCTCAAAAGAGATTCTAATAAATGTTGTAGGATCATAGCCAGGTGAACCCTTGGGAATGACTTTCAACAGTCATAGAGATGAATGAGTTTTAGAAAGACAGAGAAATGATCTTGAGATATTATGTCAAAAAATACGAGTGGGGAAAGGCCACGAGGAGACCAGTAACCCTCCAGCTTTGATATGTTATTAAACCCATACACAAAATGAAGCCAAAAAACATCAGTAATTCACCTGCACAAAAGCCTTTCTTCTTCTAAACATGGACATGAGAGTATTATGGCAGCTCACCATTATTTTCTAGAAACTGGTTAACATACTCGTCATTGATCATAACCTCACTGCCTACATAGTATATATATGTGTGTGTGTAGCAACTAAACAGCAGAAGTATTGGTCATATAACATACTATATGCATCTACAAATATAATATGAACTCACATCATTAGCAATGTTATTTAAATTGCATGAATTTTTGACTTTTATTAATCTTAATTGTCACCTATTTAGTCAAAGTAATGACATTATATAGATAGACAGATATTTGTAGCTGGTGAAAACTGTCAATTTCAGAATTTCTTTGGGTTATGGTTATTTTAAGGAAATATTACAGGATTTCATACTACTTTATAATTTAGAATTTTTGGGCATATATTATATATTGTTTGTCAAATAATGTTTTATTAAAATATAAGTCAGTGTATGCTCAAGAGTGTTCCTATTGATTGTTTTATTTACTGAGTCAGTTGTATTAGTATTTCCTATATCAGCTGTTAGAGTATAATAATGTAGTTGTCTTATGTTTCATATGACATTTGTAGTAACTTGTATAAATAATATAATTGTACTAGTTACTCCTAATTATAAATGAGTAAACTTTCTAATAATATGTACTCCTTACCTTTATGTTATAATTGTATATGTACCAACACTTATTTATTATAAAGAATGCTAATTCTGTTATTTATAGTACATGTGTATAAGCTATATGTAAATAACCAGAAATGGAAGAGTATGTAATCTTGTATCAACTTTTAATTAAGATATATATATATATATATTATATATATATATGTATGTATGTATATAGCAGTATAATTCTTATGTTGAGGATAATACCTACAAATTCATTCATTTCAGTAACTTTAACAGGTTTCCAATTACAATAAAGGGACCATATCTTAGCATACTTTTCTAACCTGTACTGAGCAAATTTGTTTGTCTTTTCCATTGGAAAAGTCAAAAGAGCACTGGTAATGAGTAAATTAGAGCATTGCCTATAGCTTGAGTGAAGCACAAGTAATGATGTTGGGTTTACCTCTCCATTTTCTCCTACCTCATTCCACTCCTCCTCTCACAATACCATGTCTCACTCTTCCTCTTGCTGTTTTTTTGATAGATCACTAACTAAGTCATCCACTTTAGACTCATTAAAGTCATTGCTTCCATGTTTATCATCAACCACTAACACTTCATTATCTAGCTCATTATCACTACTACTATCATAACATTATACTCTCTTTCTCAGATGTAATGTCTGACCAATTTTCAAACATCTGATCAACATTCAAGTTTGTTCTATATTATAGTAATATTTCAACATAATATCCATATTTAAAAAGAAAATAAGATTAAAGAAAACAATATAACAACAAGTAAATGATAAGTTGATAGAGAAAAGCCACTTAAAATAATAGACTACTAACAGCTGGTCACAGTATAGTGTTGTGGTTTTTAATTAACATTCAGTCCGTCACAAATTTGTGACAGTGGCTGTTTCATAAAGGTGGGCGTGTCACGAATTTGTGACAGTGGTCTTCTAAGTGATAAGATTAATGAGTGTGTGAATATAAGATATTTTGTAAATACTTTCTAAGTGATGGTGCTTGTTAACTTATTAAAAAGTAATTGTTGAAGTGAGTGTGATTTTTTTGAAATGCATTTAGCTATTTAAAAGATGTCTTTGTGTGAGTATTTTATCATTATTATTGCCAATCATTATCCATTTATAATTGCCACATTTTATTAATCTATTTTCGTATTTCAAACACTAGCATTCCTACTTTCTTTGCCTGACTAAAGATTGATTGTACTAATGTTGAACTTTTTAGAAGTTCTTTACTATTAAAGAAGACAAATGTATGGAGAAGTGTAAATGATGTCAAGTACTATATGTATAAATGGAGTTAGTCCCACCAATTAAAGTATAATACATATGTAGTATATAAAGACTGCTATGTTCATGAGCAAGAAGTAATAATGTGGTATAATATATATGTTCACCTCATGTATGAAGTTACTGATATTTACTTGTATGTCAGTGAAGCCAGCCAGTCTCTCTAATTTGATATCAAATATATACTCTATAGTTATTGATATTAATTTTTTACCATAAGAAAATACTGTTATTGAGCAAATTACCAAATTATACTAAAAATAAAGGATCAGCATTAATATATTTTTATTATTTATGTGAATTAACAAAAGAACACACCAAATAAATGTTTGCTAAAATTTAGCATTTAATGAAAATAAACTTAAATCAAAAGAGTAACAATATAAAACTTTTATAACTAAAAGGGACAAAGTTACTTTATTCATTTTTAATCGAGAGAAAATGACGTATGTTTTCAGCAACAGACAGGTCATCAACAGGAGGTAACTCTACAGCTGTTATGATGACACTCCATTTAACTTCAGTAGGTCGTCCATCGATCCATAATTGAAAAACCTCAGACAGTCTCCGTTTATCACTGAAATAACTTTGTTGTAGGGACATCAAATCGCCATAATCAATGTTCAATGCTTCTCCTATTTCGTACCATTTATACGCAATAGGAGATAGTAAACGAAAGACCTGTACTTTGTCTGGTTTGCTTTCTGCAAAATAATGAATATAAAAATGAATTATTACTAGAGAGTACATAAAATCCTTAAAACATAAAAATATAGAATAAATTGATTTAGAAATGAATTACTCTAGGGAACAAATAAACAGTATTTGATTGAGAGACAACACAACTTAAAAGTCAGTCTTCAAAAAAGTATATAAGTCTATCCAAAAGACTTTGTTCACTTACCAATATCTATGGTAATGTGATCTCTTGTCTCAGCCTCAGATGAAGAAATGTATGGTGTAGCAGTACTTTGTTCTAAATAAAAAAACATGAGGTAAATAAATCTGTAAAAAGTTAAAATCTCATTAAATCAGATTTAACTGGTTGCTGTAAGTATCCATATGAAAATATCATACATATGTGATGATATGGTTTGGCAATTAAATAATCCAGTGCACAGGCTAGCATAATTTGAGTTTATTATGAAAAGTTTGCCAGAATTATTATTACCATTTTGAGATAATATTTCTTGCACAATACGAAGTTGACCAATGGCTTTTAGAGCTTCAATGAAATCTTCTCTGTTAGCATTTCCACGTTTTAACCATGTTACTAACATGTCTTTACGAGATGGTGCAGGTTGATAGTGATTGAGTGCTTTAATATCTTTTATTACAGCATCTTTAATACCCAGGTGTATACCCAGAATTTCCCAGTCATTAACCTCTTTTATGAGCTTTACAAGAGCAGAGAGATGACATTCACCTATTATAAAAATACAATAGGACAATGTTACCATGACAACATTACCTAGTGGTCCATTTGGTAGATTAGAGGTGACTGAAATAACAGCTATTTCATCTTCTAGAATTTGAAAGACATAAAATAATCACAAACCATCCATAAAAATATATAATGCAGAAATGGTGAAAAAAAGAAGTCCTAACTAATTTATATTGATTAACACACTTCACAATGATAGGTTGACCTAATAGTGTACTATAGTCATTATTAAATACAATGTATTTACTTAGTTCTATTTCAGATAAATGTATCAACACAACGTTACCTTTTTCAATGGCATTTTTTGATGTATTTGCAGGGTCTGATAATGAAAAAATGTAAATCTACTATGCAATACCTTAGCTATAATCTTACCAATTAGCCAACAGGTTTGTCTTTTATCAATTAATTCAAGTGTTGGGAGTTGCTTTTCAATACTGCATCTCATTAAAGGTGGATCATCATTCCATGATATAACGACCGGATGTAACTTGTGTCCACTTTCACTGTGCTCTTGTTTACAAGGGACAGATACTTCAGCTTTGAGTGCCCTTTCATCATATGCTAATATATCAGCACAAGTTGATATAGCTTCACAGAAGGCTTGGCGCAATTTAAAACAATTTTTAATCACACCATTATAGTAGACCTCAATCCAATAGAATCTATCAACTATTAGGACAGAACCAAATAAATCTTCAGAATAAAGTAAAACAGCATAACGTAGCTGTCTTGGAAATGCAATTGAACAACTATCTATATCAAATTGTGGACTTTCTGTTCTGTCAACAAGAGCTACCACAACAGCTGTAAATACACCCTACAATAAAAATGTTGTTCTTATCAACAAAATAAACATTGCAGAAGTGGTATAAATTTATAAATGAAGCTTTAAATATTAGTAATTATTGTAGATGAGTACAACAGTTACATTACTCACCTGAGGAACGACTTTACTTCCAAATGTTATAATCATTGGATCACACTTCTTTTGAAAAAGAACTATGTCTTTCTCTTTTGCCTGTTGAGGTGGTAATACTACTGGCATAAAATAGCGCTTAACACCATCAGTTGTCGAGAGTGGAGTAATAATATACAGATAACGAAGCAACATTAAAAAGGCATTTTTAGTAAAAAGAGAAGAAACAAATGGTAGGCAAACATTATCAAGTAAAGATTCATCAAATACTCCAAATTCACGAAACGCTCGCTGAGTATCTGGTGTTATAGACTTACCCTCAAGTAAAATATCCTCTAAGGAGTCTACAAATGACACACGTATCAATGCTGAGAGCATATCAAGGAGATATTGAGGATTAGTAAAAATTACGTTACGAAGGACAATTGGAAAATACAAGAACAAAGCCATGGTATGTAAGTGGGATAAAAAATTCAGGACATCATTTCCATCCATACTAAGACTAACACCAATACCATGACAAGATACTAATGAAATTATTCCATGATCTACTTGTGATGCCTCCTCTTTCAAACGCAATTCAAACATGTACCAACGTACTGGTATGGGTGCAGCGATGCCAATATCCTTCTGATAGGACATAATATGCTGTCGAAGAGAAGATGATATTTTCTTTCGATTCCACCAACAAAGATTATCAACAGGAAATATGAGCTCTTTTTGGTCATCATTATGGAAAATAAAATGATCATGAAACTCACTAAGAGTAGACAGTAGCTGCTCATTCTTAAATTCTAATGGCTCATACAATTCTTTTTTCGCACGCTTAATCTTGTCATAGCAAGTGCCAATGATCATAAAAAGTGGTAAGCTTTTCTTTCCTTTTGCAACAACAGCATTTTTAGAAGAAACTATTGAACGCACAAATTGCTCTATCAGCTCTAGGTTGGTCATCTGTAATTCACTGGGTTGATTGAGCAACTTACCATTCAGTGAGTAGCAAAACTGAGGCTTTTCAAAAAGGCTTTCTGTTAACTTTGTACAGATTATATTTATGGTATTGCCACGAATAAATGCTCGTGATACATCTGCAAATTGTGGCTGACCACCACTATCAAGGACATTGATCCACGTGGCTTTGTGGCGATTTTGTGCTTTTTTTTGCTTTGTAAATACTTTTGCTAATTCTCTAGAATATTGATCAGAATGCATGTCTGTACTGGAAGATGATAGCTCTTTAGCTGGGCTGGCACTAGAAACTGTAGGTCTTGTAGCTTTGTCAGATGAGATTGTAGTGCTGCTTGTAGAAATATGAAAGGTTTTCTTCTCTGTTTGATTGGCTTTTATAGTTGTATCGATATCAGAATCCAACTCATTCAAATCTTTTTCTGATATTGTTGATGTTACTGCAGTAGGCAGCGGTACAACAGCATTGTCACTTTTTACATTTTGCTTTGCCAACCCAGTCATGCTAGTTTCACCAGGCGTGAATTTTTGAGGTGATTCTGCAAATAACGTTGTACTACTAGCATCTTCTGAAATAGGATCATCGGTTTCTTGTTGTGAATCTTGCTCTAGTGCATGAATTGCATCTGAAAGCATCCTTAGTAAGTCGAGACTGGTAACCTTTTCCCATATCTTTCCTTCATTGCGTCCAGCCACCCTCTCTAACGCTCGTATAGGTCTTGTTGCTAATGCTGTACTGTTGTGAAATCTAGGTGCACTCCAGTTGAACAGAAGTGACTTGAAAGCTGTTTTACCAACACAAGGTGGTCCCATAAGAACAAGTCTCATGTTAGTAAGTTGAACATTGCCTTTGTGGAGACCACGTTTGAAAAGTCGTTGCAATGCTGTAATAAAAATAAAAAAGAACATCGTATTAATGCTTGAATAAACTATTGTATTATTAAAATGATATTATATTAATCATATTAATAATTCAATATATATGCTATCTTTTAATGGATTATTTAATATATATTTATCTCAAGATTGAAGACTCTGCATAAATAAATTACTGAATATTAGCTAATAGAGAAGAGTGCATGAAGAAATAAAGGAACTACAGTACTGCTTGTTATATAAGAACCTCCACAAATTATGTCTCAAAATTTTGATTATAATAGCTAAATTTCTTAATTGCTGTAACTATAAATTCTATAATTTTAGTAATAGTCATGAATCTATTGGTATGGTCATGTCTACTTATTTCATATATTTATTTTATTGCTGTTTGGCACTTAATTAAGAAATAAAAGAAATTAATATCATGTTGTCACCACCAATACATATTACTGCTAATGAGTTTAATTTATTTTAAAATTTGGCATAAGTGACTGCAGTATTGTAGCTGCTGTAAAAACACTATCTAAGAATTACCTAATAATTACATTATTCTAACTATGCTGTTGTAAGTAATGAATCTTAAGATATTATAATGTAACTACAACAATAAAAATAAGTACAAAGGAAAGCTTAAAAATTATAAACTATTTAGAATATTAAATAAAAAGGTTCCACAATAATGTAAAATATACAAGGATAATAAAATTACTGTGATATACATACTTGTTATATCAAGTTATCAAATACATACCTTCATCCATTATTAGCTTTGCAATGTCTCGATAGCCTACACTCTGAGCTAATTCAGCTGGTGTTTTACCATCCTGAGTGAAGAATGAATGTATTAATTAATAGAAAGGCAAACAGTATATGTAAATGACATATGTATATATATATATATAGATATATATATATATATATACATATATAGATGTATACATCACTTGCTTGACTCAGTTTCAGTTGTAATCAACTAGCTAAATAGATATACATATAAACCTTTGAAAACTTGTAGATGATCTGTTTTAAGTTTATGGAATTATCACAATTGTTGTTGGTAAAGGAAGAACATCATTAATTCTCATTTAAATTGCATATCAAAGGAAGGCTGATGGCAGATTCCTTCTTAATGATATTATTATAAAGTTTAATACTATTCTTAATATGGACAATTTTCAGTAATTATTTTAAGTCAGCCAAAAGTTATCCGACCACCACATCATTGCATACACTACTGAGGACATTTAATAAAAATTGTACAGCACATAATATTTCCTCTTTCTTTGGTAATTATTATATAACAAATATAACTATTCTAATAATAACTACAAGCTTATATTTTTTTGCTTTTCTTCATCACTACTAAAACTAGAAACTAGTAACTCATCTTAATACTAAAGTCAATTAATGTTGCTACTCTGTTGCCAATTAAATGTATGGCTCCCATTCAAAAGGTTGTGACAGTCATTTTAACTGCAGTTATGATAATGAAATATTGACAAAATCAGACTTATTAGACTCTATCTATACTTAATGAAGCAAATGAGGATAACAAAAAGGTGTAATATAACTAACAATCAACTATTTCATGGAAAAGAAATTTTGGTAGTTTATTATTATATTGTTGAAGTACAATTTTAGAAGTTCATTCACACTGTTCATGATTAGGATAAATATATTCATATAATTAGCAATTGTGATGGCAGTAACATATATAAGTTCATTTGTTGCTCTTAGAAGCCTACGTCATACAAAATATTAAAATAAAATAATATGAAATGGACATGTCCTTTATTTATGCATATAAATGAAAGGATCCAAAAAGTTGTCATTTTAAAATGAGAAAACCTGTCAAACTAATAGTTTCATACAAATAATTGGTACACAGATATTTGTATAAATCTTTGTATTAGTAACCAAGTCTCCCTTGGAGCAGGTTTCATTTGGACTATGCAGGAACGTTTATGGGAAGAATGTGTTTTTAAGCTAATAGATGGGATCAAAATGTTACCTGCTGCTACTTTGTTACTCATACTCACTCTAAGAGGGTGGCATGGGGGTGGGGGCTTGCACGGGGAATTGACATTTTCCTTTAAGGACAAAATAAAGGGGTGGGCGCTTACATAGAGGTGGGCGCTTGCTCGGGGAACTACGGTACCTTGTACTCTCCTCTTTCTTTGAAAACCTTTTTTAACCCTTGTTTGAATTGCCACATCATCTTTTTGATTTGCTGGCTTCTCGTATTGTGCGTTTATATAGACGTCTATGGATACTGGAAGTAGTTTAATACGATATTTAAGGTCTGTATTCAAGAAGTAAGTTTTCAATAGACAGCTAAGTCTATCAAGTGGAAGGTTGCTCGTTTGTACCATTTCATTGTCCTGTGGTTGAAGCAGTAATATGAAAGAAGTTGACCACTTTTATCTACTCCACCCATAAAGGTATTGTACCTCTCAGCCATTAGTGGCTTCTCTACATTTTTTCTTCATTCTGTGAGTTTTCATTACCATACTGCTATCGTGGACTGTGCTAACAATGGTTATGAGCCGTTTATATTTCCATTGCAAAGCAAGTATGCCATTCTCTAAGTTTTTTGTTCTTACTATTCCTTTCTTCAATTCTTTTCTTATCTGTCCAGTTTGTCCTTTACATTTTGCTTTTGATTTCCATTCTAGAGGCATACCTTTTCTATCTACACAGGCTGTACTACACACTCCCAAAACATTCAGCTTCATATCTACAAACAGTGATGGTCTGATATAATAATTGTTCATGTATATATTGTGTCCTGCTTCCTTTAGTGACACAAATAGTCTTATTACAATAACATGTGTAACAGTTTTGTTATCTCCAAGATTAAACATATCATCCTTTCCAACAAATTAATACTGCGTTTACAGTGATCCCCACCTCAAACTCCCTTGGTCCTTCCTGTGCCAACACAGGTTGTAGCTCGCATTTACATTACGAACATTAAAACTCAAAAGTAATTATTATTATTAATAACTTATGACCACACCTCTAAATTCTAAAATGGCTGCCTTGATAAGGAAATATTTATTGACCTATATGATGATGAACAGATTAAAAAGACTGAAAAAAAGATGCTATAGAGCGAGACGAGCAAGTAATAAATGAAGATTACTCACCTTTGTCATACTATTCCTTGCTATATGAGTGTTTCCTATTATTCGTGGAGAAAAACGACTGTGGTGTTTACCAAGGTAAGTAATAAAAGTGTAGGGTATATTCGTCTTTCTTAATGATAGATCTTACTACTGGTAGGCATACATTGTAAAGCAGACCTTTACAGAACCTGATTGGATGGCTAATTTAGGTTAAGTAGATCAACATTCATCCACCTGTGCCATCTACTATTACCAGTCATACCAAAGCAAAATACCAATATGTGTACACCATTGTCAGTGGAGGAACGTGTTGCTGTAACACTGTGGTTTCTGGCAACACCAGGAGAATACAGGGCTGCAGTATTGAGTCGTGCTGAGTCGAGCTGACACGGTAGAGTTTATTGGGCTGGCGTGGTTCGATATGGTCCAGTTTGGTATGCGTTTACATGTTGTGCCAACAGAGATTGAACTGAGTCGACCCGAGTTAGACCTCTGTGGTAAATGCAGTATAAGTAAGTATTATACATGTACAATAGTCAACCCAATATTACTTGTCAATATGTACCTGCATACAGAGTCCGATTGTAAGTATAACCTGTTTTTGAGTCAGCTAAAGAAAATGCTTTTAGCCCCCATTTGTTTGGTTTTTTAGGAATGTATTGAAGAAACAAAATTCTGCCTTTGAGCTAACAATGGCCTCATCTATGGAGAATTCACCTCCAGGGTTATAACTAGCTTGAAAGGTATTAATCAGTGATGTAATAAGGGGATATATCTTATATAATGGATCATATCCTGGTTCACCTTTTTCGTTTTGGCCTTTCTTGTCATTTATGTGTAGAAACTTTAGGCTGAAACACTCCCATGACATTACACAAGAGAAGGTGACTCTACTAATTGGCCAGTACTGGGCCCGGTAATCTTCTAACTTGGGGTAGTGGATTGTTTCCATTATTATTACCAGAGCAAAAAATTGTAGCTTTCCTGTTGACGTATGTATCTTCTTTTTCCAATAGGTTAGGCAAGGTCGGTGTGAAATCTCTGAGTGCTCTTGAAAGTGTTGCTGGGCATACAAATTTGTTTTGTCAACCATTTCTTCTGTTATCTCTGGTGTAACAAGTTTGTCAAAAAACTCAATTGGTGTTTTATCTGTCATATCTTCTGTTCCTTCAGATTCTCCAACAAACTCTGTGATATCATAAGCTACACTACTCAGAGAGATATGTTTTGTTGCACTGATTTCAATTTCATCACCATACACTATTTCCATACCATCTACTATTTCAGTTTCCACATCAAAATCATTGCTAACATAGTATTCATCATCAACTTCAGTTATTTCCATTACATTATTGTCATTCATTACCACTTCATCACCATCACTATTGCATTCATCATCATCAGCTCTGTTACACAATTCCATTACTTGCATCACTCCATCATCACTGATATAGCCATCAAAGTCATCATCACTAACATCTCCTGAGGCATTTTCTCCACTTGTAATCATGTCTATCACTTGGTCAGCATTGTATCTAGTCATTGTTCTCACACTTTAGTTATTAATTTAAAAAGGATGTCGCTGTATTTGAATGGTTTACCAAGTAGCAGCCTCTAGAGCAATAAATATGCTCGCCGTGTTTAATTACATAGGCTTTGCGCATATAATTATGCTCATTGCGGTCAAACGGTTAACTGCATTCATGAAATTTAAGATTGACAAAACAAGTTAATTAGAATCTATCTGTACTCAATAAATCAAATGAGGTTAAATAGAATCCACACAATGACTAACAATCTACTATTTCATGGAAAAAAATGTTGGTAGTTTATTATTATATGTTGAAGTATAGTTTTAGATGTTTGTTCAAACTGTTCATAATCAGGATAATTATATTTATATATGGTAATTATGTTGATAGTAACTTATATATAAGGTCATTTGTTGATCTTAAAAGCTTAAGTCACACAAAGCATCAAAATAAATAAGAACAGTTTACAAAGCAACAAATTTCAGTGAATTTTTACATGCAAACAGGTATTATGTAAAACACAATGTATCCTGGTCTCACACAAACTCCTGCCGTTCACTAAATGCTTGTTATTATTCACAAATTTCTGTCTAAGTGTCATTTTGATTGTCTTCTATTTAATGTACTCAGTGCCAGCCTTAAATAATTTTGACAGTAGAAATGATCAATTATTAAATTTATGCTATGTGTAAGAGAGAGTTGTAGTCATAATTTGGAAAAAATTCAGAAGGCTCTATTCTACTTTATATTTGTTTTGTTAAGTCATTCACTCAAGCTTTATGTGGTGTTCTGATATTATATCTTCATTCTCTGTTTAAATATTAGCTGTTTGTACTAAATTCTATTACTCCTATTAGCTGATAGTCAATCCACCAATACACTTTATGAGTTAATGCATTTATGGATATATGCAGCTAAACCATTTCTAAATAACAGGTACAGCCAAAGCGATCATAACATAATATATATATCATGAGAGGTAGACCATCTAGATAGCAAACTAATGACTTAGCAGTATCATTATATCATTATAGATAGAGCTGTGCTTTGGGATGGAAAATTTGTACTGTGCACACAAAGAGTTATAAATGTTAAAGAATTCCAGTATACTAGTCATAATGAAAAAGGTGAACCTAGCATACAAGAATTGTGGATGGACAATCACCTTATGACAGGTCAATATGTCTGCTTGGCTCAGATTAATTGTAATGAAACAGCTTGTCCTTCCCAGGAATTATAGTAACTTTCACGAACAACTTGCTTAAATTTGTTTCTTTCCTACTGTGCTAAAACTATATAAGTATTGACAAGACTATAGTTCAGGCTAAATGCTTGAAGTAATTTTTTCATCAATGAATTAAAACAAAAACTAAGCGTACCATATTCCACCCAATTTCCTATACAGTAAAATAGAACTACCTTAACAGATGATTTGCAGCTTTCTCAATTCATTCACTCAGTAATGTCAATAAATACCTATGCTTTTTTTCACATGGAATACTTCCCAATATAGCTATAGGTATTAAATATTTAGTCCCAACAATTTTAACAATATATTGTGTAATTGCCATTATTGTCCCATTCCACAGCTACCCAATAAGCCTGTAAACTTAACAAGTACCAACTGACAGGTATGTACAGTGTTATAGGGGTAGGAAAGGGGGGCAGGAGGGGTTGAACCCCCATTCAAAATCAGGGAGGCTAAGCTCCCCCTGGTTTGTACTCAAGACTATGTACATAATAACTACTTGACTGAAGTGGTTTTGAAACTGATATTATTAGGTTATTCAAAATTATACCAACTGATTTTGTGGCAACAAATTTGTCTGTTTCTGCCCTCTATTGTCCAGATTCTTTACTAATTTCAACCTTCAACCAGTAAATAACTCTATCATATTATTAAGATGTTACCACTAGCTCCATTATAGAATCCTATTCCCTTGCTGAGCTTGGACATGTAATTTCTAATACTGAAATCTCTATTTAATCAAATCGTTTGGTGTTACATGTTAGCAAAACTTTCATTCTTTCAATGACTGGATCTTTCATCCAATGTGCTCCTATAATAAATACTCTTCTCATTATAATAACTTATAAAAGAATCTTTTTAATATTCTCTATTATATCTATTATACCATACTTCAAATCATTACTGCAACTAGTGGCTACAAAAAAGTATTGAGTTATTCATGCAACAATATTGTCTCTTTCTAATTCTTATCATCTTCAAACACTCCTGAGGCCATATCTTTGATAAGGAGTTAATAAAGACTGTACAACATACAATAGTTGCCTCCTTTTTTGCCTTATTTTATACAAATTCAGTTCTAAGATTAAAAAAGGTATGAAAGTATTTGTTCATCTTTATACTAAAGTCAATCAAGTTGTTCTTCTTATACCAACCAATGACATGGCTCTAATCATAAAAGATCAGAGTGACTTAAGCTGCAGTCATGATAAAATGAGACATAGCCAAAAACCTTCTATCTATAGTTAATGACTGAGACAATGTTAGCAATAAACTAAGCTATGGTTAATAATCAATAATTTTGTAGAAAAAGAATGTTGTTAGTAGACTATATAGTTGCAGTATAATTACAGAAGTTTGTTCAAAGTGGTCATGATCATAATAATTATATTCATTGGTAGATATTTTAAGATATTAACCTAAGTCTAAAATAATGAAAACAATTACTAGAGTTATAACATGATAAACTTATTCTTAGGTTTATTTGGTACATTGAACACACCAGGTACATAATTGAAGTGATTATGTCAGTCTTCACATTTAACAAACAATAACATATAGCACAAAAGAGTATTTTCACTGATCAATTATAATATTTTAATATCATGCTTAGGATATTATTTTTAAAATATGACTACTTGATGTAATCACACTGTGATCTTTCATACCTTATCAACAACAGTAATGTCAGCACCATTACTAATTAATATTTTGATGATCTCTGGATGATTATTGTAGGCTGCAATATGTAATGCAGTACGGCCATTCTGTATCAATAAAACAACGAATCAGTACATTTTCAATGAACACTATAAAGACAAATTTCAACTCAATGTATTATTAACACATAATACATTTATGATTTTAATAATTTCACTTAAACATCCACTATGTTATATTGTCAACATGGTACAATTATTATACAGTTATAGATACTTATTATAATACATTGTATTAAAACAAAGAACAATATTCCAGATATTGTTACAT
The DNA here is from genome assembly GCA_963693285.1 of Xestospongia muta. Taxonomy (NCBI): domain Eukaryota; kingdom Metazoa; phylum Porifera; class Demospongiae; order Haplosclerida; family Petrosiidae; genus Xestospongia; species Xestospongia muta. The sequence goes on from OY848922.1 coordinate 3,794,621, forward strand.
ACTCATGTAAATAGTTAGATTTATATTATGTTAGATGATTTCTTATTAGTTGTGTTCTTAGTTATGTAGGATGAGAGTGGGATGTTTCAAGTTATGAAGTTAATTTTAATTGTGGTCAGTAAAGGAAGAGTGCAATTAATTCTCTTTCAATTTGCATATCAAAGAAAAACTGATGGCAAGTATTTTCTTAAGATTTATTGTAAACATTACAACTATTCCTTATTGGGCCAATCTTCAGTAATTATGTTACGTCAATTAGCAATTGTACAAACACTCCTGCATGAGACAAATTAAATGCATGAAACTATAAAACACATAATGTTTCCTTCTTCTTCGCTACTTTTTTACAAGAAACTGTAACCATGCTGATAATAAGTATAGGCTTATATTGTAGATGTTTTTATTATTAAAACTAGGAAAGTAACTACTCATCATAATAGTAATAGCAATTAATGCTGCTATTCTGTTGCTCACAAAATGAATAGCTCCCATCATAAGGTGTGACTGTTTTTTTAACTTCAGTCATGACAATGAAATATTGACCAAAATAAACTTATAAGAATCTAGATATACTTAATGAATCAAATGAAGTTAACCAAAAAACTACACTATGACTAACAATGAAATATTTGATGGAAAAGGAATGTTGGTAGCTTATTGCTGGTGACAAATGATACTTTAGCATTTTGTTTGTACAGATCATGCAAAACTATATTATATATATATATATATATATATATATATATATATATATATACAGTGTTATAACATGATAAACTTATTCTTAGGTTAATTTGGTACATTGAACACAACAGGTACATGAGTGAAGTGATTATGTCAGTCTTCACATTTAACAAACAATAACAAATAGCACAAAAGAGTATTTTCACTGGTCAATAATAACATTTTAATATCATGCTTAGGATATTATTCATAAAATATGACTACTTGATGTAATCACACTGTGATCTTTCATACCTTATCGACAACAGTAATGTCAGCACCATTAGTAATTAATATTTTGAGGATCTCTGGATGATTTTTGTAGGCTGCAATAAGTAATGCATTATCGCCATCCTGTAGTAATAAAACAAAGAAGCAGTACATATTCAATGAACACTATAAAGACAAATTTCAACTCAATGTATTATTAACACATAATACATTTATGATTTTAATAATTTCACTTAAACATCCACTATGTTATATTGTCAACATGGTACAATTATTTTAAAGTTATTTTCATGTATATATACCTACTAAATATACTCTAGACTAGTATACTACATTACTAAACTCTTAACAAACCAATCTATCTAAACACAGGTATAATTAATATAATTGTGCCAGAGAACCTCTGCAACTTTTAGGAATATAATAAGTATATCAAATATAAGGTCACAGTTATGAAAGCTGCAACTAAACTAGTAGCTGTTTTTTGACAAGACTATAGTTCAAGCTAAATGCTTGAAGTAATCCTTTTATCAATGAATTAAAACAAAAAATAAGTATTCCATATTCCACACAATCTGCTATAATTATAAAAAAATGGCTTAAGTTAAGCTAAATTGATTAGAGAGTGTGAAAATTATGTAATTAAGTATATACTTCAGATAGGGCAGTTATTATAGTAGAAATGCAAAACAATAACTTTTCATTTGTATTTGTCGTTATTGATGTTACACAATTAACAGTCTAGTCTATCTTTTACAAAAGATAACAGAGACTCATTTTCAGTGATTTATTCATACTGGCTTATGTGTATATTATATACATATTGTTAAAAGGTTAGCAGTAAAAAAGTGAAAACCATTATTTAGATTTTTACAGAAGAAAGTTCAGTAAATAATATATATAAAATTATCATAATTTCTTCAACTTTGGATGAACATATGAAAGAGAATTTTTATAAGTTTTATGTGCCAAATTTAGTAGTGTTGATCTAATTAATTAACATTGGTATTTGTGATATCTCTTTTCATTTAATGACAAACTGTATACCTGCAACTACTAATAATGTAATTGTGTTGTTATCTCTGTTTAATAAATAATGCAAGTACACTATGTTATCTCACTTTATTAATTACAGTCATATCTGCCCCTTGTTCCAATAAGAACTCAGCCACTTTGAGATGTCCCTTCATACATGCTAACATCAATGGAGTATTACCATCCTAAAGAATTATAAATATGATATAAAATGGTCAATTTGAAGAAAATCATTATGTGCAATATAACAATTGCCTTTAGTCACAACAGGATAGGAAAATGCTTTAATTTAGCATAATATTATAGAACTTAACCTAATCACAATTCAAACATTATAAAAAGTATTGTTTTAGCTTCACCAATCAAAATGGCATTCATCTATAAATAATATTGTATTGCTATGTCCCAAAGATTATTTCTTTTCGAGCATATCATTTCATAACACACAGAGATGAAAATATTTTAATGTAGTACAGCAATATAGATAAGAAATAGCTAGGTTTATACTAACAAAATTAAACTTTAATCAACTTTAAGAGTACTGGAGATGCCAAGAAGTTTAATTGAATAATCATACTGCATGGCTATCAAAATTTATTAGTGCAGCATCAGTGGTGTTAAAGTTGCTGTAACAGCTATTTAATTGATGAGGACCGTCTTTGATACAATCTTACAATTAAGACTATATTTGACTAACATTCCAAAAAAAAGAGCATTGATCTAGTAGATGATCCCATCCAAACTTAGACTTTGAAGACAAAATATGGCAGTCTTGTTTCGTCTAAGAAAAAAATTTACAGACAGAAAATGTCCTAGTAGACAAGTTGTGCTGCAACATTGATCCAAAAATTGATTATTGGTGCTGGATTCAATCCTATCTTGTTAAATTCCAACCAATTGTGGAGAAATATCATGTGCTAAAGTTTACATGTGAATTAATTACAATGGGTGTAACGTAAAGTTCTAAATTAATTTATAACTGAACTAATAATATACTCAAGTATGTGGTAGCACTTTTGTAAATTTAATATGAGTCAATTCTGTCTTTAGTTTAATTAATTTTAGTCCGAACAAGTGGTTGGAGTATAAGAAAAATGTTAGACTACAAAACCTTCACGTTTACAAGCAAGTGTTTGAGATAAGACTATGGCTTTAATTGCAGCCAAATATTTGTTTGGGTATCATCAACATTGTTAGGAGTATGTAATACTTAATACCCTATTAATAATATAAAGTTAAAATCATAGCAAATAACTAGAAAACAGACAAAGAATTTTGACAAAGAACAAACGAATGAAATGGTCTAACTGTAATAATTTAGTATTATTTCCTATTGTTGTACGGCTTTGTTAAAATAATTGTGTGCACTTCCTGTTCTCTCATCAGTTGTAATCATTGTTGGCTAGTTGATATGAGAGTTATTTCTAAAGCTGCGTAAACCTACTATATCATATTGGTGGCGAGGCTATTTATTAGAAGCAATGATAACAAGGTTGCTAATATGATTTGATGAGTTTGATCCCAAACTGGAGAGTTGGAACAGTAGACAGAGAGACTGTGACATTTCCAGGATGGTAATGGTATTGAAGATGCTGGAAGGAAACAGTCTATATATTTATCAGCTGTAGGACCAATCACTTAAAAGCTATTCACAAATCATATTGCACAGAAAAGCAAAGTAAGAAAGGCTGCAACAACTTACAAAAAATTCTCTAGGATCACTACGACTTTAGTGTTCTAAGATTTTTTGAAGATATGAATGAGTTTTGGACATGAACACAGAAACACAATTCATAGCTGCATATAGAGCACTTGGTCAACATTGCTCATCATTGTAACTTTAGAGCATCCATGCTCAGGAATAACAAAGTGTTCTGAATTGACAATGTACATTTGGAATGAAGACTACCCTCCAGAGGAATTATGAAATTCACAATAAGTTAGGTTTAGTCATTTTTAGTCTAGGTTTGAGCTGTAGTGGAAAAACTTTCTTGGTTGGTCATAATGTTCCATACTCATAACGTTTTTTTGTGACGAAAAGACAGATAACGTTTTCGTCAGTCTATCCACAACGTTAGAGTAACTTACACAAGATCGTGCGGATCTCTTTCGGCCGCCTCCTACAGGACAAACGAGCGAAAGAACGAACTTCTTTACCCTGCTACCATAAAGTACAATCCCTTACTTGTTTATTCTGATACCTTTGATAATTTATTATCTTTATTGTGCGAAGTAACAAAGTTTATAAAAAATATTTTCTGGCACACGCGTAGGCGGACAACAATTATGTCAATTCGTACGAGCGGCAAAACTCTTCTCACGATCAAGCAAACTGAGAAAACTATAGCTGCTGGGATTGCTTGATGACTGAACTACAACAGCATAGCCAAACCATTTCTTTCAGCAAGGAGTTCACTTCTCCAAAGAGCAAAAGATCAGAGTGGGTGTGGACATGAGTATTCGGACACACCTTCATCAGTGCAGCGTGCTCTCAATGCGGCTCAACTTGTTTGCTCTCACTCTCGCCTTTGCTCTCAAATTGGTCATTGCTTTCATTATTGCTCTAATTCTCACCTTTAACTTTGCTCTCAACGTCATTGTGGCCTTTGCTCTCAACTTGTTCACTCTCATCATGGCCTTTGCTCTCAACTTTTTCACTCTCAGTGTTGCCTTTGCTCTCAACGTGTTCACTCTCACTGTTGCCTTTGCTCTCAACGTGTTCACTCTCATTGTGGCCTTTGCTCTCAACGTCTTCACTCTCATTGGGACCTTTGCTCTCAACGTGTGTCAATGAATGTGTGTCAAGGTGTATAGAATATAGTTGACAACAGAAAAAGCAGTTTACAAAACAGTATATTTCAGTGAATTCATTTGTATGTAAAACACAATATATCCTAGTCACACCCCAACTCCTCCTCTTCACTACACTTTACTACTCACAAATATATCTTTCTAACTCTAGCTTAATATTCACTTTTATTCTAATCAGTGCCAGCTTTAAGGAACTTGACAGTAGAGATAACCTCTCAGTAAACTTTACAAGTTACAATTGAGACTATATTTGGACTAACATTCAGAAAAACTTCAGTCATGACAATGAAATATTGACCAAAATAAACTTATAAGAATCTAGATATACTTAATGAATCAAATGAAGTTAACCAAAAAACTACACTATGACTAACAATGAAATATTTGATGGAAAAGGAATGTTGGTAGCTTATTGCTGGTGACAAATGATACTTTAGCATTTTGTTTGTACAGATCATGCAAAACTATATTATATATATATATATATATATATATATATATATATATATACAGTGTTATAACATGATAAACTTATTCTTAGGTTAATTTGGTACATTGAACACAACAGGTACATGAGTGAAGTGATTATGTCAGTCTTCACATTTAACAAACAATAACAAATAGCACAAAAGAGTATTTTCACTGATCAATAATAACATTTTAATATCATGCTTAGGATATTATTCATAAAATATGACTACTTGATGTAATCACACTGTGATCTTTCATACCTTATCGACAACAGTAATGTCAGCACCATTAGTAATTAATATTTTGATGATCTCTGGATGATTTTTGTAGGCTGCAATAAGTAATGCATTATCGCCATCCTGTAGTAATAAAACAAAGAAGCAGTACATATTCAATGAACACTATAAAGACAAATTTCAACTCAATGTATTATTAACACATAATACATTTATGATTTTAATAATTTCACTTAAACATCCACTATGTTATATTGTCAACATGGTACAATTATTATAAAGTTATTTTCATGTATATATACCTACTAAATATACTCTAGACTAGTATACTACATTACTAAACTCTTAACAAACCAATCTATCTAAACACAGGTATAATTAATATAATTGTGCCAGAGAACCTCTGCAACTTTTAGGAATATAATAAGTATATCAAATATAAGGTCACAGTTATGAAAGCTGCAACTAAACTAGTAGCTGTTTTTTGACAAGACTATAGTTCAAGCTAAATGCTTGAAGTAATCCTTTTATCAATGAATTAAAACAAAAAATAAGTATTCCATATTCCACACAATCTGCTATAATTATAAAAAAATGGCTTAAGTTAAGCTAAATTGATTAGAGAGTGTGAAAATTATGTAATTAAGTATATACTTCAGATAGGGCAGTTATTATAGTAGAAATGCAAAACAATAACTTTTCATTTGTATTTGTCGTTATTGATGTTACACAATTAACAGTCTAGTCTATCTTTTACAAAAGATAACAGAGACTCATTTTCAGTGATTTATTCATACTGGCTTATGTGTATATTATATACATATTGTTAAAAGGTTAGCAGTAAAAAAGTGAAAACCATTATTTAGATTTTTACAGAAGAAAGTTCAGTAAATAATATATATAAAATTATCATAATTTCTTCAACTTTGGATGAACATATGAAAGAGAATTTTTATAAGTTTTATGTGCCAAATTTAGTAGTGTTGATCTAATTAATTAACATTGGTATTTGTGATATCTCTTTTCATTTAATGACAAACTGTATACCTGCAACTACTAATAATGTAATTGTGTTGTTATCTCTGTTTAATAAATAATGCAAGTACACTATGTTATCTCACTTTATTAATTACAGTCATATCTGCCTCTTGTTCCAATAAGAACTCAGCCACTTTGAGATGTCCCTTCATACATGCTAACATCAATGGAGTATTACCATCCTAAAGAATTATAAATATGATATAAAATGGTCAATTTGAAGAAAATCATTATGTGCAATATAACAATTGCCTTTAGTCACAACAAGATAGGAAAATGCTTTAATTTAGCATAATATTATAGAACTTAACCTAATCACAATTCAAACATTATAAAAAGTATTGTTTTAGCTTCACCAATCAAAATGGCATTCATCTATAAATAATATTGTATTGCTATGTCCCAAAGATTATTTCTTTTCGAGCATATCATTTCATAACACACAGAGATGAAAATATTTTAATGTAGTACAGCAATATAGATAAGAAATAGCTAGGTTTATACTAACAAAATTAAACTTTAATCAACTTTAAGAGTACTGGAGATGCCAAGAAGTTTAATTGAATAATCATACTGCATGGCTATCAAAATTTATTAGTGCAGCATCAGTGGTGTTAAAGTTGCTGTAACAGCTATTTAATTGATGAGGACCGTCTTTGATACAATCTTACAATTAAGACTATATTTGACTAACATTCCGAAAAAAAGAGCATTGATCTAGTAGATGATCCCATCCAAACTTAGACTTTGAAGACAAAATATGGCAGTCTTGTTTCGTCTAAGAAAAAAATTTACAGACAGAAATTGTCCTAGTAGACAAGTTGTGCTGCAACATTGATCCAAAAATTGATTATTGGTGCTGGATTCAATCCTATCTTGTTAAATTCCAACCAATTGTGGAGAAATATCATGTGCTAAAGTTTACATGTGAATTAATTACAATGGGTGTAACGTAAAGTTCTAAATTAATTTATAACTGAACTAATAATATACTCAAGTATGTGGTAGCACTTTTGTAAATTTAATATGAGTCAATTCTGTCTTTAGTTTAATTAATTTTAGTCCGAACAAGTGGTTGGAGTGTAAGAAAAATGTTAGACTACAAAACCTTCACGTTTACAAGCAAGTGTTTGAGATAAGACTATGGCTTTAATTGCAGCCAAATATTTGTTTGGGTATCATCAACATTGTTAGGAGTATGTAATACTTAATACCCTATTAATAATATAAAGTTTAAATCATAGCAAATAACTAGAAAACAGACAAAGAATTTTGACAAAGAACAAACGAATGAAATGGTCTAACTGTAATAATTTAGTATTATTTCCTATTGTTGTACGGCTTTGTTAAAATAATTGTGTGCACTTCCTGTTCTCTCATCAGTTGTAATCATTGTTGGCTAGTTGATATGAGAGTTATTTCTAAAGCTGCGTAAACCTACTATATCATATTGGTGGCGAAGCTATTTATTAGAAGCAATGATAACAAGGTTGCTAATATGATTTGACGAGTTTGATCCCAAACTGGAGAGTTGGAACAGTAGACAGAGAGACTGTGACATTTCCTGGATGGTAATGGTATTGAAGATGCTGGAAGGAAACAGTCTATATATTTATCAGTTGTAGGACCAATCACTTAAAAGCTATTCACAAATCATATTGCACAGAAAAGCAAAGTAAGAAAGGCTGCAACAACTTACAAAAAATTCTCTAGGATCACTACGACTTTAGTGTTCTAAGACTTTTTGAAGATATGAATGAGTTTTGGACATGAACACAGAAACACAATTCATAGCTGCATATAGAGCACTTGGTCAACATTGCTCATCATTGTAACTTTAGAGCATCCATGCTCAGGAATAACAAAGTGTTCTGAATTGACAATGTACATTTGGAATGAAGACTACCCTCCAGAGGAATTATGAAATTCACAATAAGTTAGGTTTAGTCATTTTTAGTCTAGTTTTGAGCTGTAGCGGAAAAACTTTCTTGGTTGGTCATAATGTTCCATACTCATAACGTTTTTTTGTGACGAAAAGACAGATAACGTTTTCGTCAGTCTATCCACAACGTTAGAGTAACTTACACAAGATCGTGCGGATCTCTTTCGGCCGCCTCCTACAGGACAAACGAGCGAAAGAACGAACTTCTTTACCCTGCTACCATAAAGTACAATCCCTTACTTGTTTATTCTGATACCTTTGATAATTTATTATCTTTACTGTGCGAAGTAACAAAGTTTATAAAAAATATTTTCTGGCACACGCGTAGGCGGACAACAATTATGTCAATTCGTACGAGCGGCAAAACTCTTCTCACGATCAAGCAAACTGAGAAAACTATAGCTGCTGGGATTGCTTGATGACTGAACTACAACAGCATAGCCAAACCATTTCTTTCAGCAAGGAGTTCACTTCTCCAAAGAGCAAAAGATCAGAGTGGGTGTGGACATGAGTATTCGGACACACCTTCATCAGTGCAGCGTGCTCTCAATGCGGCTCAACTTGTTTGCTCTCAATCTCGCCTTTGCTCTCAAATTGGTCATTGCTTTCATTATTGCTCTAATTCTCACCTTTAACTTTGCTCTCAACGTCATTGTGGCCTTTGCTCTCAACTTGTTCACTCTCATCATGGCCTTTGCTCTCAACTTTTTCACTCTCAGTGTTGCCTTTGCTCTCAACGTGTTCACTCTCACTGTTGCCTTTGCTCTCAACGTGTTCACTCTCATTGTGGCCTTTGCTCTCAACGTCTTCACTCTCATTGGGACCTTTGCTCTCAACGTGTGTCAATGAATGTGTGTCAAGGTGTATAGAATATAGTTGACAACAGAAAAAGCAGTTTACAAAACAGTATATTTCAGTGAATTCATTTGTATGTAAAACACAATATATCCTAGTCACACCCCAACTCCTCCTCTTCACTACACTTTACTACTCACAAATATATCTTTCTAACTCTAGCTTAATATTAACTTTTGTTCTAATCAGTGCCAGCTTTAAGGAACTTGACAGTAGAGATAACCTCTCAGTAAACTTTACAAGTTACAATTGAGACTATATTTGGACTAACATTCAGAAAAAAAGACCATTGATTTTGGAATAACTATCAAATAAAAAAATGATAGCATAATTGTATTGGATAGAAGATTACAAATTGCTACCAAGTGATAAAATCATTATGAACAAGTACTGTTAATGGTGGTAAGCACAGCAATGACTTCTTATAAACTTGTGTTATGGTCAGCCATAACATTTTCTTAGGTCAGTGGTAGTTCTAAGTGAAATGAATATCAAGATATAGCATCAAGAATAATTACACTTGTCATTAATGGTTCCTACAAGAGTTCTTTGACTATAGAATAAATATACTGATCATTTTTCCATCAGACTAGCAATATTATTATATAAAGTATCCTCAATATAATCCACCTATTGGTTACTTTTGAAACTGATTTTTTTGATCATTATATTATTTTAAAAATTCCCAAAAAGTTTATGGAGACAACTTTGTCTGTTTCTGCTCTCTATTGTCCATACCTTTTATTAATCTCAACTTTCAAATAATAAATAACTCTATCACATTTATATATGTCTTCACTAGCTCTATTATAGAATGATATTCCCCTGCTGAGCTTGAACCTGTCATTTTCTATATTGAAATCTTTACTTAATGAAGTGTTTTTGTGTGACATATTACCAAACTTTCATTCTTTTATAATCCCTGCAAGTTTCATCTGGTGTACTCATGTAATAAATATTCTAATCATTCTAGTAAGTTATAAAAGGTTCTGTTTAATGATATCTATTATATCTATTATGTCTTACTTCAAATGATGACTGAAACTAATGAAATTAAGTGTCTACAAATTCTGTTGAGTTGTTTAAGCAACAACATTGTCTATTTCTAATTCTTATTTCCCCTAGACTTATACATACACTTTTGAGGCCATAGTTTTACATGGATTTAATAAAGACTGTACAACATGTAATAGCTGCTTCCTCTTTTGCTTTATTTTATAGAAAACTCAGTTCTAAGACTACCATTTCTTTCATGTTTGATAAAGTTATGAAAATGTTTGTTAATCCAAATACTAAAATGGATCATCTTTCACTTCTTATACCAACCAATGGCATAGCTCTGATCATTAAGGATTACTGTGTCTTAGCTGCAGTCATGATATAAAGAAAGATGGCCAAAAACCTTCTATCCATACTTAATGACTGAAACAATGTTAGCAAGAAACTTAACTATGACTACAACATTGTTCTACAGTCATGCTCAAATACAGTTACTGTAATATACTCTAGATGGTATGTCATGATATACTGCATTACTATTCAATAATGGAAGACCCCATAATAAATAGAGAGTACTTAACAAACCAGTCTATTCAAATGCAGCAAGTAACAAAGGAAATTATGTATGCACAAAGTAATGAGTGTAATGAATGTAATAATGTTACAAACTTAAAACACATGGTAAACCTGATAGCACAAGTGTATTATGGTCATTGAAAAGGAATAGATACAGTATTAAAGATCATTAATAACAATTACATCAAAATAAACAGATAAGCAAAAATATTACATACAAATACAACTACATACATTTCCCTTTATCTATAACCAGAGATGAAAATATTTTAATTAGCACAGCATTATAGATCTCTTTATGAGACATTAATATTTTGCTAAGACATTTCTATTATACAAATTTATATTGTAATAACTAATTTTAAAACATTCTAAAGTTTATTGGTTGCACAAGAAATATATATATTGCTGAATGTATTATAATTCATAAATAAAAGTTTGCTATGTTACTTTTTAATATAATGTTATTTCACATACATAATAACAGATGTCCTAACACTAGTAACTTGTGTTATGTTCAGACATAATGTTTTTTAAATGAATAGTAGCATATAAATGAAATGAATATCATGATAAAGCATCAACAGTACAGTTGACGTTAAAAGGTTTCAATGAATGTGTCTCATAGAGTATAGGATATAGCTGTTGAATTACAGTAAACAGGAAGAGCGCTTTACAAAGCACCACATTTCAGCAAATGTTTACATGGAAACAAGTATTATATGTAAAACACTATGTATCCTAGTCTCATACAAACTCCTCCTGTTCACTACATGCTTGTTACTATTTACAAATCTCTGTCTAAGTATATCGCTTCATTTGTTTTCTTTTATTCTATTCGGGGCCAGCATTAAATAATTTTGACATATTGTTTCGTTTGTTTTCTTTTTATTTTACTCAAAGCCAGCATTAACTGATTTTGACAGTAGAGATGACCTCTTATTGAATTTTTGATATTCATTAAATATAACAGAGATTTGTAGTCATAATTTGGAAAAGATTCAGAAGGCTCTACTGTACATTACATTTGTTTTGTTAAGTTATTCACTCAAGCTTTGTGTGGTGACTGTTTTTTAACTGCAGTCATGACATGAAATATTGACCAAAACAAGCTTATAAGAATTATACTTAATAAATCAAATTAAGTTAACAAAAAACTACACTATGACTAACAAAGAAATATTTGATGAAAAAGGAATGTTGGTAGCTTATTGCTGGTGACAAATGATACTTGAGTATTTCGTTTGTACAGATCATGGAAACTATACATGTACAGAGTTATAACATGATAAACTTATTCTTAGGTAATTTGGTACATTGAACACACCAGGTACATAATTGAAGTGATTATGCTAGTCTTCACATTTAACAAACAATAACAAATAGCACAAAAGAGTATTTTCACTGATCAATAATAACATTTTAATATCATGCTTAGGATATTATTCATAAAATATGACTACTTGATGTAATCACACTGTGATCTTTCATACCTTATCAACAACAGTAATGTTAGCACCATTAGTAATTAATATTTTGATGATGTCTGGATTACTATTGGTGGCTGCAATATGTAATGCAGTATGGCCATCCTGCAACAATAAAACAAAGAAGCAGTACATATTCAATGAACACTATAAAGATAAATTTCAACTCAATGTATTATTAGCACATAATATGTTTATGATTTAAATAATTTCACTTAAACATCCACTATGTGATATTGTTAACATGGTACAATTATTATAAAGTTATGTTCATGTATATATACCTACTAAATATACTCTAGACTAGTATGCTACATTACTAAACTCAAACCAATCTATCTAAACACAGGAATAATTAATATAATTGTGCCAGAGAACCTTTGCTACTTTTAGGAATATAATGAGTATATCCAATAATAGGAAGAAGAGAGATTACTATTAGTTATTGTAGAGTCTGAAGGACCTAATCTACTCAGAAGAGACTGGTTGAGCACATGATAAATCAGGTCTGAGTGAAGGAAGAGTTAACAACACCCTTTTCAAGATACTCTGATATTTTCCAAAATGAACTAGGCACCATCAAAGCTGTAACTGCCAGCATTGTAGTAAAAGAGAGAGCCACTCCAAGATTTTGTCATCCATGACTGGTACCATTTGCACTCCGTTCAAAGGTAGAAAAACTTGCTGTTTTAAAAATTATTATAACTCTTGTCTCTAATATTATACATTGCATATGTCTTAAGCTACCTTCGAATGTATTAGTGTAAAAGACTTCATAGGATTGTATCATGTTGATGATATCAAGATGGACACAATTGTTGCTGTATTAAAAGACATGATTCTTTGATTAAATCTGAACCTATCAATCTGTAGGATCCAGTGTTATGACAGTGCACCTAATATGAAGAAAGCTGCTGCAAAAATTAAGGCTACTGAGCCCAAAGCCCTTTACCTACACTGCTATGACAATAGTTTGAACTTGGCTGTGTCAGATACTATTAAATTCACCTAGCCAATGATCATGCTTTAGAAATTTGTAAGCTTGTCAAATATTCTCCAAGAATATGAAAATGAAAGAGGAGTTGACACCACATGTTCCTGGCCTCTGCACATTTTGTCCAACTCACTGGGTTGTAAGAGGTAACTCATTTTAAAGTATTCATTGAAATTATCAGAAAGATTATTAACAAACATTTAACTGACACAGTTAATCATAAAGAAATACTTAATAACTTTATCACTATTAATGATGAATGTTGTAAACATTTTGGAATACTTCCTTAAGAAATTAGCATTTGGTCTGTGTATACTGTAAACATCTATTTTATTCTTTTTTCAATGATCATGAATTGCTGCAATTTTAGTACTTCATTTCCAATGGCCTGGGCAGCTCATTTCAGCTTTCTAAACCCCTGTATATTTGTTTTATAAATGGTTGTCAAAGCTTAGCTGTGATTCTAGACATGTATATACAATATATATATTATTTATATTATGTGTTGTAGTTATATTGTGTGCTAATTTTCACATATAAGCCTTATCAACCATAGATAAGCTACAGAAGTTACACCTACAAGATTGCCATGGTAACTACCGTAGTTCAACGCGTAAGTACACATGGGCGATTGGAGTTTATTTTGAATTTCAAAGTTGTAGGCGCTTACTAGGGATTTTAAAAAGGCTTCTAATAAGCGCCCATGTATGAATAATTAATTAATTACAATCAGGCATATAAATTTGTCACACCACAAAGTATTTCAGATTCTGAATCATCTCACCAAGAATCTGCACGTATGACTGATCTCTAATTTGTAACAGAATCATTTACATGAAACTATCATGTTAACAAGTCAATATCGAGTCCAGATATAGGGGAGACACTTTCAACAAAGAAGGAACACAACAATCCTCATGATAGATTCACTGTTGCTGTGATGAAGGGCAAATTGATAGTTGGTCATATCCCAAAAGAAATTTCAAAGATATATTAGTTCTTTCTTCACAAAGGAGGAACGATACCCTGTACAGTCAAGGACAAAAAAAGAAGATCCTCCATTGAGCAAGGCAGTTTAGAAGTGCCTTGTGAGCTGACTTTTCAATTCCAAACGGAACAAAAGACAATGAAACTTTAATGTCTGAAATTTGAAAATTGATAGCCTAACTTTTTTCTTATAGCTCAACAAGTGCGACAAAAATATGATGGTGGGCGCTTACGTAGGGGTAGGCGCTTGTTTTGGGAATAATGGTACCTGATTTGTGAAAAGGTACCGCTTCTTTCAAACCACTATAAACCATTGACTATTATATATATATATATATATATATATATATATATATATATATATATATATATATATATATGTATATATAGTATGATATAATTCAAAGCATGGCATGACACATAACGCTACTTTACATTTATTTGAAATTGTATGTTGTGGTCTTTCTATCATTTTGTTTCTTATGACTACAGACAATACATTCATGTGGTGATTGTTTTCACTTGAATGAGATGGTATTTTTCCAAGGAAATGACACTCATGAAGGCATGCATCTGGAGGGTGTCGTGGACAAGATGCAGATGAAGTAAGATCAATACTGGCTCTGGTGAGTATTTGTGTTTGTATTGCTAGCTTTATAAACGGTTATCAAAGCTTAGTCGTGATTCTAGACATGTATATACAGTATATATATTATGTATATTATGTGTTGTAGTTATATTGTGTGCTAGTTTTCACATATAAGCTTTGTCAAGGATAGATAAGCTACTGAGGTTACACTTACCAGATTGCCATGGTAACTACTAGTCAGTCATCTTCATTATTGTAACCTAGGTTGTGTATTTTACAGTATATACCGTAGTTCCCTGAGTAAGTACCCATGTGCACTTGCAGTTCATTTGGAATTTGAAAGATGTGGGAGCTTACTAGGAATTTTAAAAAAGACTTCTAATAAGCGCCCATGTATGAAGAATTAATTAATTGATAGTTGTTCATATCGGCAAAAAAATTTTAAAGATATGTTGGTTGTTTCTTCACAAAGGAGAACGATACCCTGTATAGTCAACGACAAAAGGAGAAGATCCTCCATTTAGCAAGGCAGTTTAGAAGTGCCTTGTGAGCTGACCTTTTCAATTCCAAACAGAACAAAAAACAACGAAACTTTAATGTCTGAAATTTGAAAATTGCTAGCCTAACTTATTTCTCATTGCTCAACACGTAATAATAGCCACAGTAACCACAAATCTCAGATGGTGAGATGGGGGTGTGCACTTACATGGGGAATTGACATTTTTCTTTAACGACAATAATATGAGGTTGGGCACTTACATAGATGTGGGCACTGGTTTGGGGAACGACAGTATATATATATGTGACCTAATTTGTGAAAAGGGACCACTTCTTTCAAACCATTATAAATGCTTGACAGTTATATATATATATATATATATATATATATATGTATGTATGTATGTATGTATGTATGTATATGTACATATAGTATGATGTAATTGAAAACATGGCATGACACATAACATTACTTTACATTGTTTACAATGGTATGTTGTGGTCTTTCTACCATTTTTTTTATGACTACAGACAATACATTTGTTTGCTTTTTTAGGTATGTATTGAAGAAACCAAATTCTGCCCTTGAAGCAAACAATGACCTCATTTATGGAGAGTTCACATCAAGAATTATAACTAGCTTGAAATTTACTAATCAGTGATGTAATAAGGAGACGTCTCTTATATAATGGATCATATCCTGGTTCAACTTTTTGTTTTTTTGGCTTTCTTGTCATTTATGTGTAGAAACTTCAAAATTAGGCTGAATCAATCCCTTGACATTAGACGAGAGAAGGTGACTATACTAAAGGCTAATACTGACCACAGTAATCTTCTAATTTCGGGTAGTAGATTGTTCCTATTATTATTACCAGATTAAAAAATTGTAGCTTCTGTTGATGTATGCATCTTTTTTTCCAATAGTTTAGGAAAGGTGGGTGTGAAGACTCTGTTTCATCTGTCATATCTTCTGTTTCCTTCATATTCTCCAACAAACTCTTGGATATCATATGCTACACTACTCAGAGAGATATGTTTTGTTGCACTGATTTCAATTTCATCACCATACACTATTTCCATACCATCAACTATTTCAGTTTCCACATCAAAATCATTGCTAACATAGTATTCATCATCTATTATTATTAATGATTATTAATAATTTATTATTATAGTATTCACTGATCTGTAATAACATTTTAATATCATACTTAGTGTGATATTTATAACCTATGACTACTTGATACAATCATACAATGATCTTTCATACCTTATCAACAACAGTAATGTCAGCACCATTACTAATTAATATTTTGATGATCTCTGGATGATTTTTGATAGCTGCCCAATGTAATGCAGTCCTACCATAATACTGTAACAATAAAACAAAGAAGCAATACATACACAATGTACACTATACAGATCAATTTCAACTCAATGTACTAGTAGTAACACAATACATTCATAATGTTAATGATGTTATGTAAACATCAACAATGTGATGTTGTCAATAATTATGGTACAATTATTATATAGTTATATTTATGTATATATAATTACTATATAATTCTAATTATGTGTTTATTATGTACATGTTATGAATATAATTATCTATTCCTGTCCCACCATAACTTGATTTTGTGTATACTATATAAATGTCATATGTGTTATATTAATGAATGTTCTATATCAATGTGACTTGTCTTCAAGATATTATGGCTGTCCATGGGACATTGGAGAATTCTGCCTCCAACATTATTCTAGGGCTAATGATGTCTTTCATGATAAGACATCGGCAGTTTTATGTAGTGTTTGTGGTCTTTTCATGCACAAACTAATCAAGTATTTACATTTTAATTTAAGGCTACAACAACCAGGAGAGAGAGTGGCTGTTTATAGCTGAGCTAAGACAACTATCCAAATTTTGTGAATATTGGGAGATATGTTAGATGTCATGCTACGTGATCGTTTAGTGGGTGATATTAGACAGCTGAGTATTCAATGATGACTGCTGGCTGAACCCATCCTAACTCTGAAACGTGCTCTTGAACTGGTACTTGCAATGTAGTCTGAAGGATACAAGAGATACTTAGTGCTAAAAGGCCTACTTGTTACCGTTGTGGAGGAAACATCTTAGCACCAATTTGTAGATTTAAAAAATATGTTTGTCATGGCTGCAAAAAGAAGGGGCACTTAATCAGATGTTGTAGAAATGCCCCCAAAAAAGAGGCCAAACAAGTCAAGTACAAACATTAACAAGGTGTTAGAAGACCCCATTTCTCAATTGTATATGTTTCCCTCAAGTAAGACAAAACCATTAAAGACAGTGGTTAATATAGATAGCAAAGTGGTTGAGATGGAGAAAAACACAGGAGCGTTAGTGTCAGTGATGACACACACAGAGTACAAGAGGCTATGTAATCAAAAGAGTAGACTCCCATTACATGCAGCATGAATAAACTGGAAGACATATACCGGAGAGATGATTAAAGTGGTGGTGAACCATCAAGGAGATGAAGAGAGATTACCATTAGTTATTGTAGAGTCCAAAGGACCTAATCTACTCAGAAGAGACTGGTTGATGAAGTTGAAACATGACTTGCACATGATAAATCAGGTCCGAATGAAGGAAGAGTTAACAACACTCATTTCAAGATACTCTTATATTTTTTAGATTGAACTAGGTATCTGATATCAAAGCTGTATCTGCCAGGATCATAGCAGAAGAGAGAGCCACTCATAGATTGTTGTCCACAACTGATACCATTTGCACTCCATTCAAAGGTAGATAAGGAACTAGAGAGACTAGAGTCGATGGGAGTACTGGAAAAAGTGGAATTTGCAGACTGGGTGGCACCCATCATTTCAGTATTGAAGGATGACTGAAATGTTAGAATTTGTGATGATTATAACATGACCATTAATAAATGCATCAAAAGTGGACCTGTATCCATTCCCGAGAGTGGATGACCTTTTTACAGCAATGACCAGTGGAGTGTATTTTGTATATAATGTATTGTGCTAGAAAATTTCTGCTAGTTTTAGGAATAGAAAGGGTACATCAGATATAAGGACACAGGTTATGAAAACTGTAGCTACACCAGTCACTGTTTATTGATAAGACTATAATTCAAGCTAAATGCTTGAACTAAATAATTTAAGAAATCCTTTTATTAAAAAAATTAAATTAAAAACCAAGTTTTTATAACCTATACAGCTGAATTTGAGGTAGTCATTTGCTTTGAATTATATTAACTATACTGCTTGCTCATCTCCTGAGTAATACTAAGTGATGTTGAGTCTGAATGCAATTCCTTTGCTAGAGACAACATAAATACTGGTAAAGTAACTTAATACTAAACCCATCATTAAATAGAACTTGCTTTTTAATGACATCAAGAGTAAATTTGGTTTCTCAAGGAGATTATTAAATTGGACTTTTGTTTTATTAAAGGGTGTATTAAATGTTATGGATGGATAGGTGCTTAAGTGGTTATATTAGGCAAGTAATTTAATCATTTTTTTAGAAAAAAATTGATTGACATTCTATTTCACTTTCATTCCTTTAATTCTTCATCATATTTCATGTAGTGTGTTTATGTAATAAATTTTCCACAATTTTCACCAACTTCAATAAAGTCTTAGTTTAATGTTATTGATTATATATTTGAACTACATATCTGACATCATCATGTAATACAGTTTCTTTTAACTCATATTCTATGCTCCAATTTCAAAGCGATAATAGTAATGTTTATAAAAAATGTGGCATTTTGTTTGAATGTATTCATTGTGTTCATTTCTCATTAGTAAATATGTAGTTTATCTGCCTAATGTTAATGTACTTGTAAATGTGGATAAGACCATGACAAAATCAAACATTTCATTTTATTATTGCTTTACTTAGGTCAAGGTTCTGATTGAGCATATAAAATTGTGTATTACATTTTATTATACATGTGTACTGAATGATGTAAAATGAGAAAACAATTTTATCAGTGTATGCTGGAAAGGCACATAATAAATGTTATTATGTTATAATGAACTGAACTGTCTCCATCTCCAATAAACTTCATATACCGTAACCCATGCATACATTCGGATAGATTGAACCCTTCCATATTATGTCAGATTCCATGGCTGTTGAAGATCCAGTCCAGTTCTTAAAACAACAATACTCTCTTATATCCTCTCCTTTACTACTAGCAACTGAGCAAATTGAACAGTACTTATTTCTAACTCCAATGAATAAATTGTATTATTGTACAAGCTAATGAGTTTAGTTGCAAGATTGAGATGAAAGTCATTCATGTTGTGAAATGATGGTTCAGAAAGAAGACAGTGAAAAATGTAAGCATTTGTGATAGCTAGATCTATGCTAAAGTAGGCAATGTATACATAGCATTTCAGCCCACGAGCTCTAATACTGTCGCAGTTGATCATTTCAATCAACACTACCTATCTCCTAAAAATAAGGATTACTGAAATTATATTCTCATCTCCAGAAATATTGCAAATGGTTGTGGAAATAACCTCAAATGTCAGCCTTTCAAAGGGTAAAGTTAGCTTTTAGTTCTGATATGCTGTTAGTACATTTTGATCCTCATAGAGAGATCTTATTATAATATGTCCGAGTTGAGATGATACACCCAGACATGTAAATAACTTCACCTTTTTACGTGCTATCTACATGGAACTTGCACCAATTGATTCAGCTTGCAAAAACACATATATAACATTTGGCTGTCTAGTGCTACGAAAAAGTAAGAAACTAAAAACCTCCATAAATTTTTAATTGCATACCTTCGTCATACTTCAAATTACATACCTTTGAGGATTTAACGAATAACAATTTTCACTTCAAGAAGTCAGCCGTGTGTCACGATGAAATTGAAAATTACAACTCTAATTGCATGAACAAATGTTCTATTATGACTGTTATTATTATAAAAAGTAATAATCAGGTATTGTCTTTTGCAATTTAAGGCAGCTATTAAGACACTGTGGTTCTGAAAAAAAGATTTTAATAAAGAAGAAGACTTTCTCTTTCTGTAACCTCTTGATGTTGGCTCATGAATGTCCCTTCGACCATACCTAGCCAAATCAGCTAAAGGATTTCTTTTAACTTTACCTTTAAATATAACCAATGGCTTAACTCGAGAAACACCATCTGCAAACAAGGTAAGTTGAACAGTGCATTGTCTTTTATCCAACCCTGAAGATGCAGCACGAACCCATACACTCTTTGACCCTACATCGTTGCATGTAGGACCACCAGTGAAAGAAAAAGGAAGTGGTGTTTGGTCAACATTGGCGATACAACTTAAATGAAATCTGCCCAACTTTTCATCAACTTGTTCTCCTTATAGAGAAATCTCTCTAAATAAATGATGGAAATGACGAATAGCTTCTTTCTTGCTTTCTGGTGGTTTCTGACATGAATTGGTGGCACATCTCAAGATAATTTTAGAGCTTTTTTTAAAACCAGCAAACCAGCCATCTGAAAAAGAAAAATTTTAACCAGGATATTGTTCGTTAAAAATCTGTTTGGCACTGTTCTTGAACCACCAGCCTTTAATTTTGATACCCCTTCGACGTAGCTGTCGAAACTCTGCATGGACCTGCTCTTCCATTAAAAGAAACTGAGCACTTCTTATAAACATCACTCTTTTGGTACCTTTTTTGCTTTTCTTGATTTTTTCCTCATCTTTTATCCACCTCATCACCGTTTTTGTATTTGATGTAAACGTTTTACATGTTTTGTAGAGATTGCAATCATTTTCTTTGTACCAACTAACAACTCGAATCTTTTCTTATCTTGTGTAGCTCCTTCTTGACCGTTTTAAAGATCCTGTTTCTTTTAAAAGGATCCCTGATGCCTCAGATATACTAAATTTCACAGACATTTCTATTACACTCGTTTTTTCACACTCATTTTTTCACGTGGCATTAATATAACATTAATTATTAATAAATCATTAATAATTATCATTAATAATTATTAATTTATTACCGTAGCGCTTAATAAAAAAGAGTTCTGACCAAGATAAATGTGTGCGCTTAACAAACAGTATGCGCTTTAACCATATGCTGTCTCCACAGCAAAAGGCTTCCACCATACCTCGAGGCCTCTTTTGGTTCAGGGCAGAAGGAAGTTCTTTGCGATTGCTCTGGACCATGCCTGGATATAATCAACAATAAGTACAAGGTACAGGATGTAGACATAGAAATACCTGTTACAGTAATTCCCTTCCTCTTTAGCTCAGTTGCTATGAGAGGGCTATTACAAAATCTATCTAGGTATACATCATACCCCTTATCCTCAAGTCCATCCACCAGTGTAAGGACAACTCTGGCTGTGTGGGGTAGCTCAGGTCCTACAAGCTCTGTTGCCCGTCCATAGCATATGGCTACCTTATAAAGGTAGCCAAACACACTGTCAGCAAGTACAAGTGCCTTTATACCCCAAGGAGTTGGTTTACCTTTGAGGTACTGTCGAAAACTAACCCTGCCTGTGAAGGCAATCACTGACTCATCAATAGCCACATGTTGTGAAACAGTGTCGGATGATTGAAATGCTGGAACTATATGGTCAAGTAATGGCACATATCAATATCACAGCTACAAAACCCTTCATTTCATCTATTGTCACTGGATGCCAGCTTCTGTACAATGAGCCACGCTTTATCTATAAGAAGGAGGTATGTTAGAGTAACTAATTGTTTATTACTACAACCAATCTTCTTAGCACCATACTTATTGGTATTATCCATAAGAAATTGCCACAAAGCATCAAAGAAGAATAGAGAAAAACAATCTTCTGGTGACTGACCAGATGGATCTGCATTACTACCAGATGACTGAGTAAATAATATATGGCTAGGCTCTATGTCGTCTATATTTGGAATAAAAGACTACTTAGCTACTACACAACTTACCAGTTACTACTACTGTCCAATGATATCAGGTACTGTGACACCAATACCTCTGCCTCTCCCAATACCACTTCCTCTACTTCTTCCTCTACTCCTTCCTCTTGCAAGACCTCTTCCCATCCCTGGTCCTATTCCTATTCTAGTACCTCCCACTTCTGTAGTATCATTTGTGTCATCATTTACATTCTCTTCATCTTGCTCATCCTCAAAGCTATCACTCATATCATCTATCATATGTATTACTTCTTCTGCTCTAAACTTTGCCATTGATAATTACTTCTACCCACTGATAGTAAATATGCAAATATTTGTACAGCTTGTTAATTTGTGTATTTATATTATTAAATGCATGCTTATTATTATTCATTACATGTTGGGCGGGACCATAAATAACTAATAAATGAAGGAGGACAGGTTAGTTGCGAAAACAGTCTACTAAGGTAATGTCACAATTTCGTGACAATTGTCTCAATTAATAGTACACGCGTGTCACAAATTTGTGTCAATTGTCTCCATTAAATGTACTCGTATGTCACAAATTTGTGACAATCATCCTGTAAGGGTTAAACAACAATCACCCTTGAGAAATTTAGAAGGAGGGTTGTTTATGAATTTGAACTATAAATATGTACATATTAATATTTCTATTTACTTAGCAATGACAGTTTCTATCTCTTTATAAGCTCAATATAACATGATGTTATTACAACAGCTTTATGACACTACAAAGAAATCATAGGAGAAATGGATTTGAAAAGAAAGGTCAAGAGTGATCATTTCATGACACATTACATTTACATAATATGTGCTAGACTCTTATTGTTTGTTTTATGTACATTAAATAGAACAGTATAAAATAGAAGCTTCATTAATATGCCTACATATATATACTGACCTTATCAGTATGGTGGATATTCACACCATGCTGAAGTAACAAAGCCACAACATCTGTGTGGCCATATTGTGCTGCTGCTATCACTAGACTCCATCCATACTACAATTAATAAGAACAAAATGTATTAGAGACACACATTAAGTATTAATTTTTAATTACATGTTATTATATTTAACATTATGTACATGTTCATGTACATAACATGTACATGTACTTGATATACTGGTCAATTAAGGACTGGATATATTCACTTTTTAAAGATTTTAAATGATATATGCAATATGATAAAATTGGGAAAAAGAATGATCATTTCATAAAAACTAAGAAATTGTTAATTCTTAGTCTCAAAATTGAGTGACTATTGTGGACTTGTTATATTTTATTGCATATTACAAGCACTATCTTAATCAACTCCTAAAATATAATAGAAAAGCCTTTCCTGCATTCCTTAAAGTATATTAATATTTACACAATATTAATATCAGAGACAGTAAACAGTGTTATCTGTTAGCTCAGATTGAAGGAAAGGATTGGAGAAAGTATTTCCTGAATATAGGTGAAATAGTACTTTTGACAGGTATATATCAATCACTCATAATGCCAACAGTAAATGACTTCTATTCCCTCCAATCAGGAATGACTTACCAAGTTATATCATATGTAATGAGACCACTAAACCTCATTGAAAACCTCCAAAAGAAATGCAGGTTTATACTTAAACTATGCACTATCAAAAAACAGCAATCGTATGAGTTCAAATTGTCACATGATCACTTTATGATGTCATAAAAGCTCTGATCATAATGTTACTATTTCATTATAATAAACTATATAGTATTGATGAGCAATAGTAGTACAATTCAAATATTGTACATTAGTGGTTATCAGTATATACAATGTAACACTAATGACAAAGAAAAACAAAACTATATTTTATAAAACATTCTAAGACTCTTTTGAAGACACTATTGATGCCGTAAGGGACTGGATTATTAATGATTTAGAGTACTGCGATTTCTTGATTGCTATGTGCATCAGTGACTCAAAATACTTCATTGATCTCAACACATACATAATATTATAGTCAATTCAAAATAACATAATTACAATTTTTTTATTCAATTGCTCATGATTGTTGTAGCCATTGGTAATTTTTATTTTCTTATTATAGGTTTTTAGTAAATGTTACATTGTCATTATAGGAAACTATATATGATAGGTAGTACACAGTGGACTGATGTGTATAATATATACAGATTTTATGAGATATGAGATATCATATGAATAGATACTTATAGATAAAAGGTATATTTTAACTACAACCTACTCAAATGATCTCCAGTATATAAATCTGCATCTGCAAACAACAATATGTCTATCGTGGCTAAGTGAATGCCCATGCTTGACACAAAATTATGTCTATCACATATAATCGTTAGTACTATGATAATTATGTAGTTATTTAAAATAATCTGATTCTATTAATTAAAAAAAGGTAATATTGTAATGTTTACATTCATTGATGTCTCATATCATGTAAATATACTGTATAGGTTTTTTTTCGAGGGGGGGGGGCAATATTTTCTTGGATGACGTCAAAAAATTTTGTTGGTTTATGGTAAAAATTTTGTTGTCGAGCGATCTAGTCTAAACCACACCCTTATACACATGGTGTACAAATGGCAAACTTTGCCATTCAGCCATGATATGAGACTACCACCAGTACAAACGGACCTGGGATGCTAAATTTGGGAAACAACTTGAGTGCCAGAGAGAAACGAGTTGGCAGCTGCAATCAAAGTTGATGGTACAGATTGTGCTAAAGAGCCATGAGGATAAGGTAGGTTGTTCTTTTCCCTCTTGAAGTATTGAAAGAAGGCCATACTGAATCTAAGACTCATTGATCAACAACGTGATAACATGCATGCAACCACGTGTACGCATGAATGGGCATGGCACATTGCATCTAATTAAGTTTTGTGGGTAAATATTTCATGTTTTGTTTCTCAACCACGAAAACCAAACAATACGTTTGATGTAAACAGGGGGTGTGGTCAGACAGTGTGTCTCAATATATAGCAGGTATATTATTATATCTATAGTACCACATAGTACACAGTCTATATATATAATGTGTATTGAAAATATAGTGGTTATGTATTGTGTATACATATCAATGTCTAATATGTAAGCAGTTACAAATTAGTAATAAAAAATTATAACAATAGTCAAAACAATACAAATCATATGTCACATATAGAAAGAATAGCTAGAGAGAAAACTAAATAAAGTAATAATTATTACTATCATATTATATTGATACTACTACTGTGAACCATGCTTAAAGGACACTGTGAATTAACCCTTTAGTAATGAAGGTTGCATATTTCTAAGATTTAATGCATAGGCATTAACAAGGAAGGTTACAAATCTTCGACTAAAAATACCCTGGTATATTTATTAAGAATGCTCGTCATAGTAATTAACATAGAAGAGGAGAACACTAATAAAATGTTTACATTATGGAAAGTGGATACTGTATCATTTGGATCATTCTGCGTAGATTAATGATTTTGATGAAGAAGATGACTTAGAATATGAAGTAATGGACACTTTTAACAATAAAACGTAAAGTATAAAATTATAAACACACAGAGTAGCTATAATAATACAGAAATGTTTCATGGGTGAGTTTAATACTTTTGCACAAAGAAAAGCTTTGACACTTATAACCTCACAAAAATTTCACAAAACAATTCACCTAACCAATGTAGTATTAGAAGGCTTAAAACATTTTCGTTTGGAAACTGTTTTGTGACAACACACTAAATTAATTAATTATGATACAGTATATGGGCTTGTGCATTTTTATTGATATATTGTTAAAGAAGACATTTTCATACTATGAACACAAGGTTGTATGGTGTCTGATATATAGAGAATTTACACTGTATATCAATATAATAATACACTTACTATATCAGGTATAGTAGGATCTGCATTTGATTGCAACAGATATTGAACAATATCCGTGTATCCATCACGTGATGCATACCATATACTAGTCCTCTTGAACTACATGTAATGATAATAGTAATAGTATAATTATTCATCAATATATCAATAGTACAATCATTATACACACACATACACTGATACATATGTACTTACATGTATATGACTATAATGATAAGTGATAATATTAATAATATGTATTATAATAATTGTGACCTAGCTTGGAAAAACCACACGTGTTGTACTAAACATTTGAACCAGCAGTTGCATATATACATTTGCTACATGGTCATTTCATACATGATCATACCAATCATGGTATCAGGGAAGATCAGTCATTAAATATTTAGATTCTAAAGTTGGTAAACATCCTGTACAATATGGCTGCATAGCAAATGCGTATATGCAATTGTTTAGTCAAATTTTTTTGGGTGTAACATTAAATGTTGTGCTAAAATGTCTTCCCAAATAATGTCACAATTATACACGTACATGTGAAATATGACATCACATTTTTAATTTATATCTCATTGAGTAATGTTATCATATTATTAGCTAAATAATATGAAGTGACAACAAATAGACTGTACACACAGTGAATAATAAATATATGATATGGTCTAGGAACAAATAACCACACAAAGAAGGGAGAATACAACTATGTAAAGCCAGTGTTACATAAAGACACTAGCTGTCAATGACCATATAATGATATGTGTAATTATATTCATAGCAAGTCAATCAGATTCATAATTTCACAAGTCTTGAAGCTTCCAAATATGGACATGACCAGAGTACTGTCATTTTTCTAATACGAGTTGGCTTTTTTCATGAGAATTACACACTCCATCCTCCTTTGTGAAGCTACAGGCTCTTACATACTGACTTCAAATGTTTATAAAGCTAGTTACTACTGTATTAACTAAACTGTCATTGGAAAATATTCTTTGAAATTGTATTACAAAATCAGCTTGAAAAAAATGGCTCTAATACAATGTGAAGGGTCATTAATGAAAGAATTGACCACACCCAACAATTAAAAAACAATCCGTGAACACTTTAGCACATTTTGTACACCACATCTAAACATTACAACAAATCTACAAGTTGTACTTGATTATAAAATATTAATACAATCTAATACTATAAT
Source organism: Xestospongia muta (assembly GCA_963693285.1). Classification (NCBI taxonomy): domain Eukaryota; kingdom Metazoa; phylum Porifera; class Demospongiae; order Haplosclerida; family Petrosiidae; genus Xestospongia; species Xestospongia muta. Next base: position 3,822,088 of record OY848922.1, read on the forward strand.
TCATTTTTATTTAAATGTAGTACTGTAATCCAGATGACCACAAGTATGCAGATAAAACAAAAGTAGCTAGGATATCAGATAAAATTGCCATATTGACTTCAGTAATGACTTTGTGAAAGTTAAACATTCAAGCCCCACCCCTTAGCAATAGAGTAAATTATTTATAATATATGCTGTGTCCGTTCATTCATATATCTCAAATGTTATAGATAAAATGTTTTAACTACATGATTAAACTTTGATAAAGACTTTGTAACACACACACATTAATTTATACTAGGTTGATTTAAAGGATATATTGTGATTATTATTATAATAACTATAACACTTGTATATCATATATGTAGACAAGAACTCTTATCATAAGACAATATCATCTCTGAATAGTACTATATTGTGACACACTTACATACCTCATCTTGAGCATTGACATTTGCTCCTTTTTGTATAGCTACTTTCACACTTTCTAGTTGTCCATCTCTAGCAGACCATATCAGTTCATTATCCTAACAAAGATATCAAAGTTAATAAATGTAATATTACACATAAACAAGATCATATACAACATAATTTATAATACAGTAGACATAATATTATAGAAGACATACTATAACAAGAGTACAGTAACTACTAATATAGTACATTGTACTAAGTATATGGACATGACCTATATACAAACTATAGGGTCAAGTACATACGTTACTTATATTAGATCAGATAACCTAAAGTAATCCACCAGGTCATCTTTAGTTTAGATAGAGAGAATATCTTGAATCTGGTAGGATTACTGAGTGGGCTGGACAAAGCTGACCTATCTTATTAAGTGATAATGAACGAGTTCTTTATTTTAGTCTATTTAGTACACTTTATAAGTACTTACCAATTCATCCTGATCCATTTCAAAACAGGGAAAAAAAAGGACCACACCCAAGTTATAGAGGTGTGGTTATGACGTAATGGGTGTGGTGTTATGACTGTATCTGCTGGTCGTGTCGTATAATGTTGTCTGTTAATTTATATAATCCTTACAGAGAACACAAGCTCAACTTACTAAGCAGGCTCAGATTCAACAAATTGTAATTACAAGAGGACAAAATGCTCGGTTAGTTCTATTGATATCAATGTATAGAATTATTAACCCTTATGGTCATCCAAGTGGGTGAGGGTTTATTACTTATTTTATATCTCTGTCTCAATGTGTCTGTCTATTCTAAAAGCACATACAATGTAGTAGAGTTTATCATTCCCAAGAAATTACTCTATTTACAATACGCAATTATAGACATTTTCAACATAGGATTTTTTATAAAAATGCTTCCTTCTCAAGTTATTTGAATTTTAGTTGTCTTTTTCTGATAAGATCTCATTGCCACACCCATTTTATAAATATTGTAATTATAATTGTCACGTGATCATTATATTATACACTAACTGTGATTATAATAATACATTGTATTACATGTTACTAGAGATACAGCTCAAACAAGAACAAATGGATGGATTACTAAAATCTACCTTACAAGGAAAGTTACAACAACATCTTATGATAGTCATCATATTATACTATCTCTTGTTTTTCCATCAGGTCAGTTTGGACAGCCCCATCTGACAATTCCATGTCGTTTTATTGTTATAAAATACATTATACGTCATATGTCTTCATACGTTTCCATAGGAACCTCAAAATGATAAATAAAATAGTAAGTAAAGTAGCTATCCAAACTCCACACACTTAATGTCATTGACTACAACTCATCAATATTCCAAATGACAAATTGTATACCATGATTTATTGGTAACCGCTGAAATTTGGCAAATTTCAAAAAATTGCCAAATTAAATAACAATAAAAATTCATGACATAGTCACCATGCACACAGTTTTGTACACATGGTAGCCTCTAACAACAAAATCAAACCTGAACTCCATTTTATTTCATTAAAATGGGTATGCAGCAAGACATGGCCAAAATTTGTTAAATTTAATCTCACCAATTATAAAATTTTACAATTTTGCCAAATTATATCAACGCCAATAATTCACAGGTTACGGTCATCTGTATACTATAAAGGGACTTTGTAAATGATTGTGATGACAATGTATCCTACATTACTGTTGATATATAAGACTAACTGATCTGTCATTCAATAGTATGTAGTGTACACAGTCAACACTTCATTTATTCTTTCAGAAAAGATGAGGTTTGTTTATTACCTTTAACTACCTTATACTAAACTCCTCTGTTCATAATATGTAGTGATTATTCCTGTTAAAAGTATAAATTATATCTCACATACACATCTATGTACCTTTGATATGTAAATTTTGTTCAACATGATCATGATATAAACAATTCACTTATCAATGTAGTAATACATAGGGTCAGACCTATACATGTTTTAGAAAGGAGGTTTTATTTTCTACACATATAATAATATCACTAAACATTACATAGTGTGATCAGAATACATTAGTCTGTTTGATCAAACCTCTGTTACAATCATTGTGTTTTATCTTTAAAGTAACATGCATTGCCGTGACAACCATTACATTGAATTGCCTTTGCTTTTCATGATCAGTTCATTGTCATGTCACTATAAAGAGAGATAAACTAAATTTACAACTAATTCTGTATATAATGAGGATATAGTGAAGGACATAACTTACTACACACACCAGTCTAGTGTGAGTACATGTACATATATTATATCAGTATTGTTCTTATATTGTGTACAGTTGACATAATAAATTAACCACAAACACTCTAATAATTATCCATATAAGGACAAAATAAACAAGTAATGTTATCAACTATAAAAACTACTATGTCAATTTATCTATTTATATTACTATCATTAGTTCATCAATGTATCCTATATATCTTATTCCTTATGACTTCACTCTCTACTTTGTCATCTATTCCATTAAGTCATACATCTACATGTATCTATGAGTCCTTCATTCATTAATTGATACATTCATTATCTAGTTATACATTAAATACATTAATATGACAAGATGTATATACAGTAATTGATATACACATCAAATTAAATTAATGAGATATGTGGATATCATATATAGTGAGAGTGGTCACATAAATGTGCTCAAGAGATAGATTCACCCTCTAAACAAAATTTATCCAAGGCTAACATTAGAGGCTGTCCTTCCCATTGAATCATAAAAGTTAAATTGATTGTAATTTTGATTATGAAACTTTTTAAGGAATTAATCCATTACAATGTATGGTATCTCTCTCTCTCTCTCTCTCTCTCTCTCTGCCGGAGAAAGATCAATTAGTTGATCGTATTGAACTGTTCAAATTGCATCACATCACTAAATGGTAGTCACCTTGTAGTACATAGTTACAATACCAATACCACAGTCAGTACTTCAATGTGCATGAATGTAGATGTTCATACATACAATAATTTATACATTTGTTGTAGTACTGCTTCACAATATACACCAGAGATTTCACCTTTTTCTCAGTGTTAGAAAGTATAGGAATCCTGATTGAATGGGTTATTGAAAACATACCTGTTAAACAAATCAACATCAAATGTCTTCTAATAGATAACAAACCTGTTGGACGTAATCAAAACTATAGTGAGTTGTGATGTTCAGTGGAATGACTCATTATGTGAGTGGAAGAGAAAGGTATTTTTCACAGTAAAGTATGTCTTTAAATGATAGTTGTCCCTTTTTCAAACTTTACTTTGATAATTTTGTTCTGTCAGTACAGCCTCCAATTGATCCCTTGGTTTTTGCAAGGTCTAGAATAGAGATCAGGTACCAGAATCCTAATGTTACTAAGAACTAGCACTGTACTTTAGGACAACGTTGTACCTTTATATTGTATGTATACTTAGACTGTATATGATACTTGTCTATTCTGTTATATCAGAGGGTAATTTACCAGTGCATGACTCTGTAGTGGAATGTTCATACTTCTTGCAATTGTAGTACTGTTTTTCTGGTACAATTGTAGTACTGTTTTTCTGGTAACATAAATCTAACAAGCACTATAAAGGGATGCTCTCATAATAAAGTCTGTTGGTTGTTGTCTTAGTAGGTCATATGTTGTTCATGATATATAGCTCATATCTACTTGAGAGTAAAAGTTGTAAAACCATATGCCCATATAAAGGTATTCTACCTACAAAGAGATACAAGTAATCCCTTCTCATTTTTGTACTTAGTAATAAAATACCATTATACTTAGCATTATTCTGAATTAAAATAAACAGAATGTCATACATTTTAATGACTAAAAGCATTGGCTGGGTTTCATCCTTTGTGTTCATGTTTTCTATATCAATAAAAACGTATCAATTGTGTCATGTTTGTTAACAAACATTGTTATATTCCATTCTTTATGTAGCTGTCACTGATAGCATCTAGCGAAATCTTTTTATCCCGTGATTAAATTGATACTATTCTGGCAAATCTAGTAAGATATAGAATGTATTGATTCTGTTTTAATTATTTCATTGTACCTTTACTCCATGATTATTGAAAGTACTTTATGGCTTATTTTGTTCCTTAGGAACACATCTCCAACCTGTGTCACTTCTTTAATATTAATATAACCAGTAGTTGTGTCATGACTATGACATTGAGTTCATCTTTAGACAATTCAGTCATATCATCTTTGATATTTTCAAGGTATTTTCAATTAAATATTGTAGCACATTCCTTTATACTCACAGCTGTTTCTATAAACGTTTTCATGAATAATATGTTTTCTTTCATCTGTTAATCTGTCCTCATTTCTCTCTTCATCTGTTTCATTTATCTCAGATGGACTGGTATTTGTAGCAATAATTGGAGGAACTATAAGTGGTTCTGTGAGGATATATATCAAAGCAGTCAACAATTATTTAGATGATACTGATAATTCATCATCTTCAAATTCTTCTAAGTGAATTGATTTTTCATTCCATCATCATACTCCTTCTTGTCATTTTTGTCATTAGTTTCTTTTTTAATTTTATTATTTGCGATAAAATTAAAACAGTGCTCCTCTCTATGTCCTTCTTTTACCTTCTAGAAATATTGTTGTTATCAAGGCACTTGTCAAATAAAGTTATATGTCTATCTTGGTTGTCAGTTGGTTGTACAGCAATGTTAGGAAGACAAGCTATTCTCTATGTACTGCTGATATATAGATAGTAGAAGCTATTAGTTAATATTTAAATTGTGTCATATGAATGTAATCTCATCTTACTATAAAATCATAAACTACCAAGTCTCAAATTGTCATTCAGTGATATGGTTATGTATGCCTTGGCACAAAAGAAAGCTGTACGTACTACAAGTACAGTTTCTAATTATTAAAAAACAGACAAATTCATGTTATGTTTATTCATATTAGCTCAATTATATTGTCAACCACATCCTTCCTAATCATATGTCAGTTTATATAGCAGTAGTGTGATATTAATGAACAGACTACTAAACAATACTAGTAGTAGTGGGTATACATGTAACATTAAAAATATAAGGCATGTGTGAAAAATATATCATACATATAGTTTAAGTTTCAGTGTCAAGAGAATATGTCTGTTTGTATTAGTAGAATGCAAGTTTATTTATTTAATGGCTGGTCTTGAATATAAGTTTCTAGATGAAACACTATTGTTAAACATTAAATACACAGGAAATTATTAGGCAATGGGAAACAAATTCCAACCATTAACAAAAATATAGTAACATTGTTTCAATCAATCTTCTAGTTTCACTTATCCATTTATCAATTTATAAATTCATCATACATGATCATATCTACATTCATATGTATATGCCTATATCCATTTACACTCAGTATAAAGAGACTACCTTTATATTTATCAATTATAATAATTATAAGATAATGTACACTGTCACTACTAAAACATCATAATAACTGAACCTAAATTTAGAGGTTCTATTAACAGTAGTCTGTGTCAAGGCTAACACTATATGTTTCATACCTCAAATTTAACATACACATATACAGGTATAAGGTACTATAATAAGACATAACATATTGCATACAATGTATTTTATATGACAAACATGTACATGTAATGAACTAATGATTCTTATTATACCAATGACAATTTGTATACAATTTGTATACAAATGGCATTATTATTGTACATATATACATGTATGGTAATGTCATACATTCTTAATATATTGTATCTTGACTCTCTTCAGACAGAGCAACATCAATGATGGAAATCTGTAAGTCAAGACCTTCATCTCCCATCTTTTACAACTTAATTACTAATTATGATAGACATGGCATAGTCTAATATGATTTATTTTAGTTATTTTATTTTCATTAAGGTAATTTTTTTAGTCAACCATCAGTTATAAAACTTCATCAATGTTTCTCATAATAATGTACTTACTATTTTCTAATATTAGTTCATGTAACATTGATAAAAAAGTTTTTTATATCTCCAACATATAATTATGTATTACTTTACTTTTTTTAAATTTTACATAGTTATATTGTTAGTAATTATAATGATATAACAGGTTCTTATATTGTGTTTTTGATTTCAAATGAAGTTATGTTTGACCTTCTGTGGAAATGTCAGTCATATTTGACAATGTTAAAGGTTATAGTATGCTCACACTAGTACAAAACATACTTTTAATGAGTGTTAGTTACACTAGTTAACATATATCATGTACAAACATTACTCTTAGAGTATCTGTGTACTATTATAGTATATACCTGTCTGATAACAAAGCTATTGTTAGGTACAGTACAAATGTGGCAAAGGTTAGCTTATCAGTCAGTTCATATTACTATGGTAATTAATTTAAGATTTTAAAGATTTAGCTGGATTATATTTTAAGATACCAGTAGTATGAAATAGATAGCAAGTTTTTGAGTTGATTTTGTCAAGTAATTATGTTAGTGAAATTTAATGATTACTATCTATTTAACTTTTACAAGAGTGGTGATTGTGTTCTGAATGACCATATTTTTCAGAAAGTTATTGTGGCTTTTGAGAGATATGGGAAACATTCTCTGAGGTGATGTACGTGGTGTTCAAGGTCATCGAACTCCAGGTAAAGGTCATTTAATGTATTAGAATGGATGATGATAATACTCCCTTATATTGTTGTACTAGTACCTGCTGTGTGACCATGTAGATGAACAATGGAAGTACATGACATGTTCCTTTAGATTATCTGAGGGATTTCATAAGACATTTTAATCCTTTGATTGGCCATCGATCTGAAACTTATCAGGTTGGTCACAGTCGATGGTAACATGGCGATATTTTTATAGTAAGTATATCTTTAAAATATGAGACCAGGAAATCAGTCTAACCATAGGTATTTACCAATACCTGACCATCTTCACTGCAAACTAACTGAGCAATGTTGACTACTGAAGACTGCTTTATGATATTCACAAACTAATTGAGAGAGAGAAAACTTCAGTACATCTGAACATGTATTATGTGGTGTCAAAACCCTCCATATAAGATACTGAAAAGGGAAACATACATCAATAGGATTTATTGACAGTCTTACTTTACCTGCAAAAGTACATTGTTCTTATTTTGTCCTGCACAATAATCTGGTGAAGTATATGATGAATATTTAGTTGGTAATTCTATAGTTACTAGTGTAGTGAACTAATTACAGTGTTAATACCTTTTCCTGTGTCATAGGATTCATTAGTTAAATGGTTTACTTGTTGTGATACTGCTTCACAATAGACCCCAAAGATTCCACAATTCCTCTGTGTTAATGGGTTCTGGTTGAATGGGGTTATTTGGAAACTGCACCTGTTGAACAAATCAACATCAAATGTGTTCTAATACATAACATATAACTAATTGGACATGATTAAAACTATAGTGAGCTGTGATGTGACTGGTTGTGTGAGCAGAGGAGAAAGATATTGTTCACAGTGATCTGTTCCTTTAAATCAGCCTTTATCAGAACTTGTCTGTAATAATTATGTTCTTTCTGTGCAGCCTCCAAGTCATCCCTTGCTTTTGCAAAATCTAGAATAGAGGTCAAAAGTAATTCAAGCACTTTACTCTTAACATTTCTAAGCATTAGTACTTTACTTTAGTACAATGTTGTACCTTACAGTATATGTATATGTGTTTCTGTTTCTCTGTTATAACAGAGTGAGAGCTTGCCAGCAAATGATTCTATAGTGAAGTGTTGATACTTCATACCATTGTAGTACTGTGTCTCTAACACTGCTAAAATAATATCACATGAATGTTATAATGATTACATGAGGTAAGTATTGAATTCAAACACTATAAAACATACTCTCAAAATAAGGTCTGTAATTTGTTTTCTCAGTAGCTTATACATTGTTCATGATATATAGCTTGTTTATGTGTATTAGAGAATAAAGCTGCCAATACATGTTCTTGTATACTGATATTCTACCCACAGTTGTCATTGACCTATATATGTTAATTGCTATTACTGATGACTTCTAGCTTTTAGAAAAGCTTTATTTAAAGAAAAATGGTTCATTGACCAATCAAGGAGAGCCTAAGTTAAAAATACAACATTTATGAATGATTGGTATCTACAGCATTCCTTCTATGCAGGTCATAGAGAATGGAGATTTAAAGGTAGTAACATTACATATGTAGAGATGACACAGTGTTCTTTTTTCTTATTATATTTCTCTTTACACAATTATAACTATAAGTCTTATAAAGAATATTTTACACATAAAGATATGTTTGTACATGAGGTATCCACTTTTAGAAATCTTTTTTAACAAATTTAAGCAATAATTTTATAGTGTTTGGAAATATACTCTGCAGGAAACAACATCTTATTAGCAGTGTAATAGCTAATTTATGAACTGTAATTATGTTCATGAAGAATATATAAAATGACAAATAGAATTCAGTGATACAATATTGTATTCTACCAGAACATTTGTTATAAGTGAAATCAACATGAGTTCCAAACTGTTTGAACCTGTTTCTTTAGGAGATTTGTCTTGTCTTTTATCAATATCAACAACTTAGCACCAATTAACTTATTACTAAGACACTATCATACAAATACATCTTAGCCTGTCAACCAGTTATACCCTGATGTGATATTAAATAAATAATGTTACTTATGGCACTATTGGAAAATTTTGAGAAAATAATATGACATGGTTAAATATATTTTTGGCTACCAATTTTTTGGTCATTTTGAAATCACTTGTTCCTTGTAAATGCTATAATTGAGAAAATGCATTTTTAATAATTTTTCGACGTCTATCATCACGTGATTAAACACTAGACCTCGTGAAGGCTGTCTCCCTACTGCAAAGACGAAGGTCTCTTTGGACTTATTTACTAAGGTATAGATGGCTAAGCTGCACCTGATTGGTGAGTAAAGTATTTAATATATTAAGTACACCATTCTGCCTTTATCAGATAGGTGCCGTGCGACATTAATAAGATCTATCATTGATGAATGACCTGAAATCATAGAATGTCGAGATAGGTCAATAGCTTATTAGTTAAAGGTTAGAATGTATAAGATAAAGTGTACTGGCTTTAAGTGACAGTACTAGTAACCACAAAACTCCACAATGTAGATTAAAAAGCTACTGCCTTATATTTTATTAATCTCATTGCTGAGTTTGTAGTTGAAGTGTTATTACTCTTCATTGTGTTTGAGATTATTTTGCTTTGCTTGAAAAATTATTGTTAGTGATATATCAATAGTTGTAGGTGTTACTTGTTTAAATTGGATTATTCATTTATATGCTCTACCAGATGCTTATCTTTGCAACTAAAGCTTGAAAAGATCCACGTGCTTTCAAAGTTCAGCACATTAATGAAACCTCGTACAAAAAAATTGCTTGCTTCAATTGAATGTTTCGTGGTACAAGCTTAAAAATTTTCAAGTAGCTGTACCTATCATAGTTGAGATGTATCTCAAGTTTTAAAGTTTTATGCTGTACAGAGACAGTGTGGCATATATTTTTCTGAAATTTAATGATGTCATTGAGTCAGCTTGATATTGAGAGGGCATTTGCAGATTTGCTATCATTAGGACAATTTTATTTTATTTGCAATAGAGAGCAAAGTAGGTAGTACCTTTATTTACTATAAATGTTTGAATCATAATACATGTAAGTTTTAACAGTTATAGCCAGAAACACTTACAGTGTAGGCTGTGTCAAGGATTAGTGATGTCCAGATTTTCCCAATGATTACTGTTGTCATGTATTCATGGCATTCGGTTGCTAAGAGTTAAAGTAACAATCAAACTTTTTTGTCGTAATTGCTAATATTTTTTTAAAATTAAAAACATTGTAAAGAATTACAGTGGCGGTTCTGATGAGAACCATTGAAAGGAGCATTATGATGAAGCTATAAAATTAGTTATTCCTTTGACAAGAACTATGATTGAGACCAGCAATACCACAATTACCACTGATTCTCAATTATATTCTTGGAGGTGAACTTAAAATACTTAATTATTGATTAATTAGTTCACCTGATGATAACTCTGGACTTTGTATGTCACACCAATTAGACCACACCTTGGTTTGAAGAAATAAATAAATTGGTTCAGGCTGTAAAGGGTGCTTGGATAATGATTTGCTATGCAAATTAAAGCTTACATGAAGAGTTATGCTTTTTGTGCAGTTAGTAAAGGAGTATCGAAAAAGTGGCAGAAAGAATTATACATCTGAGATTATGAATCCTTTCAATGTCATTCCTACTTTTAATGCACTCAGCTTTATAGAAATTCTGTTCAATTGTTGCTTGCTCAACATGAGTGTTCATTGAATCAATGGTGTAGGATAAAGTATTCATTATTAATGTCCTCTTATTATCCTTTAGCTTTACATGTAGTTTATGAGATTTGGATGAATTGGCTACCTGACTAATAGCAACAGAAGGTCTCTGGCCATATCCAACAAAGATCTGATCATGGTTAGTAACAATGATATGTGAACAAACTTTTTTAAAGGTTGAAATAACTCATTTACCCAGCTGTATGTTTGTTGATGGCCATTATTGTGAATTAATCATTCCATCCTGCTCTCTTATCATGTGAGTGGGTAGAATTAGTACAACTATTCTTTTATAACCAGGAATTCTTCCTGTTAGAATTATGCATTAATATCAGCACAGTTTCTTATGAATGTGACAGTATGTTTTAGCTCTTCAGTGGTATATGTGTTATTAGGAGGGTGATTAACATTACCATGAACTCTTGCACTTAATCCATAATTGAGGTAGCTTAACCTAATAGTGCCCAACCTCTTTGTAATAATACTATGTAAAAAGAGAAAAGCTGTCCTACCAATCTATAAGGTATATTCTGTTAGTCAAATGTTTAGATTCATATATACTTTACCTTTATAACTTGCATATGAACTATGTTCCCTTTTTTCTTCATTTAGCTGATGTCCTCTGTGTTGAACTATTGTAGACATTGATATGTGGGACATTTTTAGTAATATGGCTTAATCGACTATTAGTTGAGTTACACCCATAAAAGTAGCCATCTAAATTAGTTAAAATATTTGAAGACAATCAATCATCCATTTGTATGGCGAAAAACTCACAATTTCATGGACGAAGCAAACATATAGACATCAAATACCATTTCAACAGAGACGAAACAAAGAAAGGAACAATAGATATACAATACTGCAGAACTGACACTGTGATAGCTGATATGCTAACAAAGAGATTGTATGCTGAACGATTTGAGAAACTCTGAGATATGGTTGGAGTCAAAGAATTTCATCTGATCCAAAGTGAGAAGGAGTGATGAAGGTCACTGAGTATCAGACTCAGACTATTTACAATAATTGCATATAGGTCAGTTTATATAAGTAACCATGATTAAAAAGAATCTGGTCTCTTTCAAGTCACATGTGTTTATATAGAACTTTCTAGTTGATTTTGTTTATGTTTTGAGTTACTGTTTTTTGTACTGTTGGTCAGATTAAGTTGATCGTTTTGTTGATCATAAAAGGTCTAATTCTATCAAATTTTTAAAAAATGGCCAAAATTTTGTCTTGTCATACTAAGTGCCAATAAATCTGATAATCATAAAATGTGTGACACTTGTCTATGAATGTAATTATCTTATATGTATATTTAAGTTTTCTGGCCATATCCAACAAAGCTCTGATCATGGTTTAGTAGCAATGATATGGGAACAAATTTTTTCCAAGTGTCGAAGAAACTTATTTACCCAGCTTTGTGTTTGTTGATGGTCATTATCGTGAATTAATCATTCCATCCTGGTCTTTTGTCATGTGAGTGGGTAGAATTAGTACAACTATTCTTTTATAACCAGGAATTCTCCATGTTAGAATTATGCATGAATATCAGCATAGTTTCTTATGAATGTGACAGTGTGTTTTAACTTTTCAGTGATATTTGTGTTATTAGAAGGTGATTAGCATTACCATGAACTCTTGTATTTAATCCATAATTGAGGTAACTTAACCTAATAGTACCCAACCTCTTTGTAATAATACTATGCAAAAAGAGAAAAGCTGTCCTACCAATTTATAAGATATATTCTGTTAGTCAACTGTTTAGATCCATATATACTTTACCTTAATACCTTATATATGAACTATGTTCCTTTTTTCTTTATCATTTAGTTGATGTCCTTTGTGTTAAATTATTGCAGACATTTATATGTGGGGCATTTCTAACCCAAAATAACAAAATCAGATTGAAAATCCAGTGCTTGACATTGACTACTAGTAGATTTGTAATGGTATAAATAGATTGGACTACTGCAATGACCATTTCTATAGGAAGAACACTCACATCCAGCTTAAAATAAGTAAGCAATTTACTCTTTAATTCTGTTTACTGCTATATTATCTTGTGTAGCCTTTACTAAAAAACCATGATGATATAAATGGCCTACAATAGCAATAGATTGACTAACCTTGTTCTTTAATGTCAACACATTCATAAACAAGAGCTACTATTTATGGTACGATTAAGTATTTAATTTCATTGTGTTTACTTTCAGCACTCTCTAATAACTCTCCCAAACTAATAGCTCTCACTATATCCCCCCTCTCTAAATGAGCACTATGTTCCATAGCTATACAAAGTATAGGAATTGTATAACATTTGTCTATTTTATTTCGTATATCATTAGATGATGCATCATTTAGATGTGTGGGATGCTATTCAATTTCTCCTACAAAGAAGTATGACTATGTTTTACATGTATTAATGAAAGTTGTATTTTCTATAGTTTCTTCATTTTCCTCAACAATAGCACTACTGAAGCCTCCATGTGATTGGTGATATTCAGAGAGATCAACTTTGTTACCTTAAAAATTAATATTATGATTGATTATGTAATTGTTAGTAAAGTAAAAGTAAAGTCAAAAATGATAAGAAACCAACAAACATATTAAAGTGTAAGTAATCCATCATCTTCATTGAAGGAATGGTCTTTGTTAAAGAAATCTTCCTCAATAAAGGATTCTATCTATGTCTGAAAGTGGTTTTCTTGTTCAATAGTACGTACTGTTGCATACGAAATCCCTAATAATTCCCAAAGGATATTCCATTGATAAACATCTTTAACAACATGCATCAGTCCAGGAAGGTGACGGTCATCTACAATAACAACATGGTATAGGTTTGAATATGGAGATGGTATCAATTATTTAGACTTAAGATAACTGAAGATTGATATCATATTACATATAATTATACATACATAGCTGTTAGAATGTTTTAACCAGCTCTGATGTAAAATATAAGTAATTAATTTAAGCAATGTACATTGGAGTGTACCTTGTGTAGAACACCTTACATAATAATCCATCTGGTAAAGAAACAAGAACAGCAATTGAGTGATAATAAATATGTAGAACATGCATTAAATATTTCATAGTCAGCTTACCATTTAGCCAACAAACTTGTCTTTTATCAGTTACAACAAAAAGAAGAAACATTCTTATCTTATCTGAGCATTTAACAATATATCTTCCTTGATCGTGTTTCATTTCAATAGTATAAAAACTTAAGACATCCTTGAAATGGTCTTGGTGACATGATAATGTCACAGTAACTTGTAATGCTTAATGATTACAGGTAAGTAGATCTGCAATAGATAATACAGATTCCCTAATGACTTTGACATAGTACAGGACAGTTTTTAATATAACATCAAAATACATTTCAACCATTTAAATGCATCTATCAGTACCACTGAGCCAAGAAAATCTTCTGAGTAAAGTCAAACAGTATATTGTAATTGTTGGGGAAAATAGTTGAAATTGCTCTCAATATAAAAATAATGTTTGATATCTCTGTTGAGTAATGCCACCATTAGAGATGTAAACATTCCCTATATCAAAAAGGAATAAGTACATATTCAATGGTACTAAAAACTAACCTGTGGAGCTACTTTGTTTTTAAAAGCAAGTATTATATCTGTTAATTGATGAGATGGTAATTGTACTAGAATAAAGTAGCAACTTCTTGAGTTGCATGCAATAAACAGAGCAACAATACAAAGATATTAAAGCAGTTTAAAAAATATAGTCTTAGTAAAGTGTGAAAACAAAAGGAAGACTAAGCTTATAGAAAAGTGACTCTTCAAATACGCCATTAGTCGCAATACTCATACTTAGTATTCAGTAGTGACAACTGACCTTGGAATATATATTTGTCTCTAGAAATGAAACTTGTATTAGTGTTGAAAGTATATCAACAATATATTGTGGGTAGTGAAGATGACATCAGGAAGTATTACTGAAAAATAAAGAAAAATGTCATAGAATGTAGATAAGTAATAGACTTTACCACATCATCTCTATAGTCATGCTAAAATTAAATCTTATAGCACAACATGATTCTATAATCAGATCATTCCATGCTCTTATTGTGATGCCTCCTCATTTACATGCAAATCAAACATATACCATATATATATATATAGTTATGGAGACACCAACATACATTCACAAATGGAAGATGATATCTTTTCATGATTGTTCTACAAAAACATTCTACTGGAAAAATCACTTCTTCTGATGATTCATTTTAAGAAATGAAGCAATCACAAATTTCACTTAATGAAGCAAGTATGTGGACATTTTTATTGGGCAAATATTCGAAAATAGGCCAAAATTTTGTCTTTTTGTACTAAGTGCCAATAAATCTGATAATCATAACATCCGTGACATTTGTCTATGAATGTAATTATCTTATGTGTATACTTAAATTTGTACTTTATCAGTCTGATTTTAATGTATTTGAAGTCATGGATAAGACTATGACAAGACCAAATCATGTTATTTGTTCTTGCTATGCTAAGTCAAGGTTCTGATTGATTTGGTGAAATCATACAACAAGGAGAAAGTAATTCTACCAGTGTGTTTAGGAAAGAGAAACAAGAATTTATTTTCCCAAACAAGGTACAAGAATCAGTCAAAATAGATACCTTGTCCCTTCAGATGTCTAGTGATTGTGTGCATACTTCAATTTACATGTATGATGAGAGAAGGATGTGGGAATTCTTTGATCACTTTCTTAAAGGTTAATTTCTGAGAAATGTAAAATTTAGATTGTGTACATGTGTATAAATTCTAGACTCCATGAACTAAAAATTAATTTTCTTAATCATCTCAAATGAGAGACATACATTTTATAGCAAATCCTAAGTTAGTTCCATCTGACAAATTAACATCATAATAATTATATTTTTAAAATTGTTAACATTTGTTCATCGTAGTAGTAAAATATTGCTCAAATGTATAATACATAAAGCTACCTTTTACATCTATATAATTGTCACAGTAAGAACAAAATACATCATACAAATTAAAACCGATGTTATGGTCGGGGATAACTTCTTTACTTAGTTTAAAAGTGAAAGAGGTATTTAATTATTATTGATCAGCAATTCAATAGTAGTTAATGTTAAAACTTAAAATTGCTTAAATTTATAGACATTGTAAATTATAGTGGGATATATTTACATAGAGAATAAATATACAAACTGTCACTTCTGTTAAAATATAAGAGGTATACTTTGGAATGAAAAAGGGTATTGTCAATACCATGGACTGTCATTTGTAAAGGTTTCCAAATTGTTAGTACTAAGAAGGACTAAAATATATCCTAGCTGCAAAAAACATGGACTCTTACCAATCACACAAGTATTTGTGGATGGAAATAATTTTGTGACAGGCTAAGTTGTGTTCTTGGCTCAGTTTTAGCTGTAATCAACTAGTTGGTTCATATGAATGCCTGTAAAGGAAAAAAGCATTAATTCTCTTTAATTTGCAAATCAAAGAAAGACTGTCAGCTGAGTTTCCTAATGATATTATTATAAACTTTAATTATATTTTTTATAGGGATAATCTTCACTAATTATGTTACCTCAGTCAGCAATTATCCAACCATTACATCATTGCAAACACTTCTAAGACCATGTATTGAAGACGATGCAACACATAATATTTCCTCCTTTTTGGTATTTTTAATACAACAATTTTTAATCATTATGATAATAACTACAGGCTTACATTTGTTTTTTTCATTACTAAGAAAGCAGCTGCTCATCTTAATACTAAAGTTAGTCAATGTTGTAGTTCTATTGCTAATAAATGCATGCATGGCTCCCATCATGAAGGATGACTATCATTATAACTGCTGATAATGAAAGATTGACCAAAACATGGTTATAAGAATCTATCTATATTTAGTGAATCAAATGAGGTTAAAATGAACTACACTATGACTAACAATCACATATTTGATTATTAAATTGTTGAAGTATAATTTTAGAAGTTTGTTCAAACTGTTCATGATCAGGATAAATATGTTCAAATAATTGGTAATTATGTTGACAGTAACTTATGTAAGTTCATTTATTGATCTTAGAAGCTTAAGTCACACAAAACAAAAAATAATATGATATGGACATGCCTTATATGCATACATATAAACAAAAGGATCTGAAAAAAGTGCCATTTCAAAATGAGAAACCATTTGTCAAGCCAATGGTTTCATACAAATAATTGGTACACAGACATTTTGTATAAATGTTTGCATTAAAAACTTATAATATTGTACTTTATAGATACAAAATATAATATGATTGTAAAACAATATAGTTGTATTTTCTTGAAAACTAGATATGTTTGTTATACAAAAAGCTGTAAAATGCATTAGTTAACATGACAAATGATAATCGAGCATTTAATTTTTACAGATTATGTGAAACTATATGCATATAAAATTATAACATGATCAAAGTATTCTTAGTTTGATTTGGTACACAGAGCATTCCAAGTACATAAGTGAAGTGATTATGCCAGTCTTCACATTTAGCGAAAAAAATAGTACAAATCAGTATTTTCATTGTTCTATAATAACATTTAAATGTCATACTTAGTGTAATATTGACAATCTATGACTATTTAATGTAATCATACAATGAGTGTTTATACTTTTTCAAAAACAGTAATCTCAGGACCATTATTAATTAATATTTTGATGAGTCTGGATAATTATAGCGAGCTGCAAAATCTAATGCAGTCCAGCCATCCTGTATCAATAAAACAAAGAAGCAATACATAAACAATGCACACTATACAGATAAATTTCAACTCAATGTACTAGTAGCATAAAATACATTTATGTTCCAATTCAAAATACATTATGTGATCTACCAATTAATAGGATGGTCAGTTATTGTGATGGAATCACAGATTATCCATTATGTAATCCATTTTTCTGTGACTTCATACATGGAATTAGCATTCATGAAGGAGCAATAATTTTTAGTTGAATTCATGTGTTTGAGTTCATGGGTATAGAGTTATTATCTTATTGTGTACCTGACTGTGACATTTATGCATCAGAAGTCAAATTGAATATTAAGTTGTATCCATTCTAAACTGTTTGAGTTTTGACTTTTTTAAATTATCTTTTTAAGAGAAAGAACAAAAGTTTTTCTTTCAAGTAATGACTTCACAGATATTGATTCATTTTTTATTTCTGCAAACATTTGCTATAATAATGCCAAAAATATAATTACCTCTGAAACAATTGTAGGAAGGCAAACTGAGTTCTCTAACTAAACACTTTCTGCATAATCTCTAAACTGACCACTCCATATTCTTGGTTGTGTTGTCTATGTTTCCTCAGCATAATCTAATAGTTCTCTGTTATTGCAGCATTTATATTCAATTGCTCCTATAGCATGCACAGAAAATGAGGATGTTCTTGATGTCACAGACTCTAACTTGATTGCTCAGGCAAGGAATGAAAAATCTCTGGAATTCTTCCTGGACTTTCAGCATTATAGCTTTGATGTATGTGATCATGATTCCATTCAAACACAACATTGTCTAATTCTCTTTAAATAATTGGAATGAAACAAAATCCAATAGCTTCCCTGGATATATGACATGACAATTATGAATAAAACCACTGGTGTTGTAACTTTGCATGTGATGTGGAATGGAATTGTCAAAACAAAATCATCAAAAAATCCTAAGTTGAATAAAAATGTTTAAAATAATAGCTATAAGCCACTTATTTAGTCCTTTACTCACAAAACATTATCCACTAGTACTAGTCAGTCATTCTTGTTTGTAGGAATGCCCACCAAGACTTTATCCTCTATAAAGCAATAAAAGAAAGTATAAAATTAGGTATTAATGTTATAATTTGCTTTGATGTTGATCTTTCTTGATAAACACAAGTACTGATTATATAATGTTTGGAAAGATACTCTACCGGTAACACCATCTTATTAGCAATGGAATAAATAATTTATGATTTGTAATTATGTTTATAAATAACATAAACGGAAGTCAGTGATATTGCATTCTACCACAACATTTGTTATAAGTGAAATCAACATGAGTTCCTATCTAATTGAACCTGTTTCCTTAGGAGATTTGTTTTGTCTTTTATCATTATCAGCAATATTTATTAATTATATATTTAGCAACAATTAACAGAATTACTAAAATTGTATTGATTACTTAGCAACAATATCCTTCATATTTATCTCTAATTCTGTCTATTATCTGTCTATAATTTTTTTATAATTTATTGCTAAGACACTATCATACAAATACATCATGGTTTTAAAGCATGGAAACCAGTTATATATACCATAATGTAACATTTAAAAGAAAACATATAACGCGTTCATTTGAAAAAATTGAGATGATAATATAACATGGTTAAGCATGTTTTTGGCTACAAAATGTTGTTTTGTTATTTTGTAATCATCTGTTCTGTGTAAATACTATAATTGAGAAAATGCATTTTTAATAATTTTTCGATGTCTTCTATATCTATATCACGTGATTAAACCACAGGCTCTCGTGAAGGCCGTCTCCCTATCAGCGGAAACGAGGCTCTCTTTGGACATATTTACTAACGTGTGGATGGCTAAGCTACACCTGATTGGTGAGTGAAGTATTTAATATATTAACTACACTATTATGTCTTTATCAGATAGGTGCCGCACGAAAGTAACATGACCTATAATTGATGAATAACCTGGAATCAAAGAATGTTGGAATATGTCAACATCTTATTAGTTAAAGGTTAGAGTTTACAAGATAAAGTTTATTGGTTTTAAGTGACAGTAATAGTAACCATAAAACTACATAATGTAATATAAAAACTGATCAAAGTGACTACATGTATTTCTTCTATGAGTCTGTAAAATGATAATTCAAAGCTATTTTTATGGCAAAAGGAAACCACACCCAAAGATGCCCAACGTTATTATTATTATTATGTAAGGTAATTGTCATCACTATTATTATTGCACAGAACAGACTGAGAGGAACACATCAATACATTCTTATTTAACATAGCATGATCTACTAAACCATTGGGAGGATTTTTTAACCCAATACATTGGAGATGATACCACTCCAAGCTGCTATCACAGCTATGCTTTTCCCAGTGAGTGGTTGTAGACATACATAACATATCCAACAACCTTTGTCTTTCAGAACGTCTATGAGCATTTCCACTTGGTTCCAAGCATCAAATGTAAAATACTTTCTAATCAGATTAATGCATATATTTTCATCCAAACACTTCATGGACACTCTTTCACGTTGAACTTCCACTTTATCTTACTCAATAATCATCTCATTGTGCATTGTTTGAGTTACTACATTTTCATCTATAAACCAACAAAGCATCACTGTACATATATACCAAAGTATAAATGTTAACACATAGCACAATACCTATTAGTTTCTCCTATTCAGATTTCTTAATACATGGAGTTAACTTGTCAGTTTTCTTTTTTCTTTGGCAACCTAATTGCAGTTAATCCAGCACCTTTCGACCTTCCTCTTTTATGCGTTTTAGGTAGCATTTTCACCAAAGTTATCGTATTTCCTTTGTCTTGCAAAACTACAAATTGTTATTCATCATTGAGTATATGTTCAACTTACCATCTGATGTACTTTGATCATGCAACTCATTGTTAGATTTATTTTGAACGGATGATTCACACATATTCTCATAATGACAGTCAGACACATTATCACAATTTCTGTTATCAAAAACATTTACATCACCTATACAAACAAGTAAAATTATTATTAGATTCATTGTTTATATTACCAGTTTCTGTTTCCATTTCCATAATCCCAACTTTTTTCATCGAGTTCACATTTTTTTTCAAAAATTGCAAGTCTTGGATACCATTTTCAAAATCCTTCATACCGCAAGTTGACAGTTATTGGGCTAAATCTTGTGTCAATGTAAATGCCTTTCAATATTTTTCAAGTTCAGGTGACAATCTGACTTTAATTACAAATAGGCAATCTTTCAAAAATGTACTAAAAATCATATTGATTACTTAGCAGTACATCCCTTGTCATATCTTTGGTACTTTCTTTTACCGTTGGAGTGAGACATATACTCTCAACCACCATGCACACACGCATAGTCCAATTCTGAATATCCTAAGTCATTATTAATGTGGCACTTAAGAGCATGTTTACAAGTAGCTGCTACAGTTCTCGAACTTCTGGTATATAAAGTAACACACGTATATTCTTCCTATAGTTTTAGAGCACTATTTAACTACTCGAGATCTATAAGAATATCCCTAGTATAGCACCAACTGATCAGACTTATTGACACCTTCCATATGCAAGTTATAATAGTCTATTATCAACAGTTTCTGTACTCTCTTAATTCCTTCTGTAACTGCTCTGGTTCTGCGTCGTGTTTCCATCATCTGTGTGGAAGGTAGATATCATGTGTACTATTCATTTGTCTTTCCACTTCAAACATATTATGTTGTACCATCATCAATGATATCACACTATAGTTCATTTATACAATGGTAATGTATTTGATTATTTGTTTTTATTATTACCTTTAGCTAAACCAATTGACTGAAATGTCTCACTAAGTCCCTTTCCATCCTTTTTACTGTCCCACAAGCCTCACGTTCTTTCTGTTTTAGGTCCAAGAAGAGGGTAGGTAATGAGTAGTAGATATTAGTGTACACTCTGTAACCCATGTTAGAAAGAGATGATACTAGTTCCATGACTACTCGGTGATCAAGCCCTTTCTCAGCTGAACCATCTTTTTCTTTCCTAGTAACATCAGTGGTATTGTTCATAATAAGGTATGTATAGATTTATCTGTATATAACTTGATATTATACATATGACCATTTTTGTATCAGCTGATACCTATGCTTTGATACACCATTTTGTGGGGTTTTAGGCATACAATGAATTCATGAAAGCCTGCCCTTATATCTTATTCTGCTCTCATCAACAAATAGTTCCTGATTAGGGATGTACATGGACTGGATTGTCTTTACTACTAAATCAAAGAGTGTCCTTATCTTTTAAATCTTATCATTCTGGCACGATTTGGTTGCTTGTCTACATCATTGAGATGGAAAAACTTCATCAACTGTTCAAATAATTTTCTGGACATAATGGCGACTTAGTACTCCAGTAAGATCTGTTACACATAAATTGTTGCATAAACTTAGATGTAAATATATGTAAGCATATATTAATATGTATTATGTGTAAACAATAGTAAACTAGTACATAGCAAAACTTACCTCACTGTAGGTAACCCCATTATTCCCATGATAAATAATAATACCCAGTAATGGATTTACTTCTCTTTGCATGGGATTTCTTATCCATCATTACCACTTGCTTTTGGA
Source organism: Xestospongia muta (assembly GCA_963693285.1). NCBI lineage: Eukaryota > Metazoa > Porifera > Demospongiae > Haplosclerida > Petrosiidae > Xestospongia > Xestospongia muta. The sequence continues at coordinate 3,844,296 of OY848922.1, forward strand.
TGGTCATTTAGATGTGCTTCAGACGAGGTAAGTATTTGTTCAGTATACCTAATTGTCTTTATATAGATTAAATTTTTTTCTTCTGATGTAAAAAGGTTAAAGAAATCCACTGGTAACTTCCCACTCATGTCAACAGTTAGACCAGATGAAGCAGTAAATGGATGTACTGAGGAGGAAAAGGAAATAAGAAGAATAAAATACTTAATTGTTCATTTATATGTTATGTATATATAATTGCGTGGGTGGCAAAATTACTAGGAGTGGCTGAATTTGGTGGAGCACTGAGAAAAGAAGTAAATGAAGAGTTGCTGGTTTGATTTGCAAGACTGTTACTGTGATCTGTTGGAGATCTTCGTCTTCGCTGGCGGATTTGTTGATGTAACTATCGAAGTCACTATCAGAATCATCACTAGCTTGGTACATGATCAAAATATTTCAAAATAAGTTTTGGATCAGATAGTATATATCTCGAACTGTTTCGGCAAGCCATTGAAAGTTTCAAATGATATTTGCTTCAGCTGCTTGAAACTTCTTGTATATCATATATTGTGCACAAATGGAAATTCTGTTGTATGTCCTGTTGCTGCGAAAATTGTGCTAACCCCTAAACCAGAAGTGATTGCTCATACTCAAAGTTGCCCATCAATAGAGACTTTTGTCACATATGTGTATTGTATGTTGTTTTTGTTGTGATACTGGTATTCTTTGAAAACTTTTCACATGTTTCAATGATTCGTCTCTTAAGTAATTTACAATAATATATGCATGTTATATGACTAATTCTAACCTGTATGTAGCTTCCAGTTATATATATAACCACAGTGCCAGTTCCCAAGACACAAGATTTCATAGCCCATTGAGTTGACTTTTTAGACATATAAATACTTCAGGAATGACAATCTCTCCTTATAGCTAACTATTTGCTTATCTACTGAAAACTCCATTCATGGTATAAAGTTAGATCTGAAATTTCTCAAAAGAGGTTCTAATATATGTTGTAGGATCACAGCCAGGTGAACCCTTGGGGATGACTTTCAACTGTCATAGAAATGAAAGAGTTTTAGAAAGACAGAGAAACGATCTTGAGATATTACATCAAAAAATATGAGTGGGGAAAGGCCACAAGGAGACCAATAACCCTCCAGCTTGGACATTGTATCAAACACATACACAAAATAAAATAAAGCCAAAAAACTTCAGTAAATCACTTCCACAAAAGCCTTTTTTCTTCCAAACATGGACATGAGAGTATCTTGGTATCTCACCATTATATTCTAGAAACTGGTTAACATACTCATCATTGATCATAATTTCACTGCTCGTGTCATATAACATACTATATGCATCTACAAATATAATATGAACTGACATCATTACCAATGTTATTTAAATTGCATGAATTACTGACTTTTATTAATCTTAATTGTCACCTATTTAGTCAAAGTAATGACATTATGTAGATAGACAGATATTTGCAGCTGATGAAAACTGTCAATTTCAGAATTTCTTTTGGTTATGATTATTTTAAGAAAATATTACAGGATTTCATTCTACTTTATAATTTAGAATTTTTGGGCATATATTATATATTGTTTGTCAAATAGTGTTTTATTAAAATATAAGTCAGTGTATGCTCAAGAGTGTTCCCATTGATTGTTTTATTTACTGAGTCAGTTGTATTAGTATTTCCTATGTCAGCTGTTAGAGTATAATAATGTAGTTGTCTTATGTTTCATATGACATTTACAGTAACTTGTATAAATAATATAATTGTACTAGTTACTTCTAATTATAAATGAGTAAACTTTCTAATAATATGTTCTCCTTACCTTTATGTTATAATTGTATATGTACCAACACTTATTTATTATAAAGAATGCTAATTCTGTTATTTATAGTACATGTGTATAAGCTATATGTAAATAACCAGAAATGGAAGAATATGTAATCTTGTATCAACTTTTAATTAATATATATATATATATATATATATATATATATATATAGCAGTATAATTCTTATGTTGAGGATAATACCTACAAATGCACTTATTTCAGTAACTTTAACATATCTTAGCATACTTTTCTAACCTGTACTGAGCAAATTTGTTTGTCTTTTCCACTGGAAAAGTCAAAGCAACACTGGTAATGAGTAAATTAAAGCATTGCATATATATTGCTTAAGTGAAGCACAAGTAATGACGTTGGGTCTGTCTCACCATTTTCCTCTACCTCCTTCCACTCCTCCTCTCACAACACCATGTCTCACTCTTCCTCTTGCTGTTTTTTTCAGAGATCACTAACTATGTCATCCACTTCAGACTCGTTAAAGTCATTGTTTCCATGTTTATCATCAACCACTAACACTTCATTATCTAGTTCATTATCACTACCACTATCATAACATTATATACTCTCTTCCTCAGATGTAATGTCTGACCAATTTTCAAACACCTGATCAACATTCATGTTCTATATTATATTAATATTTCAACATAATATTAATATTTTAAAAGAAAATAAGATTAAAGAAAACCTTTAACAACAAGTAAATGGTAAGTTGATAGAGAAAAGCCACTTAAAACAATAGACTATTAACAGCTGGTCACAGTATAAGAGTACAGTGGTTTTTAATTAACATTCCGTCCGTCACAAATTTGTGACAGTGGATGTTTCATAAAAGTGGGCGTGTCACGATTTGTGACAGTGGTCTTCAATGAGCGTGTGAATATAAGATATTTTGTAAATACTTTCTAAGTGATGGTGCTTGTTAACTTATAAAAAAGTAATTGTTGAAGTGGGTGTGATTTTCTGGAAAGCACTTAGCTATTTAAAAGATGTCTTAGTGTGAGTGTTTTATCATTATTATTGCCAATCATTATCCATTTATAATTGCCACATTTTATTAATCTATTCTTGTATTTCAAACACTAGCATTCCTACTTTCTTTGCCTCACTAAAGATTGATTGTACTGATGTTGAACTAAAGTTCTTTATTATTAAAGAAGACAATTGTATGAAGAAGTGTAAATGATTTCAAGTACTATATGTATAAATGGAGTTAGTCCCACCAATTAAAGTATAATACATATGTAATATGATATATATATATATACACTTCCCATATTATGAAGGTACTGATATTTACTTGTATGTTAGCATTACCAGATAAAGTCTTTAACATAAAATATGTAGCCTGTGATGACATATGTTTATTTATCTTGATTTTGTATATGTAAATTATGTATGGTGTTGTTGTAGTCTAAGATATGTGTCTAGTATTGTATGGTGTGGTCTAATATTGTATATGATGTTCTTCAGGGCTATTAGGGTCTATACATATATATATAAGTGCTATCCTTTCTATGCTCTCTCTCTCTTTTTATTGATTCATTTTTCTCTGCCATGGTACCACAATTTCTGGCGATGAGGGTGGGATTGGATAGACTTTATACATGGGATCATGGCTGTCTTTGGCAGTGTTGGACAATTCATTGAAACAAAAGAAAACTGGTCACAATACGTGGAAACGTTAGAACAATTTTTTATTGCCAATGATATTGCAATCAAGATGGGCCATTGCCTCGATGTTCATCCAAGCCATCGCCTTGACTATTGTCTGAGCCATCGCTCAGTAACTGACCATAAGCCACTGCTGACATTGCTAAATGAAAGCTGGGGCATCCCAACTACTACATCAAATCGAATATAAAGGTGGGCCCTTACTCTGACCATGTATAATTATTCTATTTTGCATATGAAAACATTATCTCTCATTTGTTTGTTGGCCAGGTTTGGATGAGGATTTTAAATGATTTGTCAAGAATTGCTCGAAGTGTCAAGTTCATCGTCTGAGTCCACCAGCTGCTCCGTCAAGTTCATTGTCCGAGTCGGAGTTGTATATGTGTTATGAGGATACTAACAACATCACCATCAATTCTTGTACTTAATTCACAATTGAAGTGGCTTATCCTAATAGCATCCAACCTCTTTGTACTAATTAATGAAGCCCAGGGTTGACTTCCATTTCTACTTTAAAATTTTTTTCGCATATTTAGACATTCTAATGATTGAACCTGTTATGTTTCTTTTTCATTATTTCATTTTTGGCACATGCACCATTTCAAGGATTTTCCTGTTACTTAATAAAACATCATTGAGAGTGAGTACCAGGAGCCATCTCTTACAATCGAGAATCAGTGAGGTGTTTCCAGTTAAGTAACTTGGATTGTGTTCCTGATTTTATTTGTATATTATATGTATGTTATTTCAATTCCATTTAATCCTGTTTTGTTGAAATATGTAATAGGAATTGAAATGTCCATCCTTGTCTTCTGTACTCATCAACTGGTTTGCTAAATACATGAAAAAGAGGAAAGACGTCCTACAAATCTGAAAGATATATTCTGTTAGTGATCTGTTAAAATCAATACATACATTATGTAATACATTGATGTATTAAAAGTGTATTTTTTTCTGTCTTTAGCTAATATGCTCTGTGTTGATTCATTACAGGCATAGATATGTTGGCCAAAGCATTGAATATCCAATGTTTGACATTGACTCCTAGTAGACTCATAATGGTGTATTGAGAATGCACGGCTACACAGACCACTTCTATAGAAACCACACCCACATCTAGTCTCCAAGAGGTAAACAATTTTGTCTTTTTTAATTCTGTTTACTGGTCTATTATCTAGTGTAACCTTGACTGAAAAATGACAATTGAATAAATAGTCTACAATAGTAATAGTTGACTAATTTTTTTTTTTGTACTACAGTGTCAACATATTTATAAACGACACATACTATAATTATGGTATGATTGAATAATTAATTTCATTGTGCTTACTTTCAACACTCTCTAATTACTCCCTCAGACTAATAGCTCTCATTGTATCCCTCTCTAAAATAGTGCTATCATGTTCCATAACTAAACAAAGTTTAGGATTTGAACAATATGTGTCTGTTTTATCTTGTAAATTATTAGACGGTATTAAAAAGCTAGCAGTGTGTACTCCATCAAAGGCTAGATTAAGGAAGATAATGACAACAGGAACTTTTATTGCATAGCTTTGTGTGTTAATGAGGTAGTGTATTGAGGCAACGTGTGGCTCCATTGTCATTAGAACAAGGTAAACAATTATAAAACATGACCAAAAAGTGTTCCATAGACGAAGGTCTCTTGGGAAAATTAAAAAAAAAATTTATTGCCTGTAGTATAAACTAAACTAAACTAAACTTGGTATGACCATTTTTGGATGGTATCCTTTGTAACTTACAAGTATTAAAAACAGCTTAATAAAATTGGTAGTAACATAATAATAATGTGTTGACAGTAAAACTTCCATAGTGTCTGCAGTATTACAGATTGCTATGACAATGTTTATGTAAATGAAATAACATACAATGGCTAGCGAGATTTCATACAAGGTTTGATAAGATCTGTTTAGAAAGATGTACCTATCAGAAAGATGTGACTATCATGTTCTTTGTTGACCAAGTCAACAGTTTCGTGTGTTGGGTACCCCTATAAAAATTTGATAAATACAATTAATAGAATATGGAAGATAATTTTATATTTTCCTTATCATATTTAATGTTTATAGAGTGGCAGAGACCGCTTGTGGTAGCTGAAACAGTCATTTACCCAAAAAATTGAATAATGTTTTAACCAAAATTAATACATAGGCTTAAATGGAAGTTGTATATAAAGTATTACAATTGGAAACAAAAGAAAAGGAAAGCTCCAAGCTAAAATATGTCATTGTGTAAAAGTAAGAATGTACTTCTTTCAAAGAGAAAAATTAATGTATTGAAAAAGATTGTGAAGGTTGTCATACTGTTCCTCAATTAGTTTTATAATCCGAGACATTTTATGGAGAAAGAATAATAAAGAATAGACACTTTTTACTCTCTATGAAACAAAAGGCCATTCGAGTTATAAACATTGATGGGTACAAGTGAGTATGAATATATCAATTGGGACTAGTATCCACAAAACTATATATGTCTGGAACATGAAAAAGTGCCTAACATGCGTTTCAAGTCTCTACGCGCTACAAAAATGGGAAACAGGAAATGAAAAAACTATAAATAAAATAGCATAATAAAGTAAAATGTCATCCTTAGAATATCCTAATTTTAGCTGTATTGCTTGATAAAAGGTTGAACACTTCATCTTTGCTGATAGCATTGTCCAAAAGCAAGTTATTTTACAATATTCCAGCCACATGCATGTCTCAATAAAATTATACAATATTTGATTTGGTTATCACTTAGATAATTCATTTAATGATGTACCTGTCACTTCTTAGTAAAGGTTTAATTGTTTTCTAGAACTTTTCTTTGCCATGTGGTCTGTTCATTATAAATAGTTTTTTCTGTACAAACATAGACAGTGTACTTGTTTCTTACAAAAATGGTTGAGTTAACATTCAAGTTATTACACAAACTTAATACTATCAATAATCATTATGTGACAAAATTATGAGTGAAGACATTTAAACAATTTTGTAGAACAAAAGTCTAAACTTTCTTATATTATATCAAAAACTACATTTCAAAAACTACTATAAAAATAAAATAATCAGCAGCTAGTTTATGTATACATGCACAATGACAAGTTGTAATATAATTCATTCACTAGTCTTAGAAAGACACATATTCAGAATAGATTTTGCTATAGAAGGCTCAAGAACTGGAGGTAAGTCCACTGCTGTTATTATAGTACGCCAAGTAACTTCAGTAGGTCGTTTATCTAGCCAAACCTGGATGACATCTGCAAGTCTGTCAGCATTACGATTCCTTTGGTCTAGTATATTCTCCAGATCTCCATGGCTAATTTTCAAGGCATGTCCTATCTGTCTCCATTTATATTCAATGGGTGATAATAAACGAATAAGATCCAATTTGTTTTCTATAAGCAAAATGAAATAAATGAAAATGTTGCATAATAAAATAAGTATATGAAGACAGACATGCAGGGAAGTGCTGCATGCATTTGTTATCAATACAAAGCCTTACCAATGTTAACAGGAATACATACATTTTTCTCATGTTCAACAAGTATACCACTATCAGTAATATCTGTGACAAAAACAATAGTCAAGATGATGTAAATATCCTTAGAGCCAAATAATATTTTAAAAAATTATAAATTGCTTATATTCATTAGAGTTTACAGGTAATACTTATACCTAAATTGGCTTGTTTTTGTCTAGCCTCTGAATGATCTTTATTCATCAGTTCTTTGTCTAGTTAAAAAAAGTTAACTTTTTAAAACAGTTATTTGAGCAAAATAATGCTGAATTATATGCAATAAATAAATGTTAATAATAAGTATAATATACATATCTTAAAGGACTTTAAAGTCCACATATTTTTTTATTCCTTGGTCAACGTTGGTAGCTGCTAACACTTTGCTTGCCAAGTTAAAGCAGTTCAAAAACAATCCCCAGTAATAGGCAGTACAGACACACACACATACTGACAGACTACAGTACCCTCGCTATGCGCCAATGCACAGCGAGGTTAATAATAAGTCAAAAAATGAATTTGATTTAAGAGAATATATTCACTTACCAATATCTTTAATACCATCATCTGTTGCCCCAGCTCCACTTAGGGGTGTAGGAATAGCTTGGTCTATAAAAGGAAAAAAAATACTCAACAAAAAGAGTCTGTATAATAGTTTTCAGCATTTCGTTTAATCAAACCAATTGTGACCTGATTTGCAAAAAGGGACCACTTCTATCAAACCATTATAAACACTTGACTGTACGTAAGCTTTTTTAAAAATAAAATGCTTACTAAATTTTACATTTCAAGTTATGTATTGTTTTTAAACTGAAGTATAACTTAGTAAACATTCATTAAAACATATGGTCATTTTGTACATAACAACTGCATGTTTTTGAGATATTTAAACAGATATGGTCCCTTTTCCCAAATCAGCTCACAATTGGTCTCTAAAGAAAATTGGCTGTAGTAATGTAATAATACCACAAAAACAAATATTAGACAAAATACTCACTTTCTGAAATACTGGCCAGTGATTTAGTAATCACAATTTGAGGTTTACAATCAGCAGATGTTGGAGTGTCTGCAACTTCAATACCTTCAATTGTAATAGGATATTCAAGATTATCTCTAAAGTCATCCATTGTAGGATCAGCAAATACTTCTACTGGAATATTAGGGGGATCATCAAGACACCACGACTGACTGAAATCATCAACATTTTTCCTATTAATCTACATAAATGTAATTGAAAATATGAAAGAAGTAATATACGTGCAAGTTTATACTCACACTTCATACCAATCACACACTCACAAATGTACACACATGCACACACACTATCACTTACTACAGGTGGTTTACGTAGTGGCATTATTTTCCACCCATGAACTTCTTTATCAGGGAATCCTAGTAACTTTAATGTCTTTTCTGTGTCAATATCTCTTACATCAAGTTCACCCAGTACATTTGATGGAAGCATCTTAGTAGCAAAATGAAATGGAAAGTTGAATTCTTCACTACCCAACTTATAAGTAAACAAAAGTTTTTGAATTAGCTATAAAGCAAAATTACGAAGATAACATAATTATTTAAAAGGGTGAACTTTAGTGTGTACCTTAGAGTATGTAGTATTTTGAACAACTGTGAAATGCATTCTCCATGTTTTATTCCTAACTAATTCTTTGCAGAAGATGTAAGCACGATAGTTGCAGTTAGGAAGTTCGCCATCTGCATGAAAAATTCTCTGATTTGTAGTACACATACTGAATATTTTGCAATGTAGTTCAAAGTTATCTTTTGCAACACACAGTAAACATATATAATCAATCAATTTCTGATTCACCATCATATCTTAAATATTTATCCACTACATGTGTATAAAATAACTGATTACTGTATACTTACATGTTGTAAAAGATGTAATGTTACTACTAACTGCAGCTCCTAGAGCTGCTCCTCCTAGACCCAATATGGTGCTGCCAACAGTAGCTCCTAGAGTTGCTCCCCCTAGACCCAATATGGCACTGCCAACGGCAGTACCAAGTACTATAGCTAAAAATGAAAATTCTCTGAGATGTATAGTGCCATATTGTGATTCAGGTGAAAATGAACCTCCTGGTAGGTATTCAAAATTGAAGGGTGGACCAGATTTAGCAACAGCAAAACTAAGATAATCTGCCTATTTCTTATCTGTTATATTAGCACAATGCTCTAGTTGAATTTCAACTGGTTTATTGAACTGATGAGAAAAGGACATTGATATATAACACACAGCACTGATTAGCTTTGTTCCTGCAGGGAAAATAAATTTGCCACCAAACAATCCTTTAGCAGCTATTTCATATACAGAGACTACTGGTGTGATGACCTCTGCTGGTATAAAAATTGTTAACCCACACTCTTCTAATAAAAACAGGTGATTTTTATCAGCACTGTACTCTGACCAATTATTTCCCACTATTACCATCCCTTTAAATAGATCTATGTGAAAAAAAAAGATACCAAAGTGACAGTGATAGCTCAATAGCAGCAATGTAATTATATCTACTAATATTATGGATCATGGACAATATCATGATACCTTCCATTTGTTCGTTTGCTTGATGAAACTTTTCTAGCACAAGATCTTTTGATACTTGATGCTTCATTCTGACAGCTCCTGATGATATCCCAAAATTAAGAGCATAAGGGTAAAGTATGCATATTATACAACTGTTACTAAAATTAACAAGCTGTATTACTCATTTTATGTGATGTACTATAGCAATTAAAAATATGTAGCTTCAATAGCTTTGTTACTGAAATGATTCAAATGTTTTCTCTGGTCTAATATTGTCAAGAAATCAAATGAATAACTTTGAAAGCCATTGGCTTTTCAAGTTTAGACTAGCAAAGACACAATTTCCAATTGACATGTAGATTTGATGCAATAATCATTGTAAATTAATGGAAATTTTTAGAAATCTCCTATATCAATAGATCTCAAAGGAAGGTACTAACCAAATTGTTTCTAACATATATATTAGCAGCTAAAACACAATAGGTAGTTACAATTAAAACTAAAATTCCTTTTTTAAAATTTATATTAAATTTTTAACTGTCACTAAAAAAATGTTTCCAATTATGAAGAATGATTTAATTTGTGTATAAAGCAGAGTAAGAATTAGACATAACAAATACTTATATTCATATATATTTGCAAAAATAAGATTCATATTAATAAAGTTGAATAAACTATAACTAAATTTTCTCAAAGATGCTGACTTAATAAAGGACATTATTTAATATATTACAGTGCATATTATACATACATACATACATATATATATATATATATATATATATATATTTAATTATATATATTATATACATAATGTTAATTTTCAGATATAAAAATAATGTAATAACTATTAATATTACCTTTTTCTGACTCTATTTCTTGAACAATGCGAAGATAACCCATGTCTTTTAGAGCTTCAATAAATTTTGCCCTAGTAGCTTTCCCTCCATCTAACCATGTCATTAACATGTCTTTACGAGCAGATCCAGGCAGTTGATGATTTTTCCTTTTGATATCCATCAATATTACATTCTTAATACCCAAGTACACTCCTAACATTTCCCAATCTTCTATTTCTTTAGTAAACTTTATTAGAGCAACAAGGTGACATTCATCTAAACAATATAATAGGATTATGCCAGTATTAACTCTTAGTCACTTACTTAGAGATCCATCTGGTAGATGTGTGCTTTCTTGGATAATTACTGAATCGGTCGCTAAAAAAGAATGATATGTGATTTATACATAAATTATGGTTTTATAAACAAAACAAAAAATACTATATATTGCAGTTTGTATATTTGTCATGCACCCACACCTGCTTGTAAAGTAGTAATGGAAAGACATGTATCCAAAATATTCCTTGCTATAGAAGGCTCAAGAACTGGAGGTAATTCCACTGCTGTTATTACAGTAGCCCAAGTGATTTCACTAGGTTGTTTGTCAAGCCAAAACTGGACAACATCTACAAGTCTGTCAGTGTCTTGACTCCTTTGATCTGATATTTTTTTCAGATCTCCATGGCTGATTTTTAAAGCCTGTCCAATCTGTTTCCATTTACATTCAATTGGTGATAGTAAACGGATAAGATCCAGTTTGTTTTCTACAATCAGAAAATATATTTTCTGAATATATTGCACAATAAGTAAGTTTAACATAGTCATAATGGGAATGTAGAATGCATTTTGTACATACAAAGACTTACCAATGTTAACATGAATACTAACATTTTTCTCATGTTCAACAAGTATACCACTATCAGTAATATCTGTGATAACAAAAATAATAATTAAGATGAAGTAAATATACTTATAAGTACATAATGTAAAAATTACTACATGTGTATTAGAGTTTACAGGTAATACTCATACCTAAATTGACAGGTTTTTGTGTAACCACTGAATGATCTTTGTATATTGACAATAAAATATTGATTAATAGGTGATTACTCAAGGCAATGCATTCATTGTATAGGAATAATGAATTAATTATATTCACTGTTGTTAGTGTTTATAAAATTTAATTATAAACTAGAGAAAATGTACACATTCAACATAACATATTATATATTAAAAGTGAACATATAATAAAAATAATGTGAGAAGTAGATTTAATAATTAACTTAATCCACAGAGTATAGATGTTGTAGTAAATACTTTTAATTGAATGTCTATAAAGCTTACCAGGATATTTCATATTCTTTTCAAGATCTCTAATTGTAGCTCTAACTTGGGTAGTAGCACTAGTAGTGTCTGTGATGAAATGTAATGCTAACAGTAAAAGTGACATGTGATATTTAACAATAAAGAGGTTTTGTAGGATGTGAAAACATTTATACTTAAAATTGCAATGCACTTTTAAAAAATAAATGTTTCAAAAAATGCAATGTTCATAGACTAATATATTAATATATTATATTGAAATCATTGGCAAGTGTGCATTTATATATCTTTTGCATCCCATACTGCATGTTCAGATATTATACTGTAAATTTACCATTATCATTTTGTGACTCAATTTCTTGAGCAATGCGAAGATGACCCATATCTTTTAGAGCTTCAATAAATTTTGCCCTAGTTGCTTCCCCTGCTTCTAACCATGTCATTAACATCTCTTTACGAGCAGGTCCAGACTGATGATGGTTGTTCCTTTTGATGTCCTTCAGCACTGCATTCTTAATACCCAAATACACCCCTAACATTTCCCAGTCTTCAATTTGTTTTGCAAACCTTATTAGGGCAACAAGGTGGCATTCATCTATAGAAAATTCACAAAATTGTTTTCATAGCATTTAGTCTTATTATAATATGTCACTTACTAAGAGGTCCATCTGGTAGATTTGAGCTCACTGTGTTAATTACTGAATCGGTATCTAATAAAGAAGTGAAATTTATAGAAATTATCATGTTTTTCATTTTCTTAATTATAAATATTATATAGCAATGTATACATATCTCATCCATACCTAATTTTACACTCATAACATTGCTTATTTTCAGAGCTGACTCATCCACAGATACTTCTAATAAAAGATAAACATTATTTTAGTTAAATATAATTATGGTAAGTACATACCAATTACTTCAGTTGATTTGTCTCCAGAAATGACAGGGCAAGGATCTGTATTAGGACAAATACACGTGAACATCGGATAAATATGACGTAATATTTTATACTCACCAATTAGCCAACAGGTTTGTCTTTCATCAATTAATTCAAGTGTTGGGAGCTGTTTTTCAATACTACATCTTATTAAGAGTGAATCATGATCCCATGATATAATAACTGGATGTAACTTGTATCCACTTTCACTGTGCTCTTGTTTACAAGGGACAGATACTTCAGCCTTAAGTGCCCCTTTATCATATGCCAATATATCAGCGCAAGCCGATATAGCTTCACAGATAACTTTGTGTAATTTAAAGCAATTTTTAGTTACACCATTGTAGTAGACCTCAATCCAATAGAATCGATCAACTAATAAGACAGAACCAAATAAATCTTCAGAATAAAGTAAAACAGCATAACGAAGCTGTCTTGGAAATGCAATTGAACAACTATCTATATCAAATTGTGGACTTTCTGTTCTGTCAACAAGAGCAACTACAACAGCTGGAAACACACCCTACAAAAATAGAGAATGATGTTATTTTTTAGAGAATGATGTTATTTTTTACAAACAAATTTGCAGAAGTTACACTAATGTGCAAGAGAATGCTTTTAATACTAACAAAATTAATGATTGTTGAGTTGTAGAACAGTTACATCACTTACCTGAGGAACAACTTTACTTCTGAATGTAATAATCATTGGATCACATTTTCTTTGAAAAAGAACTATATCTTTCTCTTTTGCTTGTTTAGGTGGTAATACTACCGGCATAAAATAGCACTTAACACCATCAGTTGTCGAGAGTGGAGTAATGATATGCAGATAACGAAGCAACATTAAAAAGGCATGCTTTGTAAAAAGAGAAGAAACAAATGGTAGGCAAACATTATTAAGTAAAGATTCATCAAATACTCCAAAATCTCGAAATGCTCGCTGAGTGTCTGGTGTTATAGACTTACCCTCGAGTAAAATATCCTCTAAGGAGTCTACAAATGACACACGTATCAATGCTGAGAGCATATCAACGAGATATTGAGGATTAGTAAAGATTACATTACGAAGGACAATTGGAAAATACAGACACAAGGCCATAGTATGTAAGTGGGATAAAGAATTCAGGACATCATTTCCATCCATACCAAGACTACCTCCAATACCATGACAAGACTCTAATGAAATTATTCCATGATCCTCTTGTGATGCCTCCTCTTTCAAACGCAATTCAAACATGTACCAACGTACTGGTATGGGTGCAGCGATGCTAATATCCTTCTCATAGGACATAATATGCTGTCGAAGAGAAGATGATATCTTCCTTCGATTCCACCTGCAAAGATTATCAATGGGAAATATGAGCTCTCTTCGATCTTCATTATGAAAAATAAAATGATCATGAAACTCACTAAGAGTAGACAGTAGCTGCTCATTCTTAAACTTTAATGACTCATAGAATACTTTTCTCAAACCCTTAATCTTATCATAGCAAGTGCCAATGATCATAAAAAGTGGTAAGCTTTTCTTTCCTTTTACAACAATAGCATTTTTAGAAGAAACTATTGAACGCACAAAATGCTCTATCAGCTCTAGGTTGGTCATCTGTAACTCACTGGGTTGATTGAGCAACTTACCATTCAGTGAGTAGCAAAACTGAGACTTTTCAAAAAGGCTTTCTGTTAGCTTTGTACAGATTATATTTATGGTATTGCCACGAATAAATGCTCGTGATACATCAGCAAATTGTGGCTGGCCACCACTATCAAGAACATTTATCCATGTGGTTTTGTGGCGGTTTTGTGTTGTCTTTTGCTCTGCAAAAATTTTTGCTAATTTTTTAGAATATTGATCACGATCTGGATTGGTATTGTAAGCTGAAATTGCTCTAGCAGGGCTGTTGCTAGAAACTACAGGTTGTGTAGCTTCATCAGATGACATCGTTGCACTATATAAAGACATATGATAGCTAGTGAAATCTTTGATTTCCTTCTTTGTTTGGCTGTATTTTGTGGATGTAACAATATCTGTATCCAACTCTTTCGAATCATATTTTGATTTGGTTGATGTTATAGCAGTAGGCAACAGTGAAGCAGCATTGTGACTTTCTACTTTTTGTATAGCTGACCCAGTAATGCTAATGCCGGTTTCATCAGTTCTCAACCATTGGGGTGATTCTGTAGATAAAGATTTTCCACTAGCATCTTCTGAAATAGGATCATCAGTTTCTTGTTGTGAATCTTGCTCTAGTGCATAAATTGCATCTGAGAGCATCCTTAGCAAGTCAAGACTGGTAACTTTTTCCCATATCTTTTCTTCATTATGTCCAGCAACCCTCTCTAATGCTCGTATAGGTTTTGTTGCTAATGCTGTACTGTTGTGAAATTCAGGTGCATTCCAGTTGAACAAAAGTGACTTAAATGCTGTTTTACCAACACATGGTGGTCCCATAAGAACAAGTCTCATGTTAGTCAGTCGAACATTGCCTTTGTGGAGTCCACGTTTGAAAAGCCGTTGTAATGCTGTAGCAAAGAAAACCAAAGGATATTAGATTACTGTTGGAATAATGTATTGTGCTAGTAGTATGTTAGCATACTAATCATATTAATAACATAGGATATACAATCTTCTACTGTATTTTTGATACAAAAAATTATAATAAATATATATTTGTCTTAAGACTGAAGATTATCATTAAATTGACTACAGAATATTAGCCTATACAGATGTCTGCATACAGAAATAGAAGAAAGTACAGTAATGTTTGTTAATTAAGAAACCTCCCTCAATTATACTTCCAATTTTTAATTGTAATATCTTAATTTGCTAATTGCCATAACTTCAAATTCTGTACTTCTATCCCCCCTCAATTGGAACATACTGATATATGTTTTAGTATGGTCATATATATATATTCTACAATAAAATAAATTATATAAGGAAATGAAGTTTGTTGTGATGTGCATAGTAGTTAATTGTTACTAATTATCAAATACATACCTTCATCTATTATCAGTTTTGCAGTGTATCGATTGCCACTACTCTGAGCTAATTCAGCTGGAGTTCTACCATCCTAAGTGGAGAATGAATGTATTAATGGTAAACCAAAGATAATGCATAAATTAATATAAAATATAAATGTATATATTATATATACATGAAGGTTGTAGCGAGCAAGTTAATCTTCTTGTAACAAGAGAAAAAGTGCATTTGTTACTCATATGAGTTGATAAGTAAGTCATCAATGTACAATCAGTTTATTGAAATACCATCACATCGTATATAAATTTCAGAATATATGAATACATAGTTTATGACTTAAATAAACTAATAAACTGCTAAAAATAGTGTTGTTCAAGAAAAAGTACTATAAATAGAAAAAAATAATATTGTTATAATGAAAACTTATTCCTTACATTAGGTAACAACATTATATTCATAAGAATTAACTAAAAGGCTGCTTACATAGCAATTAAAAATTGATTTTTGATAAGATGGAACTAGGCCATGTTTGTTATAATGCGATCACATCATTGTGACCATATGTAACTGCCTCACTACCATTGTAAGATAATAGTATATGACAATAGACTAAATCAAGACAGTCAATAAAAAACGTAGGTATGAACATGTGACCGTAGAGTTGTTACGATTTAAATAATTCATGATTTAACGCCCACACAATTAAAATTCATGGCCATTTTTAAATAGAAGTTTTGTGCAAAGAAAAACGAAGAACATATATCTGCTAAGATAATCAAGCCATTAAGAATTCTTACAGGAATTTGACTAGTATGATAAATCATCATGGAAGATCTGTCCTGTTCATTCATGTGTGGGCGTGGTTCCTGAGTGTTTTAAAAATAGCAACAACTCAGTGATTCTGGATTTAGGAAAGTAAATATTTATGTGTATGTTGCATGCTCCTATTTTGCATTCATTTCATCTTCTGTTGGTAGGTATAGAGAATGTATGATATGTTCCATGATGTGGATGTATAGAAATAATATAAGATCTTTATCTCTAGTTTAATAGAAGCTCTTAGCTTTAAATTTGGCTGATATTTTTGAGTTCAGGTCAGATATTGCATTGTTGTTATACACCACAGAACATCCTTATCCCTCTCTTGTCAGATTAATATTGATATACTATTAATAAGTGTAGAAAACAAATCTGATAAGGTATATAACAAAATTAAAGCACTAGACATCAAAAAATATCTTGAATGGATTTAAATCAGATATCATGATTCTATCATCTAAGTTTAATATACTCCCCTTTTCATGACTTTTGAAACTAACTATAATCTTCTTCATCAACTTGTTACAAATTCAACTGATTTGATTTATATTAACAAATTGGTCCTATTCAGCTTATTCTACTGCATTAATAATACTGTTCATAAAGTTGTGGAATTTGTTTATGAACATAATTTTTGTGTTAATTTGTTATTTGTAATTATAGATAAGACTCTTTTAAATGATCAAACATTTTAATTATTCTTGCTATACCATAAATGTAAGGTTCTGATTGAATTTATGAAATTATGTATTACATTTTATTGTGAAAAGAAATATGTAAGAAGAAAACAATTTTACTAGTGTATGTAGAAAACACAAATATAAGAAATCATGCCCACACACAAGATTCAACAGTATTTCAAATTACATCTGTGTTTTTTATGAGTCTTTCTGTTGTGAACATATTTGAAGCTCTAGTTACTCATTATAATGCAATGTATTAAAACAAAGAACATTATTGCAGATATTGTTACAAAGTCATGTAAATAGTTAGATATACATTATGTTAGATGATTTCTTATTAGCAGTGTTCTTAGTCATGTAGGATGAGAGTGGGATATTTCAAGTTATGAAGTTAATCTTAATTGTCGTCAGTAAAGGAAGAGTGGAATTAATTCTCTTTCAATTTGCACATCAAAGAAAAACTGATGGCAAGTATTTTCTAAAGATTTATTGTAAACATTACAACTATTCCTTAATGGGACAATCTTCATATATTAATTATGTTACGATAATTAGCAATTATACAAACACTCCTGCATTAGATAATTTAATAAAACTATACAACACTTAATGTTTCCTTTTTCTTAGTTACTTTTTACAAGAAACTTCATACCTTATCAACAACAGTAATGTCAGCACCATTACTAATTAACATTTTGATGATCTCTGGATGATTATTGCGAGTTGCCCAATGTAATATAGTCTGGCCATACTGTAACAATAAAAGAAAGAAGCAATACATACACAATGTACACTATACAGATCAATTTTAACTCAATGTACTAGTAGTACACAGTACATTAATAATGTTCATAATATTTATGTATATACATCTACTATATAATTCTAATAATGTGTTAATTATGTATATGTTACGAATATAATTATCTGTTCCTGTCCCACCATAACATGATTTTGTGTATACTATATAAGTGTCATATGGGGTGTGATAGTGTTCTATATCTTTGTGACTCTGTCTCAAGTCATCACATAGTGGTGACGAGACTGAATCTTTCACTAAGTCACTACTAAGGAGATAAGACAAGATGGCTGTCCATTGGAACATGGGAGAATTATCCCTCCAACATTAGTGTAGGGCTAATGATGACGTTGATAACAAGACGTTGGCAGTTTTATGTAGTGTTCGTGGTCTGTTGATGCATAAACTAATCAAGTATTTATTAATGCCTAAGAAGTCCACGTGATATCTTTCAATTCAATTGTAGACTTGGTGAAGGAGCATTATAGCCCAAAACCATGACCATGAGTGTTGTCCAGTGTTTTCAATTTAATTTAAGGCTACAACAGCCAGGAGAGGCAGTGGCAACCTTTATAGCTGAGCTGAGACAACTATACAGGTTTTGTGAATATGGGGATATGTTAGATGACATACTACGTGATCGTTTAGTGGGTGGTATTCGACAGCTGAGTATTCAACAATAACTGCTGGCTGAACCCATCCTAACTAACTCTGAAACGTGCTCTTGAACTGGTACTTGCAATGTAGTGGGCAGAGAATGATACAAGAGATATTCAGTGCTAAAAGCCTACTTGTTACCGTTATGGAGGAAACCACTTAGCACCAAGTTGCAGATTTAAAGACTCAAGACTTAATTAAATTTTGTCGAATGTATAACAATTCATAAATAAATGTTTGGTATGTTATTTTTTAATATAATGTTGTTTATCAAACAAAATAGTATAACATTAGTAATTGTGTTATGTTCAGGGATTACTTTTTAAATGAATAGTAGTATATAAATGAAATGAATGTCATGATATAGCATCAACAGTACAGTTGAATTTAAAGGTTTCAATGAATGTATATCAAGGAGTATAGAATACAGTTGTTAAATTACTGTTAACAGGAATAACAGTTTACAAAGCAACACATTTCAGTGAATTTTTACATCCAAACAGGTATTATGTAAAACACAATGTATCCTGGTCTCACACAAACTCCTGCCGTTCACTAAATGCTTGTTACTATTGACAAATTTCTGTTTAATTGTCATTTTAATTGTCTTCTATTTAATGTACTCGGTGCCACCCTTAAATAATTTTGACAGTAGAAATGACCTCTTATTAAAGAGTTCGTTTGAGTATGTTTGCACTTGTTGAGTTCCTGAAATAGTCGTAGACATGCGCACAAACCTCATTTGTTTATGCTTTTGTGTGTGTCTCTCTCTCACTTTTTTATGTTTGTATTGTGTCTAATCCCTATGTTTATTGTTAAAAGAGTTTTTGTTTCAATCTATCATGTTTAAGAGAACACCACAGGAATACACTGAACTTATATAGGAAATAGTAGAGTCTGGGCTGACATAAATTGTATGAGATGGTGATAAACAAAAGATTGACTTACAAACAATAAACAGTGATATCTGATTTATTACATCCATTATTAGGACAACTGTTTTAATTCTTCAAGAGGGTTACCTTTATCACTAGACTGGACTAGTGGAAAATTAAACCAGCACAGAATGGCCCCTCTGTTATTTAGAGTCTCTTATTACTTCGGATATTCTAAATGATTATTACTTTACATTAAAAAAGATACAATTGAAAACATGACTCCATTCTAGTTTGAATTGTTTCCTTTTATTCTTGTTATTTAGAGACCACACTACATCTGAATACTGACTTTACTGAGCACAAGTGGAACCACTAAGTCCAATCAACTACATTTTACTACTGTAATCTTGTCCTACACTGTAGAATGCTAGTAGTGTGCATTGATTGTAGCCTTGTCTATTATAAGTAACAATAGACTGCAGGTAGCCATTACATTTATTTCATAGACTGTGTTCACATTGGATATCTGATATTATTTGAGTTTGTCTCCTCACTTTTCTTAGATTCAAAATGTTATTTCACATATTATGATACATTTGAAATTTATTCTTTCGTGTACTTCAACATTTACGAGACCGTAATTAATATTAATATCAATGTATTCCGCCCACACGTAATTGCGTTATTTGTTTCTTGGAGACAGCAACTTTTGACAAGAACGTGTGTCCTTTGTGTGATGACGTTTTAGCTGCCTTTTACGAGTAAGCTTGACTTTCTAAGAAGTTAATAATACGCTACATCATTAGTAAAGCTGTGGGTATAACATGTGGTTCTTGTTTAGCCGAATTTGAAAGTAGAGGGTTTACGTTGATGTAGGAAATGGAGTCTACAGGCTAGACGAAGGTTTGTAAGAGATATATAGTAGCTAGACATCTTATATAATAGCTCATAAATTATAGTATAGGAGAGTGTTTCAATGAGTTTACGACGATAAGCAACGTGAGTGATTGGTCGTTTTCCATTTGTGCTAGTTTGTTCCTTGTAGATTATGTAAGAATTCACCACAACTACTTCCACAATCCAAAGAAAAATACTTTTTTCCACCACTTCACTGACTTATGGAGAAAACTATAATAGCTAACGAGTTGGTCCATCTTGTCAACACCTAACATGTATTGATTGTAGTCAACCACAACTGCTGGCTTCTCTGTTGTTTAAGAAGTGTGTCTAAATAATTATGTAAATTAGAATTTTGTTGTTCTTTATTTACCTTGACTGTACAGGTAAATTACCAAAAGCATGGTTTGTGGAGACCATCAATACTTGTTGTTTGTCAGTCCATGACAAGGTCAGTAACTCTCCACAGCAAAAGGCTTCCACCATACCTCGAGGCCTCTTTTGGTTCAGGGCAGAAGGAAGTCCTTTGCGATTGCTCTGGACCGTGTCTGGATATAATCAACAATAAGTACAAGGTACAGGATGTAGGCATAGAAATACCTGTTTGTGGTATCTCAATGACTTTTGATGATATTAACTTAATATTCTATTCATGCTAATGTAATTATGCTAATGTATTATGGTTTGTAGGTTTGAAACCACAAGTAGAAGTTCTAGAATATTCCATTGAGTTTTATATATAAACGTGTGTGCATGTGTTTTCTGTTTGCGTTCGTGCTCTCACGTTTCAATCAGTTGTTTTATTTTTGAAGGAGTACCTAGATCACTACATTGGCAATGAGGTATCGTAACGTTCCCACGACCATGTCATCCATTGGTAAAATTGAATCTTTTGACCCTGCTCAAGAGACTTTTCCCTACTATGTGAAGAGCATGTAAGAATTTCTTCTCCGCCAACGAGGTTGCTGATGCTAAACAAAAGTATGTATTCTTAAATTCACTTGGTAGAAAGCACTACAACCTCTTATTGAATCTCTTAAGTCCCACTGAACCAGAAGACAAATCTCTTGACGAACTTATCACCGTGTTGATGAAGCATTTCCAACCTACTACATCCGTCATCACTGAACAATACTCATTTCATTGCCATTGTCAGATCCCTAACGAAAGTATAGCTAACTTTGTGGTCGGTTTAAAGAAGTCAATTACTTGTTGTCAGTACGAACCTCAAGTGCAAAGTATATTACTCAGAGACCGTTTTGTGTGTGGCTTGGCCCACAAGGCTACTCGAAAACGCTTGCTCATGGAGGACAATGATCTCATGTTCAATCGAGCTGTGGAAATAGCCACCAGTGTGGAGAGAGCCTCTGTTCAAGCAAGGCACATAAAAATGTCAGACAGCAGGGTGTCAGTGAACCAGGTGAAAGGCAAGCAGCAGACTAGTTATCCCGTCAATCCTCCCAAAGTTTGTTACCATTGTGGGGGACCTTATTTGGCTATAACGTGTCGTTTTGTTCATGAAACTTGTCGAGCATGTGACAAGACTGGCCATATTGCCAGAGTGTGTCAAAGCAAACACTCAGAGCATGGTACAAGTTCCAGAGGATCTGGTAGCTCTAGAACTGATCCTCGAAACTGAACACATCTTCTCAAAGTTTACAACTCGATTTCAGATCCATCTCCTAGGACAACCAGCAACCCATCCAGTTCAACAAAAGTGTTCTCCAGATCCAAACTGTTCACCCTGTCCATTATGATCAATAACCATTCAGTCCCTATGGAATTGGATACGGGAGCATCAGTTTCTGTTATTAGTAAGTCTACCTACAATACAGTGCTGAAGGATACAGTACCATTGGAGTCAACAGATATTAGCCTACGTACATATATGGGGAAAGAGTTACCAGTGTTAGGTGTGGCCACAGTTGCTGTCAGCTATGAGTCGCAAACAACTCTTCATCCTTTAGTGGTCGTTAAAGGTGACAAAGCATCCCTGTTTGGCCGTAATTGGCTAGTACATATCAAACTGAATTGGCCTGTCATTCATAGAGTGTTTAACAATCAGGAGGTGGATGACCTGCTCCAGAAACATCAACAGTTATTCCGTGAGGAGTTAGGAACCCTCAAAGGCATGGAAGCTTAAATACATGTTCCGCCCAATACACAACCTTGTTACTTCAAACCCAGGTCATTGGCATACTCACTAAAAGCCAAAGTGGAGAAGGAGCTTGACCGGTTGCAGGAAGCTGTAGTCATCAGGTCAGTCCAATTTTCAGACTGGGCAGTGCTGATAGTACCCATTGTGAAAGTGGATGGAAGTATCCGCATCTGTGGTGACTATAAAGTGACAGTCAACCCTGTGTCAAAATTGGACAATTACCCATTACCAAGAGTGGACGACTTCTTTACTGCAATGTCCTGAGGGAAAGTATTTTCGAAACTTGACATCACACATGCTTACCAGCATGTGCTGTTATCTGACAGTTCAAAAAAATATACTACTATCAACACTACCAAAGGTCTTTTTGAATACAAACGATTACCGTTTGGCATATCATTGGCACCAGCCATTTTTCAACGAGCAATGAAGGGCTTATTGCAAGATTTACCTGGTGTCATAGTTTATCTAGACAATGTGCTGGTGACAGGTCCAATTAAGGAAGAACATCTCAAGAACCTTGATAAGGTGATGGACCGCCTAAAATCTGCTGTGGTAACTCTGAAGCAACCCAAGTATATTTTCCTGGCCCCATCTGTCGAGTACCTGGGACATATAATTGATAAGGATGGTCTGCACCCAGCACCTGAGAAAGTCCAAGCGATTCAAGATGCCCCCGAACCACGTAACTTGTCAGAACTAAAGTCCTTCCTTGGACTCTTAAATTATTATTCTAAATTCATGTCTAACCTTGCTGTGTTTCTTTCTCCCCTCTATAGGTTGATGCAAAAAGATGTTAAATGGTCTTGGACAAAAGAACACTCTGAAGCATTCAAGCAAGCCAAACAGCTACTTCAATCATCCACCATGTTAGTTCATTATGATAGTCAACAAGAACTGATTGTGTCTTGTGATGCATCGCAATATGGACCGGGTGTCGAAAAACCCATTACCTTTGCCTCCCGTACTCTGGCTAAAGTGGAGCAGAAATACTCCCAAATTGAAAAAGAGGGGTTAGCCATTATATTTGCAGTAAAAAAATTCCATCAATATTTGTATGCACGGCCCTTCACTATGTATTCAGACCACGAGCCCCTGAAGTATCTCTTTAATGAATCCAGACAAATACCAGTGATAGCTTCCTCAAGAATACAGAGATGGGCATTGACATTATGGGCATATCAATATAGCATCCAACATCGAACTGGAACAAAAATGGGTAATGCAGATGCCCTAAGTCAGTTACCACTTCCAGAACATACAGAGGTGTCAGACATTCCACCACCAGTTAAACATTCAAGCCCCACCCCTTAGCAATAGAGTAAATTATTTATAATATATGCTGTGTCCATTCATTCATATATCTCAAATGTTATATATAAAATGTTTTAACTACATGATTAAACTTTGATAAAGACTTTGTAACACACACATTAATTTATACTAGGTTGATTTAAAGGATATATTGTGATTATTATTATAATAACTATAACACTTGTATATCATATATGTAAATAATTATGATGATTTGATAATGACAAGAACTCTTATCATAAGACAATAACATCTCTGAATAGTACTATATTGTGACACACTTACATACCTTATCTTGAGCATTGACATTTGCTCCTTGTTGTAAAGTTGCTTTCACTTTATCTAGTTGTCCACTTCTAGCAGACCATATCAGTTCATTATCCTAACAAAGATATCAAAGTTAATAAATGTAATATTACACATAAACAAGATCATATACAACATAGTTTATAATACAGTAGACATAATATTATAGAAGACATACTACAACAAGAGTACAGTAACTACTAATATAGTACATTGTACTAAGTATATGGACATGACCTATATACAAACTATAGGGTCAAGTACATACGTTACTTATATTAGATCAGATAACCTAAAGTAATCCACCAGGTCATGTTTAGTTTAGATAGAGGGAATATCTTGAATCTGGTAGGATTACTGAGTGGACTGGACAAAGCTGACCAATCTTATTAAGTGTGAGTGAGCGAATTCTTTATTTTAGTATATTTACTATACTTTATAAGTACTCACCAATCTCCTTTGATCCATTGCAATTTGCAAAACAGAGAGAAAGGTAAAAAAGACCACACCCAAATTATAGAGGCGCTTTTATGACGTAATGAGTGTGGATAATTAATAACATGCTGATTGTGTTGTAGTGAATCTCTCTTAACTCCAACTTCTAAACTATCTTCATTATTATACATACACTATTAACTGCTGTAGTAATATCTCACTATCTATGATCTAAAGAAACTCTCAGTAATGTGTAAGCAATATGTCAATATCTGGTATTCACTGTGTAACATATTCCTTTACTCAGTGGATAGTTTCCTATACTTCATAATTCCTATTGCTGTGGTTGTATTGGGATTAAAGTGTTGTTTGTTGTGGTGGAGAATACATTATTATCAACAAGTATGATATCAATATAATGTTCTATGTTAATTTATATAATCCTTACAGAGAAGACAAGCTCAACATGCCAGACAGTAATTACAAGGTGACAAAATGCTCAATTAGTTCTATTGATATCAATGTATAGAATTATCAACCCTTATGGTCATCGAAGTGGGTGAGGGTTTATTACTTATTTTACATCTCTGTCTCAATGTGTCTGTCTATTCTAAAAGTACATACAATGTGGTAGAGTTTACCACTCCTAAGAAATTACTATATTTACAATACACAATTATCGACATTTTCGACATAGGACTTTTTTCTGAAAATGCTTCCTTCTCAAGTTATTTGAATTTTTGTTGTCTTTTTCTGATAAGATCTCATGGCCACACCCATTTTATGAAATATTATAATTATAATTGTCACATGATCATTATATTATACACTAACAGTAATTATAATAATACATTGTATTACATGTTACTAGAGATACAGCTCAAACAAGAACAGATGGATGGATTACTGAAATCTACCTTACAAGGATAGTTACAAGAACATCTTATGATAGTCATTATATTATACCATCTCTTGTTTATCCATCAGGTCAAATTGGACAGCCCCATCTGACAATTCCATGTCATTCTATTGTTATAACTCCAAATGATCATTTACAATGTGGATGGATGTGGTTATCAGTTAATATCGTATTATGTCACCATCTAATAATGAAGTTGTAAATGGTCAGGATAGATCTATAAAATTTGTGAAAGTGTTAAGATCTGATAAAGTAGGTGTCCCACATCCAGAATAATTTGCTCTGACTGCTCCTAAAGATGACAGTGATGATGATGACATCCTCATACATTTCCATAGGAACCTCAAAATGTTAAAATAGTAAGTGAAGTACTACCCAATCTCCACCCACTTCATGTCATTGACCACAACTCATCAATATTCCAAATGACATACTATATACCAGGATTTATTAGCCACCGCTAAAATTTGGTGAATTTCAAAAAATCGCAAAATTAAATAACAGTATAAATTTATCACATAGTCACCATGCACACACTTTTGTACATATGGTAGCCACTAACAACAAAAACCAACCTGAACTCCATTTTATTTCATTAAAATGGGTATGGCAGCAAGACATGTGCTATATTTGTCAAATTTAATCTTACCAATTATAAAATTTTTCAATTTTGCCAAATTATATCATCGTTAATAATTCCCAGTATATGGCCATTTGTATGCTATAAAAAGTGACTTTGTAAATGATTGTGATGACAATGTATCCTACATTACGGTTGATATATAAGACTAACTGATCTGTCATTCAATAGTATGTAGTGTACACAGTCAACACTTCATTTATTCATTTAGAAAAGATGACATTTCTTTATTAGCTTTAATTACCTTATACTAAACTTCTCTGTTCATAATATGTAGTGTTTTATTCCTGTTAAAAGTATAAGTTATGTCTCATGTACATGTCTATGTACCTTTGATATGTAAGTTTTGTTTAACATGATCACGATATATATAAACAAT
The DNA here is from genome assembly GCA_963693285.1 of Xestospongia muta. Classification (NCBI taxonomy): domain Eukaryota; kingdom Metazoa; phylum Porifera; class Demospongiae; order Haplosclerida; family Petrosiidae; genus Xestospongia; species Xestospongia muta. Next base: position 3,870,846 of record OY848922.1, read on the forward strand.
TCACTTATCATTGTAGTAATACATAGGGTCAGATCTATACATGTTTTAGAAAGGAGGCTTTATTTTCTACTCATATAATCATATCACTAAACATTACATAGTGTGATCAGAATGCATACATACATTTGTCTGTTTGATAAAGCCTCTTTTACAATCATTGTGTTTTATCATTAATGTAACATGTGTTGCCATGACAACCATTACATTGAATTAGACATGCCTTAGCTTTTCATGATCAGTTTACTGTCATGTCACTACAAAGAGAGATAAACTGAATTTACACCTGACTCTGTATGTAATGACAAATATCTTACTATTACTATATCAACTGACATGTGGTTGGGATAATGACTAATATTCGGTAGAATATCTAAATGGTAGACACCATAGGAAAGAGATACATGAAATATTTACAAGTACCACTGTATTGACATAAATTGCATGTAGACCATTTTTAAAATTAAGAGTTACTGAATCTCTTCTATTAACAAACTTAAAATGACACTTCATCAAACCATAAACTGTAAGTAATAGAATATTACCATGATATTGCAAATAGCACTCCCTGTATTGAAACTATATTCACAAACACACACTTTTCAAGGTATCTTAATTGATGAGGTTTAGTAAATATTACAACCATTAAGAAGGTGTTCCTGTCAGATCTGAAAGTAGTTTTTAAAAATGAGTTCATTACATAGACCAACCATGAATGGAGGTACTACCATCATATTAAATGATTGATGCAATATGAATTATGCATTCTCATTCATGTATGTACTTAGTAGTAGTATCATGAGACTAAGAGATGCAGATAACGGTAGTAGAAGAATCATAACTGTGAATAAACACACATTGTTTATACACATGTCTCATATTATACCAGTTATGATATATATGTACTCCCACTACTACTAACATTCTTTATCAGTCTCATGACAAATATCTTACTATTACTATATCAACTGACATATGGTTAGGATAATGACTAACACATTCAGTAGAATATCTAAATGGTAGACACCATAGGAAAGATATACACAAAGTATTCACCAGTGCAATTACATTGACATAAATTGCATGATGACTATCATTAAAATAAGAGTTACTGAATCTCTTCCATTAACAAAATTATAATAGCACTTCATCAAACCATAAACTGTAAGTAATAGAATATTACCATGACATTACAAATAGCACTGCCTGTATTAAAACTGTATTAGCAAACACACACTATTTCAAGGTGTCTTAAATGATATGGAAATATTATAATAATCGAGAAAGTGATCCTTTCAGATCTCAAAATAGTTTTTAACGATGGGTTCATTATATAGACCATCTATGAATGGAGGTTCTACTGTCATATCAAATGATTGATGCAATAAGAATTAAGCATTCTTATTCATATATGTACTTAGTAGTAGTATCATGAGACTAAGAGATGCAGATAGCGGTAGTAGAAGAATCATAACTGTGAATAAACACACATTGTTTATACACATGTCTCATATTATACCAGTTATGATATATATGTACTCCCACTACTACTAACATTCTTTATCAGTCTCATGACAAATATCTTACTATTACTATATCAACTGACATATGGTTAGGATAATGACTAACACATTCAGTAGAATATCTAAATGGTTGACACCTTAGAAAGACATACACAAATTATTCACAAGTACAATTACATTGACATAAATTACATGAAGACTATCATTAAAATTACAGTTACTGAATATCTTCCATTAACAAAATTATAATGGCACTTCATCATACCATAAACTGTAAGTAATAGAATATTACCACGACATTACAAATAGCACTGCCTGTATCAAAACTGTATTAGCAAACACACACTGTTTCAAGGTATCTTAAATGATATGGCTAAGTAAAATATTATAACAATCGAGAAGCTGTTCCTTTCAGATCTCAAAGTATTTTTTAATGATTAGTTCATTACATAGACCATCTATGAATGGAGGTTCTACTGTCATATCAAATGATTGATGCAATATGAATTATGCATTGTTATTCATATATGTACTTTGTAGTAGTATCAAGAGACTAAGAGATGCAGTTAGCGATGGTAGAAGAATCATAACTGTGTATGTACATCTACTCCATTATTCACGATGTATGTACATCCATTATCTAGTGATGGTATAAATGCTCTCACTATTAATGAGCTTGAAATTATATTAATAAAAGCATAATTTTATATGTTCACCACAATAACATTGTGTTAATATTTATTAGCTAGTACACTATCTGAATGTGTAATGAATGTACTTGAAAAATTCATGCATATGTTTTATTCATATTATTATTACAATTATATTGTCAACCATATCCTTCCTAACCAATTACCAGTTTATATAGTAGTAGTGTGATATTAATCATAGACTACTAGACAATATTAGTAGTAGTGAGAGTAATTATAATATTAACAATATAATATGGCAGATCTTCATTATATATAGTCCAAATTTTGAGGTCTGGCTATTTTAATTGTCAAAATAAATTTATTTAATAAATTTTTATCTACTTTAGTTTGGTTACACATACTTATAGATATACTCTCTTCATAGTAAAAAGGAAGTGTGCACATTAATGAAAGTTTGGACTTGCTCTGCCCACACCATAAATGTCACGTGTAAGAATTACATGTACATGATTTATGAAGTTATTCTTTTATCTATGTATGTTCTCATACTGTCATACATCATGTGGACAATCAACATATGCCCCATCATCACTCCTTGTACTTAAATTATGAAGTAACCTAATATAATTGCTTAAGAGAGAAACTTTATACAAAGTAAGTGTCAATAGTGGTACTAGTTTAAAAAAGTACCACAATAATGTTATAACTAATAAATTAAAATATATAAATCATAGGCCTATGAACTGAGGGTGGGGGCGTTGGGGGCATGTGTTTTCCCAAAATTTTACGGTGCACCACACCCACGTTACACATATTGGAAGTCTATTGGTGTATCTGCTAAACCCCCCAAAAATTAAATATACATTATTGACATGCGTTCTTCCATTTTTCCTAAGGATCCAGTGTGATTATTCTAAATATACTCAAATTAAGGCCATTTCACTGACTGATCAAATTGTATGACAATTGATCAGTTTAACACTATTTACTCTGTGTATAGTTGTATATACATGTTCTATCACTTAGTGTACTGGTATCTATATGTATCACCTGGAGAATTGCTTAATACAACGAAGAGTCTTAGTACTCAATGACAGGTGTATAAGTAAAATTAGTTTGTTCATACTTTGATACTTAATAATTTAAAGTTACACTGATAGCAAGACTTGATATGTGAGATGTTTGATCTCTTCTTTCTATTAATAATATCCTTGTAATGACCTTACGACTGAGTTAACTGTATGTGGCTAATCTTTTATGTAGGTAAAACTTGAATACATTTTCATAGCAATTTATAATTATATTAAAGTTTATGGGGTGATTGAAATCAATACTGTATATGATTATAGGTATTGCATATGCTCTACCACTTTTATATTGAACTATAACTTCTCTTTAAGTAGCTAGTTGCTAGTTAATGTTGTACAAGTACAACGGTAAAATTGATTAATTGGACAATGTTTGCATAAGGTTTGTCACTTCTATTCTATGTTTGTTTGTTTGTTTCTTTGAAGTGATTAATTACACTTTTATCACAACTTTATATCTAGCATTTACTTACTTAAAATGTCAAACAGTAATTTTTTAACAATTAATAAGCTATGATGTCATCCTTCATTTAACAGTAGATCTAACAAAATTTTTAAGTATACCGATGTTCCAATGTTACATTCAATCTTTGTCAATAAGGTCATCCAATATGTCAGGTAACATGCACATTTATTGTATTTATTTGACACAAGTCTCAATAAAATCATAGCTATAGTATTCTGACATTGTGTTTCTGAGGAGTTCTAGCATTGAAATTCCTTAGGTTTAGCTTCTCCATTTTTTCATAGATAATCCTCAAAGAATATTCTATCTGTTTTCATTTATATCCAATGTGTGATATTAAATGAATAAGATACAGTTTCTTTTCTATAATTACAAAGACATATCATCAAAATATATATTGAATAATAAATTAGTTCATGAAGATAAACATGCAAGGAACTGTTGTATGCATTAGTTATAGATACAAAAAGTAATCAACTTTATATTTTTTATCATGTTAAACAAGTAGACCACTATCAGTAATATCTGCAATGAAAGTAAAAATAAAATAACTGGAGTTATAGTTGTATAATGTAAAATCTATACATTAGTTTATGTACATAATAGTTTACTGTTAAGATACTACTCATACATCAATAAACTAGTTTTCTTCTAGCCAATGAATGATTGTTATTCACATGTTATTAGTCTATTTAACATTAGAAATTGATAATTGAGCAATACATTATTGTGCTGCATATATTGTATTGCAATTATTATATAGATTACTGCTGGTGTTAAAATAATTATATAATGTAATGATCTCTAGAGAAACCTTAACTTTTACATTGTCATATAAATTTCAACAGTATTTTCACAATAAATTATTAGATAACCATCACATAGATCTACAATCAAAATATAGGAATACTTAACATATAACACCTGTGTACTTGTACATCATTGATTGTGAGAAGTAAGGTCAGGATATTATCACCTTATTTTGACTTCATTCTACAAGCATTTAAATTGAAATACCTATGTTTGTTATCTCATAGTCTATTAACAAAGATATTTTACTAGCTAGATTACAATGGCAAATGATGACTGTCCTAATCTTCCATCCAGCCAAAGACGTGTCATTTTTCTAACAGGCAGTTTATTTTTAAAAAAAGCACAATGTCTTCTATCCATTCCTAAAGGAAAGTCTAGCATGTAATAATATTGTTCTACCTTACATGAAGAACTTATGTACAGTCCTAATGACTATATTCTGCCTCCAACTGTATATAATATTGTTGAACATGTAAGTATATTGTAAGATGACCACAGTGTTATCCTTTGTGGTTAAACAGACAAAGCAGTTGAGATACAGAGAATATCATTGTTTGAAGTGACATCAGAATGAAAAAATCCAATTAGAAACGTAAGTCATATGTAAAAACTAATCAGTGTAAAGTGGACGATGAAAATGTATCACTAGCTACCCCCTATTTGTAAAAGTACATCTGGATTAAAAATGTTATAAGTGAAGTTTCATTATTATAATTACTCAATTTACAAGATATAATTTGAAAGAAACATGAAGTAATCTATGATTAAAAAGTCTACATTTCAAGCATCAATTACGATACTGAAAAGATTGAATTTACACAAGGAAACAAAATGGGTATTTATTATCATGTTCCATACTGGTTTCCATATACAATGGCTAAATACTTATTTTTCATAGTGATATTAACTATAACAAGTATCCCAAAAATGAACCTAATGAGTCTAAGGCCTCTACCTTAAAACCTCTAAGGTCTGACACGAAAAAGAAAAGCAACTGTAATTAAAATAGTATAATAATTATATAAATGAGTGCATATAAGCTAAGTCTCTATAAATGTATTTTTATCTGATTAACTTATTATAATAATATTTATGGTATATATTTATAGCTATACATTCTAAATATGGGAAAGTTAGTTTACACTACACACTATAGTATCGGTTTCCTCATATTGTACTACAATAAACAGTAAACAAGATAAACTTATGTACATATACACGTGTTGTGCATGTACTTATATGAGCTTTAGTACAACAATGTTTTGGTGTATCAAATGCAAAAACGTTACTATATATGTACATGAACATTCTACAGATGCTAAAAAGTCCATCTATTTATTTAAATTAGAGTAATTCGTTTGCCTTTAAAGTTGATACACTTACATATTAGTCAATATAGTAGCTGTTTATTGTAATGTAGACAAATACATGATATTATTGTCACAATAATTAATGTCTAAAATGCATAATATTAAATCAGTCTCTTTGAGTGATAAACACACTTGATAAGATGCATTTTTGTCTATACTTCTCTTTTTGAATCATATACCAGATTTTTAACTGTATTATTTGATAATGACTTTAATATTGTTCCAAACATTAACTTAGTGTAACCAACCTGTGCACTCAATGCAATCAGTAATATCTTTCATGTGATAAAAGCTGAAGCATTGTGTAGTTACATAAAAGACGATTACTCATACTACTAGTATATATAGCATGTAGTTATTTATATCCCATCACAAACTAATACTAGAGTTGAAAAATCAAGAGGTGTATTCGCCATACTAAACTATGATTAATTTTTCTGCTGATAGGCAAATATATTAATATCTACGATAACAATGTGTGTGAATAACACTGTCAGGTTGTATGACCAACCCACGCATCATGTTATTATAGCTTCGATTATCTAGCATTGTGTACGTAAAACATCTTTAGCTTTATATGAAGAAGATGAGAACCTTAAATGGAGCTTTAGGTATATGATTAACATTATTCCTACTTGTATCACTGCCTTATATATTCTGTTGTAGTAAAAAATAAATGGCAAAAATTAAGTGATGTTAAAGAGATTAGTACTTGAACTGAAATCACATTTTCTTGATGATTGATCAACTTGAAAAATACGCTGACATATCTGTTGAAATTATGAATGTATAGCATAATATGTGCATTATTAAATGTTTTTATTAAATACAGTTTTTGTATTTCTCATAAAACTAATTAGGATCCTTTTATAAATGCTTCTAAAACTTTTTTTTCAAGTTGTCACACTAAGGCAAAGCTTATAAAAGCAGGTAAGTATTCTAATAAGTGTGAAAAACAGAGAAGATACAAGTTAACTAGAGTAAGTAATTAATACCATATAATTAATACTATTTAAATTTCCATTATTAAAAATTGCATTAATTATGAAAATATAAATACTATCTTTGTCCTTTTTTAACACTGTTTTAATAGAAGCTGCAACAATGACTTGCTGAATATGATTGAACAGCTGGCCTATTTGATGTTACAAAAACAAAGTGGATAGTTTGTTTCACTGGTGTTATGATGAGCTCATAAGAGAGTAATGAAAATCAAGATTATTTTTTTATTGTTCACACTCTTCCCTGGAGAGGAAGAAATCTAACAAAATTATTGTGTTTTGGGCAAAAATTTTTCTGAAATTTTTAGCTAAGATGTAAATATATGACTATTAAAAGGAAGGAAGCCTGCCAGCTGATAGACTTGAAACCAGCTTGTTTTCTGAATATACTTTTCAGCAATGACTACAAGTTAATGGTTATTCAAATATATATTTTATGAGTCATTTATCCAATTCATTTAAACAGTTATATTACATAGCATATCATGTCCATAAAGTGTTGGGTCATTCAAAGTGCTCAATAATTCTTTAAGGTACTTATTATGATGAAGTTATGTTTATGATTTACATAATATTTTCTTTAAATTTCTTTGATGACATCATAGTAGAATCGTATTTCTATTGATTGTCTGATATATTATTGATTTGTTGTATTTGTAAATAATTATGGAAACATTAAATACTTCTTTAATAAATACAAATAAATATTTGGTGTTTTCAACTGTTTCCATGTATTGGGAAATTTACACTTCACATTAGTTTCATATTAAGTGTAATTACCGTGTGGGTGGCTCGAATTGCAAATTGACAACTAAAATCAAAATAACGCTTTGGATACTTGTTACCAAGGCTCGTAATGTTTCAATGCAAATATTTCCCATGATAGCATCCTCTCTACTATCGTAGCAATAGGAAAGGTTACAATATATATGTATCATCAGCAATATACTACAAAGAATGAAGCTCTTACATCAACTTAATTTACGAATGGTTAATGTTGAAGAATTGCCATAAATGAGATCAAATCGAACTCACAGACTACTAATGACCTTGTTGGTCCTTAAATTTCGGACGTAGCAAGTAAACTAACGGATATATGATGATGTCTCTGGACACACCACAAAGTCACGCCCAACAATTATTTGGATGGAGTTACTGGAAAACGTGGTACTCTGGGAAGTTTCTCTGGTTGATTATCTGTGATTTGACGGTATATTGTATTGTTTTATGGATTATTTAGTTTTTAATAAATATTGCTTTACTAGAGTATGCTGGTACAATCTTGTTTTCTTTTAAAATAGAAGGAAAGTAAGGCAATATGCAGCTGGTAATATTTCATTATATTTATATGACTGTGATGAGATCTGACATAGAGATAAGTGTGGTATATATGCAATACTTGAACATGTATATGATTAACTGTTATAATGTAACTTTGTGTGGTATATTTCAAAACATACATGAATGTGTAGTGGTGTTTTATAGATTTTACACTGAAATTGTGTCTGGGATCTTTGTTCGTCTAGCTCAGCAAACTTCACACTGTGGATAACCTCAAGATTTTGTCTTCTTTCTAATTGGCTGAGGAAACACCCCCTCGCTTAGCCTAATAGGGAGAACTCTTGTTAGTGCTACATGTCTCCTATTTCAACTGGACGCTTATAGCCTTCTAGTAGACTTGCAACTAAGGAGAGAGAAAAGTCTAATTGAGTAAGACTTTTTTCAGCCACAGTATTATACAAGATACTGGCATTTACAATGCTTAAGTAAAGTAACTTAAATAATACTCTCTTCCACCTTTTTCAAGATCTATAAGAATATCTGTAATATAGCTCCAACTGATCAGACTTATTGAAACCTCCCATATTCAAGTTGTGTTTTCTATCATCACTGGTTTCTGTACTGTCTCAACTCCTTCCATAACTGCTCTGGTTCTGCGTCATTTTCCCATCATATCATCTGTATGGAAGATAGATATTATGTGTACCATTCTCTTGTCTTTCCACTTCAAACATATTATGTTACCATCCTCAGTGATATCACTGTATACTTCACCTATACAGTGGTAACGTAATTGATTGTTTATTTCTTTTTATTATTACCTTTAGCTAAACTTGGTGATTTAAATGTATCGGTAAGTCCCTTTCCATCCTTACTTACTGTCCCACAAGTCTCAAGTTATTTCTGTTTTAGGTCCAAGAAGAGGGTAAGTGATAAGTAGTAGTTATCAGTGTACACTATGTAACCCATGCTAGAGAGAGAGATGATACTAATTCCATGACTACTCGGTGAGTAAGCCCTTTCTTCGCTGAACCATTTTTTTCTTTTGCTAGTAACATCATTGGTATTGTTCATAATAAAATATGTATAGATTTACCTGTATTGTACACATAAACATTCTTTTGCATTAGCTAATACACATTCTTTGATACATCATTTTGTGTTTTTAGGCATACACTGAATCCATAAAAGCCTACCCTTATAAACTATTATACTTTCATTAGCAGATGGTTACTGATTGATAATTCATACACAGAATGGAATGCCTTTATTACTAAATCAAGGAGCGGTCTTATCTTGTAAATCACAGTCATTGCTGGTATGATTGAGTTTCTTCACTGCATCATTGAGATGGAAAAACTTCATCGACAGTTGAAATCATCCAGACATAATGGCACTGATGCTTTCATATAAATGGCCGCTTGGTACTTCAGTAAGATCTGTTACACATAAGTTGTTGCTTAAACTTAGATGTAAATATATGTAAGCATATATTTGTATGTATTATGTGTAAACAATAGTAAACTAGTACATAGCAAAATTTACCTCACTGTAGGTAACCCCATTATTCCCATGGTGAATAAAAAGTCAGTAATGGATTTACTTTTTCTCTTTGCATAGGATTTGTTATCCATTCATTACCACTTGCTTTTGCATGGTCATTCAGATGTGCTTCAGATGAGGTAAGTATTTGTTTAACATACCTAATTGTCTATATATAGATTAAATGTTATACTTCTGATGTAAAAAAGGTTAAAGAAATCCACTGGTAACTTCCCACTCATGTCAACAGTTAGACCAGATGAAGCAGTAAATGGATGTACTGAGGAGGGAAAAGAAATAAGAAGAATAAAATACTTAATTGTTTATTTATATATTATGTATATATAATTGCGTGGGTGGCAGAGTGGCTGAATTGGTGGAGCTCTGATGACAGAAGTAAACGACGAAGCACTGCTTCCGTAGCTTTAATTAGGAAGGCTGTTGCTGTGGTCAGTTAGAAAATCTTCATCCTCGCTGTAGCCATCACTATCAGAATCATCTCTTGGTAGATGATCAAAATAGTTCAAAGTAACTCTGGATGGGATAATATTTTTCTCGAACTGTTGCTGCAAGCCATTGAAAGTTTTAAATTATATTTCTTTTAGCTACTTCCATCATAAAACATTTTGTATATGTTGTTCACAAATGTAAAGGTTGCTATATGTGTGCTGCAGCTGCGCAATTGACCATCAAAGGGTTAATGATGATCTTGTAATGATCTTAAGACCGAGTTATCAGTATGTGTTAATTTTTATGTAGATAAAAACTTGAATACAATTTCTTAGCAATTTATAATTGAATCAACAGATATATAACTGTAGGTATTTCATACATTCTACTACTTTTATAGTGAGCTATAACTCCAAGTAGCTAGTTGTCTAATGTGCTAGTTAATTGTTGTGCAAGTACAAAGGTAATATTGATTAATTGTACAACTTTTGTATGAGGTTTGTCACTTCTATTTCATTTTTTATTTAAATGGTTAATATCGCTTTTATAATGATTTTATATCTAGTCCTTTACTTAAAATGTAAACAGTGAATTCTTAATAATTAATCCATAATTGAAGAACATTAGAGTTTCTGCTTATCAGTGAAATGACTCTGATGTAAGGACATCAAAACTCCATGCTTAATTTCAATGTACAATGTTTCTATTATGGTATCAAATTTCATATTTGGTTAAATCGTAAAGGTTATATCAGGAGGAAAGACAACTAAACTATATCATTCAATCTAGTGGACATGCGGGTGAGTATATACTTATTGTATAGAAAATCATACAAGATACATTTTATAATTGAAAGTGTTGTGTTCTACATAACATTGCTAATGTTGCGGCAACCTTTTTTGATATCAAAACTGCTCTTTACTCTTTAGTAATGAGCAATACTATTAGCACCTATGGCAAAGCATTGATATTTACCACTGATAACTATGACTGTTCTTTTTGAGCAGGTATGACCTTGCTGCAAATATACACATCCAACGATGAATCTAATATAATCATTGAAAATTATATTTTTGCAAACAATTTTGCTCAATAATTAGGAGGAGGTGTGGCAATAAAAACATAATTATACAGCAATAAAGCATATTATGGATCAGGCTTGGTTCTCTATGGATTTGATTCTACACCATTAATTTTTTTATTTTACAGACATTTCATTTGATTCCAATAATAGACCCAGCAAGGTTGATAGATTTTGTATAATGTATGTGATCCATAGACATTATGTACTTATTCGCCTTTGAATTTGAAGTAGCTATATCCCTGGGTAATTGTTGGCATGCTGTGAAACTACGTATAGTGCAATTACCTACTTTAATAGTAACAACGCTATTATTAATGCACCAATTACAATTACTATAATTGATATTTATGAATAAAATCTTTATACAATTTGCTATGATGATGACTATCATCTTTGTCAGTATCCATGCAACATAGTCTAATTCTAAGTATAGCCACTAAGTAGTATAGCCACTCCCATTTCCAAAATGAACATTGTTATCGAGAAGATAGACTTCAAGTGTTATATAAGATGAACACATGATGTTAAAGGGATTTGTATAATTCATAAAGATTAAGCGGTTTAGACAGGACAGGACTCTTGAGCTCATATTTCAATTATATAAAATTTATTTAGGTGGATATAGAAATATGTGAGCAAACTTTTTCCTTATTATTTAAATATTTTTATAATGTGATAAGATACATAGAGAAGATTCATTTTCTGTACTTTATCCTTTATCTTTGTGATCTCCATTAAGTGAAGAATTTAAGTTTTAAAGTATAGACACTTGGTCTAAAAGGCCTATATTTTGGTCATGGACCATACGTTTTATATCCTTTTGAAACAAGTGACCATTCTAGTTATAAAATTCTGATGAGTACTAGTGAAAACAAGGATATGTACATGTGACAAATATCCACATAGACTGAGTAAGTCTGGAACCTTGCAAAATGCCTGAGGTGAGTCTCTAGTCTTTGCTTCAAAAAATGTGACATCTGACAAAGGAGAAAACAATAACTCTAATCAAAATAGTATATAAGGAGGATGTTATTCTTAGAATTTCGTAATTGTAGCCTTATATATAGCTGGATGAAAGGTTAAACACTTTCAGTTCTGTAATAACCTCATCCAATAAGCAATTACTTTACTATATATATATTCCAGCCACATGTCTCAATATAATAATACTATAATAGTTTATATTGTATGTATGAGAGACTGTGAACACTATATTGACATAAGATTAACATTTTTAATAAAGAAGCATAAATTCAAATCCACTACAATTAATAAATTATATAAAAAATATACGTAACATTTTAAAGTAATTAGAACAAAAGTGTAAACATTCTTGTATTTAAGCAAAATTACACTTTTAAAACTATAAATATAGATAATCAGTAGTTACTTTATGTAAATATGAATAATGACATTATCAGAAAGAAAGGTAATATAATTCATTCACTAGTTTTGGAAAGACACATATCCAAAATACATTTTGCTATAGAAGGTTCAAGAACTGGAGGTAAGTCCACTGCTGTTATTATAGTATGCCAAGTAAATTCAGTAGGTTATTTGTCTAGCCAAACCTGGATGACATCTGCAAGTCTGTCAGCATTACGATTCCTTTGGTCTAGTATATTCTCTAGATCTCCATGGCTAATTCTCAAGGCATGTCCTATCTGTTTCCATTTATATTCAATGGGCGATAATAAACGAATAAGATCCAGTTTGTCTTCTATAATTATAATGACACATCATCAATATATATTGCTAAAATACATAAGTTAATGAAGATAGAGATGTAGGGAAATACTGTATGCATTAGTTGTAGATACAAAGCCTTACCAATATTAACAGGAACACAAACATTTTTCTCATGTTGAACAAGTAGTCCACTATCAGTAATGTCTGTAATGAAAGTAAAAAAAATACAGTTACAGTTTCATAATGTAAAAAAAATGGATGTATTAGTTTATGTTCATTATATTTTACAAATATGATACTACTCATACCTAAAGTAACTAGTTTTTGACTAGCCAATGAATGATCTTTATTCAAATGGTCTTTGTCTATTAAAAATAAAATGTTGATAAATTACTGCAATGCAACGTTGTATATATAGCAATAATTATAATCACTGTTTTTAGTGTTTAGGAAATTGTAACTAAATAATTTTCGTGTTTTCAAAGTAGAGAAGCAAAAACAAACAACATAACTTGTTTTATGTATTAAAAGTGAAAATATAGTAATAATAGAGTGAAAAATAGAGTTAATAATTGACTTTATTCACAGAGTAAAGTTGAAATGTGGATTGTACATATGGTAGCAAATATTTTGAATAAAATGTTTATAAATCTTACCAGGATCTATTGTATTCCTTTGTAGATCTACATTTTTAGCTACAACTTGTGAAGTATCACCAGTAGTGTCTGCAATGAAAGTAATACTAACAGTAAAAATTACATGTTTGGATATTTAACAATAAAGACATTTGTAGGAAATGAAACAATTATACTTAAAAAATCATTGTGTTAAAAAAAATTCAGGTACAGTTTTTAAAAAATGCAAACTTCATAGAGCAATAGATTAATACATTATTATATTAACATCATTGGCAAGTGCACATTTATATATGCTATACTGTTCAGATATACAAACGTAAATTTTAGTATTACCATTTTGTGACTCAATTTCTTGAACAATGCGAAGATAACCCATGTCTTTTAGAGCTTCAATAAATTTTGCCCTAGTAGCTTTCCCTCCATCTAACCATCTCATTAACATGTCTTTACGAGCAGATCCAGGCAGTTGATGGTTGTTCTTTTTGATTTCCTTCAGTACTACATTCTTAATACCCAAATACACTCCCAACGTTTCCCAATCTTCAATTTCTTTTGCAAACCTTATTAGGGCAACAAGGTGACATTCATCTATAGATAATATACAAAATTGTCTTGCTAGCATTAATTTTGATTATAATATGTCACTTACTAAGAGGTCCATCTGGTAGATTTGAACTCACTGGGATAATTACTGATTCAGCTTCTAAAAAAGAAGTGAAATTTATAGATACTATTATGTTGATCATTTGGATAAATATAAATACTATATAGTACTATATACATATATTGTCCCAACCTAATTTTACACTCATAATATTGCTTATTTTCAGAGCTGATTCATCCACAGATACTGCTAGTAAAAGATAAAAATTATTTTAGTTAAATGTATAGTAAGTACATACCAATTAGATCAGTTGATTTGCCACCAGAAATGACAGGGCAAGGATCTATATTAGAACAAATAACTGTCAACATCAGATAAATATGAGGTAATATTTTAAACTCACTAATTAGCCAACAGGTTTGTCTTTCATCAATTAATTGAAGTGTTGGGAGCTGTTTTTCAATACTACATCTTATTAAGAGTGGCTCATCATCCCATGATATAATAACTGGATGTAACTTGTGTCCACATTCACTGTGCTCTTGTTTACAAGGGACAGGTACTTCAGCTTTGAGTGCCCCTTCATCATATGCCAATATATCAGTACAAGCTGATATAGCTTCACAGATAACTTTGCACAATTTAAAGCAATTTTTAGTTACACCATTGTAGTAGACCTCAATCCAATAGAATCGATCAACTAATAAGACAGAACCAAATAAATCTTCAGAATAAAGTAAAACAGCATAACGAAGCTGTCTTGGAAATGTAATTGAACAACTATCTATATCAAATTGTGGATGTTCTGTTCTGTCAACAAGAGCAACTACAACAGCTGGAAACACACCCTAAAAATAGAGAATGATGTTATTTTTTACTAATTATCAAAACAAATTTGCAGAAATTACTCTAATTTGTAAGAGAATGGTTTTAATACTAACAAAATCAATGTTTGTTGAGTTGTAGAACAGTTACATCACTTACCTGAGGAACGACTTTACTTCTGAATGTAATAATCATTGGATCACATTTTCTTTGAAAAAGAATTACATCTTTTTCTTCTGCTTGTTTAGGTGGTAATACTACTGGCATAAAATAGCGCTTAACACCATCAGTTGTCGAGAGTGGAGTAATAATATGCAGATAACGAAGCAACATTAAAAAGGCATGCTTTGTAAAAAGAGAAGAAACAAACAGTAGGCAAACGTTATCAGGTAAACATTCATAATAAATCTTCAATTTTATTGCAAATCCAGATTGTTTTAATCTTGATAGTATTGAAATAACACTATTATCAGATTGTTATCACTATTTTGTTGACAAAGATATAACTTGATATATATGTTGTTGTTTTTACCTTCTGAATATTTAAACTTATCTTTCTTTGTGCTTATTTCAACTTTGAATAATTGTTTTAAATAACTAAATTAGAAATAACCTTTGATTGACATTTTTATATTAACACTCTTATTATAATCCAGGAAAAATACAATTAAAACAACCACATAAAGTTAATTTAATATTTTATTTTTTGCAGTGATATATTTTTATTAATCTACTTGATTTATTATTGATATATGCAGCAGCTTCTAATTGATAACATACATGTGACTTCTAATTACAAGATAATTAACAATATTATAAGTGAATTAACATTGAGTTCACATTGTATTTGCAAATGTATTTAATTTGATTATATCAAGAATACGTCTGTTGTTTAGTAAACACACACACATGACTATATATATATATATATTATATATATATATATATATTTATATTATATATATATAATATATATTATATATATGTATATATTTGTTTATTTAGTGAGATTATAATCAATGATTCACATGTGCTTTCTCATGCTCCTATTTGATGAATTTCCTGATAATGTATTGCAAGTTTGGTAAATTAGCATCACAAGATCAATTCTTTGATGACTTGTCAACAGGAGATAACTCTATTGCTGTCCATTGATCAATAATTTGAGAAAATCAGGCAGTCTACTTTTATAACTGTAATGACTTTATTATAAGGACATACAATTATTGATTACTAAGGAAAACTGCAGCAACTCTTCATTGGTAGAAATAGCCTGTATTGTTTGCTGCATATTTTTGGAATTGGTTTGGTTTCTTCCATTGTCCTTCTCATCAATGTTTTAATTATTTTTTTGCCTCAATGGTAGTTTGATCAGCTTTGTGAGAGTATCTCCCATTGGTTGAAATAACTCTACCCTGATCATCTGGAGTGTTTTTGCTAGGACATCCTCTATTGATACATTTCTTCCTGCATGACTGTCCAGCATTTCCACATCTGTTCAGTGTGTACTTGTGCCCTTCATGAACCAGAACCAGGTTCCATGTTTGATCATAACAAATTCATCATTAGAGATATCTTTGCTTTATATTGCAATTAAATGTTCTACATTATCCTTTTTATCCTTCAAATTTTACACTGTGAGTTTTGTTCTAAAGTGCTATAAGTGAAAATATTTGCAAGATTTGTCATCTCTAAGTTATATTAACATATTTAATTATTAGACCAATTTGAAAATGCATGCAGGTTACACTATGCAAACATAAACAAATACAGTGTTGTATTTTCATTATATTTTTCAAGTATACATCAGACATAACCTTCGGTATTCTATTAATATACTCTGTTGCATATTATAAGTATTGGAACATTATACACTATGTGTGATACAATAGTTTGTTGTTGCTGGCCACACCCATCATCATCTCCAATTCTTATAGCTCTGGTTTATCATCAATAAAATCAATTGAGTCCTGATTATTTCATATGACATCATTATATTGTAATGAAATTGTAACTGTTATAAAACAAATTATTTTATTTATCAATTCTGAAGGTTAATATGATAGTGGGTGAACCTTAACTGTATACAAATATCTACATGTTTGTATACCATGTGTATAACATCAGTATACTATCTGTATAACATAGTATAAATAGGATATTCAGCATGTAACTAGATGTATATTCTATAGAGTATATATAACTATTATATCTTTTAAGTAACATCCTTCAATAACAAATACAATTGTACGTATATTGAAATTAGATTAAATTGACATGAAGAATCAAATTATTTTGAAGAAATAAACATAAACCAAACAACATATTGCACATGATGTAACATGATGTAACTATCAAAAAATACATGTACAAAAGATTAAATCAAATGTTTTTACCTTAAATTATTTGAGTGAATCAGTTACTAAGCTTTCTTTTGATGATATCATCAATTCTTTTACTCTCCAGGATGTGGACACTTGAGGGGTGTTCCTAGCACTCGAACAATTCGTGAATGTTTAGATGAATCGAAGGTCTAGTTCATCCATAAATGCATTAAATACTGGTCATCTCTAATCTGGCCTTCATCGCTTGAGACATTGATCATCAACTGTTTCTTCATCAGACATCATAGTAGGCTTTACATCATTCCACTGTTCCATTTCTTGTGGTAAGACATGTTTTGATCATCTGTCCCATATCTAAAGTATAAGGAAAATGGATGTTATTAAATAGTGCAATGTTTTAACAGACATGCATTTATGCAAATAAAGTCAATAAGTGATTGTTGATGTGTAAATGCACAAACATAATAAGTTCCATACCTGTTGCTGTCTTGAATGTCGAAGTCTTTTCTTTCTCACTGTCCTTTGGTGTCCTTTTCAAAGTTCTTCTAAATACAGTTAGTACATCTGAGTTTACAATAATGAAGCAATAAAACAGCAATGAAGGTATGGTTTCTATCTGACTTGATCTAATCTATGTCCACTGTCTAGCACAGCAAGTACACTCTGCACAACTTGGCGGTTATGCTGGCTATCAATTCTAAGAATCACAGTCAATAAATTAAATCTATAGTAGAAAATTATTACCATTCATCCAGTTTTAGCTGTTTCTCTTCAGGAAGGTTGTTATACAGAGTTCTGATTTCATTCTACAAGAAAACAGCAAAAGCAATTAGACTGAAAATCATGAGGTCACTACTTGAAAGTGTGTAGAAATAACATACAAACGTGTGCAGATAGTATACCTGAGTTTCTACAGGCATATTTCGCTTCCTTCCAGATCCTAACAATTCCTTTGAGATTGAACCTGGTGTACTGCTAATATGTGATGACAATGTGCATGATGAAGAAGAAGAAGATAATTTCTTTACACATCAGCAATGTGCTGATTTAATTGTGAAACTGATTCCTTTATTTTAGAAATTTCATTAGATATTCCATCCTACATAGTTGATATCATTGTGTGAAAGGTAGATTTCAATTCTTCTATTTCAATGGTGAATGATGGTAAATTATCTCCATGTTGATATATGCAATCATCTCCAGCAACAGTATCACTCATCAGTCCTCCAACACGATTACATGTAGCTCCATAAAATCTATTAGTCTGAAGACCATGAGCACCAATGCTTGATATTTAGTGCATTCTAGTTGGTTCGTTAAATAGAGCACGACGAGCATTTGTGCATTTCTAATGTGGTATAGGATGCAGTAACTATAACTTACAGTAGTAGTTTTGTTTTCCTTAAAAGATATATCATCAATGATAAACAATCATGTTATGTATACTTAATAATTTACTTGCTAATATAACACTACTTAATTACATGTCTAGCACTCTGGCTGGCATTGCAAGATCCTCACTAAATGGTTTGGTCTGTTTAGCAATAAAGACTTGTACAAATGAAACGTTGTGGTTTACATATACAGCCATAAAAAATGATTGCTAAGCTCAAACTTATATTAAACCTAACCTAACATTTTCCATTTATGATAGCTGTTAGGGGAGTTATTAATAAATCTTCTGTGCAAAATATTGTGAAGGGAAGCCAAAAAAGGATCTTGCTGTATCTCATTGGTAGAAAAGCTAGTACCATTACCTCCAACAAAGCTGGAGATAACAGTAAGTTCATTATCTCATATACATTAAAGTAACCAAGTGAAGTTGCCGCTCCCCTGCATGCACTCTCAACTTGGCCTAACCAATTTTGCCACTTTGAAATACATGATATCACATATCGAGTAATGTTAGAATTAGCTTCTTAAAAATCTGTTTGGGTCAACCAGATTCCAGTAACACTACACAAGTTCTCAATACTAAGCCGACAGGACCCTCTTTCATTTAGTGTGAGGATCTGGATTATACCAGATTATAGTCGATATGCTAGCACATCACAATTATATATAATCTGTCTATATATTATTACAAATTAACTAAATTAATTTCCCAACCAATTAAGACACCCACACAAGTCATTTTTTATGGTACTATACCATGCAAATTTAAGTATGCATTACACATATACAAATAGTGGGAATATACGACAGATCATTTAATAATATGTCTCAAGTTAAAGTGTTAAGTCTAGCTAATATAGTTGCATCTAGCTAATATATTAGTTTGACGTCCTGGCTGGAAAGCATAGCTGAAACCTCAAGCTAGAACATGTGCTCGATAGGCGTGGCTTAGATTTATTCTATTAATACACAATGAAAGCTATAGTAAAGGCTCGACCAAGAAGAAAATGTCTTAAATGTGGACAGATGCTTTCATACTCTGCGTATAATAGTGATAAAAAACCCAGCTGTATGTCACGGAAAGGTCACATGTCATTTAGATTAGAGTAATAGTTCCATTCATCCAGCACTTAATGTCAACTTTGATGATAGTGTAGCAATACCCATTAACGATGACAGAGGAGGAAACAATGCTGATGGGAGTGAAGAACTAATTCAGAACAAATTGTCAGTTACATTTAGTAGTAATGAGTCTGAATCTGAAGCAGAATCAGAGGAAGGGATTGAAATATTTGAAAACTCTGACAACAATGATACTGAAAACACTACATCAGATTTTAGATTGCAGCATTTATTATCTGAAGAAAAACAGCACCACAGCAGTGTTGATGGTTCACCTTCAAACTCATTTTTGAAATTATTGTGTTACTTTATCACTTTTTTTCCAGCTATGTTACCAGCTATCTGACTGTGCTGTGACACTACTTCTACTTCTAAAAGCAATGTTCTTCTGGATGTCTATGCTTGTCCCTCCCCCAACAAATAACGTTATTGTAGCAATTGTACAAAAATGCCTAATAATATGTATTTCCTGAAGAAGCTTTGCAAAGGTCATGGTAATTCAATCAGAAAATATGTTGTCTGTCCATCATGTTCTGCACTCTATACAATGGATGAGTTGTCTACTAAAACCACATCAGATATTCCAAAATGCACTCACAGCTTCATTCGCATAAGAAAGTTTACTGCAATGCAGTTTTATTGAAAAAGTAAAGCACTACACGATGGCACCAAAGCATGTGTATGCATACAATTCACTGAAAGGCAGCTTAGCCAAATTCTATAGTAGAAGTGATTTCCATCAAAAATGTGAACACTGGAGAAAAAGCAGGTAATAGAGGGTCTATACATGGACATGTATGATGGTGCTGTATGGAAGAACTTTTTTTCTTTGTATTATAAGCCGTTTTTGCAGCAACCATACAATCTATGCCTTCAACTGAATGTTGACTGGATACAACCATTTGATCACACACAATACAGTATTGGTATTATATACTTGGTTGTAGAGAACGTCCTCGTGCTGATAGATACAAAATGGAGAATGTGATATTGGTTGGTTGTATACCATGTCCCAAAGAACCCAAAGGTAATATTAATGCCTTTTTGAATCCATTAGTTGATGAATTGCTTGAACTGTAAACTGCATGGTGTTCAGCTAGCTTCATACAAACTCATCATTTGGCTACACATCAGTTCGCTGTGCTTTAAGTTGTATTACTGCTGACTTGCCTGCCACACAAAAGCTTTATGGTTTTGCAAGTCACTAAGCACAAATGGGGTGCTCAAAGTGCATAAGAAATTTAATTCTAGCACCTTTGGAGAAAAGTTAGACTACTCTGGATATGACAAAAAAAAATTGGCATTTTCGTGATTTCAACTCACACCTGGCACAGATTGTGGAAATAAAACAAGGAAAATCACTGACAGAACAAAGAGATTTAGAAAAGAAGGGGGGTGTTCGTTATTCTGAATGTCTTCTTTTCCCATACTTTGATATTGTGAGATACCATCGTGTAGATGTAATGCATAATCTGTTGCTTGGTACCGCTAAGCATATGATGAATATTTGGAAATCTCTTGGACTTTTGACATCATCAGATAAATTAGAACTGATTCAATAAACAGTCAACAACGTACAAGTACCACCACTAATTGGAAGATTTCCTACAAAAAATTGCACTAACAGCTCCTTTTTTACTGCTGATCAATTGAGAAACTGAACTTGTATCTTATCCTTATATACTCTACATGGCAACATTCCAAAAACTGCTGGGTTATTTTTGCCAGGCATGCATTCTTCTACTTCAGCATGCAATAACTTTTTCAGAATTATAAGAGCTGCTGAAAAGCTCATTACATTTTGTAAAACATTCCAACAACTATATGGTTCAGAGAAATGTACTCTAAACATGCACCTTCACTGTCACATCAAAGAAACAGTACTTATTATGGGCCTGTGTATTCTACATGGTGTTTTGCATTTGAAATATTTAATGGTGTTTTTAAATCTTTTCAGAAAAATTGGATTTATCCTGAAGTTCAACTGCTGTCTAAGTTTCTCAACTTCAGAATGTGTTAACTTCAAACTTTCTTTTTTTGTTTTCCATCATCTCTTAATGATATTATGCAAATGCAATCTGACAACAAAGTAAGAGAACTTATTTTAGGACATGCATGGCTCTTTACTTGCCACTCACATTGATGGTCTCACATTGCAAGAGTACAGCAAAAAGAAAATATGTCAAATTTCCTCAATTGATAGTTCAGAAAAAAATATTTATCATATCCCATCAAAACAATAAGAGAAGTACCTTTCACCTGAAGACGTAAAATGGATTAATGAAGTGTACAATAACATATACCTTATGTACACAGTAAATCATGTCCCAATAAAATGTGAGCTTTTTTATGAAGTAGAAGTACTTGACAAACATTTGTGTCTTCTAAAACCAAGGGTAATGAATCTCCTTACATTCTTGCACAGTGGGCAGGCATGAGAGGTAGAATACGTGGCAAAACATTGTGAGTAGGGAGAGTGATGTACTTTATTAACCACTGTATTATATTTCATGAAGCAAATGAAACCTATGATCTCCATTCAAAATGAGCTAAGTCCTCTCATCTATTTGCCGAAGTACAATGGCATTGTAGCCACCCCAGAGAGAATTGGTTTCCATCACCTATTCTTGTTGTTAGCCCTACTTGTGAGGTAGATGCTACTGGTCCAGCAACATTTATTCTAATTAGTCGTATATTGAGTCGATGTACAGTTATTTCAGATAGGATTCCATGTGATTTTGGAGAAGATTCCGTTCTTGTCGCTATTCCACTGAAGAAAAGAATACACTGTGTTCATCCTAGAAGCCAATTATAATTCCATTGCATGTATGAATACTAATAGCTTCATACTTTAGTATCTAATAATAACATTTCTCTGTGAATATCAATATGTACTGAATTAATCATGTTAAAATATTAAATTTCTTGTATGATAGTATATAATATTGTATTTCAGCTGTGTACATGATAATATACAATACTTTTGTACAATATAAAGGTAACATCATTAATACACAGTGAATAACTACTGCATAACAATGTAGAACAAAAGAATTCATATCAATAACATAAAAATACTATAGAGTATCACACTAGTATAACTGAAGTATACAATTGTCCTGTGTAACATATGTATAATATCAGAATACACAGTTGTGTAAGGCAATGTATACTCACACTTTTGCACAGTGTTAGTAGACTACTAAAGAGTAGACTAACAGAATTGTACCATTGACACTATAGAAATTGTGTCTCATGTTTAATGCCACAATTTTCAGGTGAGCAGACAACATTGCTGCATATCTCATGTAAAGACTAATGATTAGAGAGTGCAATTTATTTTCAAATATGAAGATGATGTATCATTTGTACGTGTAAAAGTTTTTAAACACACTTCACTATCCATGGAGGCCAATATATACTCTATCAATTCTATATAAGACACGGGTATGTACCGTAAATAATCTATTCTTTTTAAAGGTGGTATTGTTGGCAATTTTGTAATTTGATCATAGAGAGGTGTGTGAGTCGTAAAAGTCTGTTCTTATTGTATGAAGAGGTTGCACATACCTCTTTTTACCGTCATCTAAACGATAAGACATGTGTAGTTGGTCCTGAAAAATGTAATCAATTGGTGTCTTACACTCCCAACATAAGGTCCGATCAATTGATGACGAGAGTGGTATAACACCTGTTCAGTCTCAATGATTCACTGCACAGAGAGAAGCTAGCACCAGCTTATTAATCCAATAAACGAGAAAGTTTTAATGATGTCGAACTGATAAATCTACAGGAAATGTATAATAATTGTTTATATCCTGCAACAGAATACAATATTGTTGAATCATTTCTGCAAGCAAATATGCGTTAATGATCGTCTTTTTCTCAGCAGTAAATCACGTTCTCCAAAATCAACTGCTATTGTTGCACAGTGGCTTAACAATGTCATAGGTATTGATACAAGTAGACAGGCACACATCTGAGCTGGATTTGTAACTTATTTCTTTCGTCATGAGTTAAAACTATAATCCTGGTGAAATTTTGTAAAACTACAAATGCTAATGTATTAGCACATGTCCAATGGTTGGAAGATGACCCATATTGAGATTCATTCTAACAACATTTCTTACTTCAACAACATTTGTGAGAGATTGCTGTCAATTTTATTCCTGTTGCTAGAATAGTGGGACATTATGCAGTTGCCGAGACTAATGTAAAACTTCATTACAGAATTGACAAAGAGATTGTTTGTATTCTCTTATTAAAAAGTGCACTTGTTTGATATTAGCTGTGTCTTTTGTAAAATCTTATATTATACAGTGCACTTAATTAAATGTATTATTCACAATATTGATTATTATTAATGGTTATGGCAATAAGCATATGTTTATATCAAATTGATTAAAATAAGTCTGTTATAAGCAAGATTATAACAGAATAAGGTATAAGCACCCACACTACACCATCCTTATATAGACTGTTAGTATAAGAGAGCTTATAACAGTCTGATATTACTGTTATAATAGGTGTCAGATAACAGACTATTCTTAGCAATTTACACAGTGGTAGCGACATCATAGCTGGGCCTAAGCTGGCATAGCATTTATAAATAACTTAGAAACTGCAGCGAGGTTACGCACTTTTGTGCCTTTCATCTGTATTGCTATTGATATTATTTTTATTGCCAAAAAGTATTGTTTGCAAACAGTTTAAAAATATTGAGTATTATGAATTTTATAACTAATATACTAACACAAACTGAATTCACTAATTATAAGTTATAGTGCAAAAGAACAGCTAAATTACCATTTTACTCTAAAACAAAATTAAGTACAAGAATGTTAGAAAACATGTATGTTATCTATTCTCTACACTTCATTTGGTAGTGTCATTTGTAGCCTCAGTGATAGTTGCTGGAATATCAGCAGTTTCACCTGAAATAAATAAGATAGGGTTATAAATTGTTTGCAAGATAATTTTAGAAATATTTTTTTATAAATTCAGATTGTCCTGTGAAATTTAAATTGACAGGTCAGTTTAATGTGTGTATACAGATTCATTGAAAAGTAAATTAATAGGAATACTTTAAAAAGTATAATTAGGGTACTGAAACCAATTCTTCTTTTACCATTTTGTGATAAAATTTCTTGGACAATGCGATTTTCATCAATTGCTTTTAGAGCTTCAATGAAGTTTGCTCTGTTTGCATGACCACCTTTTAACCACTTTACTAACATGTCTTTACGAGATGGTGCAGGTTGATAGTGATTGAGTGCTTTAATATCTTTTATTACAGCATCTTTAACACCCAGATGTATACCCAAAATTTCCCAGTCATCAACATCTTTAACAAACTTTACAAGAGCAGAAAGGTGACACTCATCTAAAAGACATTTCCTTTAAATAAATCAACGTTGAACTGGTATAGTTACCTAGTGGTCCATTTGGTAGATTTGAGTTAACATGTATAATATCTGAATCATGTGCTAAAAAGATGAAAATTTTATTCGTGACTTTTTGCATTATAAATGCTAAAATCTAACTGTAGTCTGTGTATTGTACTCTCACCTATATTTCTGCTTGAAATATCCAACATCTCTTGATCTAATTCATCTACAGTGAAAAAGTATTAAATATTGGCCAATTGCTTCAATAAAATCAATCACAATTATGTACCATGTTGTTTAGTTGTTTTGGATCCAGAAGTGACAGAGCAAGGTTCTACACCAGGATAAAATTAATGCCACAAAGTAACATTTCTAACTTACCAATTACCCAACAGGTTTGTCTTTCATCAATCAACTGAAGGGTTGGTAGCTGTTTTTCAATACTGCATCTCATTAAAGGTGGATCATGATCCCATGATATAATGACTGGGTGTAACTTATATCCACTTTCACTGTGCTCTTGTTTACAAGGGACAGATACTTCAGCTTTGAGTGCCCCTTCATCATATGCCAATATATCAGCACAAGCTGATATAGCTTCACAGATAACTTTGTGTAATTTAAAACAATTTTTAGTCACACCATTGTAGTAGACCTCAATCCAATAGAATCGATCAACTAATAAGACAGAACCAAATAAATCTTCAGAATAAAGTAAAACAGCATAACGAAGCTGTCTTGGAAATGCAATTGAACAACTATCTACATCAAATTGTGGACTTTCTGTTCTGTCAACAAGAGCAACTACAACAGCTGGAAACACACCCTACAAAAATAGAGAATAATGTTATTTTTTTATTAATTACCAAAACAAGTTTGCAGAATTATACTAATTTGCAAGAGAATGTTTTAACACTAACAAATCAATGATTGTTGAGTTGTAGAACAGTTACATCACTTACCTGAGGAACTACTTTACTTCTGAATGTAATAATCATTGGATCACATTTTCTTTGAAAAACAACTATGTCTGTCTCTTTTGCTTGTTTAGGTGGTAATACTACTGGCATAAAATAGCGCTTAACACCATCAGTTGTCGAGAGTGGAGTAATGATATGCAGATACCGAAGCAACATTAAAAAGGCATGCTTTGTAAAAAGAGAAGAAACAAATGGTATGTAAACTTTATCAAGTAAAGATTCATCAAATACTCCAAATTCTCGAAATGCTCGCTGAGTGTCTGGTGTTATAGACTTACCTTCGAGTAAAATATCCTCTAAGGAGTCTACAAATGACACACGTATCAATGCTGAGAGCAGGTCGAGGAGATATTGAGGATTACTAAATATTACGTTAGGAAGGACAATTGGAAAATATAAGAACAAGGCCATGGTATGTAAATGAGATAAAGACTTGAGGACATCATTTCCATCCATACCAAGACTAACTCCAAAACTATGACAAGATTCTAATGAAATTATTCCATGATCCTCGTGTGACGCCTCCTCTTTCAAACGCAATTCAAACATGTACCAACGTACTGGTATGGGTGCAGCGATGCTAATGTCCTTTTCGTAGGACATAATATGCTGTCGAAGAGAAGATGATATCTTGCTTCGATTCCACCAACAAAGATTATCAACGGGAAATATTAGCTCTTTTGAATCTTCATTATGAAAAATAAAATGGTCATGAAACTCACTAAGAGTAGACAGTAGCTGCTCATTCTTAAATTCTAATGACTCATAGCTATAGAATACTTTTCTCACACCCTTAATCTTATCAGAGCAAGTGCCAATGATCATAAAAAGTGGTAAGCTTTTCTTTCCTTTTACAACAACAGTATTTTTAGAAGAAACTATCGAACGCACAAAATGCTCTATCAGCTCTAGGTTGGTCATCTGTAACTCACTAGGTTGATTGAGCAACTTACCATTCAGTGAGTAGCAAAACTGAGGCTTTTCAAAAAGGCTTTCTGTTAACTTTGTACAGATTATATTTATGGTATTGCCACGAATAAATGCTCGAGATACATCAGCAAATTGTGGCTGGCCACCACTATCAAGAACATTTATCCATGTGGCTTTGTGGCGGTTTTGTGTTGTCTTTTGCTCTGCAAAAATTTTTGCTAATTGCTTAGAATATTGATCACGATCTGGATTGGTATTGTAAGCTGAAATTGCTCTGGCAGGGCTGTTGCTAGAAACTACAAGTCGTGTAGCTTCGTCAGATGACATTGTTGCACTATTTAAAGACATATTATAGCTAGTGAAATCTTTGGTTTCCTTCTTTGTTTGGCTGTATTTTGTGGATGTAACAATATCTGTATCCATCTCTTTCGAATCATATTCTGATTTGGTTGATGTTATAGCAGTAGGCAACAGTGAAGCAGCATTGAGACTTTCTACTTTTTGTATAGCTGACCCAGTAATGCTATTGCCGGTTTCATCAGTTCTCAACCATTGGGGTAATTCCGTAGATAAAGATTTTCCACTAGCATCTTCTGAAATAGGATCATCGGTTTCTTGTTGTGAATCTTGCTCTAGTGCATGAATTGCATCTGAGAGCATCCTTAGCAAGTCAAGATTGGTAACTTTTTCCCATATCTTTCCTTCATTGCGTCCAGCAACCCTCTCTAACGCTCGTATAGGTCTTGTTGCTAATGCTGTACTGTCGTGAAATTTAGGTGCATTCCAGTTGAACAGAAGTGACTTGAATGCTGTTTTACCAACACAAGGTGGTCCCATAAGAACAAGTCTCATGTTAGTCAGTCGAACATTGCCTTTGTGGAGTCCACGTTTGAAAAGTCGTTGTAATGCTGTAGCAAAGAAAACCAAGGGATATTAGATTACTGTTAGAATAATGTATTGTGCAAGTAGTATGTTAGCATACTAATCATATTAATAACATAAGATATACAATCTTCTACTGTATTTTTAATACAAACGATATTAATAAATATAATATTTGTCTTAAGATTGGAGATTATCATTAAATTGACTACAGAATATTAGCCTATAGAGATGTCTGCATACAGAAATAGAAGGAAGTACAGTATTGTTTGTTAATTAAGAAATCACCCTCAATTATACTTCCAATTTTCATTTGTAATATCTTAATTTGCTAATTGCCATAACTTCAAATTCTGTACTTCTATGTCCCCTCAATTGGAACATACTCATATATGTTTTACTATGGTCACATACATATGTTCTAATAATATAATATAAATTATACAAGGAAATGAAGTTTGTTGTGATGTGCATACTAGTTAATTGTTTCTAATTATCAAATACATACCTTCATCTATTATCAGTTCTGCAGTGTTTCGATAGCCTCTACTCTGAGCTAATTCAGCTGGAGTTCTACCATCCTAAGTGGAGAATGAATGTATTAATGGAAAACCAAAGATAATGTGTAAATTAATATAAAATATAAATATATATATTATATATACATGAAGGTTGTATCGAGCAAGTTAATCTTGTAAGAAGAGAAAAAGTGCATTTGTTACTCATATGAGTTGATAAGTAAGTCATCAATGTACTATCAGTTTATTGAAATAATATCACATCGTATATAAATTTCAGAATATATGCAAACATAGTTTATGACTTAAACAAACTAATAATCTGTTAAAAATAGTGTTGTTCAAGGAAAAGTACTATAAATAGAAAAAATAATACTGTTATAGTGAAAGGTTATTGCTTACATTAGGTAACAAGATTATATACATAAGAATTAACTAAAAGGCTGCTTACATAGCAATTAAAAATTGATTTTTGATAAGATGGAAGTAGGCCATGTTTGTTATAATGTCATTACAGCATTGTGAACATGTGTAACTGCCTCACTATCATTGTAAGGAAATAGTATATGGCAATAGACTAAATCAATAAAGATGCTGTTGTCTGTGTTAAGAGGAGCCAATAAAAACGTAGGTATGAGTGTGCAACCAGAGTTTTTACAATTTAAATAATTCATGGACACTTTTAAATAGAAGTTTTGTACAAAGAAAAAGAAAATATATAGCTGCTACGATAACCAAGCCATTAAGAACTCTTACAGGAATTTGACTAGTTTAATAAATCATGGAAGATCTGTCCTGTTCATTCATGTGTGGGCGTGGTTCCTGAATGTTTTAAAAATAGCAACAACTCAGTGATTCTGGATTTAGGAAAGTAAATATTTACGTGTAAATTACACGCTCCTATTTTGTGTTCATTCATCTTCTGTTGGAAAGTCTTCTGTGTTCTTAGTCATGTAGGATGAGAGTGGGATGTCTCAAGTTACGAAGTTAATCTTAATTGTGGTCAGTAAAGGAAGAGTGCAATTAATTCTCTTTCAAATTGCATATCAAAGAAAAACTGATGGCAAGTATTTTCTTAAGATTTATTGAAAACATTACAACTATTCCTACTTGGGACAATCTTCAGTAATTATATTACATCAATCAGCAATTATACAAACACTCCTCCACAAGATAAATTAAATGCATGAAACTATAAAACACATAATGTTTCCTTCTTCTTTGCTACTTTTTTACAAGAAACTATAACCATGCTGATAATAAGTATAGGCTTATATTGTAGATTTTTTTTATTATTAAAACTAGGAAAGTAATTACTCATCTCAATAGTAAAGGCAATTAATGCTGCTATTCTGTTGCCCACAAAATCAATAGCTCCCATCGTAAGGGTGTGATTTTTTTTTAACTGCAGTCATGATAATGAAATATTGACCAAAACAAGTTTATAAGAATCTATATATACTTAATAAATCAAATGAAGTTAACGAAAAAGCTACATTATGACTAACAATGAAATATTTGATGGAAAAGAAATGTTGGTAGCTTATTGCTGGTGACAAATGATACTTGAGTATTTCGTTTGTACACATCATGCAAAACTATAATATACAGAGTTATAACATGATCAACTTATTCTTAAGTAATTTGGTACATCGAACACACCAGGTACATAATTGAAGTGATTATGTCAGTCTTCACATTTAACAAACAATAACAAATAGCACAAAAGAGTATTTTCACTGATCAATAATAACATTTTAATATCATGCTTAGGATATTATTCATAAAATATGACTACTTGATGTAATCACACTATGATCTTTCATACCTTATCAACAACAGTAATGTCAGCACCATTAGTAATTAATATTTTGATGATCTCTGGATGATTATTGGTGGCTGCAATATGTAATGCAGTCCAGCCATCCTGTATCAATAAAACAAAGAAGCAGTATATACTCAATGAACACTGTAAAGATAAATTTCAACTTAATATATTATTAACACAAAATGCATTTATGATTTTAATAATTTCACTTAAACATCCATTATGTTATATTGTCAACATGGTACAATTATTATACAGTTATGTTCATGTATATATACCTACTAAATATACTCTAGACTAGTATGCTACATTACTAAACTCAAACCAATCTATCTAAACACAGGAATAATTAATATAATTGTGCCAGAGAACCTCTGCAACTTTTAGGAATATAATGAGTATATCAAATATAAGGTCACAGTTATGAAAGCTGTAGCTACACTAGTCACTGTTTATTGACAAGACTATAGTTCAAGCTAAATGCTTAAAGTAATCCTTTTATCAATGAATTAAAACAAAAACTAAATGTTCCATATTCCACCCAATGTCCTATAATTATAATAAATGGCTTAAGTTAAGCTAAATTGATTAGAGAGTGTGAAAACTATGTAATTAAGTATATATTTCAGATAGGGCAGTTATTATAGTAGAAATGCAAAACAATAAATTTTTCATTTGTATTTGTCATTATTCATGTTACACAATTAACAGTCTAGTCTATCTTTTACATAAGATAACAGAGACTCATTTTCAGTGATTTATTCAAACTTGAATATGTGTACATTATATACATATTGTTAAAAGGCTAGCAGTAAAAAAGTGAAAACCTTTATTTGGATTTTTACAAAAGAAACTTCAGTAAATAATATATATAAAATTACCATAATTTCTTGAACTTTGGATAAAATGTATCAAAGAGAGTTTTATAAATTTTATGTGCCAAATTTAGTAGTATTGATCCAAAGAATTAACATTGCTATTTGTGATATCTCTTTTTATTTAATGACAAACTGTATACCTGCAACTGCTAATAATGTAATTGTGTTGTTATCTCTGTTTAATAAATAATGTAAGTACACTATGTTATCTCACTTTATTAATTACAAAAATGTTAGACTACAAAACCTTCACGTTTACAAGCAAGTGTTTGAGATAAGACTATGGCTTTAATTACAGCCAAATATTAGTTTGGGTATCATCAAGATTGTTAGGAGTATGTAATCCTTAATACCCTATTAATAATATAATGTTAAAATCATAGCAAATCACTAGAAAACAGACGGAGAGCTTTGACAAAGAACAAACGAAGGAAATGGTCTAACTGTAATAAATTACTATTATTTCCTATTGTTGTATGGCTTTGTTAAAATAATTGTGTGCACTTCCTGTTCTCTCAGTTGTAATCATTGTTTGCTAGTTGATATAAGAGTTGAGTTATTTCTAAAGCTTTGTAAACCTACTATATCATATTGGTGGCGAGGCTATTTATTAGAAGCAATGTTAACAAAGTTGCTAATATGATTTGACGAGTTTGATCCCAAACAGGAGAGATGGAACAGTACACAGAGAGACTGTGACATTTCCTGGATGGTAATGGTATTGAAGATGCTGAAAGGAAACAGTTTACATATTTATCAGTTGTAGGACTAATCACTTACAAGCTATTCACAAACTATATTCCACAGAAAAGCAAAGTAAGAAAGGCTGCAACAACTTACAAAAAATTCTCAAGGATCACTATGACTTTAGTGTTCTAAGATTTTTTGAAGATATGAATGAGTTTTGGACATGAACACAGAACCATGAGAGACAAAAACACAGTTTATAGCTGAATATAGAGCACTTGCTCAACATTGCTCATCATTGTAACTTTAGAGCATCCATGATTAGGAAAAACAAAGTGTACTGGATTGACAATGTACATTTGGAATGAAGACTACCCTCCAGAGGAAGCAATCACATTTAAGAATATTATGAAATTCATAATAAGTTAGGCTCTCACAATTTCAGAGTCACCTTCATTTTTAGTCTAAAATTCCTTTTTAGTCATTTTTAGTCTAGGTTTGAGTTGTAGTGGAAAAATTTTCTTGTTTGGTCATAATGTACCATACTCATAATGTTTTTTGTGACAAAAAGACATAACTTTTGAGTCAGTCTTTCCACAACATTAGAGTAACTTGCCACAAGATCGTGCGGATCTCTTTTGGTCGCCTCTTACAGGACAAACGAGTGAAAGAACGAACTTCTTTACCCTGCTACCATAAAGTACAATCCCTTACTTGTTTATTCTGATACATTTTTTAGGTCAGTGGTAGTTCGAAGTGAAATGAATATCAAGATATAGCGTCAAGAATAATTACACTTCTCATTAATGGTTCTTACAAGAGTTCTTTGACTATAGAATAAATATTCTGATGATTTTCCATCAGACTGGCAATATTATTATATAAAGTATCCTCAATATATTCCACCTCTTGATTACTTTTGAACTTTATTTTTTTGATCATTCTGTTATTTAAAAAATTCCCAAAACGTTTATGGAGACAACTTTGTCTGTTTCTGCTCTCTATTTTCCATACTTTTTACTAATCTCAACCTTCAAATAATAAATAACTCTATCACATTTATATATGTCTTCACTAGCTCTATTATAGAATGATATTCCCTGCTGAGCTTGAACCTGTCATTTTCTATATTGAAACCTTTACTTAACAAAGTGTTTTCGTGTGACATGTTACCAAACTTTCATTCCTTTAATCCCTGCAAGTTTCATATGGTGTGCTCATGTAATAAATATTCTAATCATTCTAGTAAGTTATAAAAGGTTCTGTTTAATGATATCTATTATATCTATTATGGTTTACTTCAAATGATGACTGAAACTAATGAAATTAAGTGTCTACAAATTCTGTT
Organism: Xestospongia muta; assembly: GCA_963693285.1. Lineage (NCBI taxonomy): Eukaryota > Metazoa > Porifera > Demospongiae > Haplosclerida > Petrosiidae > Xestospongia > Xestospongia muta. Next base: position 3,904,170 of record OY848922.1, read on the forward strand.
GAGTTGTTTAAGCAACAACATTGTCTCTTTCTAATTCTTATTTCCCCTAGACTTATGCAAACACTCTTGAGGTCATACTTTTACATGGATTTAATAAAGACTGTACAACATATAATAGCTGCTTCCTTCTTTTGCTTTATTTTATAGAAAACTCAGTTCTAAGACGACCATTTCTTTCTTGTTTAATAAAGTTATGAAAGTGTTTGTTAATCCTAATACTAAAATCAATCATGTTTCACTTCTTATACCAACCAATGGCATAGCTCTGATCATTAAGGATTACTGTGTCTTAGCTGCAGTCATGATATAATGAAAGATGGCCAAAAATCTTTTATCCATACTTAATGACTGAAACAATGTTAGCAAGAAACTAAACTATGACTACAACATTGTTCTACAGACATGTTCAAATACAGTTATTGTAATATACTCTAGATAATATGTCATGATATAATGCATTACTGTTCAATAATGGAAGACTCTATAATAAGTAGAGAGCACATAACAAACCAGTCTGTTCAAATGCAGCAAGTAACTAAGGAAATTATGTATGCACAAAGTAACGAGTGTAATTAATGTAATAATGTTACAAACTTAAAACACATGGAAAACCTGATAGCACAAGTGTATTATGGTCATTGAAAAGGAATAGATACAGTATTAAGATCATTAATAACAATCACATCAAAATAAACAGATATAATTGCACATGCATTTATAATAATATTTGATAGATAATATAACCATAAATGTAACTTACTTTATTAATTACAGATGCATTTGCTCCTTTCTTTAATAAAAGATCAGCCACTTTGAGGGATCCCCACTGACATGCTAACATCAATGGAGTATTCCCATCCTAAAGAATCATACATTTCACAAATAGACTATATAAGCAAAAATATTATACAAATACAACTACATACATTTCCCTTTAACTATAACCAGAGATGAAAACATTTTAATTAGCACAGCATTATAGATCTCTTTATGAGACATTCGCTAAGATACTTCTATTACACATATTTATATTATAATAACTAATAATTATTTTTAAAAAAATCCTAAAGTTTATTGGTTGTACAAGAAATATATATATATTGCTAAATGTATATTAATTCATAAATAAAAGTTCGCTATGTTACTTTTTAATATAATGTTATTTAACAAACAAAATACATGCTTGTTACTATTTACAAATTTCTGTCTAAGTATATCGCTAAATTTGTTTTCTTTTTATTCTATTTGGGGCCAGGACTAAATAATTTTGACATATCGTTTCATTTGTTTTCTTTTTATTCTACTCAGGGCCAACATTAAATAATTTTGACATATTGTTTCATTTGTTTTCTTTTTATTCTACTCAGGGCCAGCATTAAATAATTTTGACAGTAGAGATGACCTCTTATTAATTTTATGATATTCATTAAATGTAACAGAGAGTTGTAGTTGTAATTTGGAAAAGATTCAGAAGGCTCTACTCTACATTACATTTGTTTTGTTAAGTCATTCACTCAAGCTTTGTGTGGTGTTCTGATGTTATATCTACATCCTCTGTTGAAATATTAACTGTTTTATATACTAAATCCTAATACTCCTAGCTAATTCAACCGATAAAATGCTTGAGTTTTTTGTTTTTGCATATAACATACAAGCACACATAAACAATGCACATTTTATAATGGTAAAGTATCATGAATCCTTCAAATAGTGTTTATTCAAACATCCAGCTCTCTTTTATACTTTCTGCAGTCATTATTATAATTATTTTATGTATATATATGCATCAGTCATGTGTCGTAGTCAAGATAGTACAAATATTATCCAGTTATGTTCCTATATATTTACTATATAATGTGCTGTAGTCTTAATATATGACATTTACTAAACTTTAAAAAACAATATGTATAACATAGTTAATTATTAATACAATTGTGTTATTGAACCTCTGCTAGATATAAGATTAGAAAGTGTACATCAGATATAGGGAGATGGATTGTCAATACTATAGTTACATTATTGAGCCATTATAGACAAGACTGACATGACAAAATCAAACATTTTATCTAATTATTGCTGTACTAAGGTCAAGGTACTGAATAAAGTCGTGTATTACATTTCATTGTACATGTTTACTGAATAATGTAAAATGAGAAAGCAATTCTATCAGTGTATGCTGGAAAGACATACAATAAATTTATGTCACTACACAAGCTACAAGAGTCTGTCAAATTAGATTATATGTCACTAAATTTTTTATATTTCAATTATATGTTTGTATTAATTTATAAAACAGTGTATTGGCTTAGAAAAAATTGTAAAAATTATTACCATAGCAATGTAAATAGTCAGATAAGGCACTATATTATATCATTTCTTGTTAATTGTATTCTTAGTGATGTAGGATAAAAGGAGGATGTGACAATAATTATAATTGAACATTATTACAAGGATTAATTGAGGAGATAGGAATATTTCTTGTGATTGTGTGCATATGTATAAAGTCTAGAGTACATGGAGAGTATTAGGAAAACATTTCTCTATATATACATAGATTCAGCTGAACCCATTATCAATTATCTGCATTGGTGTTTTGGGTCTACACCACTGGTGGTTATTCTATTCAGGGTCAGCATTAAATAATTTTGACATATCGTTTCATTTGTTTTCTTTTTATTCTACTCAGGGCCAGCATTAAATAATTTTGACAGTAGAGATGACCTTTTTATTAAATTTAGGATATTCAATGTAACAGAGAGTTGTAGTCGTAATTTGGAAAAGATTTAGAAGGGTCTACTCTACATTAAATTTGCTTTGTTAAGTTATTCACTTGGTGACTGTTTTTTTAACTGCAGTCATGACATGAAATATTGACCAAAACAAGCTTATAAGAATCTATATATATATAATAAATCAAATGAAGTTAACAAAAAAACTACATTATGACTAACAATGAAATATTTGATGGAAAAGAAATGTCGGTAGCTTATTGCTGGTGACAAATGATACTTGAGTATTTCGTTTGTACAGATCATGCAAAACTATACATATACAGAGTTATAACATGATAAACTTATTCTTAGGTTAATTTGGTACATTGAACACACCAGGGACATAATTGAAGTGATTATGCCAGTCTTCACATTTAACAAACAATAACAAATAGCACAAAAGAGTATTTTCACTGATCAATAATAAAATTTTAATATCATGCTTAAGATATTATTTATAAAATATGACTACTTGATGTAATCACACTGTGATCTTTCATACCTTATCAACAACAGTAATGTCAGCACCATTAGTAATTAATATTTTGATGATCTCTGGACGATTATTGCGAGCTGCAAAGTGTAATGCAGTCCAGCCATCCTATAGCAATAAAACAAAGAAGCAGTTCATATTCAATAAATGCTATAAAGATAAATTTCAACTTAATATATTATTAACACATAATGCATTTATGATTTTAATAATTTCACTTAAACATCCACTATGTGATATTGTTAACATGGTACAATTATTATACAGTTATGTTCATGTATATATTACTACTAAATAATCTACTGTAGACTAGTATACTACATTACTAAACTCAAACCAATCTATCTAAACACAGGAATAATTAATATAATTGTGCCAGAGGAGCCACATGTTCATAGTAGTCCTAAGTCCTGATATCTCTTATTGTATTATGAATGCCTTGATATCTCCACTTCTGCAATCAAAAGCAGGTTCCATCAGAATGAATTTAATTTAGAGCAGCTACTGGTGAAAACATTGGAAAAAAATTATTCAAATGAGCTTATGATGATCACAGAGCTATACAGCTCTGATTTAAACAAATCTTATCTAGAAACACAATTGGAGATTTTTAGTTCAATTGATATTCAACCAAGTGGAAGATTTTTGAATAATGATGACATTCAACAGCACTTCAAATCATTGCCTGACTCTCAAATCAGATACCTAAATCAGGTAGTTTTGGTTGTCAAGTTCATTCTTCTAATGCCTAGTACCAAGGCCGTCTCTGAAAGGAGCGCTTCTGCTGTGTGTAGAATAAAAACTTATCTTTGTACAACAATGACACAGCAAAGAATGAATAATATCAGGATACTACATATTAACAAACATTTACCTGACACAATTAATCATATATAAATACTTAATAACTTTATCACTACTAATAATGAACGTGGTAAACATTTTGGAATAATTCCTTAAGAAATGAGCATTTGGTTTGTGTATACAATAAACATCTATTTTATTCTTTTTTCAATGATCATGAATTGCTGCAATTTTAGTACTTCATTTGCAATGGTTTGGGCAGCTCATTTCAGCTTTCTCAACCCCTGTATAGTTGTTTTATAAATGGCTGTGAAAGCTTAGCTGTGATTCTAGACATGTATATACAGCATATATTATGCATATTATGCATTGTAGTTATATTGTGTGCTAATTTTCACAAATAAGCTTCATCTGTGGTAACTGACCTGTTTACATAGTTAGTGTATATTGTGTTTTTATGGTTTATGCATATTCTAATTTGTGGTAAGAATGTTCTGGACTCTCTGTGGTTCCACAGTTGTTCTCGTCAACCCTCAGAGACGATTGCCACTTTTATATCAGAATTACGTTCCATTGCTGAATTTTGCAATTTTGGTCAAACACTGGGCGATATGCTGCGAGACCGTTTGGTTTGTGGTATTTGGCGACAATGTAATCAAGAAGAGACTGCTAGTGAAGGATCCGTTGACCTTAGTTAAGGCTATGGAGTTGGCTCAAGGATTGGAGGTAGCAGCTAAGAATGCTGCAACATTGAATCCAAACCCAGGTGTCACGGAAGTCCATCGTCCCAATACGACGCCGACTCCCACCTAACCTTGCTCTCATTGCAGAAAGTAGGATCATCTTCCAGGGCCATGCAGGTTCAAGAAAGCCAAGTGCCACTTCTGTGGAAAGATATGCCATCTGAAACGAGTGTGTCGGAAGAGACAAGTTGTTGGTGATAGAAGAAGCCAGCAGAGGTCAGTGAAATGTGTCATGGAAACGGAAAGGATGAGAATGTCGATAATCACGGGAAAGAGTATTCGTTTATGCCATTATACACCCTTGGAACTATGGACAAAATCAAACCACTGTCAGTTGATGTGTGCATTGATGGCATTAACTTACCCATGGAGTTGGACATGGGAGCATCAGTTTCATTAGTTTCAGAGAAAACCTTTTACCACCATTGGCCATCAAAGGAATTAAAGGAGTCATCTGTGATATTACGTACTTATACAGGTCAAGTGCTTAAAGTCATGGGATGTACTGATGCAACTGTGAAGTATTGGAGTCAGGAAATGCAGCTGCCACTAATGGTAGTGACTGGTGAAGGACCAAGCCTGTTTGGTCGCAACTGGTTGAATCACATTAAGTTGGACTGGGAAAGCTTACACAATGTAGAACATGAGGGTCTCAGTCAAGTTTTGCAACAGTACGATCAACTTTTCGGGGATGGTCTCGGTACGCTGAAGGACTATCATGCAAGTTTTCACATGGACAACACAGTACAACCCAAGTATTGCAAGGCTAGACCAGTGCAACATGCTATGCGGTCACTGGTGGAGAAGGAACTGGAGAGGCTATCAAGTGAAGGAATTATTGAGCCGGTTCCTTTTGCAGATTGGGCTGCTCCAATAGTACCAGTACTAAAAGCAGATAAGAACTCTATTCAAATCTGTGGCGATTTTAAATTAACTATAAACCAAGCTTCTAAACTGGATCGTTACCCAATGCCCAAAGTTGAGGACCTCTTGGCAACATTAGCAGGAGAACAAACCTTCACAAAGTTGGACCTTAGCCAAGCTTACCAGCAGATAAAACTGGATGAAGATTCAAAAAAGTACATGGTAATTAACACCCACAAAGGTTTATTTAGATACACACGGTTACCATATGGAGTGGCCTTGGCCCCTGGAATTTTCCAGAGGGTGATGGAGAATGTACTCCAAGGTTTATCACACACAGTAGTATATATTGATGACATTTTAATTACAGGAAAAGACGAAGAAACGCACCTCAAGAACCTCAAAGAAGTTTTGACTCGACTGGAGAGAGCAGGCCTACGCTTAAAAAAGGACAAGTGTTCATTCATGGTGCCATCAGTTACGTACCTGGGATACCAAGTTGATGCAGAGAGAGTGCACCCTGTCGAGGAAAAGGTCAAAGCAATACATTTGTACCTGGACCAGACGAGATCCATTGTTAGCAAAGGTAATGAAGTATCTCAGAACAGAGTGGCCTGACCACATCAATGACGACAATATGAAACCATTTATGTCACTCCACAAGGAACTTTCTCTTCAAGATGGGTGTATTCTGTGTGGAAAAAGAGTGATTATACCACCACAAGGTCGAGCCAAACTACTTCAAGAGCTACATGAAGTCCAGAAGTTTCCAGAATGAAAACATTGGCAAGATCATATATTTGGTGGCCAGGGTCAGACCAAGATTTAGAACAATTAGTGAAACATTGTCATGTATGTCAAGTTAACCATTCCCTTCTCCCACAGCCCCACTCCACCCTTGGGAGTGGCCAAACAGACCTTGGACTCGTTTCCATTTGGACTTTGCTGGTCCACTTGCAAGTCACATGCTCTTAGTTATGGTGGATGCTCACTCAAAGTGGATTGAAGTACATGTCATGACATCTTCCACCACTAGTGCTACTATTGAGAACTTGCATGTCACATTTGCACAATTAGGAGTTCCTCTGACTGTTGTCACTGATAATGAACCTGGTTTTGTGAGTGCAGAATTTAAACAGTTTTTAAATCAGAATGGTATATCACATGTCACCTCAGCCCCTTACCACCCAGACTCAAATGGCTTAGCTGAAGGAGCTGTTCAGACAGTCAAGCAAGCCATCAAGAAACAGCAATTTGGTTCACTCAAGGATAAAGTATCTCGTTTTCTCTTTGCATATAGGAATACCCCTCAAACTGCAACTGGGCAGACACCGGCTGAATTACTTTTTGGATGCCCATTACGGACAAGATTGAGCAAGGTTAAACTAGATGTAGAGGAGAGGGTTCAGAAGAAACAGGAAAAACAAAAGAAGGATCACAATTCTAGATCAAGAGACAGACCTTTAAAAGAGGGTGATCATGGGTATGTAAGAAATTTTAGGTCAGGACCAGTCTGGGTACCAGGCGATGTTCTCAAACAGACAGGCCCCATGTCATTTCAAGTTAAAGTGGCTGGAGCCATAACCTTGCGATGCTATATTGATCAGTTATGCAGCCGAGTCACTTGCTGTCCACTGAACAGTGAAACTTCAGAAGCCGAAGAAAACAGTCATTCCTTTTTAGGATTTCCATTGTCATTATCATGCCACAGTCCCCTACACAAGTGTCCTCCCCTCCTGTTATCTGTCGTTCGAAGTGGGACCGGAGACCTCCAAGTCGTTTGCTCCCTGGGTACACATTTTAAGGAGGAAGGAGATCTGGTAACTGACTTGTTTACATAGTTAGTGTATATTGTGTTTTTGTGGTTTATGCATATTCTTAATTTGTGGTAAGAATGTTCTGGACTCTCTGTGGTTTTCCTTATATATATATATTTGTGTTATTTTTGTTAGTTGGTCAGTTATGTTAGTTGGTTATTGCTAGTGGTACCTCTTTTGTTTGTTATTGTTATTGTTGTTGACCCACATTACTACATCATCAACCATAGATAAGCTACAGAAGTTACACTTACAAGTAACTGATAGTCAGTCATGTTCATTATTGTAACCTAGGTTGTGTATTTGACAGCATATACTGTAGTTCCCCGAGTAAGTACACATGGGTGCTTGGAGTTCATTTGGAATTTGAAGGTTGTGGGCGCTTACTAGAGATTTTAAAAAGGCTTCTAATAAGCACCTAAGTGTGAATAATTAATTAATTACCATCAGCAGTAATTGAGTTAAGGCATATAAAGTTGTCACACCACAGAGTATTCACATTCTGAATCATCTCACCAAGAATCTGCACGTATGACTGATCTCTAATTTGTAACAGAATCATCTACATAAGACAATCATGTTAACAAGACAATATTGAGTCCAGATATAGGGGAGACACTTTCAACAAAGAAGGAATACAACAATCCTCATGATAGATTCACTGTTGCTGTGATGAAGGGCAAAATTATAGTTGATTATATCCCAAAAGAAATTTCAAAGATACGTTGTTTCTTTCTTCACAAAGGAGGAACGATACCCTGTACAGTCCAGGACAAAAGGAGAAGATCCTCCATTGAGCAAGGCAGTTTAGAAGTGCCTTGTGGGCTGACCTTTTCAATTCCAAACTGAACAAAAGACAACAAAACTTTAATCTGAAATTTGAAAATTGATAACGTAACTTATTTCTCATTGCCCAACACGTGGGTCAAAAATATGATGGTGGGCGCTTATATAGAGGTGGGCACTTGTTCTGGGAACAACGGTATATATATGTGACCTGATTTGTGAAAAGGGTTCACTACTTTCAAACCATTATAAACCATTGACTATTATATATAGTATGATTTAATTGAAAGCATGGCATGACACATAACACTACTTTACATTTTTTTGCAATGGTATGTTGTGGTCTTTCTATCATTTTGTTTCTTATGACTACAGACAATACATTCATGTAGTGATGGTTTCCACTTGAACAAGATGGTATTATTCCGAGGAAATGACACTCATGGAGCTCAAGGCATGCATCTGGAGGAAGTCACGGAGAAGATGCAAATGAAGTAAGATCAATACTGGCTCTGGTGAGCATTTGTGCTTGTGTTGCTAGCTTTATTCAAAACTGGACATGGTTTATATGGCTTTCTGTTTGAGTAGACATTTGATACAGGATGTAGACATTCACATAGCTTAGTCTATCAAGTGGAAGGTTGCTCATTTGTACCATTTCACTGTTCTGTGGTTTAAGCCATAGTGTGAAAGAAGTTGATTACTTTTATCTACTCCACCCATAAAGGTATTGTACATATCAACCATTAGTGGCTTCTCTACATTTTCTCTTCTTGTAGATGACAATCATGTTCTATGAGTCTTTGTTACTATACTGCTATCGTGGACTGTGCTAAGAATGGTTATGAGCCATTCATCTTTCCATTGCAATGCAAGTACGCCATTCTATAAGTTTTCTGTTATTATTTTTCCTCTCTTCAATCACTTTCTTATCTCTCCAGTTTGTCCTTTACCTTTTGCTTTTGATTTCCATTCTAGATGCATACCTTTTCTATCTACAAGGACTGTACCACACACTCCCAAAACTTTCAGCTCATATCTACAAACAGTGATGGGTTGGTATAATAATTGTCCATGTATATATGGTATCCTGCTTTCTTTAGTGACCCAAGTAGTTTCATTACAATAACATGTGTAACAGTTTTGTTCTCTCCAATATCTTACATATCATCTTTTCCTACAAAATAAGTAAGCATTATACATGTACAATAGTCAACCCAATATTACTTGATACATACCTGTATACAGAGTCCAATTGTAAGTATAACCTGTTTTTGAGTCAGCTAAAGAAAATGCTTTTAGCCCCTATTTGTTTGCTTTTTAGACATGTATTGAAAAAACCAAATTCAGCCCTTGAAACCAACAATGGCCTCATCTATGAGAGTTCACGTCAAGGATTATAACTAGTTTGAAATTTACTAATCAGTGATGTAATAAGGTGACATTTCTTATATAATGGATCATATATCCTTGTTTCACCTTTTTGTTTTTGGCCTTTCTTGTCATTTATATGTAGAAACTTCAAAATTAGACTGAAACATTCCCTTGACATTACACAAGAGAAGATGACTGTACTAAAAGGCCAGTACTGTGCCCAGTAACCTTCTAATTTGGGGTAGTGGATTGTTCCCATTGTTAATACCAGAGCAAAAAATTGTAGAATTTCTGTTGATGTATGCATCTTCTATTTCCAATAGTTTAGGCAAGGTCAGTGTGTAACAAGTTTGTCAAAAAAACTAATTGGAGTTTTATCTGTCATATCTTTTCTTCCTTCAGATTCTCCAACAAACTCTGGGATATCATATGCTGCACTACTCAGAGAGATATGTTTTGTTGCATTGATTTCAATTTCATCACCATACACTATTTCCATACCATCTACTATTTCAGTTTCCACATCAAAATCATTGCTAACATAATATTCATCATCAAATTCAGTCATTTCCATTACTTCATTGTCATTCATTACCACTTCATCACCATCGCTATTGTATTCATCAACATCAGCTCTGTTACACAATCCCATTACTTGCATCACAGTAATTTATATATAAGGTCTTTTGTTGAACTTAAAAGCTTAAGTCACACAAAGCATTAAAATAAATAATATGATGTAGACATATCCTACATAATATAAACATAAGGATATGGAAAAGGTGCCGTTTCAAAAAATAGGAAAAAATGTCAAGCCAATGGTTTGATAGAAATATTTGGAATACAGACATTTCGTATAAATTTTTGTATTAAAATATGTAATGTTGTAATTTTTGATAAAAAATGTAAGATGATTCTAACACAATATAATTGGACATTGTAGCTAAAAGCTAGAGATTTCGTTATACAAAATAGCTGTAAACATGCAACAGATAATGTGATAAATGATACTTGCGCATTTCATTTCTACAGATTATGTGAAACTATATATATACCGAGTTATAACATGATCAAACATTCTAAGGTTGATTTACTACACTTAACATTCCAAGTACAAGAGTGAAGTGATTATGTCAGTCTTCAAATTAAACAAACAATAGCAAATAGCATAAAATAGTATTTTCACTGATCTGTAATAACATTTTAATATCATACTTAGTGTGATATTTATAACCTATGACTACTTGATACAATCATACAATGATCTTTCATACCTTAGTGACAACAGTAATGTCAGCACCATTACTAATTAATAGTTTGACGATCTCTGGATGATTATTGCGAGCTGCAAAATGTAATGCAGTCCAGCCATCCTGTAACAATAAAACAAAGAAGCAATACAAACACAATGTACACTATACAGATCAATTTCAACTCAATGTACTAGTAGTAACACAATACATTCATAATGTTAATGATGTTATGTAAACATCCACTATGTGATGTTGTCATAATTATGGTACAATTATTATATAGTTATATTTATGTATATATATCTACTATATAATTCTAATAATGTGTTAATTATGTATATGTTATGAATATAATTCTATTCCTGTCCCACCATAACATGATTTTGTGTATACTATATAAGTGTCATATGGGGTGTGTTAAGAAATGTTCTATATCTCTGTGACTCTATCTAAAGTCATCTCATAATGGTGACAAGACTGGAATCTTTCAGTAAGTCACTATTAAGGAGACGAGACAGTATTGTAGTATATAAATGAAATGAATGTCATGATACAGCATCAACAGTACAGTTGAGTTTAAAGGTTTCGATGAATGTATATCAAGGAGTATAGAATACTTTTGTTAAATTACTGTTAACAGGAAGAGCAGTCAGTTTACAAAGCAACACATTTCAGTGAATTTTTACATACAAACAGGTATTATGTAAAACACAATGTATCCTGGTCTCACACAAACTCCTGCTGTTCACTAAATGCTTGTTACTATTCGCAAATTTCTGTCAAAGTGTCATTTTCATTGTCTTCTATTTAATGTACTCATTGCCGCCTTAAATAATTTTGACAGTAGAAATGACCTCTTATTAAATTTATGCGAAGTATTAAGTGTAAGAGAGAGTTGTAGTCATAATTTGGAAAAAAATTCAGAAGGCTCTATTCTACCATATATTTTTTGTTAAGTCATTCACTCAAGCTTTATGTTGTGTTCTGATATTATATCTTCATCTTCTGTTTAAGTGTTAGCTATTTATACTAAATCCTATTACTCTTATTAGCTGATAGTCAATCCACCAATACACTTTATGAGTTACTGCATTTATGGATAAATGCAGCTAAAACATTTCTAATTAACAGGTAGAGCTAAAGCGATCATAATATATATATATCACGAGAGGTAGACCATCTAGATAGCAAACTAATGACTTAGCAGTATCGTTATATCATTATAGATAGAGCTGCGCTTTGTGATGGAAAATCTGTACTGTGCACACATAGAATTATAAGTGTTAAAAAATTCCAGTGTACTAGTCAATGAAAAAGGTTAACCTAGCATACAAGAATTTGTGGATGGACAATCACCTTATGACAGGTCAATATGTTTGCTTGGTTCAGTTTAATTGTAATGAAACAGCTTGTTCTTCCCAGGAATTATAGTAATTTTTATAAATAACTTGCTTAAATTTGTTTCTTTCCTTCTCTGCTAAAACTATGTAAGTAGCTTCAAAATAAAGTTAATCAATGTTGTTATTCTTTTGCAAAATCAAGGGTATGGTTCCTATTATGAGGCTGTGACTGTCACTTCAGATGCAGTTGTGATTAAAAAATTGAACCAAACAAACTTAGAAGAATCTATTTGTATTTAATCATTCTAACAAGGACAATCAAAAGCTAAACTGAGTAATAACCAATTATTTTTTAGAAAAAGAATACTGATAAGTTATTATATTGTTACAGTATATTTTAGAAGATTGTTCAAGTGTTCATGATCAGGATAATTACATTTATAGGTTGTCATTTGTGTTGGGAGTAACTTATAAATGAAGTTCGTTTGTTGCAATGAAAAGTCACACAAAACTATAAAATTAAATAATATGAAGTTGACATGCTCTTATATATATATATATATATAATATATATATATATATATTTGTATAAGTCATATACATTATATATATATATATATACATATATATATATATATATATATATATATATATATATATATATATATATATATATATATATATAAGTCTTTTGTTGAACTTAAAAGCTTAAGTCACACAAAGCATTAAAATAAATAATATGATGTAGACATATCCTACATAATATAAACATAAAGATATGGAAAAGGTGCCGTTTCAAAAAATAGGAAATAATGTCAAGCCAATGGTTTGATAGAAATATTTGGAATACAGACATTTCGTATAAATTTTTGTATTAAAACATGTAATGTTGTAATTTTTGATAAAAAATGTAAGATGATTCTAACACAATATAATTGGACATTGTAGCTAAAGGCTGGAGATTTCGTTATACAAAATAGCTGTAAACATGCAACAGATAATGTGATAAATGATACTTGCGCATTTCATTTCTACAGATTATGTGAAACTATATATATACCAAGTTATAACATGATCAAACATTCTAAGGTTGATTTACTACACTTAACATTCCAAGTACAAGAGTGAAGTGATTATGTCAGTCTTCAAATTAAACAAACAATAGCAAATAGCATAAAATAGTATTTTCACTGATCTGTAATAACATTTTAATATCATACTTAGTGTGATATTTATAACCTATGACTACTTGATACAATCATACAATGATCTTTCATACCTTAGTGACAACAGTAATGTCAGCACCATTACTAATTAATAGTTTGACGATCTCTGGATGATTATTGCGAGCTGCAAAATGTAATGCAGTCCAGCCATCCTGTAACAATAAAACAAAGAAGCAATACAAACACAATGTACACTATACAGATCAATTTCAACTCAATGTACTAGTAGTAACACAATACATTCATAATGTTAATAATGTTATGTAAACATCCACTATGTGATGTTGTCATAATTATGGTACAATTATTATATAGTTATATTTATGTATATATATCTACTATATAATTCTAATAATGTGTTAATTATGTATATGTTATGAATATAATTCTATTCCTGTCCCACCATAACATGATTTTGTGTATACTATATAAGTGTCATATGGGGTGTGTTAAGAAATACTAGTACATTGAGTTGACTCTATCTAAAGTCATCTTATAATGGTGACAAGGCTGGAATCTCTCAGTAAGTCACTATTAAGGAGACGAGACAGTATAGTAGTATATAAATGAAATGAATGTCATGATACAGCATCAACAGTACAGTTGAGTTTAAAGTTTTCAATGAATGTATATCAAGGAGTATAGAATACTTTTGTTAAATTACTGTTAACAGGAAGCGCAGTCAGTTTACAAAGCAACACATTTCAGTGAATTTTTACATACAAACAGGTATTATGTAAAACACAATGTATCCTGGTCTCACACAAACTCCTGCTGTTCACTAAATGCTTGTTACTATTCGCAAATTTCTGTCAAAGTGTCATTTTCATTGTCTTCTATTTAATGTACTCATTGCTGCCTTAAATAATTTTGACAGTAGAAATGACCTCTTATTAAATTTATATGAAGTATTAAGTGTAAGAGAGAGTTGTGGTCATAATTTGGAAAAAAATTCAGAAGGCTCTATTCTACCGTATATTTTTTTGTTAAGTCATTCACTCAAGCTTTATGTTGTGTTCTGATATTATATCTTCATCTTCTGTTTAAGTGTTAGCTATTTATACTAAATCCTATTACTCCTATTAGCTGATAGTCAATCCACCAATACACTTTATGAGTTACTGCATTTATGGATAAATGCAGCTAAAACATTTCTAATTAACAGGTAGAGCTAAAGCGATCATAACATATATATATCACGAGAGGTAGACCATCTAGATAGCAAACTAATGACTTAGCAGTATCGTTATATCATTATAGATAGAGCTGCGCTTTGTGATGGAAAATCTGTACTGTGCACACATAGAATTATAAGTGTTAAAAAATTCCAGTGTACTAGTCAATGAAAAAGGTTAACCTAGCATACAAGAATTTGTGGATGGACAATCACCTTATGACAGGTCAATATGTCTGCTTGGTTCAGTTTAATTGTAATGAAACAGCTTGTTCTTCCCAGGAATTATAGTAATTTTTATAAATAACTTGCTTAAATTTGTTTCTTTCCTTCTCTGCTAAAACTATGTAAGTAGCTTCAAAATAAAGTTAATCAATGTTGTTATTCTTTTGCAAAATCAAGGGTATGGTTCCTATTATGAGGCTGTGACTGTCACTTCAGATGCAGTTGTGATTAAAAAATTGAACCAAACAAACTTAGAAGAATCTATTTGTATTTAATCATTCTAACAAGGACAATCAAAAGCTAAACTGAGTAATATCCAATTATTTTTTAGAAAAAGAATACTGATAAGTTATTATATTGTTACAGTATATTTTAGAAGATTGTTCAAGTGTTCATGATCAGGATAATTACATTTATAGGTTGTCATTTGTGTTGGGAGTAACTTATAAATGAAGTTCGTTTGTTGCAATGAAAAGTCACACAAAACTATAAAATTAAATAATATGAAGTTGACATGCTCTTATATATATATATATATATATATATATATATATATATATATATATATATATATATATATATATATATATATATATACATAATATATATCTATATATCTATATATATATATATATATAAATATATGTATGTACATAAATGACTTATACAATTGGATATGGTAGAGTTTATTTCAAATTGAGAAAATAAGCCAAACCAATGCTTTCATCTAAACAGGTGTGTTAAAGATCTAAAATTTTGTAGTATAAACTCATATTATTGTACTTTATAGTTGCCTAATATTGTATGTTTCTAAAGAAAACAAATTGACATGAAAAGTGACACTTGATTGTCTCATTCACTTGATTGTCTCATTTTGTAGATCATGATCAACAAATAGTTGGTAGTCAATATTGTTGCATAAATTTTGTATTAGATAGTAATATTACTGTACTTCCTAGACACCAAATATTATATTTAAACTAAATATATCTTCACTTTTAACTAACAATGTGGATTTGTTTCTTAATTGTAAGCATGTAACAATTAATGTGAATAAAATGCTTGAGTCTTTTGTTTTTGCATATAACAAACAAGCACACATTAACAATGCACATTTTATAATGGTAAAGTATCATGAATCCTTCAAATACTGTTTATTCAAACATCCAGCTCTCTTTTATACTTTCTGTAGTCATGATTATAATTATTTCATATATATATTATGCATGAGTCATGTGTCGTTGTCAAGATAGTACAAATATTATCCAATTATGTTTCTATATATTTACTATATAATGTACTGTAGACATAATATATGACATTTACTAAACTTTAAAAAATATGTATAACATAGTTAATTATTAATACAATTGTGTTATTGAACCTCTGCAAGTTTTAGGATTAGAAAGTGTACTCAGATATACGGAGGTGGATTGTCAATACTATAGTTACATTATTGAGCCATTATTGACGAGACTGACGTGACAAAATGAAACATTTTATCTAATTAACCTAGCTGTACGTGGGCGCATAGTGAGGGTACTGTAGTCTGTCAGTGTGTGTGTCTGTTACCGGTTTTTTTTTTGAACCGCTATAACTTTGCAACCAAAGAGTTAGCTGCTACCAACGTTTAGCAACGAATAGAAAAACGTGTGGACTTTACAACAGTAGTGTCAAGAACATCGTCAAAGAAAACGGAAGCTTAAAACTCGCAAAAGAATTTTCAGGCTGCAGAGGTCAAGTACTGTTTCTCAAAAAGTAAAAAAATTAACGTGGAGATTTTTTAGTATGCTGTAGAGAATCTTAGAGGAATATGGATCAGCAAGACAGAAGGCCGTTGGTCGAAGCAATGGTTAGAAAAGTACTGAAAAGTGTTTGTGGACTTGGAGCAAAGTAACGCATTCAGAAAAAGCCTCGGAGCACTGAAAAAACTGCTACTAATAGCTAATATATTGATTTATATTTGTACTATGGGACGTTTCTAAAGAATGCTTCATTTCGAAGTTACAATAAATTTTGCATATGAAATATTGAAACATTTTAAAAAGTCATGTAAAGGCTGCCGTTTCTTGAAAAGTAAAAAACTTAACGTGGAGATTTTTTATTATGCTGTAAAGAATCTTAGAGGAATACGGATCAGCAAGACAGAAGGTCATTTGTCAAAGCAATTGTCAGAAAAGTACTGAAAAGTGTTTTGTGGACTTGGAGCGAAGTAACACATTCAGTAAAAGTCTCAGAGCACTGAAAAAACTGCTACTAATAGTTAATACATTGATTTATATTTGTATACGGGCTTAGAAAAAATTGCAAAAATTATTACCTGACTATTTACACATCTATGGTAATAATTTTTGCAATTTTTTCTAAGCCAATACACTGTTTTATAAATTAATACAATGTATAATTGAAATATAAAAAATTAAGTGACATATAATCTAATTTGACAGACTGTTATAGCTTGTGTAGCACCATAAATTTCTTGTATGTCTTTCCAGCATACACTGATAGAATTGCTTTCTTATTTTACATTATTCAGTAAACATGTACAATAAAATGTAATACACAACTTAATTCAGTACCTTGACCTTGGTACAGCAATAATAAAATGCACTAAAGTGCTTAACCTCGCTGTGGTGCCAAGTGTAAATCTATACTGCAGAGTGCATGTAACATGCAAATTTAAGAATCTAAGAATTCTTCTAAGAATACAATTAACAAGAAATGATATAATAATTATAGTACTATAATTATTATATCATTTCTTGTTAATTGTATTCTTAGTGATGTAGGATGAAAGGAGGATGTGACAATTATTATAATTGAACATTATTACAAGGATTAATTGAAGAGATATGAATATTTTTGTGATTGTGTGCATGTGTATAAAGTCTAGAGTACATGGAGAGTATTAGGAAAACATTTTTAAGCTTATGAATATCATTATTATTGTTTGTTATGTAGAACCCACAAGAGATTGTATTAAATTGTGCATGTAGACTGGAAAATGTTCTTCTTTAGTATATTCCTGAAGTAATCCATTG
Source organism: Xestospongia muta (assembly GCA_963693285.1). Taxonomy (NCBI): domain Eukaryota; kingdom Metazoa; phylum Porifera; class Demospongiae; order Haplosclerida; family Petrosiidae; genus Xestospongia; species Xestospongia muta. Next base: position 3,922,081 of record OY848922.1, read on the forward strand.
GATGCCATCTCACCCTTGTGTACTGGAAAACTATTTTATTGCCAACATCATCCATGGTGTTGAAAAGAAAAGATCTATCTTCTTAAACATTTGTGGACATTATACTTATTGTTTTGGTTGTGATCTTTTTCTGAGAGCCCCTGAAGAAGTTTTATTATCAGTGATTTTACAGGTTCTTCTGGATCATTTATATATGCCTGAAAAGACAGTCATCCTTGAAAGTTTTAGGTTCAACCTACGGAAGCAGTGTGATAAAGAGTCTGTCATGGTGTATATTGCTGAACTACAGAAATTATCAATCGATAAAAAAATTGGGAATACTCTAAATGATATGTTAAGGGACAAACTTATCTGTGGATTATCTACTCCGAAAATTCAAACGTTTCTACTTGATTACAAGAAGCTCACATTTGCTCAAGCCTGTGACATAGAAGTTTCAATGATTTTAGCAGAAGAGAATGCAAAACACATTAGTGATTCCCCGGGCAAATCTAACATGTTAAAACTAAAAGATACTAGCCTACAAGTCTCCTGTTACAAATGCAGATGAAAACATCTTGGGACCTTATGTCAATGCTCAAACACAAGCTGTTATAATTGCAAAAAGCAAGGACATTTGGCTTGTGTTTGCAAAACAACTCTTAGACAAACAGCAAATTTTGTGGAAGATGAAGAAAAATTCCTGAGAATGCTGGTGACAGTGATATATACAATTTACTTTCTATCTCTCAGTCTTCTGTAAGACCATTTATTGTTGATCAACAACAATAAGCTGAGAATGGAGGTTGATACTGGGGATGTGATGTCTGTGATGGAGCAGAAGTTTAATCAACTTAGGTATGGTGATGATCAGCCTATCTTAAAAAGAACCAATGTAAGAATTCATACCTATACAGGTTTGGAGATAAAACATTGTGGGGAAGCTGTAGTTGCAGTTAGTTATAACTATAATATAAAACGTTTACCAATTATTTACTGCCTAGTAATGGTCCTACATTGATAGGTTGTAACTGGTTTAAAACATTAAGTTTTAATTGGTAGCCTAAAATGAACTCCGATATAGTAAGTATGGTTAAGTCTTGTCCATCCTGTCAGATGATAAGACCCATGTTACCATCTACACTTATCATTCCATGGGAATTTCACAAGGCTCCATAGAGTCAGGTACACATAAATCATGCTGGACTGTTAATGGGGTAGTACTTTCTTATTATTGTCGATACATTTTCAAATTGCCTAGATGTGGAGTTGGTCAAAAATATGTCAACAGGTGAAACCATTCAAGTTTTATGTAGATTATTTGCAACACACCGAGTACCTGACACTATTGTATCTCACAATGATAGTTGTTTCACAAGTAGAGCATTTAAAGAATTTGCAACTGCTAATGGATCAAGCATATAACAACTGCATTTTATCATCTCAGTTCTAATGGAATAGCTGAGTTAGAACACTTAAGGAATATTTGAGAAAACCATCAACTTTATCTTTATTAATACGAATATCAAAGATCTTGTTAACATACAGACTTACAACACATACTGTCACAGGAGAGGAGCCTTGTAAATTGATATTTGGTAAAATAATTCATAGAGGTTTAGATTTGGTATGACCAATTTAAGAGATAAAGTAATCAATAATCAGGTTGAGCAAAAAGAGTATCGTGATCTCCATAGAAAGTCTTGACAAGTACCAGAGGAAGGAGACTGGATTAAGCAATTTGTTGGAAACCAAAAGTGGATTTCAGGGAAGATATGCAAGAGTTATCTTGAACTATGGATATTGTAAGAGATGAACATGGACAAATGCGTAGACGTCATTAAAATAATCTTAGACCAAATGCTGCAAGACACAGCTCTAATGAAACCAGTGTTATTAATGACAAAGTTGATTATAGACATCAAACAGTAATTCATCCCTCAAATGAAACAACGTCAGGAGAAAACATGAGAGACTGACAGCAAGAAGAGAAGTCCTTCCAACAGACAGACAACAAATGCTGAAACATCACTAAATGAGACAAATACTGATTCTACAGTCAGAACACTACCAAGAATGTCCGAAAGACAAAGAAGACTGTTGTTTTTGACGAAGTATGTTTTAATAACTATCACACTTATATATATATATCTCAAATCACAAAATCAGCTACTATTAACTTCTCCCACAACTTTAGAGTAACAACATGAACTATAATGTCCTTTCTTGTTACAATGATGACATGTTACCTCCTTTGCTGGGCACTTGTGTTGTTGATGTCCTTTACTGCAGCGAGAACGCTCTGCGTTTTGCGACCTCGTCTTTTCTCTTCCACTGCGTGGTTCTTTCATTTTACTGATTTGCTTCCCTCCTTTGACTTGGTCTACGGCTACATGAGCGCTACCACCTTGTTCATCTTTGTTTAGTGTTTGCTGCTGCTCCTTGACAGCTTTTCGTTGACGTACAGCTTTCTTAGCTGATTCTAAGGTGAGCATCGGGTCTAGCTGTAGCTGTTCTGACAGCACTGTATCCCTGATTCCTACCACCAGCCTGTCCCGTATCATCTCCTCTTTCATTGTCCTATACTCACAGTCTTCCGCTAGCTTGTAGAGCTCCATAATGTATTGCTCGGAGGTTTCCCCCAGTGCCTGTTTAAGCCGATTAAAGCGAGCTCTTTCAAAGATAACATTTTTTCTTACTTTGAAGAAGAAGGATTCAAAAGTTTCAATGATTCCATCGTAGGTAGTCATAGCCTCCTCGCTTGGTACTCCTGTCGAGTCCAGTATGGCTTGTGATTCTTGTCCAAGGCAATACAGAAGCGTGCTGACTTGCGTTTCGAGGCGATACGAAATTGCTCAAAGCGACATTTCCACTTTGGCCATTCTTCTGGATTCCTGAAGTTGAAAGGCTCAGGAGGAGAGAGATGTAGTTTGAGCATCACTGCCATCATGTAGTATTTGACGAAGTATATTTTAATAACTATCACACTTATATATATCTCAAATCACAAAATCAGCTACTTAAAAAGTACAACATACATTCCACAGATATAACACATTAGTCCATTCACATAGCACATTTACACAACTAAGTTAACATATAAACACATTTACAACAATGCTTAATAGTTATGCCACAAAGATGACTACACAAATACGCCATTACCATATCTCACTAAGAGGAAAAAGATGTAGTGACTGCTTATGAATATCATTATTAGTTTATTATTTGGAACCCACAAGAGATTGTAGTATAGCATCTAAATCGTGTATTGTTTTCTAATACAATAAATCTACACTATTAAAGACATTGTTACAATGGTCTATTGCACAATCATCCTATAGCCTTATGGTCTGTTGTAAAAATGTCCTATAGTCAAACATCATTATAGAAAAAGCGTCTCTTTTCACTGTTATCTCTCATAGCTACAGTATAGCATTTCTTTTCGGGATGAAAAATTTTCATGGTTTTCAAGCTTGAGAAACAAACCACGCAATATTTACCCACTAAAGTTAATTAGATGCAATATGCCACGTTCATTCATGCATACACATGGTTGGACGCACATTATCATGTTGTTGACCAGTTTCTTCGTTTTAGTCAGTAAACATCTTAGCTTCTCACTGTCAATTTCAAACTTCAAAATACATGGAATTTCAAGCCTCTGTTGTTGTAGATCAGCTGAGTAGCACTTTGCACCAGTCACTGTACAGTGAATTGCTCCTCCACGTCACAGAAATAAAGAAGAGATGTTGGTTTTCTTTGGAATGTGACCTACTACACCGTACCTGATTTCAGGACTATAACTGCAGAAATATCATGGGGGTGTCCAGTTTCTCTCTGGCACTCAAGTTGATCCCCAAATTTAGCATTCCAGATCTCTTTGTACTCGTGGTAGCAACGTATTGTGACTTGAATTTCAAAGTACGCCATTTGTATACCACGTGTGTAAGGGGCCTGGTTTAGACTAAATCGCTTGGCCACAAAATTTTTACCAGAACCAAAAAATTTTTGACACATATGAAAATTTTGCCCCCCCCCCCAAAAAAAAACGCTATTCAGAAATTAACATTTTACCGATGCCTAAATATCTGTCTGATTATCTTTTGATTCAATTGTAGACTTGGTGAAGGACCATTATAGCCCAAAACTATCAGTAGTTGTCTAGTTTTTTAAATTTATTTTGAGGCTACAACAGCCAGGAGAGACAGTGGCAACTTTTATAGCTGAGCTGAGACAACCATCCAAATTTTGTGAATATGGGGAGATGTTAGATGACATGGTACGTGATTTGTTTAGTAGGAGGATTTGTTTAGTAGGTGGTATTCAATGATGACTGCTGGCAGAACTCACTCTGACTCTGAAACGTGCTCTTGATCTGGTACTTGCAATGTAGTCGGCATAGAAGGATACAAGAGATATTCATTGCTAAAAAGTCTATTTGTTACCATTGTGAAGGAAACCACTTAGCACCAAGTTGCAGATTTAAAGACTCTGTTTGTCATGGTTGGAACGAGAAGGAGGACCTGGTCAGATGTTTTAGAAAAACCCAAAAGATGCCAAACAAAGTATATATGAACATTAATGAGGTGGAGGAAGACCCTAATTCTCAATTGTATATGTTACCCTCAAGTAAGACAGAACCATTAAAGAGAGTGGTAAATATTGATGGCAAAGAGGTTAACGTTGAGGTAGAGATTGACACAGGAGAGTCAGTGCCAGTGGTGACACACACAGAGTACAAGAGGCTATGGAGCCCAAAGAGTAGGCCACCATTACATGTGGCAAGAATAAAATTGAAGACATATACCAGAGAGATGATTACAATCTATGGACCTTTTGAAGTGGTGGTGAACCATCAAGGGGGAGAAGAGAGATGACTATTAGTTATTGTAGAGTCTGAAGGACCTAATCTACTCAGAAGAGACTGGTTGAGCACTTGATATATCAGGTCTGAGTGAAGGAAGTGTTAACAAACTCATTTCAAAATACTCTGATATTTTTCAAAATGAACTAGGCACCATAAAAGCTGTAACTGCTAGAATTGTAGTAAAAGAGAGAGCCACTCCAAGATTGTTGTCCATGACTGGTACCATTTGCACTCCATTCCAAGGTAGACAAGCTTACTGTTTTAAAAATTATTATAATTCTTCTCTCTAATATTATACATTGCATATGTCTTAAGCTACCTTCAAGTGTATTAGTGTTAAAGACTTCATAGGATTGTACCAGGTCGATGATATCAAGATGGACACAATTGTTGCTGTATTAAAAGACATGATTCTTTGATTAAATCTGAACCTATGTATCTGTAGGATCCAGTGTTATGACAATGCACCCAATATGAAGAAAGCTGCTGCAAAAACTAATGCTACTGAGCCCAAATTCTACAATGCTATGGCAATAGTTTGAACTTGGCTCTGTCAGATACTATTAAAATCATCTGGCCAATGTCTGATGGACTTGATCATGCTTTAGAAATTTGTAAGCTTGTCAAATATTCTACAAGAATATGAAAATGAAAGAGGAGTTGACACTACATGTTCCTGGCCTCCGCTCTTTTTGTCCAACTCGCTGGGCTGTAAGAGGTAACTCATTTTATAGTATTAGTTGAAATTATCTTTCACTTTCTGCCACATGGGAGGAATTAGTGACTGTTGTTCAACAATCGGAAGTAAAAGCTCAGATTAATGGTGTTACAGCTATAATGAAACAGTTCAAGTTCTGTTCAGCCTAATGCTAGTTGAGTGTGTCCTAAAACACACTGACAATCTGAGCAAGACCATGCAAGCTACAAACATATCAGCAATCCAAACTTAGCAAGTAAGTAAATTGTGTGTTGATACCCTTGAAAAAATGAGAGATGAATCAAATTTTCATTTCTTTTTGGATAATTGCAGACCCAGGCAAAATTAGATGTAAATGATCCTGTGCTTGATCATCCTTGCAAACTAACTAAGTGTTATGAAGAATGTCAAGGGGAGCCACATGTTCATAGTAGTCCTAAGTCCTACTAACACTCATTGTATTATGAATGCTTTGATGTCTTCATTTCTGCAATCAAAAGCAGGTTCCACCAGAAAGATTTTTACATCCACTGTAATTTAGAGCAGCTACTAATGAAAACATTGGAAAAAAATTATTCAAATGAGCTTATGATGATCACAGAGCTATACAGCTCTGATTTAAACAAATCTGATCTAGAAACACAATTAAAGATTTTTAGTTCAATTGATATTCAACCAAATGGAAGATTTTTGAATAATGATGACATTCATCAGCACTTCAAATCATTGCCTGACTCTCAAATCAGATACCTAAATCAGGTAGTTTTGGTTGTCAAGTTCATTCTTCTAATGCCCAGAAACAACACCGTCTCTAAAAGGAGTGCTTCTGCTGTGCGTAGAATCAAAACTTATCTTTGTACAATGATGACACAGCAAAGAATGAATAATATCATGATACTACATATTAACAAACATTTAACTGACACAGTTAATCATAAAAATACTTAATAATTTTATCACTACTAATGATGAACGTTGTTAACGTTTTGGAATATTTCCTTAAGAAATGAGCATTTGGTTTGTGTATACAATAAACATCTAATTTATTGTTTTGTCAAGTATAGTTGTTTTATAAATGGTTTTCAAAGCTTAGCTGTGATTTTTAGCTGTGATTCTAGACATTTATATAAGTATATATATATTATGTATATTATGTGTTGTAGTTATATTGTGTGCCAGTTTTCGCATATAAGGTTCGTCACTTACCAGATTGCCACGGTAACTACTAGTCAGTCATGTCCATTATTGCAACCTAGGTTGTGTATTTGACAGCATATACCTTAGTTCCCCGAGTAAGTACCCATTGGAGCTTGCAGTTTATTTGAAATTTGAAAGTTGTGTGCGCCTTCTAGGGATTTTAAAAAGACTTCTAATAAGCCCCCATGTATGAATAATTAATTAATTGCCATCAGCAGTAACTGAGTTAAGGCATATATGTTTGTTACACCACAGAGTATGTCACATTCTGAATCATCTCACCAAGAAGCTGCCGGTATGACTGATCTCTAATTTGTAAGAGAATCATCGATACGAGGCTACCATATTTACAAGTCAATATCGAGTCCAGATATAGGGGAAACACTTTCAACAAAGAAGGAACACAACAATTCTCACGATAGATTCACTGTTGCTGTGATGAAGGGCAAGTTGATAGTTGGTCATATCCCAAAATAAATTTCAAAGATATGTTGGTTCATTCTTCACAAAGGAGGAATGATACCCTGTACAGTCAAGGACAAAAGGAGAAGATCCTCAATTGAGCAAGGCAGTTTAGAAGTGCCTTGTGAGCTGACCTTTTCAATTCCAAACGGAACAAAAGACAATGAAACTTTAATGTCTAAAATTAGAAAATTTCTAGCCTAACTTATTTCTCATTGCTCAACACATGATAATAACCACAAATAACCAAAATCTAAGATGGTGAGATGGGGGTGGGCACTTACATGGGGATTTGACATTCTTCTTTAAGGACAAAATATGAGGGTGGGCGCTTGCTTAGGGAACGACGGTATATATATAAACACACATATATATGTGTGTGTGTGTGTACATATATATATATTGTACATGTATAATTGTACATATACTTATTATTATAAAATATATGACATTATGATATGTTTGTATAGTTTAGAAATGTCACAAGTATCTTGTTGGATCTACATAAGTATGACATAATTCAAAGCATGGCACGACACATAACACTACTTTACATTGTTTACAATGGTATGTTGTGGTCTTTCTACCATTTTGTTTCTTATGACTACAGACAATACATTCATGTTGTGATGGCTTTCCACTTGAACGAGGTGGTATTTTGTCAAGGAAATGACACTCATGGAGGTGTGCATCTGGAGGGACTAGTGGATAAGTTGCAGACGAAGTAAGATCAATACTGGCTCTGGTGAGCATTTGTGTTGCTAGATTTATTTGAAATTGGACATGGCTTATATTCTTTTCTGTTTGAGTAGTCATTTGATACAGGATGTAGGCATTCACAATAGTTAAGTCTATCAAGTGGAAGGTTGCTCATTTGTACCATTTCACTGTTCTGTGGTTTAAGCCATAGTATGAAAGAAATTGATCACTTTTACTACTCCACCCATAAAGGTATTGTACATATCAACCATTAGTGGCTTCTCTGCTATCATGGACTGTGCTAAGAATGGTTATGAGCTGTTTATCTTTCCATTGCAAGGCAAGTACGCATTTCTCTACGTTTTCTGTTCTTATTTTTCCTTTCTTCAATCCTTTTCTTATCTGTCCAGTTTGTCCTTTACATTTTGCTTTTGATTTCCATTCTAGAGGCATACCTATGCTATCTACAAGGGCTATACGACATGCTCCCAAACCTTTCAATTTCATATCTACAAATAGTGATGGGCTGGTATCATAATTATCCATGTATGTATGGTGTCCTGCTTTGTTTAGTGACCCAAGTATTCTCATTACAATAGCAAGAGTGAAGTGATTATGTCAGTCTTCAAATTAAACAAACAATAGCAAATAACATAAAATAGTATTTTCACTGATCTGTAATAACATTTTAATATCATACTTAGTGTGATATTTATAACCTATGACTACTTGATACAATCATACAATAATCTTTCATACCTTATCAACAACAGTAATGTCAGCTCCATTACAAATTAATATTTTGATTATCTCTGGATAATTATTGTAAGCTGCCCAATGTAATACAGTCCAGCCATACTGTAGCAATAAAACAAAGAAGAAATACATACACAATGTACACTATACAGATAAATTTCAACTCAATGTGCTAATAGTACACAGTACATTCATAATGTTAATGATGTTATGTAAACATCCACTATGTGATGTTGTCAATTATTATGGTACAATTATTATATAGTTATATTTATGTATATATATCTACTATATAATTCTAATAATGTGTTAATTATGTATATGTTATGAATATAATTCTATTCCTGTCCCACCATAACATGATTTTGTGTATACTATATAAGTGTCATATGGGGTGTGTTAACAAATGTTCTATATCTCTGTGACTCTATCTCAAGTCATCACGTAATGGTGACGAGACTGGATCTTTCAGTAAGTCACTACTAAGGAGATGAGAAAAAATGGCTGTCCATGGGAATATGGGAGAATTATGCCTCCAACATTATTGTTGGGCTAATGATATCGTTGATAACGAGACATTGGCAGTGTTAAGTAGTGTTTGTGGTCTGTTGATGCATAAACTAATCTACAATTTACTAATGGTCAGAAGTCCATCTGATTATCTTTCAATTCAATTGTCAATTGTAGACTTGGTGAAGGAGCATTATAGCCCAAAACCATGAGTGTTGTCCCATGTTTTAAATTTAATTTAAGGCTATAACAGCCAAGAGAGGCAGTGACAACCTTTATAGCTGAGTTGTGACAACTATACAAGTTTTGTGAATATGGGGAAATGTTAGATGACATACTACGTGATCGTTTAGTGGGTGGTATTCGACAGCTGAGTATTCAATGATGACTGCTGGCTGAACCCACCCTAACTAACTCTGAAACGTGCTGTTGAACTGGTACTTGCAATGTAGTGGACATAGAATGATACAAGAGATATTCAGTGCTAAAAGCCTACTTGTTACTGTTATGGAGGAAACCACTTAGCACCAAGTTGCAGATTTAAAGACTCAAGACTTAATTAAATTTTGCTGAATGTATAATAATTCATAAATAAACGTTTGGTATGTTATTTTTTAATATAATGTTATTTTTTAATATAAACAAAATAGCAAAACATTAGTAATTGTATTATGTTCAGACATTTTTTTTTGTTATAAATGAATAGTAGTATATAAATAAAATGAATGTCATGATATAGCATCAACAGTACAGTTGAATTTAAAGGTTTCAATGAATGTATATCAAGGAGTATAGAATACAGTTGTTAAGTTACTGTTAACAGGAAGAGCAGTTTACAAAGCAACACATTTCAGTGAATTTTTACATACAAACAAGTATTATGTAAAACACAATGTATCCTGGTCTCACACAAACTCCTGCTGTTCACTAAATGCTTGTTACTCTTCACAAATTTCTGTCTAAGGGTCATTTTAATTGTCTTCTATTTAATGTACTCAGTGTCAGCCTTAAATAATTTTGACAGTAAAAATGACCTCTTATTAAATTTATCCTAAGTGTTAAGTGTAAGAGAGAGTTGTATTCATAATTTGGAAAAAAATTTAGAAGGCTCTATTCTACCTTATATTTGTTTTGTTAAGTCATTCACTCAAGCTTTATGTTGTGTTCTGATATTATATCTTAATCCTCTGTTTAAATATTAGCTGTTATACTAAATTCTATTACTCTTATTAGCTGATAGTCAATCAACCAATACACTTTACCAGTTACTGCATTTATGGATAAATGCAGCTAAACCATTTCTAATTAACAGGTACAGCTAAAGTGATCATAACATATATATATCATGAGAGGTAGACCATCTAGATAGAAAACTAATGACTTAGCAGTATCATTTATATCATTATAGATATAGAGCTGTGGTTTGGGATGGAAAATTTGTACTGTGCACACAAAGAGTTATAAATGTTAAAGAATTCCAGTATACTAGTCATAATGAAAAAGGTTAACCTTGCATACAAGAATTGTGTATGGACAATCACCTTATGACAGGTCAATATGTCTGCTTGGCTCATTTTAATTGTAATGAAACAGCTTGTTCTTTCTAGGAATTATAGTAACTTTCACGAACAACTTGCTTAAATTTGTTTCTTTCCTACTCTGCTAAAACTATGTAAGTATTGACAAGACTATAGTTCAAGCTAAATGCTTGAAGTTCGTTTGTTGCCTTGAAAAGTCATACAAAACTATAAAATTAAAGAATATGAAGTGGACATGCTCTTATATATATATATATATATATAATATATATATATGACTTATACAATTGGATTTGTAGAGTTCATTTCAAATTGAGAAAATAAGTCGACCCAATACTTTCATCTAAACAGGTGTGTCAACGATCTAAAATTTTGAATTATAAACTCATATTATTGTACATTATAGTTGCCTAATATTGTATGTTTCTAAACAAAACATATCTGCAAAGTATGTCACAGTTGACATGAAAATTGACACTTGATTGTCTCATTTTGTGGATCATGTAAAACTATACATATACAGACGTATGACTTGATGAAAGCAGTCTTACGTTAATCTGGTACATGTGAATTTCAAGTACATAACTGAAGTCATTATGTCAGAATGCATACTTACAAGTAATCACAAATAACACAAAAATTGTTGTTTTTTATGATTCATGTATAAATAACATCAACTCTGTGATTTAAAATGTCTTAATATTCACGTTTTTAAGTGTATTACATTTAATTTGTTAAAACATGTGTTGTAAACAACGTAATAATTATAGAACTTTGCATAAGACACACGAAAGAGTGTTTTCATAAGATTTATATGCCACATTATGGTAATGTTGATCTAGTGAATTAAAATTGCTATTTGTCATATCTCTTTTCATTTAATGACAAACTCCATACTTCCAACTACTAATTATGTACTTGTGTTGTTCTCGGCTAATTCATTGATATATCTTTATTTCATAAATAATGCAAGTATACTATGTATTCTCACTGTTGTATCTGCTCCTTGTTCTAATAAGAACTTAGCAACATTGAGATGTCCGTTCATACATGCTAACATCAATGGAGTATTCCCAGCCTAAAGAATCATAGTTATGATGTAAAATTGGCTTATTTAAGAGAAGCATTGCATGTAAGAAGTTGTGCATCAATAATATTGATGATAATTGTAATTCCATCTTTCAGATTTTAATGTAATTTAAGTAGTACATGACAAATGTCTTTCAATGAAGAATTATATCACAAAGGAAGTAAAGAAGTTGACATTTTTTCATAAATTGTATTGCATTGCCGTGTGGTGAATAGTCACATGATTTCAATAACCTCAAGTTATAAAGTATTGTTACTAACTGTATACAATAACTTCATACATGCACCAAAGCAAAATAACCATTACTGTGCACACTAATTAAACCAAATCAGAGAAGTAATTGAATGGCAATGAAGCATAAAAATTGATGCTAGGTGTTTTGGTTATTATCAACCAATACAAATTAATATTAATGACAAGGATGGCAATTACGTTTCACAAACTTCCTTTAAAGAAGAGAATTCATTTCCATATCAATTTTTAAGATACTACTATTAGAGAATTTACAATAAAATAAGTAACTAAATGAGAGCTTACTGAAGAGTATTGCTTATAGAAGAAATACTTTATTTGATTGAATGTAGAATTATTCATAAGTATATGTTTTCTATAACAGATTTTATGGTCAGATAGAACAATTTTAGAAATTAAATCAAAGTGTTCATGATCAGGATCTTATTTAATTTAAATTTATTTTTGATCTTAAAAGTCACACACAACAACAAAATTAAATAACACAAAATAACAAGCAAACAAACAAGCACACATAAACAATGCACACTTTATAATGGTAAAGTATCATGAATCCTTCAAATACTGTTTATTCAAACATCCAGCTCTCTTTAATACTTTCTGTAGTCATGATTATAGTTATTTTATATATATATGCATCAGTCATGTGTCGTTGTTAAGATCGTACAAATATTATCCAGTTATGTTCCTATATATTTACTATAATTATAATGTGCTGTAGACTTAATATATGACATTTACTAAACTTTTAAAAAAAACAATATTTATAACATAGTTAATTATTAATACAATTGTGTTATTGAACCTCTGCTAGTTTTAGGATTAGAAAGTGTACATCAGATATAAGGAGGTGGATTGTCAATACTATAGTTATATTATTGACCCACTATAGAGAAAACTGACATGACATTATCAAACATTTTATCTAATTATTGCTGTACCAAGGTCAAGGTACTGAATAAAGTTGTGTATTACATTTTATTGTACATGTTTTCTGAATAATGTAAAATGAGAAAGCAATTCTATCAGTGTATGGTGGAAAGACATACAAGAAATTTATGTTGTTACACAAGCTATAACAGGCTGTCAAATTAGAATATATGTCACTTATTTTTTATACTTCAATTATACATTGTATTAATTTATAAAACAGTGTTTTGGCTTAGAAAATTTGCAAAGGACTGGGTATACTCACTTTTTAAAGATTTTAAATGATATATGCAATATGATAAAATTGGGAAAAAGAATGATCATTTCATAAATACTAAGAAATTGTTAATTCTTAGTCTCAAAGTTAAGTGATATTGTGGACTTATTGCATATTACAAGCACTATCTTAATCAACTCTTAAAATATAATAGAAAAGCCTTTCCTGCATTCCTTAAAGTATATTAATATTTACACAATATTAATAACAGAGACAGTAAACAGTGTTATCTGTTAGCTCAGATTGAAGGAAAGGATTGGAGAAAGTATTTCCTGAATATAGGTGAAATAGTACTTTTGACAGGTATATATCAATCACTCATAATGGGAACAGTAAATGACTTCAATTCCCTCCAATCACGAATGAGTTACCAGGTTATATCATATGTAATGAGACCACTAAACCTCATTGAAAACCTCCATAAGAAATGCAAGTTTATACTTAAACTAGGCACTATCAGAAAACAGCCATTTTATGAGTTCAAATTGCCACATGATCACTTTATGATGTTATAAAGCTCTGATCATAATGTTACTATTTCATCATAATAAACTATATAGTATTGATTAACAATAGTAGTACAATTCAAATATTGTACATTAGTGGTTATCAGTATATATAATGTAACACTAATGACAAAGAAAAACAAAACGATATTTTATAAAACATTCTAAGATTCTTTCGAAGACACTATAGATGCTGTAAGGGACTGGACTATTAATGATTTTAGAGTACTGTACTTTCTTGAGTCATAGGCGTAGGAACAGGGAGGGCTGGGGGGCTATAGCCCCCTCAATATTCTTGGTCGTTTATTATCTTGCGAGAACTACGCATGCCAGAGATTTACGTGAACCATGAACCTTACACGTGTGTAGACAGGCTGAGTGATGAAACAGGTCAGCGAAACACAAACATCTCTCCTAAGCCTTGGCTTTAAGAGGACAAGAAAAGGAGACAATACTTCCAGGCCTTCTGATTTTACCGAGCTCACTCTAAAAGTAATGATAATTGTTGGTTGCTATGTACATTAGTGGTTGTGTATGTGGATTAATGTCATTTATCACATTCCAAAGCTGTGTACAGTAATTGTGAAATGGACATATCAATATAATATATATATACATTATGTGGCCCAAACAATCTTACCATCATCACCTGATATATATGTAGTATGCCAACAATAATCAATGATGTACATTATTATATAAGTCACATCCAAATCAAAGTATTTGCTGTTAAAGTAATGATAATATTCATTGATTGCTGTGTGCATCAATGACTCAATATACTCCATTGATCTCAACACATACATAATATTATAGTCAATTCAAAATAACATAATTACAATTTTTTTTATTCAATTGCTCATGATTGTTGTAGCCATTGACAATTTTTATTTCTTATTATAGGTTTTTAGTAAATGTTACAAAGTGATTATAGGAAACTATAAATGATAGGTAGTACACAGTGAACTTATGTGTATAATATATACAGATTTTATGAAATATGAGATATCATATGAATAGATAACAATAGTGAAAGGTATATTTTAACAACAACCTACTCAAATGATCTCCAGTAAATTATTTTGCATCTGCAAACAACAATGTGTCTATTGTGGCTAAGTGAATGCCCATGCTTGACACAAAATTATATCTATCACCTATAGTCGGTTAGTACTGTGATAACTGTGTAGTTATTTAAAATAATCTGGTTCTATTAATTAAACAAATGGTAATATTGTAATGTTTACATTCAATGGTGTCTCTTATTGTGTAAATATATTGTATAGCAGGGTTTTTTTCGGGGAGGGGGGCAAAATTTTCATGGACGTCAAAAAAGTTGGTTTGTGGTAAAAATTTCGTGGTCGAGCTATCTAAACCACACACTTATACACATGGTATACAAATGGCATATTTTGAAATTCAAGCCATGTACGAGGCTACCACCAGTACAATGGGATCTGGTATGCTAAATTTGGGGAACAATTTGAGTGCCAGAGAGAAACGAGTTGGCATCTGCAATCGAAGTTGACAGTACATATTGTGCTAAAGGGCCATGAAGATCAGGTAGGTTGTTGTTTTCCCTCTTAAAGTATCGAAAGAAGGCCATACTAAATCTAAGACTCACTGATCAACAATGTGATAACGTGTGTGCAACCACGTGTATGCATGAATGGGCGTGGCACTTTGCATCTAATTAATTCTTGTGGGTAAATATTTCGTGGTTTGTTTCTCAACCATGAAAAGCACGAAAATTCCCCCCCCCCCCCCCCCCAAAAAAAAACCTCTATATGGTAGAATAGTAAAGCTAACAAATACATTTGATGTACAACAGGGTGTGTGGTCAGACAGTGTGTCTCAATATATAGCAGGTATATTATTATATCTATAGCACCACATAGTACACAGTCTATATATATTGTGTACTGAAAATATAGTAGTTATGTATTGTGTATACATATCAATATCTAATATGTAAGCTGTTACTAACTAGTAATAAAAAATTATAACGATAGTCAAAACAATACAAATCATATATCACATATAGAAAGAATAGCTAGAGAGAAAACTAAATAAAGAAATAATTATTACTATCATATTATATTGATACTACTACAGTGAACCACGGTTAAAAGACAATGTGAACTAACCCTTTAGTAATGAAGGTTGCAT
Organism: Xestospongia muta; assembly: GCA_963693285.1. Classification (NCBI taxonomy): domain Eukaryota; kingdom Metazoa; phylum Porifera; class Demospongiae; order Haplosclerida; family Petrosiidae; genus Xestospongia; species Xestospongia muta. The sequence continues at coordinate 3,938,013 of OY848922.1, forward strand.
ATTTATAAGATTTAATGTGTAGGCATTAACGAGGAAGGTTACAAATCTTCAACTAAAATGTCCCTGGTATATTTATTAAGAATGCTCATCACAGTAGTTAACATACAAGATGAGAACACTAATAAAATGCTTACATCATGGAAAGTGGATACTTTAACATTGGATCGTTCTAAGTAGGAATTTATGGCAGTTTTTTAGTACCTGTCATATTTATACCAGCTGGAAATCTGTAATATTATAACTGATAATTATTGTGTAAAGGAGACCTTATTATGAGTTTCAAAGCTAATGATGTGATCATAATGGTATCTAATCATTAGTGGAATGTAGTAGAAATTACTTATGAGTATAGTGATAATGACTTTATGAAGAAGATGACTTAGAATATGAAGTAATGGACACTTTTAACAATGAAAGATAAAGTATAAAATTATAAACACACAGAGAGTAGTTATAGTAATACATAAATGATTCATGGGTGAGTTTTATACTTTTGCACAAAGAACAGTGATACTGATAACCTCATGAAAAGTTTATAAACAATTCACCTAACCAATGTAGTATTAGAAGGCTTAATAAAAAATTTCACTTTAAACTGTTTTGTGACACACAAAATTAATTAATTATGGTACAGTAATGGGCCTGTGCAATTTCATTGATAAAGTGTTAAAAAAGACACTTTCATACTATGAACACAAGGTTGTATGGTGTCTGATGTATAATGAATTTACACTGCATATCAATATAATAATACACTTATATCATCAGGTATATTAGGATCTGCATTTGATTGCAACAGATAATGAACAATATCTGTGTATCCATAATATGATGCATACCATATACTAGTCTTCTTGCTTGTTGTGCTAAAACTTTTGAACCAGCAGTTGTGTATATACATTTGCTACATGGTCATTTCATGCATGATACATACTAATCGTGGTATCAGGGAAGATCAGTCATTTAATATTTGAATTCTAAAGTTAGTAAACATCCTATACAAAATGGCTGCATAGCACACGCGTATATGCAAATTGTTTACTCAAATTTTTTTGGGCACAACATTAAATGTTGCACTAAAACGTCTTCCCAAATAATGTCACAATTATACATGTACATGTGAAATATGACATCACATATTTAATTTATATCTCATTGAGTAATGTTATCATATTATTAGCTAAATAATATGAAGTGACAACAAATAGACTGTACACACAGTGAATAAAAAATATATATGATATGGTCTAGGAACCAATATCCACACAAAGAAGAAGAATGCAATTATGTAAAGCCAGTGTTACATGAACACACTTGCTGTCAATGACCATATGTGTAATTATATTCATAGCAAGTCAATCAGATTCATAATTTCACAAGTCTTAAAGCTTCCAAATATGGACATGACCAAAGTACTGTCATTTTTCTAATGTTTTTTCATGAGAATTACATACTCCTTCCTTCTTTGTGAAGCTACAGGCTCTTATATACTGACTTCAATTGTTTATAAAGCTAGTTACTACTGCATTAACTAAACTGTCATTGGAAAATATTCTTTGAAATTATATTACAAAATTAGCTTGAAAAATGGCTCTAATACAATGTGAAGGGTCATTAATGAAAGAATTTACCACAGCCCAACAATTAAATAAACAATCAGTGAACATTTTATCACATTTTGTACATCACATCCAAACATTACAAAAATCTACAAATTGTACTAGATTATAAAATATTAATACAATCTAATGGTATAATTTTTAAATTTAAATGCAGTACTGTAATCCAGATGAACACAAGTATACAGATAAAACAAAAGTAGCTAGGATATCAGATAAACTTGCCACATTAACACCTTAGCAAGCCCCACTCCTTAGCAATAGAGTAAACTATTTATAATATATGCTGTGTCCATTCATTCATATATCTCAAATGTTATATATAAAATATTTTAACTACATGATTCAACACACACACGCATTAATTTATACTAGGTTGATTTAAAGGATATATTGTGATTATTATTATAATAACTATAACACTTGTATATCATATATGTAAATAATTATGATGATTTGATAATGACAAGAACTCTTATCATAAGACAATATCATCTCTGAATAGTACTATATTGTGACACACTTACATACCTCATCTTGTGCATTGACATTTGCTCCTCGTTGTATAGCATGTTTCACACCTTCTAGTCGTCCAATTAAAGCAGAGGCAATCATTGACTTATCCTAACAATAACATAAAGTAAATAAATATAATATTACACATAAACAAGACCATATATAACATAGTTTATAATACAGTAGACATAATATTATAGAAGACATACTATAAGAAGAGTACAGTAACTACTAATATAGTACATTGTACTAAGTATATGGACATGACCTATATACAAACTATAGGGTCAAGTAATACAACTAACAGATTCAATACATTATAAATGCTAAACAAATATAGTCCATAGTTCTATGGATAGTTTGACTAAGTTTTTTGAATATTCTGCCTAATATGTTGTCTCTGATTACATACATTTTGTCTAAGTTTATAATTATTGAATTATTTAGAATGAGGGGATCGGATATACATAATTCTATAACAGTGATATCATTATAACTTCATTTGTATATCATAGTACTAATACTCAAAAAATACTTCCACCATCAATTATGTACTAAACCTCTATGTGGCTTAGAGAAACATAACTAGAGCAAATTGTCTACTATAATTTTAAAAAGAAAGGCCCTGATACTATTGTACAGGTAATCGTATTGCTCTAAATTTATATATCCCTGTTAAAATACTTTGGTTGTTTTAACTGCTATAGTCACTAGTCTTAATATGGAATTGCACAGTTTGTGTACTTTTACTACCTAAAAAGAACATGTGTAGTGTGTACAGATTTAGTGTTAAACTCCAATTTGGCAACCTTACATGCAATGACACAACAAAGCTACCACAGAATACATAGACTGACACCCATATAATTATATATTATACACAACAAAGCTACCTCATATTACATAGTGGAAAAGATCATTAAAGCATTTACATCTAACCTAAGATATAATTGTAATTTCTCTGTCAATTAACTCCATGACTGTTATGAACTTAAATAGTAATGACAGTAGTAAGATATTTGCGATTTTGTAGAATGTTATCATATATTATATGTAACTTAAATTATCATGGATCTGTTAGATAACTCAATCAATTTTACATATATTGTAAAATTTATTGTTAATACACAAAATGTTTGTTAAAAGCTAACTTACCAATTTTTGTTGAGATTGATCCATTATTCAAGTTATTTAGAACACTCCACTCTCCTTCTTAGACAAATCTAACATAAAGGATTAACTGTTGACTCAATTTACTAAGCTATATACTGCTCTATTGCACTCTTAATGATGTCACCTAATAATATAGAAAATACAGTAAACACAATAATATATTACAATAAAAGGACATACAGATGTGTACAATATATACTATGTATGTTCGAGTCGAGAAGACCCACACAGACATGTAAATAACTTTGCCGTTTTACGTGCCATCTACATGGGACTTGCACCAATCGATTCTGTGTGCAAATCCGCATTTTATATATAATTTGGCTCTCTAGTGTTACGAGAAAGTAGCAAACTATAAAACTCCATACATTTTCAATGGTATACCTTTGTCATACTTCAAATACAACACCTTCAAGGATTTTAATAAATAATAATTCTCGTCTTGAAAAATCAGCTGTCTTTCACATGGCAATTCAAAATTACAGGTGTAATTATATGATCAGATGTTCTATTACAACAATTATTATTATTAAAATAATAATCAGGTATTGTCTTTTGCGATTTAAGGCAGTTATAAAGCCACTGTGGTTCAAAAAACACTTTTAACAAAGGTTTCATCAAGTTAAACAACTGGTCTATTCTCTTGACGGTTCAATAATGCAAAGTTGTTCATAGTAGTGTTGTCTGTCATCCACTCTCTTATGTCTATACCTGTACTACTATAGTCATAGACATTTGTAACAACCTCCTTTGTTTGTGACCTCAGTCTCTTTTACTATGGTATCTTCATAAACATGAGCAAAAACATGTTGTGTTCATATGACAGGCATGTGAACAAATAATGAATAAAAGTAAAATTTACTTCAGTGGTAATTGCATATAATAAGTGAGAAAATACCTCACCAAACATTGCATGAATAAAACACTTCTTTTTAATAAGGGGCTCTTCTCAACTTGGACATATTATAAGTATTAAGCATAAGTAATATCTTCATACTTGAATTGATACTAATGACAATTTTAATTAACATCACGATAGATGACTTAATAAACATGTATAAATAGAAAGCAATTTAAACAAAGACAATTATGTTTTGCTATTGTCATGAACAGGACTTGATCTTTATTATAATTTCAATGGCATCTATCATAATATAGTATCTATACTGTGTGTAATATCAGTGAGATATGTAAATTACACGTAGGTACATTTTCAATATGTATATTTAAGACATTTTCTTACTCACTGTAGTCATTGATAAACAGTCACTTTAGTTATAGTTAATATAACGACCAAAACATTCAAAGATACCATATTTAACTCGTATTAGAGGTTTTAGATAAAATGTTAAATTTAAATAATATACTGTACTGATTTCAGTCACCTCTTAATCCTCTGTCATAAGTCTACACAAGTTATTAGTAATACTTACCTATTTGCTCTGTTCTAACAAGAAAAAAGAGAATCTCTCTCAGAACTCTCAGAAAGATTTAATTAACAGCCTAGTTGAATGTTTTAAATTATTATGACGTCATTAATCATGTTAATTAAGTGTAATAAAACTGTAATAACATTTATTGAGACTCGTAGATAAGAAAATTAAATAGCAACAAATATTACATTGTTTAGAAGTTTAGTTAAAAGTTTTTATTTTCTGGTTACTTCTCCACAGTCTTTTATGTCACCTACATGTAAAATAGTGAAATGATAGACTTAATATTATAACTTCTTACCATATCTTGGTATATTAATACTATCATTGATGATATGTTTAAATGTTATTATACATGATGTATGTCACCATATTATAGATCATACGATCTCAGTACTTTGATTACATCATATAATGTGTTACTAAATGAATGAATAATTATATATTACAAAATGGATAAGAGATAAATACATGATTCTTATATAAATAGAAAAAGTTAATTAATGGATGGATAAGTAGACATTAAGAAATGGATGAATGGTTGGATTAGGATGGATGAATTAAAAGTAATTAGTGACTTTGACATTGTCAGCTTAAAACAAAACTTGAAGAATTGAGTATTATAAATAAGTATTAGACAATGTTAACATAACATACTGTGCCATATACCATATATTATGATGATAATAGTGGAGTACAAGTGTTGGTAGTTAACAAACTGCACAACATATGTCACATCAAATATTCTTATTAACACCATAAGGCGTAGCTGTATAGAAGAATTACCTAGTATAATTGACATAATGACATCATTTATATTAAACTATTTCCTTATGTTAATAAAAATAATAGTATGACATACTGTATAATACAATATAATAATTATAATGAAATTTATTCAGCAAGAGTACAATATTTAAATTATGGATGTAAACCTCATTTTATAGTTACTTACAATATTAAATTATTACTTACATAAAGACGGCTTGATATAGATATCAGTACCTTAGTACATTGACTCCTTAAGGATAAATTAATAATAATAGTTATTATTGTGTAATGACATTATGCCCTTCCATTACATTCTAAGGAAGTGGAAAATTTTGACATAAAATGTTGTTATGTATTCTCTTAAAATTATTTTGTCTGTAACATCTTATATAACATTGTTATATTTATCATTTAATTCTAGGTAAAGGTCAATAAGTGTATTTGTTAGATTCCTATAGATGTAGGTTCATACCATTAACTCATTGTTTATACTTTCACAATATCCTATCAATTTAAAAGAAAAGGTTTATGGACATATGTACATATCAATGTGTGGACTAGTTCTCTCAACTAGATTCATCTTAATAACTTGCTATATTAACTATGCTTATATTTCTGAACTTTATTATATGCATCATTCAGTAAAAATCGTTAAATGCAGGCAGTAGTTCTCTTAAGTATGTCCTTTGATATTCACAGCTATAACAAGATATCAGTACTACACACAATAATGAATGTTTGGGTAATAGATGTAATGTGCTTTGATAGACGCAACATAATATAACCCATTTGTCATTGTTAAATTATATTTAAATGACAACTGGATCATTTGAAAGGAATTTAGTTTTGTCATTTGACAGGTTAAACCAGTTTTGTATGTCAATCGACAGTATATACATAAATACTTGTTTCCTTGTGTTTACTTGGATTGACTAAGTTTTGGATCATTAATAAGGAATGCACTTAGCATTTATAATTAAATATTCAAAAGACTCCCTCAAGAGTATACAATTGTTTACACTAGAGTATTCTATTATACTATTATGACCACATATACTAATATCTATATTATATAACTTTGTATTGTATGAGTGAAAATTAACTTAGAGCTATATACAAAACAGGACATGTTTCCTGATAACATAGTCCAATTTAAAAGGATCATTATGTTTTTGTGAAGATTACTGCTTATATAAAAATGTAAAGATGCTGTAAAGTAAATCAGTAAAAAATGCCCTATACTGAGGTAACTATAAAATGAATAATATTTTTCTAAAATCTTTAATATCATTGAGACAGATTGGTGAGATGTCAGACCAAATACAAATGGTAATCATTTGAAATTTCACAAGTCTTTATCCAACTTTGTTAGAGTATTAGTGAAGAATTTAATTTTGTTATTGACAGCTTGATTTACCATCCATGTCAGTAGTTATATGTTACATTAATTAGAAAGGATACATTTGACAATACCTACGCACATATATACCACTCCAAACATTGTGCAATAGGTACATGTATATACTTAGTACTGGTATGAAGTATGGCATGACATTTATACTACATGCAAGTAGCTAAGCAACTATATCTCAGTGGTTTTATTCAATCTTTAGGACTTTAATATTTTAACATAATACTAACAGAGCCAGTACTAAAAGACAGTAAGAGTACAGACTTAAATTAAACCTTTTATTTTGCTATAATAAAGTATATAGTTACATTGTATAGTGCCAGTTTGGTACACATATCACTAAAGAAGTTCAATGACTCCATAAAGCTAAAAATAATATTAAAATTATTCATTGTGTCAATGTTCTATCATTAAGTTGGTTGGAAAGAGAGGATAGAGATGTCATTGTTTTAAAGTAGTTTAAACTGTATCATCTTTATACAACAATCTTGTATTTATGATTAGTACTACCTATAAGTCAATAAGTGTATTAGATAGATCTCAAAATATGTGGATATTATTAACTATTATGGTATACTTATTATTTCACAATATCCTATATAATTAAAAAATTCATGAAATATATGTCACTAACTTGTTATAATAATTATGCTTCTGTCTCTACAGTATACTATTAAGGTCATTCACTAGATGGGTTAATGCAGACTCTAGTTCCCTCAAGTATGCTCTTTGATATCCACAGTTATAAGAAAACATCAGCACTATAAATGATGTTTTAATAGATGTAACATATTGTGATACATATGTCACTCTATAATTACATTTAACTGATCACTGGATGTTGACAAGAATTTAATTTTGTCATTTGACAGTATAAACCATTCTCTGGTCAATTAGTTACAATATATACATCAGTACTTGTTTCCTCATTTTATTTAGAATAGGGAGGTTTTGGATCATTAATAAGGAATGCAGTAATTAAATTTCCAATCTACAAAATATTCTTATGATTATGTACAGCTGTTAATACAATATTCTAACATACTAACAAGATATGAGTATATATACTAACATCAATAATACACAAATATAAAAGGTGAACATTATAATAAACAACAGCACAAGTTTCCTCATTAAACTCCACTAATTAATGAGACTGTTTTGTTCTTTGAGAACTAGTCCTTACTGAAATATTGATATTCTGTGAGGTCATTAGAAAGGAAAGCACAATATAATATTATGATCTAACATTCAAGAGCTGATCAATATATCATCATCACTCAATATATTCATATACATGTATGTGAGCTTTACAAGTGTGTATGTGTGTGCTGCATGTACTAAAGCAGCTCTTGTAACTCATAGTCTACACTTACATTTAATAAAGCAACACAACATAATAATCAAAAATTTACAAATTTACAAATGATGTTTTAAAAGATGTAACATATTGTGATACATCTGTCACTTTATAATTACATTTAACTGATCACTGGATCGTTAACAAGAATTTAATTATGTCATTTGACAGTATAAACCATTCTCTGGTCAATTAGTTACAATATATACATCAGTACTTGTTTCCTCATTTTATTTAGAATAGGGAGTTTTGGATCATTAACAAGGAATGCAGTAATTAAATTCCAGACTACAAAATATTCCCTTGATTATGTACAGCTGTTAATACAGTATTCTATCATACTAGGAAGACATAAGTACATGTACTAACATTAATAATATACAAATATAAAAGGTGAACATTATAATAAACAACAGCACAAGTTTCCTCATTACACTCAACTATATAATCAGACTATTATGTTCTTTGAGGTCTAGTCCTTACAGAAATATTGATATTCTGTGAAGTCATTAGAAAGGAAAGTAGTTGAGGCAATCTATAATATTATGAGCTGATTAATATATCATGATCACTCAATGTATTCATATACACTGAAAAAAACATTTTGTCATTTTAACTGAAGTATTCATTACCACAGTTTCATAAGTATAATATAATCTATTCTAAGTTGTTACAAAGCCAAAATCAATGTAAGTTAATATGTATAAAGTCAACTGCTGCATCTACAACCACATTGCTTTTACACCCATTTTGCTATAGTAATTGATCATGGCTTTAATTGAAGCTATAAGCAGATACTATTTTGACTCATAGTCTACACTTACATTTAATAAAGCAACACAACATAATAATCAAAAATTTACTACTTTGTACTGTACTTTTTGATACCTGAATTATCAACTACTTCACATCAGTAATAGTCACTCACTCATCCTAGTAAACCAGATGTTACATTATCAGAGTACTATATCATCCTAAAGATAATATATAACATGTTAATTATCATTAATAACTGTACATATAATAATGTATATACTATGACAACTCATATAGAATAATATTCTTTATTAACATAACACTATCTAATAGTCTCATTAATAGGGACCAGTATAACAACAACAAAGCAGATACATGTACATGTACATGCATAACTCATTTAAAGGTGAATATCAGACTTCATACCATACACTTAACTAAACATATATGTACTCTATTATGATGTAACTCATAAAGTGGTCACCTTGTCTGACATTACTTTAGTCACTTTGGTATAGATAACAGAAGACATGTTGACATGCAGCCAATATCTCATTGGTGTCTGGATACCAAAGACTACTTGGCTTATATTAGATCTAATTATTTCATGGAGTGAAAATGGTCAGCTAAAATGTGTGCATGAGAGACAAACTTGACATGGAACACTTAGTCTCTTCTCTTGGACTTGCTACACGGGAGACTGACATTAGTCACTTTTGTTACTATGTAATAATATCACTGATAATTATAGAGTTTATGATCATAAGAAATAAACTCACCGTCAAGTACGTGCTCTTCATAATTACATCAATTATCATGGAGGTGTGGCTCAATTATAATGATGCCATAGGATAATAGCTATAAACAATAGTGCAAGAAAACACTCTGGTATCCCTCCTCGAATAAATGCCTTACATATCACTCAATTGACAATGGTGTTTACTGCTCAGTACATAGTAACCTTTGTCCTAAACGTTGGTAGTTTAATTTCTTATCAACATGAAAGGTAGTTGTGAAATGTATTTTAAACAGTCAGGAAATAGCTATAGTATGGAGAACTCTTTCAACAGTTGAGTAGATGACTATTTAATAATTCACTAAGACAACATCTTGTTTCAATGTAAGCGCTAGTCTTTTTTCTTTTAATTAAACTATCATTTGCTAGCTAATTCACAGAGCTTCAAAATTTTATTGCATAGAATGGATCAAATTTATGTCTAATTCTAGTTCCCCCATTAACACATTTGATTAAGCATTGCCCTTGAACCAGAAGAGAGAGATGAAAAGTCACATTGACATATGTTCACGGATCTAATTAGTAAATATGTAGCTATTTTATTTATGTGACATGTACATGTAAGTTAATGTAGAAGTGTCATAGAAAAAGCACTTTCTCAGTACATTTCTTCTAGAAAAAGATAAAGTTTGTTACTCATTACCTACTCATGATGTAATCATTCAAGCTTATGAGTTGATATGATTCTTTTGATTATAGTAAATTTCAATTCTAATTAATCAGACACTAGAAAAACTCAATGGCAAAGTCACAAAGAGCCTTATAGCATCAATAAATAAAAAAGGACTAAATGATGAAAGGTTAATAACACTATTTCACCTTTTACTGATGAAAAGGTACATATATAGCGTGGACATGTAATTATCATGTTTGACTGATGCATCTCCTATTACAACCTTCAACCTAATGCAGTATTGTAGAAAAACTTGTAAGTATATTATAGTATGCAACCATAAGTAGTATAGATGTTGACTAACTGGTCATTAAAGAGATCTACACAATTTTTATCTAAGACATTCCCACAACTATAATAATTGTCATGTCTTAACAATTATGATTGAAATAATAGTACCAATCTTTCAGAAAGAATTTTCTCAGAGCACTTATTTAATAAGTATACAAGGTAGCTAATAGATAATAAAACTAGTAACTTGTCTCAAGATTAAGGTTATTTTGATATATTTTATTGATGCACTTTTCTTATATTAAATTTTGTGAGTAAATAGAACTTTCGTGCTAATAATGAGTTTTATACTGTGCATTTAAAAAACCCAGTAACTATTCAATTTTCAATGAATTACATCTTCCTATTCATCAACATAGGTAAACAGGAGATCCAGTGTGAAAATTTATGCTTTAGTAAAAGACAATGTATATAATTAACCATTATTTCTTACTTTATAATTTCATGATAAGTTTATATTTTAAATAATAAGAATTGTAACTATTGAGGTATTTAAGCCCTCATAGTTACCTGTATTCATGTTCTATCTATCATTTAATATTAAGCAGACAGTGCACTTTCTATTTAGTAAGATCATCAATTTGAATATGTCCAGAAAAGTACATAAATATAAAAGAGTGGTGTAGTTTTCTGTGACAATCTGTCACAATGGTTAATTAGCTTCTATGTTAGGTAAGACTATTGTATGATATAACAATTATATAATTATCATGACATTTCATAATCCGAAATCAGTAATAATTACATGCAAACTTAGTACCATGTAGAAGATCTTTGCTTGAACAATTATCATCAAAAATAGAGTAAATATCAAATTGTAATTAAAAATTAAATTGAGATCTGATGACAAAAGTGGTTCATAGACTATAACATATGAAGTAACGTAATGTTGTTTCACAGATTGATAAGGCAGCATATTTGATAAGAAAAGTATTGAAAGGCAAAAATCTTCTGGCAGTAATTATATAAGTGTCAACTAGAGGCACAGGTTGAATTGAAGCTACCAACAGTCTACACAGTCTTGCAAAGAAGTTCCTATAATCATTTTATTTATTCACATCCACAAAAACAATTAAATGCCAGTGCAAGTGAATAACACTGAAAGTATGACAGTCCACGTTGTTGTAAATTTAACAGTAAGGAATAACATCACTAAAATGTTCATTAACTGCAAACAGTTTGGAGCTAATGCAACAAAAGCAACAAGTACAAACTACTTAGCAAAAATTGACTTCTGTAATATTTCCATATGATATCTTGAATCTTTGACAGGTATAACTATTTAGCTTTGATAATCAATTTCATTTAATCAAATTAATTCTTTCTTCTTGTATAGATAACTGACGTGATTTGTCAAGTTTAGATGTTCACTTTTGTGTCAAATGTTAAAGATGTATGTTGTGTTCACTAGCTAACAAGTAATATGTTCTAAGGAGAAATAAAACATATTTAGGAGAGTAAAAAGCAATAGACAAAGCTATCATATCCCACTCAGTTATGTAGGAAGCTACAAGTTACAATCAAGCCTCTTCTTTAGTATTGATATAAAATTTACGGCAAAACCTGAAAAATGTTTGATAATTTACCTGTTTTCTAATAAATATAACACATGTTATTCTATCCATTAAAATGCACAGAGTAACCAGACATTAAAATGATCAGGTTCCAAGTTGGAGAGTTATTCATTGTGTAAATTGATTTAAACATCACTTATAGGAGGTCAGTCAAATTTTGATAGTTTGTGGTTCTTTAAGAATTTCAGTCTGTCAAGTTTAAAGAATTACCAAACGAGACTTTTTATAACATAATAGCATAGGTTTGTATTAATGAGAACAATTTATTGATATGTGATCATACAACTAATGTATATATAGTGATGACTGATGTGGATGATTCAATGCTATTAAAAAGTTGTACAAGATTTTAACAAAGAAAAGTTGACCAACAAACAAGAAATACCAGTATCTGATTTACTATATCTATCATTACACCAACTGTTTTAATTTTTGTAGAAGAATGTATCTACACTTAATTATTCTAACAAAAATAGCATGAAACTAAACTATAAATACTAATCAATTATTTTATAGAGAAGGACTATTGGTAGCTCATTTTTGTGTTGAATTATAATTAAAGTTTAAGTTATGTTATATTGTGTCAACATGCTATAAAATCATAAAATTTTGCCTCTCAAAATGTCATTTACTCTTATAGTTATGTATGTCTTGGCATAAAAAGAACCTCCACATACTACATGTACTGTATCTGATTATTAGAACAGCTGAAAAGAAAAGACAACCAAAATATATCATGTTATGTTTATAAATACCAGCACAATTATAATGTCAATCACATCCTTCCTAACAATATTTTAGTCTATATAGTAGTAGTGTGATATTAATCATCAGAAGAATAGACACATTATGTAATAGTAGCTTGAAGTTAACAATATTAGCAATACAAAATGTGTGAAACATACGTCATACCTATACGTTAAGTTTCAGGGTCTGTCTGTATTAGTAGAATATAAGTTTATTTTATTGTTTGATCTTGAATTTGAGTTTCGATGTTAAATATTATTATTAAACTTTTAATAAACATTACATTATTAGGTAATAGGAAACAATCCCACTCATTAATCAATGTATAGTAATATTGTTGCAATCAGTATTCTAGTTTTATGTTTGTCTTTTCATCAATTCAAAAAATCATGATACATAAATACATTCATTAGTGTGACTACCTATATATCTAGTTATTCTCAGTACAAGGAGACCACCTATAGGATAATAAAAGCTGTCACTATTAAAACATTGAAATGACTCAGTTTAGTTAGATTTAGTGGTTCTAGTAAGAATATTAGACAGTGTCAAAACTAACACAAAGTTTAATTCCTCAAACTTAACATACACACATACAAGTATAAGGGACTATGGTAAAGTAAAACATAGTAAATACAATGTATTTTATATTACAAACATGTACATTAATTTTAATGATACTTAGTATACCAATGACAATGTACCATTTACAAATGGTGTTATTCTTGTGCATATATACGTGTATGATAGTATCATAGCTTCTCTAATTTATGATATCTTCACTATCTTCAGACAGATATATACTAATATTGTTTCAATCAATCTTCTACTTTTATGGTTGTCTTTTCATCAATTTATAAACTCATCATATATATTACATAGTACTAATTATATATTACTTCTTAACAGACAAAACAGTGTTCTGACATTATCTACCTATGTAATATAGGAATACTATGTACCTATACTTGTATCAGATAATAAATAAATTAAAATAGAGACTTTGATAGTTCTTGTTCATTTGTTTCTATATGAATGTTTCTATATATACCAATTTAATGATTAGCTTACTAAGTCAATGAGAGCATACAATTTACATGCATAAAGACAGTATACATGTATCAAATTCTTTGGAAAGGAGAATATGAAAATATTCTTATTATTTTTATATGATGGTATCTGTATACAATAATTTTATTACTTGTCAATCTAATTAGTCATTAAATAGTCACCAAGTTTTATATTAGCTTGGAATAGCCAATGTTTCTACATTTCAATCTCATCCTTGTGAGATAATCCTTAATTTTGGTACTCAGATATTTCACCTGAACAAGATACTAACCTGTCAAGTGTAATATTATAACTATCTAAAACAAAAACATAGAAAACAGCATCTATAATTATTATAGAATTGTACCAAGACAAAACATAGAAGATAATAGAATACATGATGATATAGCAGCCAATACTTAATTGAAATATCTGCATAGATGTTAAAAAGTTCATCTATTTGTTTAAGTTAGAATAATTACTCTCACGAAATGAAATGGTCACGTATGACAGACTATTTTTACATACTTTGGCAAACCTTTTGCAAGACTGACTAATAGTCTGCTACAGTAAGTTGATATCGTACATAATTATAAAGATTGTATGCATAAGAATGTAAGTCATCTGATTTTTTGGTTCTTGTACTCATGATGTCCCTGCTTCATTTCAAATTTCATTTAGTATTCTATATTGTGATATAACACACGTTGACTAATATTGCATACTATGAGTAAACTCCTTTCATTAAAAAGAGTTAGTGGTATTAGTGATTGTCATCATTCTATTAATTATGTTTGTGATAGCTCCAACATAAGTACTAGTATATAGGAACACTTAAAAGCTCTCTCAATCACCAGGACTAAGTGTGCTCAGTATGTTTGACAGATATGTTATTAACTTTAAACAAAACAATATATGTTCTTTAATGTGTGTACTGATAAAAACAATGCATACTTTGAGTAATTATATTGTCTACTGTGTCAAGGATGTATCTATAAACTATTAGTTTTGTTGTCACCATGAGTGTTGTGAACTATACATTTTGTAGTTAACATTAAACATTTCTCTTTATACATAGCTTGATGCTATAAATTTAAAATGAAGTAATTTATTGCTATTAACAACTGCTTTGGAACCAATAATGTATGGATTGTGACCTTACAGTTGATACAACTACTCATCTATCTATAAAATAGTAAAATTTCTGCTATTTGTAGTGTTGACAATTATATCTAATATCGTTGGCACAAACTATCTAAATGTATGCTATTATATCAGTCTTAGATACACAGGTACTTTATGTCCACATGTTTGTGTTTCTCTTTTTAATTTATGTACCATTTTTCAATCTATAGTATGAAATTTTGTCTGACATTGTATTGTCAATGACACTTAGTATAACCAAACTGTAACCTTAATGTAGTCAACATGTGTTTTAAATTTTGTGTGATAAATGTTATATAGTTATATTGAATATCCATTATTCGCATTACAAGTATAGTGTAATAGACAGTAATTTTCAATGAAATGTAGAGCATTCAAGAATTATAATAATTAGTTTTTTAAAAAAGAAAGCTTTCAGTAACTAATTTATAGGTTCTATTTTCTATAGTTTCTTCATTCTCCTCAACAATAGCACTACCGAAGCCTCCATATGATTTGTGATATTCAGAGAGATCTACTTTGTTACCCTAAAAATATTATGATTGATTATGAAATTGCAATTGTTATTAAAGTGAAAGTAAAATCAAAAATGATAAGAAACCAACAAACATATTAGAGTGTGAGTAATCCGTAATTTTCATTGAAGGAATGGTATTTGTTAAAGAGATCTTCCTTAATAACATTTTATGTATGTACGTTCACTTGAACAAACGATCTTCTACTGATTATATATATATTAAAAATAGCAGTCAGCAGGAATTCTTAGCATGTAGCAATAATTATGTGCTACCAGGTTAGTTAGTATATTGAGGTAACACATGACTTCCTTGTTGTCAAACACTACGTACACATTTATAAAACAAGACCAAAAATTTTTCTGGAAATCAAAGTCTCTTGTCAAACTTAAACAATTTTGATTGCCTGCAGTGCTAAACTAGTCTCGTGTAGCCAGCCCCTCTCCCCTACGGGAATAATACTCATACTTTTAAAACTGGAGGACGAAGGTAATGTTATTTTGACAAGTGGTGGTTAAATGAAATGTGGAATGTTAAATTTAGTAACTTTATGTTATTTTGACACCATCTAATGTCAAAACAAGTGTGTGTCTTTTAAATTCAAGCTTAATTGTAATTTTAACTGTAAGTCATCATTTTAATTAACATCATGAAAATTGTTCATTATTTCCTTCAATACTCCATTTAAGACATATATAAGAAGAGTTGTCAGTTTGTGAAAAGGAGTGATGTATATTTAAAACAGAACAATCATTAAGATCCAGCAGTGACCGAAAACAATCTGAAGAGTCCAAATTTTCCAACAAAACATAACAATGGTAATGTTCATGTAAACCAATTGTCTAATGTTGGTAACCCTAGCAACAGGTTTCCTCCTCAACTGATATAATTTGGTTATAAATCCAAATGATGGTAAAATACCATCAGATCCTAACACAATAAGTGAGTAAAATTGATAATCAATATTTCCAATTTTAATCCATTTAGGCCTACAAAACAAGACAATGTTACACAATGAACTCCAATGAGATATATATCTATATAATAAAACTGATATCTCAATATTGGGGAATAAACTTTTCATGGAAGAAATGATTTCAGGTGAAGGTTGCTGTAATCAAAGACTAGTTGGAGCTAATTGATTATAATGAAGTTATAATTATTATAGTCATTTTCATTTCCTGGCTTAATCTGGATATGATGGGTATTGAGACTTGTTTTGTTAATAGTATGGGTTCTTGCAGTAAGATATGGTTACAGTTTATCTTTCCAGGTTATGTTTGGTTTCTACTAATACTCATCATAATATTATGACAATATCCCAATAAAGTGGTTTGACTTGTGGGGAAGAAAAGCAATTTCAGTATTAGCCACTATGATACTACTGTCATACACCAAACTGATGTGTACTGTCTTCCAGGTCCTCTGTCACACTAAAATTAAGTGAATTGATAAAACTCTTGCCAAATTTAACTTATCAAGGTGGCATATTGATATTACTGTAGAATATCTAAAAGATTGCCATCTATACCATTGTTCCTGTTCTCACTAGCTGTACTCATTTTACTAATTGTTCCATACTCTTTCTACCTTCTGACTATACCATTATTTGAAGGACTTTGGTCAAACTACATGTGATGTCAAAAGTTGTCAGCTTACATGAAGCTTTTTTTGATGCATATTGAGGTCCATATAAGGACAAGTGTGGTTTTTGGATTGGAATTTACTACTAGTTTGTGTTGTCTTAGCATTGGTTATGTCTCTAGATACTGAGGCTGCTATAAGCTTGGATATGTTTACAGCTATTATTGTTGTTGTTATCTTTATGTTTTTCCTTTTGAGGGGAATATATTGACAAATTCCTTTGATGTACCAGGAACGTCTCTTCATCTTAACCTTAATTTAATGACTTCTATAAATGAACAAACATTTACCTCTTCAAAAGGACAAGCTTTAGTATCACTAGCTTTAGTAGTTTTCTGTGTTATTTTGTTCTATCACACCTGGGAGCGATTTTAAAGTCCCATTTTTTAGAGCACATCTGAAAGTTTTTACAATACAATCTAATATTTGAGCCAATGATGATAATAAAATAGATCTCCAGATGATATCTTCAGCTGATCATATCACATCTTTAGTCATTCCAATGTTAAGTGAACCTCTATTTGATGAACAAAATATCATTCCTTTATAAGAAATTAACTTGAAATTGTATTTCAGTAGACATACTGTTTGACTGTGTCATGTATGTTCATTATATAGTATTAAAATAGAGAGTGATTTTTGATAGTATAATTTTATACATGTACTTTGCTGAGTGTGTATTAACATTGAATGATTACTACTTTCCTTCACTGATTGGTTATTGTATTTGTACTTTTAAAAGGTGTTTTATTATTAAGTGTCAGACAATATGAAATAATTTATTGTCAAAAGTATGTTCTAAAATCATTATGATTTGTATAAGTGAGAAATTATGATATTAAACAAATATGTGTCGGTATAAAAATTTAATAATTGCTTTTTAATCGATATTTGGTTATAATGATTGCATGTAGCAAACTTATTTTGATGAAAAATGTTCATACTCTTTTCATTGCTACTTTGGATTGACTGTTTATAAAACCAACACTTAGAACTAACATTTTTTATTCATATTATGTATGGTAGCATGAACAACAAATAATATTCATGAATAGGTCAAAATGATTTTACTGTAATAGTATCCAAACTGCCATCATATTATCTTCATAATGTACCCACCTAGTGAGTGTTTATCACAACAGATACATGACACAAAACAAGCTTTAAATGTGCACAGTTAACAATAGAATTTATAATTATGTATAATTAGTAGTGGGTGTACAGACTAAATTTTTACTAACTTTCATTTGAGTTGGAAAATGTATTTATAAGGTTTCTCCACTAGAAATGACTTGTATATATTACATGAATTGAAACTGAATTCTTTAACTGACAACAGATATAGCAACCAGTGAGTTTATTAACTTATGCCACGTGTGTTACAACAATGGGTGTGAATGGTCATGCTAAAAATCATCAGTTTATATAACTCTACTTTCTATCATATATAACACTAATTTATTATTTCTGTTTCTATGAGTCATCTACAGACATTAATGACAATTCTCCTAATTTTGTATCTATAGTTAAAGTAATCCACAAGTATGGAAAACTTAGAAAAATTTAGAAGTTATAATGTTGATACTAAATGTATTACTTGCCAACATTAATTTGTTATTATTTGATAATAACTTCCCTAACTCTGTTACTTAATTAATACCTTACACTGTGTTTACAATGATCATAGAATAGGTTGTGGTCAACTAAAGCAGAAAATGAGCTATATCATATCAGACAATTTACTTAAATTTCTCTATAATTTCTAAGAGATAAAAATATATGCTTTGGGGAATTTTATGAACCAACAGCTGACTTTTGTGACCAACCGTAATGGTAACTAATTAGGACACTTCTCATATCAATTTAATCAATTTATATATATTTATTAAAAGCAATTACAGTATGTTAAATAAAGCACACATTTCATCACTGTCAAGAGTCGATGCAATTGACTCTAGTTTTACAAGTTATAATGAAATGTTTGGGTAAGTTTTACTTGTTACTGTGATGGTTTAAAAGAATACTTATTTTCTTAATTTTTGCTGCCAGTGTGCTCATGATATTTGTCAGTGTTTATAATACATCCATACATTGTATTACAAACCATAAATATAAGCAATAGATTATTTATATGTTGTAATGTATCAGTGTTGTTAGTGCTATGGTAGAGCATTTATATTTTATGCTGATAACTATGAATGCTCTTTTAAAACAGGTATGACTCTGCTGCAAATATACACATCCAACGATGAACCTGATATAATCAATGAAAATTGTATTTTTGCACAATATTTTGCTCAGCAATTTGGAGGAGGCGTGGCAATTTCTTAGTTGGGCAGTACTGATAATACTAAGATTAATTAATATATTATTTACAACAATAAAGCATACTATGGATCAGGTTTGGTTCTGTATAGATTTAATTCTACATCTCTAAGTTTGCATTTCACAGCATTTCATTTGATTCTAATAAAGTATCAACAAGGTTGATAGAGTCCAATCATCAGTATTACTTTATAGGTATGACTTTATAGGATTAATCTCATTTAATACTGAAAGAACAAACAAACATATCATTTGTCAACAATTATCCTAGTGACCTAGGTGGAGGAATCTTTGTATCAGAAACAATCATGGCTTGTGACTTTCCCACTTATTGCTTTTTTACATTTGAACATGATCCAAGCACTAATGCAACATAATAATAAAGTCAAAATATCAGGTGATGTCCTATATGGTGGTATTGTGAATTACTATTGAAACATACATAAATTTCTCGCTTTTTAAACCACTCTAAACAAACAGGACTCTCAGTAGTGTAATCATATCCCATTAAAAACAGTTGTTGTATATTTCTCATCTAACTAATTGTGATCCTTTTATAGGTGCTAGAAAAAATTATTTTTTAATTTGTCATTCTAAGGCAAAGGTCATAATTCAGGAAAGTAATCTAATAAATGTGAAATTTAAAAAAGAAACAGAATAATTATAGTAAATACTTCATATCATTTCATTAATATTTAAGAAATTTCTGTTACCAAAAATGATATCAGTGATGATATTATTAAATATTTATCTCTTTGTTTAAAAAAAAAATTTTTTTTTTTCCAAAAATTCTTCGGTAAGAAGTAAACATATAATGTTAAAAGGAAGGAATTAAGGCCTTCCTTCTGATAGTCTGATACCACTTTGTTATCATTAATATTCTTTTCATCAGTGCTTCCAATGGCAGTGATTTTTCAATGATTTACTTTATGTGTCATTTATCAAATCATTTAAACAATTATTTTACATGATATATCATGTACATAAATTGTTGGATCATTCAAAGTACTCGTTTATTGTTCAAGTTGTTTATGTGACAATGAAGTTATATTTATGATTTATATAACATTTACTTTATGTTTTGATGAGATGTATTGCATTTTCTAGTGATTATTTGATATTGCTGGTTTTTTGTATTTGTAAATAATTATAAAATTCAATGGAAACATTAACTTTTCCTTAGTAAATATAAGCAACAATTTGGTGTTTTTAAGTGTTTCCATACATTGGGAAATTTGCTGTTCGCATGAGTTTCCTGTCAAAATAAATCTTAATGCTTCCTTAGTTTACAAAACGTTTCCAACTGTTTCATGGCACAGAAACATTTTTTGCCAGTGTGTCACAAGTCTCAACTCTCTGCTTCAAAATTGTAAGATCTGTCACAGGAGAGAACATCAATTTTAATTAAAATAGTGTATAAAAAGACATCATCTTTAGATTCTCCTTATTTTAGCCTTATTGCTTGATGAAAAGTTCAACCAAGACATTTTTACTTGACAATGTTGTCTAATAAGAAAGTTACTTTACAATTGTTCATAACTACATCCACTTCTCAGTAAAATGAAACCATAGTAGATTACATTGTGTATTCGAGGGAGTCTGAATTCCAAACATTTTTAGATCAAATTAACTTTTTAATTAGAAGCATAAAGTACAATTACAAATGAAATACACTTAATAGGTTATGTGAAAAAAATTATGTGTAAACACATTTAAACAATAATTTTGTCGAAAAAGTCTAAACATTCTTGTATAAAAGCAAAACTACATTTTAAAACTTTTATGAAAAAAATAATCAGCAGGTATTTTATGCATACATTCACAATGACAAGTTGTAATATTATTCATTCACTAGTCTTGGAATGACTAAAATCCAGAATTTGCTTTGCTATTGAAGGCTCAAGAACTGGAGGTAAGTCCACTGCTGTTATAATAGTACGCCAACTAACTTCAGTAGTTTGTTTGTCAATCCAAAACTGAATGACATCTGCAAGTCTGTCAGAATTGTAGTTTCTTTGAACTAGTATATTCTCCAGATTACCATGACTAATCCTCAAAGCCTGTCCTATCTGTCTCCATTTATATTCAATGGGTGTTAGCAAACGAATAAGTTCCAGTTTGTCTTCTATAAGCACAAAGCAAATCAATGAAAATGTTGCATAAGAAATAAGTTATTGAAGATAGACATACAGGGAACTGCAGTATGCATTTTTTATCAATACAAAGGCTTACCAATAGTAACAGGAATACAAACTTGAGTCTCATGTTGAGCAAGTACACCACTATCAGTAACATCTACAATAATAAATGTAAATAAAAATCGAGGTGAATGAAAAAATAAAGGTGAACTAAGTGAAGTTACTATTGCATATTTAGAAAAATGAATAGATTAATTTATAAACATTTGAGTCATACCTAAATTAACTTGTTTTTGTCTAACAGTTAAATTATCTTTGTTCATTTGTTCTTTGTCTATTTAAAAAGGATGTCATTTTTTCATTATATTTTAAGGAATTTTAATATGCATATTAATAGCATTCAAAAATGAAAACAATTGACTTACCTAATCCCTCCATCCAACACTGATGTCTACTTGTTAACTCAACTGGTTCCAAGTCTTGTACAGTACATGATGCTATTGTGACATTGTCACTACTAACATCAACTAGAGCCAGGTGTATAGAGGGCATATCTGGTTGACGATGATGTTTTTGATTGCATATAATTGCTGGATAACATTTTAAGGCTGATGGATGATACACTAAAGGCTCAGTACATGAGGCAATGGCAGCCATAACAACAGATCGCAACATAGAACATTCAGCATCTCTACCAGTCCAATAGACTTCCATCCATAACATTGTATCAACTAAAAGTAGTGAACCAGGAGGTTTCTTGGACTGTATTTTGACAGCAAATCGTAGCTGACATGGAAATTGTGCAGTAAGACATTCCAATGTAAAGAATGGAGGTTCTTTCCTGTTTAGCAGTGCCACAACTGCAGCTGGAAACACACCCTAAATGACAAAATATATTAATAGTGTATTTAAGAAATATATCTATGTATACCTGTGGTACAACTTCATGTTGAAATGATAAAATTAATGGCTCACAGGTTTTGCAAAACTTTCTTTTCTCACGACTATCAAGCTGCTTAGGAGGTAATGCACTTGGAATGAAGTAATAGGTAATATTATCACGTTGAACTTTAGCAATGATACATAAATCAATAAGCAGATGCAAGAGATCAGCTTTTTCGAAGAGGCCAGGAACAAATTTGATAGAAACGAGGTCTAGCAAATTGTCAGAAAAAAGACCTTCATGTTGAAGTCTCCGATGAGCATCAGGTGGCAACATCATTCCTTCTTTGAACAGCATTTCAGGGAAGTCAACAAAGGATACACGAATTAAGCTGGTAAGAGCATCCAAAAAATATTGTGGGTTTGTGAAGACAAGGTGAGAGCATGACTCAAAGTGCAAAAACACAGAGAGAGACTTAAAGAAAGAGACTGCCCCAAATATTTGTCGTTTTGACATCCCCAGTGTCTGACCAATATCTTCACACCGAGTTTGTCGCACAATACCATGTCCTTCATTATCACCTTCCTCTTTGACATTGGATTCCAAAACATACCAACGAATTGGGACTTTTTTCTCAATGACTGCTTTCTTATGCCCAGTAACATATGTTCTAATACATGACGACAGCTCATTGCGATTTTCTAAACACATGTTATTGACAGGAAAAATGAGCTCTTGCTTAGCTTCATTATAGAATATCAATTGATCTTTGTATTGTTGTAGAGCTGATATAAGCTTGGCATTCTTTTTCTTTAGCGACTCCTGGAACAATTTTCGAAAACCTTTTGTTTTTTCTTTCATTTCATCTTCATAGGTACCAACAATAACGATTGTAGGTAATGACACATCCTCGCTATCATTAAGAGCAATAAGCTTAGCTGATGAAACAGAACGAACATATGTTGTAATGAGCTGGAGATTTGTCATCCTGAGCTCTTTAGGTTGGGTTAGTGGCTTTCCATCAATTGAATATTGAAAGATTGGCTTATGTGACAGTCTATGTGTCAATTTGTGGACAATTACAACAACTGTATTGCCACGGACAAAAGCTCTAGAAACATCAGCAAACTGTGGTTGACCACCACTATCAAGCACATATATCCAGGTTGATTCAGAGAGTTGACGAGATGCTGTACCTCTCATTGCACTTAATATATCTTTAGAAAGTTTTAGAATATTTTTTTTCTTAGTAGCAGTTTCAGAAAAAGCATCATTGTCCATAATGAATGATTCAGATACAGGTATTTGTTGTTGATGAGAACTATCATCTGTTACAACATCATTTTCATGCTTAGTAGGTAATGGTAGCTGTTCATTCTTCAATGGCATCGTATCTTTTCCTATTAGATCTTCATTCATTTCAGAAGAAAATGTGGTCTTTGCATTCTCGCTACGTACATCTGACAAAACTGCACTTTCAGCAACGTTTAATGATGACTCCTGATTCGTTGACTGAACAGGAACTTCTGACTGTGTTACTTGGATAGATGAATCTTCTGTTATGCTCATATCGTCAGTGTCTGTAGATGATCTTTCTTGATTCTTGGTGTTATTAGACTCGATTGTAGGAATTACTATAGTATTCAAACTTGCTTGGATACGAATATCTTCAGCTAACATTTCCATAAGCTCTTTTGTTGGAACCATTTCCCAGGTTTTGGCACCATCAAGTGTAGCTATTCTTTCAACAGCTCTAATTGGTCGATCAGCAATAGCTGTGCTGTGATGATGAAGAGGTGGATCCCAGTTAAAGAGAAGATGTTTGAATGAGGTCTTTCCAACAGCAGGAGGACCAACCAAGAGCAATTTCATAATGGATAAAATGACATAACCTTCATCGAGTGCTTGTAATAAAATGTTTTCGTCTAGAACATAATGATAATAAAGCAAATCATGTATATTATATGTTTACCATTTATTTGATCAATTATCTTCAATAACCTTTGGTAAAAGTTGTAGGCATTCTTTTTAGCTAATGTAGTAACTGTGTCACCATTCTTGAGAAAAAAAAGACAGCTAACTAGAATAAATTCATTCATAAGGGCAATGTAGTTTACAAAACAAATTATGATAATTTAATAATTATTAACCTCACTGTGGGTGGGCATAAGGCGAGGTTACTGTAGTCTGTCAGTGTGTGTGTGTTATCTGGGATTGTTTTTTGTTATTCTATAACTTGGCAAGCGAAGCATTGGCAGCTACCAACGTTTAGCAACAAATAGAAAAAACACGTGGAGTTTACAACAGTAGTATCAAGAATATTGTCTAGGAAAACAAAAGCCTAAAACTTAATTTGTTATTATTTGATAATAACTTCCCTAACTCTGTTACTTAATTAATACCTTACACTGTGTTTACAATGATCATAGAATAGGTTGTGGTCAACTAAAGCAGAAAATGAGCTATATCATATCAGACAATTTACTTAAATTTCTCTATAATTTCTAAGAGATAAAAATATATGCTTTGGGGAATTTTATGAACCAACAGCTGACTTTTGTGACCAACCGTAATGGTAACTAATTAGGACACTTCTCATATCAATTTAATCAATTTATATATATTTATTAAAAGCAATTACAGTATGTTAAATAAAGCACACATTTCATCACTGTCAAGAGTCGATGCAATTGACTCTAGTTTTACAAGTTATAATGAAATGTTTGGGTAAGTTTTACTTGTTACTGTGATGGTTTAAAAGAATACTTATTTTCTTAATTTTTGCTGCCAGTGTGCTCATGATATTTGTCAGTGTTTATAATACATCCATACATTGTATTACAAACCATAAATATAAGCAATAGATTATTTATATGTTGTAATGTATCAGTGTTGTTAGTGCTATGGTAGAGCATTTATATTTTATGCTGATAACTATGAATGCTCTTTTAAAACAGGTATGACTCTGCTGCAAATATACACATCCAACGATGAACCTGATATAATCAATGAAAATTGTATTTTTGCACAATATTTTGCTCAGCAATTTGGAGGAGGCGTGGCAATTTCTTAGTTGGGCAGTACTGATAATACTAAGATTAATTAATATATTATTTACAACAATAAAGCATACTATGGATCAGGTTTGGTTCTGTATAGATTTAATTCTACATCTCTAAGTTTGCATTTCACAGCATTTCATTTGATTCTAATAAAGTATCAACAAGGTTGATAGAGTCCAATCATCAGTATTACTTTATAGGTATGACTTTATAGGATTAATCTCATTTAATACTGAAAGAACAAACAAACATATCATTTGTCAACAATTATCCTAGTGACCTAGGTGGAGGAATCTTTGTATCAGAAACAATCATGGCTTGTGACTTTCCCACTTATTGCTTTTTTACATTTGAACATGATCCAAGCACTAATGCAACATAATAATAAAGTCAAAATATCAGGTGATGTCCTATATGGTGGTATTGTGAATTACTATTGAAACATACATAAATTTCTCGCTTTTTAAACCACTCTAAACAAACAGGACTCTCAGTAGTGTAATCATATCCCATTAAAAACAGTTGTTGTATATTTCTCATCTAACTAATTGTGATCCTTTTATAGGTGCTAGAAAAAATTATTTTTTAATTTGTCATTCTAAGGCAAAGGTCATAATTCAGGAAAGTAATCTAATAAATGTGAAATTTAAAAAAGAAACAGAATAATTATAGTAAATACTTCATATCATTTCATTAATATTTAAGAAATTTCTGTTACCAAAAATGATATCAGTGATGATATTATTAAATATTTATCTCTTTGTTTAAAAAAAAAATTTTTTTTTTCCAAAAATTCTTCGGTAAGAAGTAAACATATAATGTTAAAAGGAAGGAATTAAGGCCTTCCTTCTGATAGTCTGATACCACTTTGTTATCATTAATATTCTTTTCATCAGTGCTTCCAATGGCAGTGATTTTTCAATGATTTACTTTATGTGTCATTTATCAAATCATTTAAACAATTATTTTACATGATATATCATGTACATAAATTGTTGGATCATTCAAAGTACTCGTTTATTGTTCAAGTTGTTTATGTGACAATGAAGTTATATTTATGATTTATATAACATTTACTTTATGTTTTGATGAGATGTATTGCATTTTCTAGTGATTATTTGATATTGCTGGTTTTTTGTATTTGTAAATAATTATAAAATTCAATGGAAACATTAACTTTTCCTTAGTAAATATAAGCAACAATTTGGTGTTTTTAAGTGTTTCCATACATTGGGAAATTTGCTGTTCGCATGAGTTTCCTGTCAAAATAAATCTTAATGCTTCCTTAGTTTACAAAACGTTTCCAACTGTTTCATGGCACAGAAACATTTTTTGCCAGTGTGTCACAAGTCTCAACTCTCTGCTTCAAAATTGTAAGATCTGTCACAGGAGAGAACATCAATTTTAATTAAAATAGTGTATAAAAAGACATCATCTTTAGATTCTCCTTATTTTAGCCTTATTGCTTGATGAAAAGTTCAACCAAGACATTTTTACTTGACAATGTTGTCTAATAAGAAAGTTACTTTACAATTGTTCATAACTACATCCACTTCTCAGTAAAATGAAACCATAGTAGATTACATTGTGTATTCGAGGGAGTCTGAATTCCAAACATTTTTAGATCAAATTAACTTTTTAATTAGAAGCATAAAGTACAATTACAAATGAAATACACTTAATAGGTTATGTGAAAAAAATTATGTGTAAACACATTTAAACAATAATTTTGTCGAAAAAGTCTAAACATTCTTGTATAAAAGCAAAACTACATTTTAAAACTTTTATGAAAAAAATAATCAGCAGGTATTTTATGCATACATTCACAATGACAAGTTGTAATATTATTCATTCACTAGTCTTGGAATGACTAAAATCCAGAATTTGCTTTGCTATTGAAGGCTCAAGAACTGGAGGTAAGTCCACTGCTGTTATAATAGTACGCCAACTAACTTCAGTAGTTTGTTTGTCAATCCAAAACTGAATGACATCTGCAAGTCTGTCAGAATTGTAGTTTCTTTGAACTAGTATATTCTCCAGATTACCATGACTAATCCTCAAAGCCTGTCCTATCTGTCTCCATTTATATTCAATGGGTGTTAGCAAACGAATAAGTTCCAGTTTGTCTTCTATAAGCACAAAGCAAATCAATGAAAATGTTGCATAAGAAATAAGTTATTGAAGATAGACATACAGGGAACTGCAGTATGCATTTTTTATCAATACAAAGGCTTACCAATAGTAACAGGAATACAAACTTGAGTCTCATGTTGAGCAAGTACACCACTATCAGTAACATCTACAATAATAAATGTAAATAAAAATCGAGGTGAATGAAAAAATAAAGGTGAACTAAGTGAAGTTACTATTGCATATTTAGAAAAATGAATAGATTAATTTATAAACATTTGAGTCATACCTAAATTAACTTGTTTTTGTCTAACAGTTAAATTATCTTTGTTCATTTGTTCTTTGTCTATTTAAAAAGGATGTCATTTTTTCATTATATTTTAAGGAATTTTAATATGCATATTAATAGCATTCAAAAATGAAAACAATTGACTTACCTAATCCCTCCATCCAACACTGATGTCTACTTGTTAACTCAACTGGTTCCAAGTCTTGTACAGTACATGATGCTATTGTGACATTGTCACTACTAACATCAACTAGAGCCAGGTGTATAGAGGGCATATCTGGTTGACGATGATGTTTTTGATTGCATATAATTGCTGGATAACATTTTAAGGCTGATGGATGATACACTAAAGGCTCAGTACATGAGGCAATGGCAGCCATAACAACAGATCGCAACATAGAACATTCAGCATCTCTACCAGTCCAATAGACTTCCATCCATAACATTGTATCAACTAAAAGTAGTGAACCAGGAGGTTTCTTGGACTGTATTTTGACAGCAAATCGTAGCTGACATGGAAATTGTGCAGTAAGACATTCCAATGTAAAGAATGGAGGTTCTTTCCTGTTTAGCAGTGCCACAACTGCAGCTGGAAACACACCCTAAATGACAAAATATATTAATAGTGTATTTAAGAAATATATCTATGTATACCTGTGGTACAACTTCATGTTGAAATGATAAAATTAATGGCTCACAGGTTTTGCAAAACTTTCTTTTCTCACGACTATCAAGCTGCTTAGGAGGTAATGCACTTGGAATGAAGTAATAGGTAATATTATCACGTTGAACTTTAGCAATGATACATAAATCAATAAGCAGATGCAAGAGATCAGCTTTTTCGAAGAGGCCAGGAACAAATTTGATAGAAACGAGGTCTAGCAAATTGTCAGAAAAAAGACCTTCATGTTGAAGTCTCCGATGAGCATCAGGTGGCAACATCATTCCTTCTTTGAACAGCATTTCAGGGAAGTCAACAAAGGATACACGAATTAAGCTGGTAAGAGCATCCAAAAAATATTGTGGGTTTGTGAAGACAAGGTGAGAGCATGACTCAAAGTGCAAAAACACAGAGAGAGACTTAAAGAAAGAGACTGCCCCAAATATTTGTCGTTTTGACATCCCCAGTGTCTGACCAATATCTTCACACCGAGTTTGTCGCACAATACCATGTCCTTCATTATCACCTTCCTCTTTGACATTGGATTCCAAAACATACCAACGAATTGGGACTTTTTTCTCAATGACTGCTTTCTTATGCCCAGTAACATATGTTCTAATACATGACGACAGCTCATTGCGATTTTCTAAACACATGTTATTGACAGGAAAAATGAGCTCTTGCTTAGCTTCATTATAGAATATCAATTGATCTTTGTATTGTTGTAGAGCTGATATAAGCTTGGCATTCTTTTTCTTTAGCGACTCCTGGAACAATTTTCGAAAACCTTTTGTTTTTTCTTTCATTTCATCTTCATAGGTACCAACAATAACGATTGTAGGTAATGACACATCCTCGCTATCATTAAGAGCAATAAGCTTAGCTGATGAAACAGAACGAACATATGTTGTAATGAGCTGGAGATTTGTCATCCTGAGCTCTTTAGGTTGGGTTAGTGGCTTTCCATCAATTGAATATTGAAAGATTGGCTTATGTGACAGTCTATGTGTCAATTTGTGGACAATTACAACAACTGTATTGCCACGGACAAAAGCTCTAGAAACATCAGCAAACTGTGGTTGACCACCACTATCAAGCACATATATCCAGGTTGATTCAGAGAGTTGACGAGATGCTGTACCTCTCATTGCACTTAATATATCTTTAGAAAGTTTTAGAATATTTTTTTTCTTAGTAGCAGTTTCAGAAAAAGCATCATTGTCCATAATGAATGATTCAGATACAGGTATTTGTTGTTGATGAGAACTATCATCTGTTACAACATCATTTTCATGCTTAGTAGGTAATGGTAGCTGTTCATTCTTCAATGGCATCGTATCTTTTCCTATTAGATCTTCATTCATTTCAGAAGAAAATGTGGTCTTTGCATTCTCGCTACGTACATCTGACAAAACTGCACTTTCAGCAACGTTTAATGATGACTCCTGATTCGTTGACTGAACAGGAACTTCTGACTGTGTTACTTGGATAGATGAATCTTCTGTTATGCTCATATCGTCAGTGTCTGTAGATGATCTTTCTTGATTCTTGGTGTTATTAGACTCGATTGTAGGAATTACTATAGTATTCAAACTTGCTTGGATACGAATATCTTCAGCTAACATTTCCATAAGCTCTTTTGTTGGAACCATTTCCCAGGTTTTGGCACCATCAAGTGTAGCTATTCTTTCAACAGCTCTAATTGGTCGATCAGCAATAGCTGTGCTGTGATGATGAAGAGGTGGATCCCAGTTAAAGAGAAGATGTTTGAATGAGGTCTTTCCAACAGCAGGAGGACCAACCAAGAGCAATTTCATAATGGATAAAATGACATAACCTTCATCGAGTGCTTGTAATAAAATGTTTTCGTCTAGAACATAATGATAATAAAGCAAATCATGTATATTATATGTTTACCATTTATTTGATCAATTATCTTCAATAACCTTTGGTAAAAGTTGTAGGCATTCTTTTTAGCTAATGTAGTAACTGTGTCACCATTCTTGAGAAAAAAAAGACAGCTAACTAGAATAAATTCATTCATAAGGGCAATGTAGTTTACAAAACAAATTATGATAATTTAATAATTATTAACCTCACTGTGGGTGGGCATAAGGCGAGGTTACTGTAGTCTGTCAGTGTGTGTGTGTTATCTGGGATTGTTTTTTGTTATTCTATAACTTGGCAAGCGAAGCATTGGCAGCTACCAACGTTTAGCAACAAATAGAAAAAACACGTGGAGTTTACAACAGTAGTATCAAGAATATTGTCTAGGAAAACAAAAGCCTAAAACTTAATTTGTTATTATTTGATAATAACTTCCCTAACTCTGTTACTTAATTAATACCTTACACTGTGTTTACAATGATCATAGAATAGGTTGTGGTCAACTAAAGCAGAAAATGAGCTATATCATATCAGACAATTTACTTAAATTTCTCTATAATTTCTAAGAGATAAAAATATATGCTTTGGGGAATTTTATGAACCAACAGCTGACTTTTGTGACCAACCGTAATGGTAACTAATTAGGACACTTCTCATATCAATTTAATCAATTTATATATATTTATTAAAAGCAATTACAGTATGTTAAATAAAGCACACATTTCATCACTGTCAAGAGTCGATGCAATTGACTCTAGTTTTACAAGTTATAATGAAATGTTTGGGTAAGTTTTACTTGTTACTGTGATGGTTTAAAAGAATACTTATTTTCTTAATTTTTGCTGCCAGTGTGCTCATGATATTTGTCAGTGTTTATAATACATCCATACATTGTATTACAAACCATAAATATAAGCAATAGATTATTTATATGTTGTAATGTATCAGTGTTGTTAGTGCTATGGTAGAGCATTTATATTTTATGCTGATAACTATGAATGCTCTTTTAAAACAGGTATGACTCTGCTGCAAATATACACATCCAACGATGAACCTGATATAATCAATGAAAATTGTATTTTTGCACAATATTTTGCTCAGCAATTTGGAGGAGGCGTGGCAATTTCTTAGTTGGGCAGTACTGATAATACTAAGATTAATTAATATATTATTTACAACAATAAAGCATACTATGGATCAGGTTTGGTTCTGTATAGATTTAATTCTACATCTCTAAGTTTGCATTTCACAGCATTTCATTTGATTCTAATAAAGTATCAACAAGGTTGATAGAGTCCAATCATCAGTATTACTTTATAGGTATGACTTTATAGGATTAATCTCATTTAATACTGAAAGAACAAACAAACATATCATTTGTCAACAATTATCCTAGTGACCTAGGTGGAGGAATCTTTGTATCAGAAACAATCATGGCTTGTGACTTTCCCACTTATTGCTTTTTTACATTTGAACATGATCCAAGCACTAATGCAACATAATAATAAAGTCAAAATATCAGGTGATGTCCTATATGGTGGTATTGTGAATTACTATTGAAACATACATAAATTTCTCGCTTTTTAAACCACTCTAAACAAACAGGACTCTCAGTAGTGTAATCATATCCCATTAAAAACAGTTGTTGTATATTTCTCATCTAACTAATTGTGATCCTTTTATAGGTGCTAGAAAAAATTATTTTTTAATTTGTCATTCTAAGGCAAAGGTCATAATTCAGGAAAGTAATCTAATAAATGTGAAATTTAAAAAAGAAACAGAATAATTATAGTAAATACTTCATATCATTTCATTAATATTTAAGAAATTTCTGTTACCAAAAATGATATCAGTGATGATATTATTAAATATTTATCTCTTTGTTTAAAAAAAAAATTTTTTTTTTCCAAAAATTCTTCGGTAAGAAGTAAACATATAATGTTAAAAGGAAGGAATTAAGGCCTTCCTTCTGATAGTCTGATACCACTTTGTTATCATTAATATTCTTTTCATCAGTGCTTCCAATGGCAGTGATTTTTCAATGATTTACTTTATGTGTCATTTATCAAATCATTTAAACAATTATTTTACATGATATATCATGTACATAAATTGTTGGATCATTCAAAGTACTCGTTTATTGTTCAAGTTGTTTATGTGACAATGAAGTTATATTTATGATTTATATAACATTTACTTTATGTTTTGATGAGATGTATTGCATTTTCTAGTGATTATTTGATATTGCTGGTTTTTTGTATTTGTAAATAATTATAAAATTCAATGGAAACATTAACTTTTCCTTAGTAAATATAAGCAACAATTTGGTGTTTTTAAGTGTTTCCATACATTGGGAAATTTGCTGTTCGCATGAGTTTCCTGTCAAAATAAATCTTAATGCTTCCTTAGTTTACAAAACGTTTCCAACTGTTTCATGGCACAGAAACATTTTTTGCCAGTGTGTCACAAGTCTCAACTCTCTGCTTCAAAATTGTAAGATCTGTCACAGGAGAGAACATCAATTTTAATTAAAATAGTGTATAAAAAGACATCATCTTTAGATTCTCCTTATTTTAGCCTTATTGCTTGATGAAAAGTTCAACCAAGACATTTTTACTTGACAATGTTGTCTAATAAGAAAGTTACTTTACAATTGTTCATAACTACATCCACTTCTCAGTAAAATGAAACCATAGTAGATTACATTGTGTATTCGAGGGAGTCTGAATTCCAAACATTTTTAGATCAAATTAACTTTTTAATTAGAAGCATAAAGTACAATTACAAATGAAATACACTTAATAGGTTATGTGAAAAAAATTATGTGTAAACACATTTAAACAATAATTTTGTCGAAAAAGTCTAAACATTCTTGTATAAAAGCAAAACTACATTTTAAAACTTTTATGAAAAAAATAATCAGCAGGTATTTTATGCATACATTCACAATGACAAGTTGTAATATTATTCATTCACTAGTCTTGGAATGACTAAAATCCAGAATTTGCTTTGCTATTGAAGGCTCAAGAACTGGAGGTAAGTCCACTGCTGTTATAATAGTACGCCAACTAACTTCAGTAGTTTGTTTGTCAATCCAAAACTGAATGACATCTGCAAGTCTGTCAGAATTGTAGTTTCTTTGAACTAGTATATTCTCCAGATTACCATGACTAATCCTCAAAGCCTGTCCTATCTGTCTCCATTTATATTCAATGGGTGTTAGCAAACGAATAAGTTCCAGTTTGTCTTCTATAAGCACAAAGCAAATCAATGAAAATGTTGCATAAGAAATAAGTTATTGAAGATAGACATACAGGGAACTGCAGTATGCATTTTTTATCAATACAAAGGCTTACCAATAGTAACAGGAATACAAACTTGAGTCTCATGTTGAGCAAGTACACCACTATCAGTAACATCTACAATAATAAATGTAAATAAAAATCGAGGTGAATGAAAAAATAAAGGTGAACTAAGTGAAGTTACTATTGCATATTTAGAAAAATGAATAGATTAATTTATAAACATTTGAGTCATACCTAAATTAACTTGTTTTTGTCTAACAGTTAAATTATCTTTGTTCATTTGTTCTTTGTCTATTTAAAAAGGATGTCATTTTTTCATTATATTTTAAGGAATTTTAATATGCATATTAATAGCATTCAAAAATGAAAACAATTGACTTACCTAATCCCTCCATCCAACACTGATGTCTACTTGTTAACTCAACTGGTTCCAAGTCTTGTACAGTACATGATGCTATTGTGACATTGTCACTACTAACATCAACTAGAGCCAGGTGTATAGAGGGCATATCTGGTTGACGATGATGTTTTTGATTGCATATAATTGCTGGATAACATTTTAAGGCTGATGGATGATACACTAAAGGCTCAGTACATGAGGCAATGGCAGCCATAACAACAGATCGCAACATAGAACATTCAGCATCTCTACCAGTCCAATAGACTTCCATCCATAACATTGTATCAACTAAAAGTAGTGAACCAGGAGGTTTCTTGGACTGTATTTTGACAGCAAATCGTAGCTGACATGGAAATTGTGCAGTAAGACATTCCAATGTAAAGAATGGAGGTTCTTTCCTGTTTAGCAGTGCCACAACTGCAGCTGGAAACACACCCTAAATGACAAAATATATTAATAGTGTATTTAAGAAATATATCTATGTATACCTGTGGTACAACTTCATGTTGAAATGATAAAATTAATGGCTCACAGGTTTTGCAAAACTTTCTTTTCTCACGACTATCAAGCTGCTTAGGAGGTAATGCACTTGGAATGAAGTAATAGGTAATATTATCACGTTGAACTTTAGCAATGATACATAAATCAATAAGCAGATGCAAGAGATCAGCTTTTTCGAAGAGGCCAGGAACAAATTTGATAGAAACGAGGTCTAGCAAATTGTCAGAAAAAAGACCTTCATGTTGAAGTCTCCGATGAGCATCAGGTGGCAACATCATTCCTTCTTTGAACAGCATTTCAGGGAAGTCAACAAAGGATACACGAATTAAGCTGGTAAGAGCATCCAAAAAATATTGTGGGTTTGTGAAGACAAGGTGAGAGCATGACTCAAAGTGCAAAAACACAGAGAGAGACTTAAAGAAAGAGACTGCCCCAAATATTTGTCGTTTTGACATCCCCAGTGTCTGACCAATATCTTCACACCGAGTTTGTCGCACAATACCATGTCCTTCATTATCACCTTCCTCTTTGACATTGGATTCCAAAACATACCAACGAATTGGGACTTTTTTCTCAATGACTGCTTTCTTATGCCCAGTAACATATGTTCTAATACATGACGACAGCTCATTGCGATTTTCTAAACACATGTTATTGACAGGAAAAATGAGCTCTTGCTTAGCTTCATTATAGAATATCAATTGATCTTTGTATTGTTGTAGAGCTGATATAAGCTTGGCATTCTTTTTCTTTAGCGACTCCTGGAACAATTTTCGAAAACCTTTTGTTTTTTCTTTCATTTCATCTTCATAGGTACCAACAATAACGATTGTAGGTAATGACACATCCTCGCTATCATTAAGAGCAATAAGCTTAGCTGATGAAACAGAACGAACATATGTTGTAATGAGCTGGAGATTTGTCATCCTGAGCTCTTTAGGTTGGGTTAGTGGCTTTCCATCAATTGAATATTGAAAGATTGGCTTATGTGACAGTCTATGTGTCAATTTGTGGACAATTACAACAACTGTATTGCCACGGACAAAAGCTCTAGAAACATCAGCAAACTGTGGTTGACCACCACTATCAAGCACATATATCCAGGTTGATTCAGAGAGTTGACGAGATGCTGTACCTCTCATTGCACTTAATATATCTTTAGAAAGTTTTAGAATATTTTTTTTCTTAGTAGCAGTTTCAGAAAAAGCATCATTGTCCATAATGAATGATTCAGATACAGGTATTTGTTGTTGATGAGAACTATCATCTGTTACAACATCATTTTCATGCTTAGTAGGTAATGGTAGCTGTTCATTCTTCAATGGCATCGTATCTTTTCCTATTAGATCTTCATTCATTTCAGAAGAAAATGTGGTCTTTGCATTCTCGCTACGTACATCTGACAAAACTGCACTTTCAGCAACGTTTAATGATGACTCCTGATTCGTTGACTGAACAGGAACTTCTGACTGTGTTACTTGGATAGATGAATCTTCTGTTATGCTCATATCGTCAGTGTCTGTAGATGATCTTTCTTGATTCTTGGTGTTATTAGACTCGATTGTAGGAATTACTATAGTATTCAAACTTGCTTGGATACGAATATCTTCAGCTAACATTTCCATAAGCTCTTTTGTTGGAACCATTTCCCAGGTTTTGGCACCATCAAGTGTAGCTATTCTTTCAACAGCTCTAATTGGTCGATCAGCAATAGCTGTGCTGTGATGATGAAGAGGTGGATCCCAGTTAAAGAGAAGATGTTTGAATGAGGTCTTTCCAACAGCAGGAGGACCAACCAAGAGCAATTTCATAATGGATAAAATGACATAACCTTCATCGAGTGCTTGTAATAAAATGTTTTCGTCTAGAACATAATGATAATAAAGCAAATCATGTATATTATATGTTTACCATTTATTTGATCAATTATCTTCAATAACCTTTGGTAAAAGTTGTAGGCATTCTTTTTAGCTAATGTAGTAACTGTGTCACCATTCTTGAGAAAAAAAAGACAGCTAACTAGAATAAATTCATTCATAAGGGCAATGTAGTTTACAAAACAAATTATGATAATTTAATAATTATTAACCTCACTGTGGGTGGGCATAAGGCGAGGTTACTGTAGTCTGTCAGTGTGTGTGTGTTATCTGGGATTGTTTTTTGTTATTCTATAACTTGGCAAGCGAAGCATTGGCAGCTACCAACGTTTAGCAACAAATAGAAAAAACACGTGGAGTTTACAACAGTAGTATCAAGAATATTGTCTAGGAAAACAAAAGCCTAAAACTCACAAAAAATTTTTTCAGTCTCCAGTGATGAAGGTGCGTTTCTCAAAAAGTAAAAAAAATTAATGTGGAGATTTTTTAGTATGTTGTAGACAATCTTAGAGTAATACACATCAGCAAGACAGAAGGCCATTGATCGAAGCAATCGTCAGAAAAGTTCTGAGAAGTGTTTTCAGGATTGTACATGGACTTGGAGAGTAGTAACACATTCAGAAAACGTCTCCAAGCACTGCAAAAAAACTGCTACTAATAGTTAATATATCAATTTATATTTGTACTGCTGGATGTTTCCAAAGAAAATTTCATCTTCAAGTTACAATAAATTTTGTATATGTAATATTGATACAATTTACAACGTCATGTAAAGGTTCAGAAAAAATGTAATCACGAATCTAGCACGTAATCTTGCTTGGCAATTGAATGATACGATCACTTACTCAGTTACAGCTTCACAGACATGGCAAGACTCATTCATTTCTATTAATCCTTTTTATTGATTCATTCATTGATATGAATTGGATTAGCAAGGCATGGCCACACATGCCCAGGTTGAGTTGTGTTTTTAGCACTTTAGTGTATTTTAACAACTTTAATAAATTAGTTGCTTGGTACTGCTGTCTTGTCAATTAGTACGTAAATTAGCCAGCAAACAGTAAAGCTTTTCTCTCATTAAAACAGAAAGCTGACTTATCAAAATGTGACCACATCTTCTTGAATGTTAAAATTTCTTGCAATGCTACCTAGCAAGATCATAGCTGGGCCTAAGCTGGTATAGTATTTATAAATAACTTAGAAACTGCAGCGAGGTTCAGCATTTTTAGTGTCTTTCATATTACTTGTAATTATTTTTCATTACACTATAATATTCTAAAAACATTCAGTTTGCGTGATTATATAAAATTTGTTATACATGTCTTGTATACAGCGTAAGTGTTATCTAAACTTATTAGAATTTTCATAAATCACATCAAAACATTTTCATACATTTTTAAATCAATACAATGGCTGTGATGGCATTTGCTATAACTGTTTGCAATATCAAAAATCTATTAAATATGTAATTATAATTATTATGGTCTTGTCACAGGATAATTCTTTGATTAATTGCTTATTTCATTAGTGTAAAGACAACACATTAGCTTACTTTATTAATAATATTCACATCTGCTCCTTGCTCTAATAAAAACTCAGCTGCATTCAAGTGTCCCTTCACACATGCTAACATCAATGGTGTATTCCCATCCTAAACAATAATAGGATATAATTTTGACTAATTACAGAGAAGAAATATGTTCAAATACCAATAAACTCATTCGTGTTTTGGGTATAACTGGAGGTAATAATCATTGAATTTATTTAGTACAGCATTAAAGATATCAAAAATAGCTTGGTTAAATACAATCTTTGTCATTGTTAAAAGTATTAAATAAAGTCTACATTCTCTCATAAATTATATTGCATTGCTGTATGGTGAAAAGTCATTTGTGTAGTATATTGAGACTCTATTATGTTGTGTTATCTATACATTGTCATTATTTGTAATATTTTGTGACGTCATTGTGACGTGTCTCTCTCTATATATAAATGTGTGTTTTGTTTTATTGACAGTCAGTCGTTGTTGAGATTAAGATATTATATTTAGTAAATACTTGAAGTAGTCATGCTAGAAGGAACACCACAACTGGCGACGAGGGTGGGATATTAAGATGGCTCAACCTCAGCACGGCTACAAACCTATAATGTTTGGGCAGTTGGAGGCATTTGACCCAGAGTCAGATAGCGTCGTGGCTTACCTTGAGCGGGTGGATCTTTTCTTCACCGCTAACGACATAGGACCTGACAAGCAAGTGTCAGTGTTCCTAACGGTTGTAGGAAGCAGGAACTACGCCCTTATCAAGAGTCTCACAGCACCTACCTTGCCACAGGAAAAGTCTTATGAAGATCTCAAGGCTGTGTTGCTCGCTCACTTCCGACCTAAACCTCTACTGATTGCGGAGCAATTCCGTTTCTATCAGCGCGACCAAGCAGCTGGTGAGTCAGTACATGATTTTCTAGCAGACTTAAGACGTCTAGCTATCACTTGTGAATTCGAAGATTTTCTCGATCAAGCCCTTCGTGACCGCTTTGTGTGTGGGTTGAGAGCGGAGGGTATGCAGAAAAGACTGTTAACCGAACCTGGTCTCAACATTGCTTGAGCTCTGGAGCTTGCTAGGAGTATTGAAGCAGCAGCATCAGAGACAAAGGGATTCAAGGACCCAAACAGCATTGCAGGCGCCTCAGGCAAAGTCCTTAATGTTGGAGGAGCCGCCGCCACCACCGCCGTCTCGTCGGGACAAAATTCGTCGGAGACCAGCCCATCGGGCGGATCTCATTGTCATAAATGTGGACGCTGTGACCACGAGGGACGGACATGCAAGTACCGGCAAGCCAAGTGCCACCTTTGTGGTAAAATTGGCCACATCTCACCTGTCTGTAGAAGGGGTCCAACAAAGAAAACTCTCGATTTTAGAAGTAGAAAGAAGAGCAGGAAAACAAATGTAGTGACTGAAGATTTAAGGGATGCTAAGACTGATGGTGAGTTAGCACTGCATGCACTTACCATAGGCAAGTCGTCGGTTAAACCTATTCGAGTAGACCTGGAGGCCTCAGGCAAGAAGCTGACCTTGGATGTAGACACAGGGGCAGCTGTATCCATATTATCTGAGAAGGTTTTTCAACAGTTGTTCTCAGAAGCTAAACTTAAGCCTTCTTCATTGTTGCTGAAAACGTATACAGGAGAACGCATGCAGATATTGGGAACACTGGCAGTTAAAGTGTGTTATCTGTCACAAGGCCCATTTGACCTGGAACTGGTAGTGGTTTCTGGTGATGGTCCCTGCCTCATGGGCAGAGACTGGCTACAAGTTATTCGTTTAGACTGGCCCTCAATTGCAGTTGTATTACAAGGACCTTCGACTAGGGCAGTACAGGGTGTCCTAGACAATTACCCAGATGTCTTCACAGAAGGGTTAGGAACTATTTATCCCTTTAAAGCAACATTGTTTGTTGTCAAAGATGTGAAACCTCGGTTCCATAGGGCTCGACCCGTTCCTTTCTCTTTGAAGAGTCGCGTTGAGGAAGCACTTGACCGATTAGAAGCAGACGGTGTCCTAAAAAAAGGTTACTCATAGTGACTGGGCCGCACCGATTGTGACTGTTCCTAAAAGGGATGGTAGTATCAGATTGTGCGGAGATTATAAAGTCACTGTCAATCCAGTGCTAGATGTGGATAAGTATCCACTACCTCGACCAGAGGATATCTTCGCTACTCTCACTGGTGGCAAAAAGTTCACTACACTTGATTTGTCTCATGCTTACAACCAACTGATCTTGGATGAAGTGTCCAGGAAGTATGTTGTTGTGAACACTCATCATGGTCTCTATCGTTATACCAGACTTCCATTTGGTATAGCTTCTGCTCCTGCCCTATTTCAACGTGTCATGGACCAAATCCTCCAAGGAATGGAGAAGGTAACATGTTATTTAGATGATATTCTCATTACAGGTACATCTGATGAGGAACACTTAATGAATTTGTCAGAAGCACTGCAGAGACTTCAGAACCATGGAGTACGGCTCAAGTTAGAAAAGTGTCGCTTTATGGAGGACAGTGTTGAGTACTTGGGTCACCGAGTGGACTCCAAAGGACTTCATACCACAGATAGCAAGTTGAAAGCTATTGTGGATGCACCTTCACCTAGGAATGCACAGGAACTTCGAGCGTTTCTAGGACTTCTTAACTATTATGGTTGATTTATTCCGAATCGAGCTAGCCTGACTCAACCATTGAACAGATTGCTGTGTAAAGATGCTCGTTGGAAATGGACTAAAGATTGTGCAAAAGCCTTCCAACACATCAAGGATGTTCTGGTATCCTTCACTTTTGTTACCCATTATAATCCTAGTTTATCTCTTAGGTTATCAGCTGACGCTTCTCCTTACGGCCTCGGAGCTGTAATATCTCATGTAATGGAGGATGGACAGGAACAACCTATTGCCTTCGCATCACATACATTGTCTAAGAGTGAGCAGAACTATTCTCAAATAGAGAAAGAAGCTCTAGCACTCATCTTTGGTGTGAAGAAGTTCCATTTGTATCTGTGTGGGCGGACATTTACCTTAGTGACTGACCATAAGCCATTGACAACAATTTTCGGACCAAAGAAAGGAACTCCTCCCTTAGCAGCTGCTCGTCTACAGCATTGGTCATTGATATTGTCAGCATACAGCTACAACATAGAGTATCGCTCAACGAAGCTCATGCTAATGCTGATAGTCTGTCCAGATTACCTTTAAAATCACAGGAAGCCCCTATTACATCTGATGAACCAGCCGTCTTCAATGTATCACAACTGGAGAGTCTTCCTGTCACATCAAAACAGCTTAGAGCAGCTACTAGAACAGATACTGTTCTAAGTAAGGTCATACGTTATGTTCGATCAGGATGGCCACAAGACTGTACCCCTACCTTACGTCCTTATTGGTCCCGTAGGTTTGAATTAACGGTAGAGGGAGAATGTCTGTTATGGGGCATACGAGTCATTGTTCCAAAGAAACTCCAAAAGGAATTGTTAGAAGAGCTACATAAAGACCACCCAGGGATTAGTCGAATGAAATCTGTTGCAAGAAGTTACATCTGGTGGCCTGGTCTTGATAAAGCAATAGAGGAAGTGGTCAAAAGCTGTATTTCCTGTCAAGCTGTTAAACATTCCCCAGCTTTTGCTCCAGTGCAGCCATGGACATGGCCAAATCAGCCCTGTAAGAGAATACATTTGGACTTTGCTGGCCCATTTCAAGGATCGATGTTTCTCATTGCTGTTGATGCTCATTCTAAGTGGCCAGAAGTGTTTGTTATGAAGGAAACTACTGCCACCAAAACAATTGAAATTCTGTGTGTCATTTTTGGTAGATTTGGACTACCGGAGCAAGTTGTTACAGATAATGGTCCACAATTTGTATCAGAAGATTTCTCTCACTTTCTGAAGTCCAATGGGATTAAACACATTAGATGTGCTCCCTATCACCCAGCTTCAAATGGGCTGGCAGAACGTTTTGTTCAGTCTCTCAAGATGGCACTCAAATCAACTGTTAATAGTGGACTATCCCTTCAACATCATCTCTCAAATTTTCTGTTAAACTACCATAGTACTCCTCATGCTACTACTGGTGTATCTCCTTCATCACTGTTTCTGTATCATCACATTCGAACTAGACTGGATTTAATTCGTCCAGACTGTTCCTCTCAAGTCTTAGAAAAACAAGCTCAGCAGAAGGTTCAGCATGATCGACGAGCTCAGGAACGAGAATTCTTTGTAGGACAGTCGGTCATGGCTCGTAATATGCGTCCTGGTCCTGATTGGGTACCTGCTGTTGTTATTAAAAAGACTAGGACCTCTAACATACTTAGTTGAAACAACTGATCATTTATTATGGAAAAGACATATTGATCTCTTGCGTGAGCTGAAGGTGAACAGTCAAGTAGAAACTCCACAGTCTACAGAATCAGACCCTTCAGACCTGGATATTCCTTTAGGTGATACCACTTCTATGGGTACACCTCCTGAAGAAGTTACTATTCCACCTGACCCACCTGATCAGAACAGGAACCAAGATATAGTCCCTGAGACTCCGAGATATCCAAGACGTGATCGTCGATCTCCAGATCGGTATGGCCCCTATGTTAGAGTTGGCCGGTATGTTTAATTTAGTCGGGAGGAGTGTAGTATATTGAGACTCTATTATGTTGTGTTATCTATACATTGTCATTATTTGTAATATTTTGTGACGTCATTGTGACGTGTCTCTCTCTATATATAAAAGTGTGTTTTGTTTTATCGACAGTCAGTCGTTGTTGAGATTAAGATATTATATTTAGTAAATACTTGAAGTAGTCATGCTAGAAGGAACACCACAATATGGTGTCAATCACCTTAAGTTATCAAGCACTGGTGTTAACTGTATACAATACTTCATACTTGCACTAAAGCAATATAATCATACTACATGGAGTAATTAAACTAAATCAGAGAAGTAATTGAATGACAAACAGCCAAAGATAAAGATAAAAATTGATGTTAGTGTTGAAGTTATATATTATCAACCAACATTGCTAATGATGACAACATAGCAATTACTTCTCAAAAATTTCCAAAAAGAAGCAGCATGCAATTGCATCTCAATTTCTAAGATATTTCTATTAGAGAAATTTACATCAAAAGTAAGTAACTAAACAAGAACTTGCTGACGTTTATTGGTTATAGAAGACAAAGTTTATTTTTTTAGTAAGTTCCAGGCCACATCTACAGCCAGGTTGACCACGCCCACTGACTAAGGTGTCTTAGTCGCCTTCTAGGAGTTTGTGACATTAAAAGGATTCTGTGTGCAGAATACTGATAACATCTGAGCCTGGAACTTAATATGTATGTGCATGCATTGCTAATATATTCTATCCATGTGTCTATCGCTCTGTGTGTGTATATAAATGATTCTCTTGTTGTCTGTTGTCTGTACCACTGATAAAGGCAGCTGAATAGTTGCCTTAACGTTTCGCATGATTTCAAGTATAATTGATTGGTGAAAGAAAGGATAATGTCAAACACATTTTAAAACGTTAGTTGGACTGACATAAATTATGAAATATAGTAGGAAATAAGCTTTGATACACAAACAATGAATATAAGCAAATATTGATGCTTGATGTATTACATCTATTATAGGAATAGCTGTTTTAATTCTTTCAAGTGGGTCTACCTATTTCATTAAGACTGACTTGGCTTAGTTTCAGTTGTAATGAAATTAGAAAACCCATAAACCTGTGACAGCATGTAGATGTCTGATTTAAGGTTATGGATTCATCTTATTTGCGCTCAATAAAGGAAGAATGCTATTATTTCTCCTTTAATTTGCATATCAAAGAAAGACTGGTGACAGGTTTTTCCTAATGATATTGTTAATAACTGTAACACTATTCTTTTAAGGGACAATCAACTGTAATTATTTTACCTCAATCAGCAATTATCTAATCACTGTATCATTGTAAACACTTCTGACACCATTTAATTAAGACAATACAACACAAAATATGTCCCCCTCCTTTAGTATTTTTATACAACATCTATAACTATTCAGACAATAACTATAGGCTTATATTTTTTTTCACTACAAAAAATAGAAAAGTAGTTGCTCATTTTACTACTAAGTCAATCAACATTGCTATTCTGTATATG
This sequence comes from Xestospongia muta, assembly GCA_963693285.1. Taxonomy (NCBI): domain Eukaryota; kingdom Metazoa; phylum Porifera; class Demospongiae; order Haplosclerida; family Petrosiidae; genus Xestospongia; species Xestospongia muta. The sequence continues at coordinate 3,982,637 of OY848922.1, forward strand.
GCTCTCATCATGAGGATGAGACTGTCATTTTAACAGTAGTCATGATAATGAAAGATAGACTAAACAGGCTTACAAGAATCCATCTCCACTTAATGAATCAAATGAGGTTAACAAAAAATACACTACGACTATCAATCGAAAACTCATGGAAAGGAATGTTAGAAGCTTATTATTGTATTGTTGAAGTATAACTTCAGAAGGTTGTTCAAACTGCTTATGATCTGGATACATATTTCATATAATTGATAATTATATGATAATTATGGCTCTAACTTATGTAAGTTCATTTGTTGCTCGTAGAAGCTTAACTCACACCAAACAATAAAATAAAATAATACAATATGGACATGCCCTTATATGCATGCATATAAACAAAATGATGTGGAAAAGGTGCCATTTCAAGATGAGAAAATCCTCAAGCCAGTAGTTTCATACAAATAATTTGTACACAGATATTTTGTATAAATCTTTGTATTAAAAAATCACAATATTGTACTTTCTACATACCAAATCTAATATGATACTAATGCAATATAGCTGCACTTTCCTATAAAAACTTGATATATCTGTTATACAAAATAGCTGTAAACATGAAACAGGTGACGTGACAAATGAAACTTGAGCACTTTGTTCTACAGATCATGTGAAACTATGCTAATGCAGAGTTACACATGATTAAAACTGTTAGGTTAACTTGGTACACAGAACATTCTAAATACATGAGTGAAATGATTATGCTAGTCTTCACATTTAACAAGCAATAACAAATAGTACAAAAGAATATATTTTAACTGATCTATAATAACATTTTAATATCATACTTAGTATATTATCCATGACAATTCACTACTTCATGCAATCATACAATGACCATTTATACCTTATCAACAGCAGTAATATCAGCACCATTAGTAATTAATATTTTCATGATCACTGGTTGATTTTCGTAAGCTGCCCAATGTAATGTAGTCCAGCCACGCTGTAGCAAGAAAACAAAGAAGCAGTACACACATAATGCACACTATACAGATAAATTTCAAGTCAATGTACTAGTAACACATAATACGTTTATGATTTTAATGATTTCATGTAAACATCCACTATGTGAAGTTGTCAAGATGGTACAATTATTATATGGTTATGTTCATGTATATATAGTTACTATATATAATATACTGCATTACTAAAGCATGAAACCAATCTGTCTAAACAGAGCAATAATTAAAATGATTATTCTAGAGAACTACTAGTTTTAGGAATAAAAAAGCACGTCAGGTATATGGACACAAGTTATGGAAGATATATATACATATATATCGTAAAGAAATAAGAATAGTAAAATGAGCCCTATCATTTGACATATTACAGAATAAAGTTAATTAAAGAAATATATGCAGTAACTTTACAATTTAAAATGACTGCAAATGTCTAATATGCTTTTAGCAACAGTGAAGGATTCCTTTTGCTATACAGCTGAATTGAGGTCATCACTTGATGTGAGTTATATTAACTATACTGCTTGCTCATCTCATGAATAAGACTAAGTGATGTTAATGCTTAACAAAAACTTCCTTTACTAAAGACAATGTAAATACTGCTCTGGTATAATAACTTAATACTAAACCTAATATAAAGAAGAACTTCCTTTTAAATGGCATTTAGTAAAAGTTTTACTTCTTAAATATGTTATTAAATTGAACATTTGTTTTACTAAAGTGTGCATTAAATGTTATGGATGGATAGATGCTCAAGTGGTTATATTAGCAAGTGGTGTGATCAATTTTAGTACAAAATGACTGAATCTTTTTGTTCATGTGCAGTTTTGACAAACTTTGACTACTTTCACTCTTAATGATGTTTCATGTAGTGTGTTAGAAAGCAAATCTATCAGATTATGCTGGAAAGCCACAAAAGAAATTTATGTTGCTGTATAAGCTACAACAGTCTGTCAAATTAGATAATGTGTCACTTAATTTTAGTGCATATTTCAATTATACATGTACTAATTTATAAAACAAAGAAAGGGCTTATAAAAATTATTTTTAAAAAGTGTTTCATAGCCATACAAATAATCAAATATGGCACTATGTTATATCATTTCATATTAATTGTGTTCTTAGTGATGTGCAATAAGAGAAGGATGTGACAATTATTATAATTAAACATTTTACAAGGATTAATTGTGAGATGTTAATGTTTTTGTGATTGTGTGCATGAACATAAAGTTTGGAGTCCATTCAGAGTGTTAGGAAAACATTTCTCTATGTATACATAGATTCAGCTGAGCCTGTTATCAACTATCAGGTATAGTAAAATCATAGTAGCACCTACATTGTGAGAACTGTACTTTCCTGTGGGCAATTGTTAAAATAACAGTTGTATTATGGGTAAAAAGCAGTACTTTGAGACGTAAAGTCTGTATTAGAATTTATCCCAATCCTTATAGTACCACACTGTTTCCCATCATCTGCTCTTGTATTCTCTACAAAAGTAACATTGGTGACATTGCTTACTACCATAAACAGGGAAATAGTGTTGGGAGAAACCTACACATGATTTTGTTAGTGATGATGATCATCCATATCTTTTTGAGAGCTAAATCTCCAATTAAAACTTTTGTAAGTGCTATATGAAAATCTTTCAAAGTTTTATATGGAAGGAAGGTCTGTCTTGTCACAGGACAAGATGAACATATTTGTAATGACAATATCAAACATACACAAAAAATTGTAAAAATTTACAATATTTCAATCGCACATTATAACAATGCCTCAATTGGTCATTCCCATCCACTTCATCAATGAATTTATTAAAAGCCTGAGTACAGGTTATTACTATTTGTGAGCCATTTTCAATTTCCTTGTTATAGAAATCTTGTTTTTTTGATTTGCATTTGTTGAGGCACAAAAAAATGGCTTGATGTCCTGAACATATTGTTATAACTAATTTTCCATTCTGTTTATAGTTAGTATCTCCTCTCTGAGGGAGACACTTCATTGTGATAGACTTAAATGCTATAAAAAATTCCCATTTATCTGATATAATTGTTTCAAATGCATATGTATTCTTTCTCAATAGATCTAGGAGGAAAACCTCAGTGAAAATTGTCAAAATAAACATGATGGAAGTTGTTACATATTTTTCTGTCAATTTTGAAAACAACTGCAGCACCAACACTCTTTTCAACCTTGTCACCTTTTTTGCCAGTGTAAGCATCAATTTCACATATACAACCTGTCAGAGCAATCTGCTCTCATTCATACTTTAAATCCATCAATATCTAGCTATGTTTGACATATATTGTTTCATTAATAAACATATCTGGTGGCACAAAATTTACTAAAGTTGACTTACAGCATGCATGTCTTCAGCTAATATTAGATGAGTAATGTCAAAACCTCATAACTATAAACATTCATAGAGGGTTGTTTCATTTGGCATGGTGTTGGCATGGTGTCAGTACCAGCAATATATCAATGTTGTATGTGCATATTTAGACAACATATAAGTGTCAAGATCAAGTGTCAAAGAACATTTAAATCCTTTAGGCTCAATGTTATGTAAATTTAATGTAAGCTGGTTTGCATTTAAAGAAAGAATAGTGTGTGTATATGATACGCAGTAGAGTACCTTGATAAAGAGTGATTACGTCTTACAGCAGCTAACTTTTCAACTATTTAAAGAGGCATCCATGTCCTAACAATAAAACATCATTTTGAGTCATACAACTACTCATTTGCATACAAAGAAGGTACTAAAACTCCTCATATAGACACATTCAGCCGTCTACCTTATAAGTCATTACTGACTGCTCAAATACTTGTCTTATGTGAGTGCCTTTACTTAGTATTGTTTCTAGTAAACAATTAAAAAGATATATATCTTGTGATCCACTTCTCACTACAGTATTTTTGTACACACTGTAACGTTGGCCTGATGAAAATGATGTTAAGTACATAAGCCTGTGTTACTCTAGATGACTTGAGTCAAGTGTAATAGATAATTATTTGCTCTGGGGTTCACGTACATATCATTGTTCCACCAAAGTTACAGAAAGCCATATTATAAGAATTACACAAAACTCACATTGGTATTGTTAAGATGAAGGCCGTAGCTTGAAGCTATCTGTGATGGCTATCCTTAGACAAAGATATAGAAGAGATGATACAAACTTGTGTTGCATGTCAGGTTCATAGTACACCTCTTGCAAAGGCATCTCTCCACCAATGGGAGTAGCTAAGTAGCCAAATCCTGCTTAGACTAGACTTCACTTGAACTATGTAGGAACATTGTGGGAAGGATTTTTTTCCTATTAGATGCACACTCTAAGTGACTTGAGATCAAATGATACCTTCTGCAACTTTGTTACTCATGGTCTTTTGGAGAAGTGGTGTCTGTTAATGGTAGTGTGTTCACAAGTGCTAAGTTCAAGGAGTTATTACTTCTCCATGTCAATTGGCATCAAATGAACTCGGCCAAAAGAGCTATACAGAGCTTAAAACAGTGTATGAGGAAGTTACAGTTGGTTCCTGGAGACCAAATAATCAAGATGTTGGTTTACAAACTGTTGAATACTTAATATTAGATACTCTCAATTTCCTGAGTTATTAATTAAATTTGTCCTTGACCAAAATTAGATGATTTGTTTTCTAACCTTGAGAGCTATGTAAAACAACATTAACAAAGTAACAGAATCCTCACAATTGGCATAGCAATCATCCTACTTTAAAGCAGGACACTTAGTACCTCTAAAAGATTTCCACCCAGGTCAGAAGCAGTGGCTTCCTAAAGAGAGTACTAAATTGTTGGACCAGTGACTGCTTGTGTTAAATTATCAAAGGATGTATTCCATGGTAGGCATTATGACTATATGAGACACTGTTATATTGAGATTGATGATAACTGTCAGGACTATGAATCAGATGATTACTTTTTGTTTCCAACCTCAAATGATGCTAGAGCACTATCGTTGACTTGTTTTAGTTTGCACGACTCTCCAATGTGACGTTTGACGTGATCAGTTGGTTATATTTAGTAATTGTATTATCATGTCTGTTTAAGATAAAGCTGTATTGCTATATTTACTAGTTAATTGTATTTTTTCTGGTATTTCCAGTTTATTGATTTTACATGCTTAAAAAATAGAGGATGATGTAATAGTTATTGAGATTTATAATTTGCATGGGGTGGATTTTTTTGTGGTTAAACACATGATTTTTTGATCATCCTTGGTTCTGTTATTGTGTTGTCTCTCTCTCTACTTTTTATGTATGTGTTGTCACTAATTCCCATGCTAATTGATGAAAGAATTGCTGTTTGACTCTATTATTTAAAAAAAATACCACAGGTATACAGTGAAGTTATCTAGAAATAGTAGATTCAGGGCTGATATAAATTGTAAGAGATGGTAACAAACAAAAGATTGATTTAAAAACAATAAACAAATACTGATGTCTGATTTATTACATCTATTATTAGGATAACTATTTTAATTCTTCAAGTGTGTCTACCTATAGCATTAGATTGGACTACTAGAAAGTCAAACCTACACAAAATGATCCCTCTGTTATTTAAAGTCTCTTATTACTTTGTGTATTTTAAATGAATGTTAGTTTTCATTAAGAAAGATACATTTGAAAACATAACTCCATTCTAGTTTGTATTGTTCCTTTTATTCTTGTTATTTAGAGGCCACACTACATCTGAGTACTGACTTTACTGAGCACAAGTGGAACCACTAAGTCCAATCAACTACATTTTACTACTGTAATCTTGTCCTACACTGTAGAATGCTACTAGTCTCCATTGATTGTAGCATTGTCTATTTTAAATAGTAATAGACTGTGTTCACATTGAAAATCTGTTATTGCTTGAATTAGTCTCCTCACTTTTCTTAGATTGAAAGTCTTATATCACATATTATGACACATTTGAAATTTATTTGTTCATGTACTTTAACACTTAAGCAAAAATAACTCTTGATAAATTATACACAAAGAGGGTTGTTTGTGAACTTGTACCATAAAAATATGGAGATATCTATATTTTTATTAACCTCGCTGCACGTGGGTGCAAAGCAAGGTTACTGTAGTCTGTCAGTGTGTGTGTGTGTGTGTCTGCACTGCCTGTTACTGGGGATTGTTTTTGAATTGCAATAACTTGGCAAGCGAAGTGTTAGTAGCTACCAACATTTAGCAATGAATAGAAAAACGTGTGGACTTTACAACAGTAGTACCAAGAACATCGTCAAGTAAAAAGAAAGCTTGAAATTTGCAAAAGAATTTCCAGATTGCAGAGGTTAAGGTGCCATTTCTCGAAAAAGAAAAAACATAATGTGGAGATTTTTAGTATGTTGTAGACAATATTAGAGAAATACACATCAGCAAGACAGAAAGCCGTTGGTCGAAGCAATTGTAGGAAAAGTTCTGAAAAGTGTTTTCAAGATTGTACATGGACTTGGAGCAAAGTAATGCTTTCAGGAAACGTCACAAAGCACTGAAAAACTGCTACTAATAGTTAATATATTGATTTATATTTGTACTACCCGATGTTTCCAAAGAACGTTTTATCTTCAAGTTGCAATAAATTTGTATATGAAATATTGATACATTTTAAAGCGTCATCTAAAGGCTCAGAGAAACTTTCATCATGAATCTTGCACTTAATTTTGCTTGGCAATTGAACGATATTGTCACTTACTCAGTTACCACTTCACAGACATGGGAAGTCTTATTCATTTGTATTAGCTTTCTTGTTGATTCATTGTTATTACAACATGTTATGACACAACAAAGAAATGACAGGAAAGTGATTTTGAAAAGAAAGGCCAATAGTGATTATTTCATGTCACTTTTACATTTATGTAATATATGGTACACTCTTATTGTTCATTTTATCTACATTAAATAGCACAAATTACAAAGTAGTTGCTTTATCAATATGCATACACATACTGACCTTAGTAGTATGGTGGATATTCACACCGTGCTTCAGCAACAAAATAACAACATCTATGTGGCCACATCGTGCTCCTGCAATCAGTGGACTCCATCCAAACTACAGTTAACAAGAAGAAAATGTATGGTTGGAAAAAGTATGATCATTTCATAAAAACTAAGAACTTTTAAATTTTTTGTGTCAATCTTGAGTGACTACTGTGGAATTCTTATATTTCACTATCAATCTCATATACTATCTTGAATCAACCCTCAAGTTATAATAGAATAGCCTTTTCTGCATTTCTAAAAGTTTCTCTAAACACACAATATTAATATCACTGACAGTAAACATTGTTATCTGATTGAAGGAATGGATTGGAGAATGTATTTCTAGAATATAGGTGAATTCATACTTTTGCCAGGTATAAATCAATCACTTATAATGGCAACTGTAAAAGACTTCAATTCCCTCTAATCAGGAATGAATTACTAGGTTATATCATATGTAATAAGACCACTAAACCTCAGTGTAACCTCCATAACAAATGTACGTTTGTACTTAAAGAGTACGGTGTCAAAAGGTAGCCATCTTATGAGTTTATTGGTCACATGATCAGTTTATCAATCTCATAAAAACTGTGATAATGATGTTATTTATTTATAATGTACAAGTAACAACTAGTGGTAATAAATTATTATTGAATAATAATAGTATGTACAATGTAACATTAGCGACAAACATAAACAAAATGATATTTTATAAAACATTCTATGACCCTTTAAAGACACTATTGATGTTGTAAGGGACTGCACTATTATTAAATAAATGATTGTAGAGTACTGTGTATCTTGAATTACAGAACTCATAAGCTCACACACAACTGAAAGTGCTCACTGTAAAAGTAATAATATTTATTGGTTGCTATGTACATTAGTGATTGTGAATGTGGTTTGATTTCATTTAACTCACTCCAAAGCTGTGTGCAGAAATTGTGACATGGATATATCAATGTATTACATGTATACATTATGTGGTCCAAAACAATCTTAGCATCTCCTTACATGCAATATGCCAGGTGGAAAAATATTGATGACATACATTATTAATAAGTCACAGCCAAACCAAAGCATTTGTGATAATAGTAATGATATTCTTTGATTACTATGTGCATCAGTGGTTATAGCAAAAATATTCCAATACAATTTCAATAAGGTGTGACATTGCCTTCCTCTAAATGAGTTATTTATTGTATCTTATGTTAACGCTACTTAATTGGGACTGGAAAGTCACCAAAGTTTAATCAACTCGTATAAAGACTTTATTATAGTAATGGTTTCACTAAAATTGATCTACTATAAAAATGAATACATATTGCAGTAATATATTATAGATTTATTAAGGGTTGTGTAGATAATATGACACACCAACTAATGGACATGAAAGGCACAACAGTGAACTGACTCAAAATTGATGTAACTCAACACATACATAATATTATAGTCAATTCTAAATAACTTCATCACAATATTTTTAATCTACATTTATTTAGGTAGTATTAAACTCAGTAAAACCATTAACATCTAAACTACATTTGGTATTGTCTATCATATGTTCACTGTTAACATTTATCCTTTATTATTTCACAGTTATGTATGTTTTCTATTCTATATTTTCTATTGTACTAATAATTATTATTAATAGTAAAAAATACAAGATACTCACATCATAAATGTAGATTGTGTCACATACAAAGTATAGCTAGAGAGCAAACTAAATAAAGTAATAACTATTATAACCACATTATATTGATACCACTACAGTGGAGCCACTCTTAAGATTACTGAAAATACAAGCATCATAGGAGTTAACATACACAAATGTTCACTTGGAAACTGTTTGGTGACACAATAAATTAATGTTATTATGGTACAGTAACAGGTATGTGCAAATTCATTGATAGAGGGTTAAAAAAGATATTTTCATACTGTGAACACAAGGTTGTAAGGTGTCTGATATATGGAGAGTTTACACTGTATATCAATATAATAATACACTTACTTGATCAGGTATATTAGGATTTGCATTTGATTGCAACAGATATTGAACAATATCTATGTATCCATGATATGACGCCCAGTTTATACTAGTCCACTTGTCCTACATGTAATGATAATAGTAATAGTATAATTATTCATTACTATATCAATGGTATAATCATTATTATACACATATACACTGATATATGTGCACTTACATGTATGTAATATAATAATTGTGATATAATTTGAAAAGTATAGATGTTGGGCTAAAAACTTTCAAAACAGAAGTTGCGTACATGCATTTGCTACATGCCCATTTTACACAGAATGTATATAATCCATAAAATAAGGAAGGATGAGTCATTAAACTGCCTGGATTCCAAAGTTGGTAAACATCCTGTACAAAATGGCCATGTAGCAACCATGTATATACAACTGTTTAGTCAACTCCTTCCTCAGTATGAAGCTAAAGGTTCCTACATAGTGACTTCAAATGTTTATAAAGCTAGTTACTACTATATTAATCAAATTCTCATTGGAAAATATTCTTTGAAATTGTATTACAAAATCAGCTTGAAAAGGGCTCTAATATAATGTGAAGGGTCATTAATGAAAGAATTGACCACACCCCAACAATTAAATAACAAACAGTGAACATTTTAGTACATTTTGTACATCACATCCAAACATTACAACAAATCTACAATTTGTACTTTACTTGATTATAAAATATTAAAACAGTCTAAAATTCACTTTTCTTAAAAACCAGAACTGTAATCAAGATGACTATAAGTGGCAAAACAAAAAGGAAATAACTAGTATATCAGACAAAATTACCACATTAACTCCAATAATAACATTCTAATGTTAATAAGCATTCAAACCGCACTCCTTAGCAACAGAGTAAACTATTTATAATATATGCTGTGTCCATTCATTCATATATCTCAATGTTATATATAAAATGTCTTAACTACATGATTACACCTTCGATAAAGACTTTATAACACACACACATTAATTTATACTATGTTGATTTATGAATATATTGTGACTATTATTATAATAACTATAACACTTGTATATCATATATGTAAATAATTATGATGACTTGATAATGACAATAAGTAGTATTGTGACACCCTTATGTACCGTTTTTTGAGCATTGACATTTGCTCCTTGTTGTAAAGCTGTTTTCACTTCATCTAGTTGTCCTTTTCTTGCAGAGTCAATCAGTAAGTAATCCTAACAAAAATATCAAAGTTAATAAATGTAATATTACACATAAACAAGATCATATACAACATAATTTATAATACAGTAAAACATAATATTATAGAAGACATACTATAACAAGAGTACAGTAACTACTAATATAGTACATTGTACTAAGTATATGGACATGACTTATATACAAACTATAGGGTCAAGTATATACAACTAACAATTTCAATACATTTTAAATGCTAAAAAATATAGTCTATAGTTCTATGGATAGTTTGACTAAGTTTATTGAATATTCTGCCTAATATGTTGTCTCTGATTACATACATTTTGTCTAAGTTTATAATTATTGAATATTTAAAATGAGGGGATATACATAATTTTATAACAGTGATATCATTATAACTTCCTTTGTATATCATAGTACTAATACTCAAATACTACTTCCACCATCAATTATGTACTAAACCTCTATGTGGCTTAGAGAAACATAACTAGAGCAAATTGTCTACTATAATTTTAAAAAGAAAGACCCTGATACTATTGTACAGGTAATCTTATTGCTTTAAATTTATATATCACTGTTAAAATATTTGTTGTTTTAACTGCTATAGTCACTAGTCTTAAATGTGTTCTTACTAGATATATACATTGGTAATATCAACAACATATACTTGATTACTAATTATTATGGAATTGCACAGTTTGTGTACTTTTACTACCTAAAAAGAACATGTGTAGTGTGCACAGATTTACTGTTAAACTCCGTATTGACAACCTTACATGCAATGACACAACAAAGCTACCACAGAATACATAGACTGACACCCATATAATTATATATTATACACAACAAAGCTACCTCGTATTACATAGTGGAAAAGATCATTAAAGCATTTAAATCTAACCTAAGATATAACTGTAATTGCTCTGTCAATTAACTCCATGACTGTTATGAACTTAAATAGTAATGACAGTAGTAAGATATTTACAATTTTGTAGAATGTTATCCTATATTATATGTAACTTAAATTATCATGGATCTGTTAGATAACTCAATCAATTTTACATATAGTGTAAAATTTATTGTTAATACACAAAATGTTTGTTAAAAGCTAACTTACCAATTTTTGTTGAGACCGATCCATTATTCAAGTTATTTAGAACACTCCACACTCCTTAGACAAATCTAACATAAAGGATTAACTGTTGACTCAATTTACTAAGCTATATACTGCTCTATTGCACTCTTAATGATGTCACCTAATAAATACAGTAAACACAATAATATATTACAATAAAAGGATGTACATGCAGATGTGTACAATATATACTATAGTATGTTCAAGTTGAGAAGAGCCACACAGACATGTAAATAACTTTGCCGTTTTACCTGCTATCTACATGGGAATTGCACCAATTGATTCTGCATGCAAATCCACATTTTATATATAAAATTTGGCTCTCTGGTGCTATGAGAAAGTGACTTTAAAACTCCATACATTTTCAATGGCATATATACCTTCGTCATACTTTAAATACAACATCTTCGAGGATTTTAATAAATAACAATTCTCGCCTTGAAAATCAGCTGTCTTTCACATGGCAATTCAAAATTACAGTTCTAATTATATGATCAGATGTTCTATTACAACAATTATTATTATTAAAATAATAATCAGGTACTGTCTTTTGCGGTTTTAGCAGATATAAAGCCACTGTGGTTCAAAAAACACTTTTAACAAAGGTTTCATCAAGTTAAAAAACTGGCCTATTCTCTTGATGGTTCTTTATTATTTGATGAAGGTAAGTATGCCTCTGTTCAATAATGTGAGGTTGTTCATAGTAGTGTTATCTGTCATCCACTCTCTTATGCCTATACCTGTACTACTATAGTCATAGACATTTGCAACAACCTCTTTTGTTTGTGACCTCAGTCTCTTTTGCTTTGGTATCTTCATAAACATGAGGGAAAACATGTTGTGTTCACATGACATGCAGATGAACAAATAATGAAAATTTACTTCAGCGGTAATTGCATATAATAGGTGAGGAAATACCTCACTTTACATTCCATGCATAACACACTTTTTTTAATAAGGGGCTCTTCTCAACGTAGACATATTATAAGTATTAAATAATGAGTAATATCTTGATACTTGAATTGATACTGATGACAATTTTAATTAGCATCACGATAGATGACTTAATAAACATGTATAAATAGAAAGCAATTTTAACAAAGACAATTATGTTTTGCTATTGTCATGAACAGGACTTGATCTTTATTAATATTTCGATGGCATTTCTCATAATATAGTATCTATACTGTGTATCATATCAGTGAGGTATGTAAATTATACGTAGGTACATTTTCAATATGTATATTTAAGATATTTCCTTACTCACTGTAGTCATTGATAAACAGTCACTTTAGTTATAGTTAATATAACGACCAAAACATTCAAAGATACAATATTTAAGTCATACTAGAGGTTTTAGATAAAATGTTAAATTTAAACAATATACTGTACTGATTTCAGTCACCTCTTAATCGTCTGTCATAAGTCTATACAAGTTATTAGTAATACTTACCTATTTGCTCTGTTCTAACAAGAAAAAAGAGAATCTTTAAAGCTTAGGAGCTGAGCAACTCTCAGAAAGATTTAATTAACAGCCTAGTTAAATGTTTTAAATTATTATGACGTCATTAATTATATTAATTAAGTGTAAAAAACTGTAATAACGTTTTTTGAGACTCATATCTAAGAAAATTAAATAACAACAAATATTACGTTGTTTAGAAATTTAGTTAAAAGTTTATAGTTTCTGGTTACTTCTCCACAGTCTTTTATCTCACCTACATGTAAAATAGTGAAATGATAGACTTAATATAATAACTTCTTACATATCTTGGTATATTAATACTATCATTGATGACATGTTTAAATGTTATTATACATGATGTATGTCACCATGTTATGGATGTAAATACTCAGATAACATCATCTACTGTGTTATTAAAAATGAATATATAGTACAATAATTGTTAAATAAATGAATTCAGTATTCATATTGACAGAATTAATAATATAAATAGAAAATTGATTGATGGATAGATTAATGGACATTTATAAAATAGATGAATGGTTAAAGTAAACTAAAAGTTGACTTAAATGAAAGCATTAAGAAGTGAGTATTTAATTATAATTTTATTAAATAATGTTACTTTAAGCATTACTTACTGTAATATATACTTGTATACAATGATGATAATAAGCGACATACTAGTGATAATATTTAACAATCATATATCATACCTAATATTCCAACTAACACTTTATGTACTTACTGTATAGAATAATTATTTACAATATATTGAGTACAGTTGATATAGTGACCTCATTAAAAACCCACAACACATTCTAACAATTGTTTGTGCTTGTGTATTATATTATAACAGTTATGATATACTTGTACTCCCACTACTTCCAGTATTGTGTAATGGTCTCATAACAAATATCACACTATTACAATATCAACTGACATGAGGTTAGGGTTTCAATAGAATGCCTAACTGATAGGCATCATTGAAAAAAGGGTTTCAGAATTAGATCACACATGAAGTATTTACAAGTAAATTTGCATTGATATAAATTGTTTTCAAGACCTCCTTTAAATTAAAACAATTACTAAGTATCTTCCAATGTCAAAATTACAATAGCACTCATTACAACATAATTGTTGAATAATAGGCTATTATGAGTATATTACATATACTTACTGCTTGTGAATTAGCAATAACTAGTTAGAATAAAGAACACTCTATTTGCCAGTATAAGGACATCAGTAACATATTCAATTCTGATCTTTAAGTAGTTTATTAAGATGTGTTCAATACATGCATTGTGTATACATAAATGGAGGTTCCACTGTCATATCATGTGATTCATGTATTAAGAATTTAGCATAGCCATAATATACAGTAGTAGCATGAAACTAAGAGATATAGTTAGCAGTAGTTAAACAAACATGACTGTATGTACATCTATTACATTATTCATAAACATCCATATACATCCATTATCTAGTGACGGTCTAAATGATCTCACTATTAGAAGAGCTTAAATTAAAATAATAAATATTAATATTATAATGTTCACAAGAATAACATATACTAATATCTGGACAATGAGTTAATTGTTACAGTAACTCAACATGTACATGTACTGTATTTGATTACTAGAACAGCTATAAAAAAATCTTAAATAAATTTATACTCATGTTTAATCCATATTACCAGAATTATATGGTCAACCAACCACTTCCTTTCTAACTATAATTATGTTAGTTTACATTGTAGTATATAGTTTGAAACCAATCAACAGACTAGTAGTAGTAGGAATAATAATTATAAAGCACTACTACAACATAAAAATGATTGAGGCTTTCTAAAGAGTAGTCTGTGTTAAGGCTAACATGATATAGTGATATCACTAGAATGCTATAGTACATTCTAACCATTTCTGTTTATACGCATGTCTCATATTATAACAGTTATGATATACATGTACTCCCACTACTACTAACATTCTCTAACTGTCTCGTGACAAATATTTTACTATTACTATATCAACTGATATGTGGTTGGGATAATGACTAGCATTCGGTAGAATATCTAAATGGTAGACATCATACTAAAGTCATACATGAAATATTCACAAGTAAAACTGTATTGACATAAATTGCATGTAGACCATTGTTAAAATTAAGAGTTACTGAATCTCTTCTATTAACAAACTTATAATGGTACTTCATCAAACCATAAACTGTAGGTAATAGAATATTACCTTGACATTGCAAATAGCACTGCTTGTATTGAAACTGTATTCACAAACACACACTTTTCAAGATGTCTTGATTGATGAGGTTTAGTAAAATATTACAACCATCGAGAAGGTATTCCTTTCAGATCTTAAAGTAGATTTTAATAATGAGTTCATTACATAGACCAACCATGAATGGAGGTTCTACTGTCATATCAAATGATTGATGCAATATGAATTAAGCATCGTTATTCATATATGTACTTAATAGAAGTATCATGAGACTAAGAGATGCAGATAGCGGTGTAGAAGAATTGTAACTGTGAATAAACACACTTTGTTTATATACATGTCTCATATTATACCAGTTATGATATATATGTACTCCCACTACTACTAACATTCTTTATCACTCTCATGACAAATATCTTACTGTTACTATATCAACTGACATGTGGTTGGGATAATGACTAACATTCGGTAGAATATCTAAATGGTAGACACAATAGGAAAGACATACACAAAATATTCACAAGTACAACTGTATTGACATAAATTACATGAAGACTATCATTAAAGTAAGAGTTACGGAATCTCTTCCATTAACAAAATTGTAATGACACTTCATCAAACCCTAAACTGTAAGTAACAGAATATTACCATGACATTACAAATAGCACTGCCTGTGTCAAAACTGTATTAGCAAACACACACTGTTTCAAGGTGTCTTAAATGATATGGTTTAAGTAAAATATTATAACAATCGAGAAAGTGATCCTTTGAGATCTCAAAGTAGTTTTTAAAGATGAGTTCATTACATAGACCATCCACGAATGGAGGTTTACTATCATATCAAATGATTGATGCAATATGAATTATGCATTCTTATTCATATATGTACTTAGTAGTAGTATCAAGAGAGTAAGAGATGCAGTTAGCGATGTTAGAAGAATCATAACTGTGTATGTACATCTACTCCATTATTGATAATGTATGTACATCATTATCTAATGATAGTATAAATGCTCTCACTATTAACGAGCTTAAATTACATTAATAAAAGCATTATTTTATATGTTCACCACAATAAAATTGTGTTAAAATTTATTAGCTAGCACACTATCTGAATGTGTAATGTCAATGTACTTGAACAAATTCATGCTTATGTTTTATTCATATTATTATCACAATTATATTGTCAACCGCATCCTTCCTAACCATGTACCAGTTTATATAGTAGTAGTGTGATATTAATCATAGACTACTAGACAATATTAGTAGTAGTGAGAGTAATTGTAATATTAACAATATAATACGACAGATCGTCCAGCTTTTGAGGTCAGGCTATTGTCAGAATAAATTTACTTAATAAATTTTTAGCTACTTTAGTTTAGTTACACACCCACGTTACACATATTGTAAGTGTATTGCTATATCTGCTAAACCAAAAAAAATTAAATATAGATTATTAACATGCGTTCTTCTATTCTTGCTAAGGTTCCAATGTAATTATTCTAAATATATTCAAATTAAGCCAATTTCACTGACTGATCAAATTGTATGACAATTGATCAGTTTAATACTATTTACTCTGTGTATAGTCGTATATACATGTTCTATCACTTAGTGTACTGATATCTATATGTATTACCTGCAGAATTGCTTAATACAAGAAGAGTCTTAGTAGTCAATGACAAGTATATAAGTAAAAATAGTTTGTCCATATATCAAACCTTAATAATTTAAAGTTACACTGATAGCAAGACTTGATATGTGAGATGTTTGATCTCTTTTTCTATTAATAATATCCTTGTAATGACCTTACGACTGAGTTAACTGTATGTGGGTATTCTTTTATGTAGATAAAACTTGAATACATTGTCTTAGCAATTTATAATTATATTAGAGTTTATCCGGTGATTGAAATCAATACCGTATATGATTGTAGGTATTGCATATGCTCTACCACTTTTATAGTGAACTATAACTCCTCTTCAAGTAGCTAGTTGCTAGTTAATGTTGTACAAGTACAATGGTAAAATTTGATTAATTGGACCACTTTTGCATAAGGTTTGTCACTTCTATTCTATGTTTGTTTGTTTGTATCTTTGAAGTGATTAATTTCACTTTTATCACTACTTTATATCTAGCGTTTCCTTTCTTAAAATGTCAAACAGTAATTTTTTAACAATTAATAAGCCATGATGTCATCCTTCATTTAACAATAGATTTAACAAAATTTTTAAGTATACCAATGTTGCAATGTTACATTCAATCTTTGTCAATAAGGTCATCCGATATGTCAGGTAATATGCACATTTTATTGTATTTATTTGACAGAAGTCTCAATAAAATCATAGCTATAGTATTCTGACATGGTGTTTCTGAGGAACTCTAGCATTAAAATTCCTTAGGTTTAGGTTCTACATTATTTCATGGATAATCCTCAAAAAATATTCTATCTGTTTTCATTTATATTCAGTGTGTGATATTAAATGAATAAGATACAGTTTATTTTCTATAATTACAAAGATGTATCATCAAAATATATATATTGAATAATAAATTAGTTCATGAAGATGAACATGCAGGGAACTGCTGTATGCATTAGTTATAGATACAAAAAGTAATCAACTTTATATTCTTTATCATGTTAAACAAGTAGACCTCTATCAGTAATATCTACAATGAAAGTAAAAATAAAATAACTGGAGTTATAGTTGTATAATGTAAAATGTATACATTAGTCTATGTGTATTATAGTTTACTGTTAAGATACTACTCATACATCAATAAACTAGTTTTCTTCTAGCCAATGAATGGTCTTAATTCACATGATATTAGTCTATTTAACATCAGAAATTGATAATTGAGCAATACATTATTGTGCTGTATATATTGTATTGCAATTATTATATAGATTACTGCTGGTGTTAAAATAATTATATAATGTAATGATCTCTAGAGAAACCTTAACTTTTACATTGTCATATAAATTTCAACAGTATATTCACATTAAATTATTAGATAACCATCACATAGATCTACAATCAAAATATAGGAATACTTAACATATAACACCTGTGTACTTGTACATCATTGATTGTAAGAAGTAAGGTCAGGATATTATCACCTTATTTTGACTTCATTCTACAAGCATTAAAATTTGAAATACCTATTTTTGTTATCTCATAGTCTATTAACAAAGATATTTTACTAGCTAGATTACAATGGCAAATGATGACTGTCCTAATCTTCCATCCAGCCAAAGTCCTGTCATTTTTCTAACAGGCAGATTATTTTTAAAAAAAAAGCAAAATGTCTTCTATCCATTCCTAAAGGAAAGTCTAGCATGTAAAAATATTGTTCTACCTTACATGAAGAACTTATGTACAGTTCTAATGACTATATTCTGCCTCCAACTGTATATAATATTGTTGAACATGTAAGTATATTGTAAGATGACCACAGTGTTATCCTTTCTGATAAAACAGACAAAGCAGTTGGGATATAGAAAATATCATTGTTTGAAGTGACATCAGAATGAAAAAATCCAATTAGGAATGTAAGTCATATGTAAAAACTAGTCAGTATAAAGTGGACAATGAAAATGTATCACTAGTCACCCCCTATTTAGCTACATCCGGGTTAAAAATGTTATCAGTGAAGTTTTATTATTGTAATTACTCAATTTACAAGATATAATTTGAAAAAACATAAAGTAATCTATGATTAAAAAATCTACATTTCAAGCAACAATTACGATACTGGAAACATTGAATTTACACAAGGAAACAAAATGTGTATTTATTATCATGTTTCATACTGGTTTCCATATACAATGGCTAAATATTGTTTTTCATAGTGATGTTAACTATAACAAGTATCCCAAAAATGATCCTGATGAGTCTAAGGCCTCTACCTTAAAACCTCTAATATCTGACATGAAAAAGAAAACAAACTGTAACTAAAATAGTATAATAATTATATAAATGGGTGTATATAAGCTAAATCTCTATAAATGTATTTTTATCTGATTAGCTCATTGTAATAATATTTATGGCATGTATTTATAGCTATACATTCTAAATATGGGAAAGTTAGTTTTACACTACACACAATAGTATCGGTTTCCTCATATTGTACTACAATAAACAGTAAACAAGATAAAATTATGTACATATACATGTGTAGCGCATGTACCTATATGAATTTTAGTACAACAATGTTTTGTTGTATCAAATGCACCAACAGTACTATATATGTACATGAACATTCTCTTCTATGCCATAATTTATTTGTAAGTCATAAAATAATCATCTAGTTTTACATTAGCTTGGTATAGCCAACATTATACTTTCCAATCTCATATTTTGTGACATAAACCTGTTCTAGAGCATTAAATCAACTTCTTTTTAGTACCCAGTTATTAACCTCGCTGTGCGTGGGCGCATAGCGAGGGTACTGTAGTCTGTTTGTGTGTGCGTGTGTGTGTGTCTGTTACCGGGGTTTTTTTTTTGAACTGCTATAACTTGGCAACTGAAGCATTAGCAGCTACCAACATTTAGCAACGAATAGAAAAACATGTGGACTTTACAACAGTAGTATCAAGAATATCGTCAAGAAAAACAAAAGCTTAAAACTCGCAAAAGAGTTTTCAGGCTGCAGAGATCAAGTCAAGATAATATCACAATCATACAAGGTATGACAAGCTTGAGACAACCTAGGTTCAGATTTGTGATTAAGTAGTCACTCACAGTCTACCTTGTCATAAAGTTGTAGTGAATGTTTACTTTGTTGTGAACAATCTTGTACAGTGATTGTTAATAGTGCTAGCTAGGTGCCTATATATAGCATATCAAATTATAATTCTAAATCTTCTAATTGACTTAGCTTCGTTTATTGTGAAGATTATTAAACAATTATCACAAGTGAATACACAATATATATCATGTAGTATATATCTATTCTGTTAATTTTTCAGACATTGTTTATCTGTATATCATAAACAATATGATGAAAGTGTCTTGATCCACATGGTGGGCTCTTACTTTATTTATGAAATTGCATACTCAAAGCCTCTTCAGTCACTTCTATTGATGATCCAGTACTATGTGTTTGGACTAGAACACTCACAAAATGATATACCTGTAGTTATAGAGATATGATGAATCTAAACAAGATGGACAGAAGTTTGTAATTCTAAAGTAACTCAGAGTTATTATGTATGTACAGTTACTTATATATGTATATGTATTATGACATCACTAAATATTTTTGTTTACTTCTCTAAAGTTCTTAACTTAGTTTATGTGTACGTAGCTTTTCTTAAATTTAAAAAAAATGATAATTTGTACTTACAAGAACTGCAATACACAGTTATAAGGTGTAAATATCAGTCTTACAATTACATCCTAAGGATAGAGTTTTTAAATTGTATTGTATGCAAGTATTTTACTATAACCTTATACCAACTTTCAACAGTGTATAAAGGTAATTATATCCAGTATCACTGTAATAATTTGTTAGAAGGTATCCTGCAACTCACTATTAAAGTAATCATCAGCTGATCTAATGAATTACACAGTCAGTATTGATGATGGTGTTGAACAAGTACATCACAGACTTATAACTGACTTTAGTAAGTCTATGTCAAAACCAATGTGATATACAAGATCACCACATTACATCATCAAGTTTGAAAATAATTCAGTTCACAGGTAGCTTATTCCTCTACCTTGATATGGAAAGAGGTCTCTTCAGTGTAAGAAGTATTGAAATGAATTGTTGTAGCAAAGATTGGCAAGTCATCTAATCCTAGAGATATTATATGGTTATTATTGTTATTAATAAAATTATAAATATTAAGTATGTTAAAGGTAAATCTACATAATAATGTTGCACATGTTATTAGCTTATCCTTTAACTTTGCTTAAAAATTCTTTTCATATAAAGTACACTGGTCTCACTAGCCATATCCATTCACTCTTATGAAGTGGAAAGGTTTGTTAGACTGTAATTATGCATTTTTTCAGAAAACTACTGAAAGTTGGTAGACAATAAGGAGCATTGTATAAGTCATTGACAAATTAAAATACAAGAAGTCAAAGGCTAACCATACTTTAAAATTCAGATGCTTAAACACTGAGAGGTTATAATTAGTCCAGTACCACCTCCTGAATAATTCCCATACTTATTATATTCTATAATTTGGATAGTAATTGAAAATACAAGACTATTAGCATGTCATTACCAATCACTTGAATTAATAAGAAAATACCTTCATTGAAAATTTTTTTGTCTTTCTTGTCATCAAAAGTGAAAAGAAGCTGTTTCAGTTTAGGCCTATACCTAAGTTCCAATCAAGAATACACAACAGTTCTTTTTTCTAGGTCAGCCAAGTTTCTAATTAGCAAATGGATAGTAGTCTCTTCATCTAACCTGATAATAGTTTAGATTTTCATCCTAAACAAGAATAAAGAGCCAATTAACATAAGTAAATAATGACAGTGTTAAAAGTCTTATTAATAACTCACTACTTTCCAAATATTCAATGATGTGTATTGCTTAAGGATTTCCATAAGTGGAGGTTAAATATCTCTTATCCATTTCTATCTACTAGAAAATGTTCTGCTATCAAAGACTGTATTGTAGCAAGACAACAGTCTCTTCTTTCTTTTATAACACTCCTGTTGTAACATAACCACATTTGTTGTTAACACAATTATCATTATCTTAATCATCAATGTGGTATTTGTGTCATTCCAACATGTTGTGAGGTCTTCCATCATTTTGGAGATGGTTCAATAGTAACAGTAAATGTTTTAGAAGCAGGTAGAAGATGAAGAAACTATCGGTCACATAAATTACCTTTCCAATTACCCTGAGAAATGAACAACTTCTTCATAGCAAATACAAAATGAAAATTTGTCACACTTACATAATAATTAGAATTAATTTTAACTCTATTTTCTGCATAGGTTTCAATCTCTTTAGAAAAACACACTGTTCTCCTGATCACTTGAAGGGTTTCTTGTATGTACCATTATTAATGTAGAGAGATCTTGAATAATCCTTGTTTTAATAATCTCACCTGTGGCTAAGACTTCATCTGTCTGGAAAGAGAAAGCAGAGGGTATCACAAATGTGTGATGTTAATTTGACATGTAGTACTAAAAGTCAAGGAACAAGGATTGTCAAATATAGATATTTGCTGTACAAACTTCAGTATAGTTAACTGGTTATCCAGGTAATTGATGTCAAGACTTTGTTTTCCTAATAATAATAATATAATGATAATTATCATAACAAAAACAAAAACAGATCAATTTATTTACCTTCTCAGCAGATGTTGCAATGTCTATAATCTTTTCTGGCTTGACTCTTTCTCCTAGTATTTTCTCAGCAACTTCTTTGAGCTGTCCATCACCTATTGAAAGAAACGTTAAGAAATTGATCAAAAGATTTGGAAGTTGTCCAAAACTGTATGGAGGATTCCTTAGGATGATAGAAATGCAAGTAGTCTATCAGCTAATAAATATTCCAAGACAACAATATTCACCATTTAACAAAGATTATGCAGTTGTTGTGATAACGCAGGTTCAAAGATTCATATTGCGCATGCTCGTATTTTTTGAGGGCATTATTTAGATTTTAGAAACTACCGGTATGCTGAATCTCTATTGCTCTTATCTTTCTTGTACAAGTAGCCCATGGATCATGCAAACTTTAAAGTCTATCCGCTCTGGTCATTCCTACTACAAGTATCATATAATTTTTTAGACATATCTGAGAGCTCCATGGACACACACTCGGCTTCTGTATCACCTGTTGTTTATATGCTTCTCAAAAATAAATTTAAAACGCTCACAATTTTCAGAAACGATGTGTATGATATCCACACGGAATCTGAATCTGTTCTGTTGCAAGATCTGTAATAAAGATCAAAAGTAATTAAGGTACCATACTCCTAATTATCCTAAGTACTCATACTGTACTTTAGTACAGTGTTCTACCTTACAACATATGTATACTTTGAATGTATGTAATACTTTGTATCTCTGTTATAACAGAGTGGGAGCTTACCAGAAACTAATTTTTAGTTGAATATTCATACTTCTCACAATTGTCGTACTGTTTGTCTGACACTGTCAACATAATATGAGATTGGCTTATTAATGAATACATGAGGTAAGTATTGATTCCAAACACTGTAAAATATGTTCTTAGAATACTGTATTTGCTAGTTGTTAGGTGCATATGGTTATTAAGTGCATACTGTTTGTTAAGTGCACACATTTATCTTGGTCAGAACTATTTTTTATTAAGCGCTTAATGAATATTAATAAGCAATATGCATGACCGACAATGAATCCATCCTTTATCACAGATACAGCAAAATGGTTGTGTTCATTTGCTTCATCTTTCACTGATAGAAGAACTCCAACTGAAGGCATTCATACTTTTTTGTAAATGTGATGACCTCGAATTACGCTGTCAAATGAGAACTCAGTAGAAACACCAGCCATATCTTCCACGTGTTCAAATAAGAGCCACACCCAGAAAAGTGACATCATCCGCAAAGGCTATTTGTTAAGTACATATCCTTGTTAAGTGCATATTTTCTTCCTATGAAGAAACAAGTGCATGACCTTAATAACAGCAAATACGATGAAATCTATAATTTGTTGTTAGATCATATAGTGTTCACAATATACAGCTTGCTTACATGTACTTGAGAGTAAAAGTTGAAATCCATACAATGTATAGAGATATTCTACCTACAAAATATATGAGTAATTCCTAAATCCCTCAGCATAATATTGAATACAAACAGACTTTGATACCTCTTCATGACTAAATGTATTAACTGGCTGTCATTCTATATCAATAATAATAACACAGCAATTGTCTCATGTTTGTTAATAAACCTTGTTTCTATTCCATCCTGTATGTAGTTGTCTCTGATAGTTTCCAGGAGATATATACCTTCTAACCCATGAACGAATTGAAACAATTTTTGACAAATCTAGTAAGGCAAACACTTTATTGATTCTGTTTTGGTTGTTTCACTGTACCATTACTTCATTATGATTAAAAGTACTTGCTACCTTATTTTGTTCCCTAGGAACATACCTCATACCTGTTGTCACTTCTTCAATGTTAATATTGGGAAATAGTTGTCACATTACTGTGAGGTCAAGTTCATCTTTGCATAATTCAGTCATATCATCTCTAACATTATCAAGGTATTTTTGACTTTAGTTTATGTAGCACATTACTTTACACCCACAACCATTACTGTTAAAATTATTTGGATTTTACTTGTCTTTTTCTGATAAGGTCTTCGTGTCCACACCTTTTTTTTATAAATTATTATAATTATATGATAATGGTAACTAATGTATAGTGAATGATACCTGCTGATCGTGTCATAAAGGAATCTCTCCTAACTCAAGCTTCTAAACTCTCTTCTTATTATACATACACTATTAACTGCTGTAGTAATATCTTACTATCTATGATTAAAATAAATTCTCAGAATGGGTAAGCAATATGTCAATATCTGGTATTCACTGTGTAACGTATTCCTTTACTTAGTTTCCTATACTTCATGATTCTTATTGTAAAGTGTTGTTTGTTGTGGTGGAGAATACATTATTATCAACAAGTATGATGTCATTATAATGTTGTCTGTTAATTTATATAATCCTTACAGAGAAGACAAGCTTAACTTGCTATGTAGGCCCAAATTTGACCTATAGCAATTATAAGAGCACAAAATACTCGGTTAGTTCTATTGATATCAATGTATAGAATTATTAACCCTCACAGCTGTCCATGTGAGCAAGGGTTAAAGTACATGCTTTTTGTGTCAATGTATCTGTCTTTTACAAAGGCACATACAATGTGCCAGAGTTTATCACTCCCAAAAATTACTATATTTACAATACACAATTATGTACATTTCAACATAAGAATTTCCCAAAAAAGCTTCCTTCTCAAATTATTTAGATTTTACTTCTTTTTGTGATAAAGTCTTTGTATCCACAGCTATTTTTATTAAATTATAATTGTCCATGATCATTAGATTATACACTAACAGTGATTATATTAATACATTGTATTACATGTTACTAGAGATACAGCTCAATAAGAGCAGATAGAGAGACTACTGAAATGTAACTTACATAGGCTATTTACAAGAACATGTTATGATAGTCATCACGATATACTATCTCTTGTTTGTCCATCAGGTCAGATTAAATACTCCCATCTGACAACTCCATGTTGTTCTATTGTCATAACTCCAAATGATCATTTACTATATGGATGGATGTGATTGTTAGTTAAATGATCTTATTATGTCACCATCTTATAATCAAGTTATAAATGGTCAAGATAAAGCTATAAAAGTTGTGAAAGTGACAAGATCTAATAAAGTAGGTGTCCCATGTTCATGATATTCTGTACTTACTAACTACTCTTAAAGATGTCAGTTATGACAATGATGTCTTCATACATTGCCATAGGAACTTCAAATGACAAGTAAATATAGTAAGTGAACTAGGCACCTAAACTCCACCCACTTATAATACTGACTCTAACTCATCACTATTGCAGGTTACATAATTAGTATAGTATGAAAGTGACTTTGTAAATGATTGTGATGACAATGTATCCTACATTACTGTTGATATATAAGACTAACTGATCTGTCATTCAATAGTATGTAGTGTACACAGTCAACACCTCATTTATTCATTCAGAAAAGATGAGTTTTCTTTATTAGCTTTAACTACCTTATACTAAACTCTTCTGTTCATAATATGTAGTGTTTTGTTCATGTTAAAAGTATAAGTTATGTCTCATGTACATGTCTATGTACCTTTGATATGTAAGTTTTGTTCAACATGATAATGATATAAACAATTCACTTATCATTGTAGTAATACATAGGGTCAGACCTATACATGTTTTAGAAAAGCAGCTTCATTTTCTACACGTATAATCATATCACTAAACATTACATAGTGTGATCAGAATAGATACATACATTAGTCTGTTTGATAAAACCTCTGTTACAATCATTGTGTTTTATCATTAAAGTAAAATGCGTTGCCGTGACAACCATTACATTGAATTAGACATGCCTTTGCTTTTTTTGATCAGTTTATTGTCTTGTCACTACAAAGAGAGATAAACTGAATTTAGAACTGACTCTGTATGTAATGAGAAGGATATAGTGAAGGACATAACTTACAACACACACCAGTCTAGTGTGAGTACATGTACATTTATTATATCAGTATGGTTCTTATAGTGTGTACAGTTGACATAATAAATTAACCACAAACACTCTAATGATTATCCTTATAAGGACAAAATGAACAAATGATGTTATCAACTATAAAACTACTATGTCAGTATATCTATTTATATTACTATCATTAGTTCATCAATGTATCCTATATATCTTATTCCTTATGACTTCACTCTCTACTTTGTCATCTATTCCATTAAGTCATACATCTACATGTATCTATGAGAGTTTCATTCATTTGATACATTCATTATCTAGCTACACATTAAATACATTAATATGACAAGATATATGTACAGTAATTTATATACACATCAAATTAATTTAATGAAATATGAGGATATCATATATAGTGAGAGTGGTCACCTAAATGTGCTCAAGAGATAGATTCATCCTCAAAACAAAATTTATCCATCACTAACATTAGAGGTTGTCCTTCCCATTGAATCATAAAAAATTAAACTGATAGTAATCCCGATTATCAAACTCTTCAATGAATTAATCTTACAGTGTATGGTATGGTATTACTATAATAACATGATACAGTAATGTAACATAGGAAAAGTTGGCTTCGTGTGTGTCACTGATATAATCTCTACTTGACTTTATATTGTTCTCTGGGACTTGTGATATATAGACTATATCAGATGTGTGTATTGAATTGATGAATAGATACTGGATAGATAGATGGATGGTTTTAATATATACAAGAATGGAATAACTGATTCCTCTCTGTATTATTATGGTGTTAGTTATTTCTTAATATGTTGGAAGGATATGAAGAAGAACATGCTATTCTGTTATGTAACCATTTCCTCTACTTTGGACAGTCATATTGGGTAGTACTAGGAATAGCTGTATCTGAAGGTAGTCAATATACTATAGTATATGTCACTATATGATGTAAATATGTATACGATTGTCACCATAGCTTACCATACTGCTTGCTATAATAAAATTGAATATTTTAAGTTTATTGTTATCTTTTACATTGGTCTTACTACATGTGTTATACTCATCCAAAACTCACTAGCAGCTACATTCATTGGAAGGAAAGTATTTCATAAACATATTGGTTTTATACTATTAACTAGTATTGGATGTATGGTTAATAAAGAAATTTCAAGGAGAAAGTAAACATGTGCTATGTTCATATAGTATATTCTAGTATGTAGATGGTGTAGAAGTACTTGTTAAAGTGTTTATATACTAAGAGAGATCCAGTTAAAGTCCAACAACTACAGACTACGTGAGATAATACCAAATCAACTATGGTAAACCTACTATGTTCATTTAAATAAATTAAATTCTTTCTTTCTCTCTGTATATATATATATACATACATACATACCTCCTTCTCTCCCTCTCTGCAGTAAAACGATCAATTTTAATTATTATTAGAGTTGGTGATCATATTGAACAGCTGAGATTCCATCACTTCACTAAATGTATAGACATTGTAATAGACTATTACAACCATTACCACAGTGAGTAATTCAATGTACATACATGCAATATTTATTAGATTTCTTATAATACTGCTTCACAACAAACACCAAATTTCAGCTTTCCTCAGTGCTTGAAAGTATAAGGGTCCTGGTTGAATTGATTCTTTTGAAAATGTATCTATTGAACAAATCAACATTAAATGTGTTTTAATAGATAACAAACCTGTTGGACGTAATCAAAACTATAGTGAGTTGTGATGTTCAGTGGAATGACTGGTTATGTGAGTGGAGGAGAAAGGTATTTTTCACAGTAAAGTATGTCTTCAAATGATTGTTGGCCCTTTTTCAGAACTTTTCTTTTATAATTGTATTCTATCCGTATAGCCTCCAAGTGATCCCTTGCTCTTTGCAAGAACTAGAATAGAGATTAAAAGCAAATCAGGTACCAGAATCCTAATGTTACTAAGAACTAACACTCTACTTTAATGCAATGTTGTACTTTACATAATATGTATACTTTGACTGTGTATGATACTTGTCTATTCTGTTATAACAGAGTGGGAACTTACCAGTGAATGTCTCTGTAGTGGAGTCTTCATACATCTTACAATTGTACTACTGTTTCTCTGGTTCTACCAAAATAAATCTGACATTGGTTTGTAATTGTGTCATGTTTGTTAACAAACATTGTTGTATTGCATCCTTTAAATAGCTGTCTCTGATAGCATTTAATGAATCCTTTTACCCCTTGAATAAATAGAAATTTTTCTGGCAAATCTAGTAAGAAATAGAATATATTGATTCTGTTTTACTTGTTTCATTGTGCTTTAACTCCATGATTACTCAAAGTAATTTATGGTTTATTTTGTTCCTTATGAACACACCTCCTACCTGTTGTCACCTCTTTAATGTTAATATTAACCAGTAGTTGTGTCATGACTATGACATTGAGTTCATTGTTTTACAATTCATTCATATCATCTTTGACATTATCAAGCTGTTTCAATTTAGATTTTACTAGCACATTTCTTTACACTCACAGCTGTTTCTATAAACGTTTTCATGAATAATATGTTCTTTTTCATATGTTAATTAATCTGTTAATTTCCTCTCTTTCATTGGATTCATTTATTTCAATTAGATTGATATTTGTAGCTATAATGGCAGGAACTATACATGGTTTTCTGAGGATATATATCAAAGCAGTCATCACTATTTAGATGATACCTGAAGACTCTAAGTCACTTCATTCTTTCATTGATCATTACACTCATTCTCACAATCTTCATCATTAATTTCTATGTTTTTTAAATTTATTATTTACAATAAAAATGAAACAATGTTCCATTGCATGTCCTTCCTTTATTTTCTAGTAATTTTTATTTATAAAGAAATATTCATCAAATAAACTAAATGTCCATCATTGTAATCACTTAGTAGTACAGCAATGTTGTGAAGACAATCAATTCTCTCCTCTGTTTAGCCGATAGTAGAAACATTTATCAAAAGGTAATTAATGCGTTCCCATGACGTCTCATATTAAACATTGTAAAAATTCATTTCTTAAATTGTTGTTGACAATGTATATCTAGATAAAGAATTGCAAAAACAGCCTAAAATAAATAAAGCTTATGTTTACTTCATATTATCATAATCATATTGTACCACATCCCTCAGTTTATATAGTAATAGGATGATATGTTACAAGTTATTGATAAGTGAACATACATCTAATGTAGTTAAGTGATAACTGATGTAGATGATTCAATGGTAACAAAAAACTATGCAAGATTGTTGCACTTTTATAAACAAAAAATATTAATATGATTATTTCATAAAATAGCTTACAATTAATGTGCAAAAAGACACTTGATCCTTTTTTTGTAGGTCAGGTAACACTATTCATATACCAATCAAGACATGACCAACATTCTTAGGTTGATCTGATACACATCACATTCCAGCTACATAACTGAAGTAATTATATCTGATTACATATTTATGACAATGATCCAAATAATGTGTTTATATGGATTTTACAAAACCTATACTAGACATGTCAACACTTTCATTCATTTAGTCGTATTTGTACAAAGCTCAGTTCTGAGATAAACAATTTGAAAAAAAACTATATGATTACATTTATTTATATTCTTCTCTTTAAAACTAGGTAATTAGTTGTTTATTTTTTCATTTACGTTAACCAATGTTTCTTTTTTGATGCTACCTAGTAATATCATAGCTGGGCCTAAGCTGCCATAACAATTATAAATAAATTAGAAACTGCACTGAGATTGGGCACTTTAGTGCCTTTCATTATATATATCCTTATTAGTTCATTTTTATTTCTTATGCTAGTTGCTCCTTAAGATCGTGTAATGCAATCATATCATGAGCTGGTGTCATACCATTTCTGTAACATCAGTTATACTAGTGGACAGTGAATATATTACTGGTTCTGAGTATTATGTCTCTGCAGCTCATAAAGAAGTACATTGTTCTACTACTGACCAACCTTGCACCGATATTTCTAAATATACTGTGCATCTTGCTTCAATGATGACACAATTTCTTATTTCGTAGAGGGGAATTATTCTTTATGTGGTACATTGAATATTAATTGTCTAAGTCTAACTATACAGTGACTGGTAATATAAGGTGTAGTGATTACAACAGAGGTGGTATATACTTTAATAGTACCATAAGTATTACACTGAGCTTAATAGGGTTATACAATGCTACTAATGAAAGATAATCATGCTTACTATTTTGTAACATGAATTTCATCACATTAGAATGGGTATCAGTTGAAAATGTTTCGTGTTTTTACATTTTTCTTGAAAATGCTTTTTATACAATATTTCATATTATAGTCAATGTGTTAGGAAATGTTCTGTTTTTTAGGTGGTAATGCATAATGCATTACTACATTACCATATAAAATTAATGTATCATACTATCATACATATATACATTATACTATCAAAATCCTGCTCTATTTAATACTATATAAAGTACATACTTGATCAAGTAAAATAATGTGTTAGATCCATTTTTACCAAGAATGTTATTTTCATCATTAAGTAGAGGTTACATAACTCTGGCTTTACAAAATATGTGATATAATCTAATGAAGATAGAAACAGGAGCTATGAAATGAGGATAGAGACAAAAGTTCTATTTCATTGCATCAGGTGAAATATTAGAATATTAATTGAATATCATTTGAATTAGATCTTATAATTACACCATAAAAATGGGTCCAAGACATGAAAACATCAATATATCACAAATTCTATAAAATGTTAGTAATACTAAAACTATGATTGGCACATGTCTTTTTGAATCAGTTTTATCCACTTGTATAAGTCAATAAAATATAATGAAGATTGAAGAAAAGCTCCATACAAACCAAACTAATAAGCAGTTGATATATATTTTTATATGCATAGAATAACAATATAATAGATGACAGCACATACAAACTTCAACAGTTTCAAGATCTAGAGACACAACTATTACTATTGTACATTTTAGTTGTAAGAACCTAGTCCAAAAATTAAACTTGTCTATATATGGACCTCTATATGCATACAATCCATATTGCCATCACATGACACTACATTTAAGCCAATGCAAAACTTGATTGTACAATGTATTGTGAGAATGTACTGTAATAATGATAATATATTGTGCTTTATTAGTGGGTTGGTTAAAATACATTACATAATACATAATAATAATAATAAAATAATAATAATACAATGTAATCATATAATATTCATGATAACATAACATAACATGAATTCAAATGTAATTGTTGAGATGATATAAAATGATTTTTTCAAAATTGGAAAATAATAATGAAGATCAAATTGTCTACTAATTACATAGCGACATATTTCAATAAGATTATTTCTCATTGCCATGGTCTAAAAAAATAGGTGTTTTTCTTCATTTTACTTCTAGTGAGTTCATGTTATTAGTTTTTATGGCACATCCACACATTGTAATACAAACCATAAGTATAAGAAATAGTTTGTCTAATATAAGGTCATATATCTATGTTATTGGTACTATACTTTGCATACTGAAGAGATTACTATCATTATTAGAACTATTAATATGATCATTGACTTACATAATCATCCTTTGTAACATTTATTGACTAATGGTGGATTTTTTAAAATTGTAATCAATGCAGCATTGATTATTATTTATCATATCTTTATTATTTCATTTTTATTACTTATGTTAGTTGCTTTTTATGATCATTTAATGCAGTCATATCATAAGCTGGTGTCATCTTTTTTCAGTAACATCAGTTATACTGAATATCTACAGTGACAGTGGATATGTCACTGTTTCTGAGTATTATGACTCTGAGCTCATAAAGAAGTACATTGTTCTCCTACTGACCAACCTTTCCACAACATCTCTAAATATACTATACATTTTGATTCACTGATGATACAATTTTTGCTCTATGTGGTACATTGAATATTAATGGTCTAAGTCTAACTATTCAGTGACTGGTAATATAAGATGGAGTAATTACAACAGAGGTGGTATATACTTTAATAGTACATTGCACTGAGATTAAGAGGGTTATACAATACTACTAATGAAAAAAATAATAATACTTACTATTTGTTATCATGAATTTCATCACATTAGAATGGGTATCAGTTGAAAATGTTTCATGTTTTGACCCTTTGCTTAAAAATGCTTTTTATATAATATTCTTTATTTGCGTAAAAACAATGTGTTAGGAAATGTTTTGTTTTTAGGTGTTAGTGTGTATGTATTGTATTATAACCAAGCCACTATTAAAACTCAGTATATTATCATTATCACAGTACATTCTCACAATACATTGTACAATCATGTTTTGCATTGGCTTAAATGTAGTGTGATGTGGTGGCAATATGAATTGTATGCATATAGGGGTCCATATAAGGACATGCTTGATTTTTGGACTAGGTTTTTACAACTAAAATTTTACAATAGTAATAGTTGTATCTCTAGATTCTGAGACTTTTGAAGTTTGAATGAGCTATCATCTATTTTATTTATGGCTATTCTATGCACATATGAAATATATATCAACAGCTTACTTTGGTTTGCATGGAGCTTTCTTCAGTCTTCATTATATTTTATCGACTTATACAACTGGATGAACTTGATTCATGAAGACATATGCCAGTCAAAGTTTTAGTATTACTAACATTTATAGAATTTGTAATATTTTGATCTTTTCTTGTCAGGGACCCATTTTTATAGTTTAATTTATATGAGATAATTCAAATGATATTCAATTAACATTCTAATATTTCAGCTGAAGGCTTGGCCGGCCTCTCCTTTTTCTTGAGTTATACTCTCCAATTAGGAGATTTGCAAGAGCAAGCCTAAACTCCTTCACGTTTTCTTTTCTTAAGTCTGGGAAAAACTTTGAGAGGACAAAGGAATTGGTAATTGCGATGTCGACTGCAGCAAAAAAAAGGTACATGTAATTTTTACGAGATTTTAACTTAATGCTGTAGTAACCTCGTAACTGATCATTTCGATCAACTCCTCCCATTTTTGCATTGTAGGATACAATAGATTCAGGGCAATTAACATTTAGTACTGAGCCATCCTTTTGCTTTCTTGTGATTGTTTGTGTTGTGTTGGGGTCTGAGTTTGTTGATGCACAACATATAGCCTTGGTATCTTACCATACTGTCATCACTAAGTTACCATTCTGTGCTGTAACAAAGTCCCCTCTGTTTGGGAGTCCTCGTTTCACAATTGTTTTTAAAGTGCTGGGAAATCCTTTCCTATCTGACCTCATAGTTCCACAACTATATGTACCACATCTCAACAAATTCAACATCAATTCTACTCCCGTAAAAAAGTTATCAAAATATATGTGGTGGTACTTTTTATGTATTTCTTCTGTCAGTCTCATAACAACACTTCCCCCCAGTCCCTTTTCAACTTTATTCGATTTTTTCCCTTCATACACTTCGAATTTACTGACATAGCCTGAGTCAGAATCAGCCCTCATCCATATCTTGAAACCACGCTTCACCGGTTTCTTAGGTAAGTATTGTTTTAAGGATGACCTTCCTTTAAACTTTACCATTGCCTCGTCTATAGCAATGTCACGACCAGGAGTGAAGAGTTTGTCACTAATGTTAGATAGGTATGTGAGTATGGGTTTTACCTTTTGAATTTTGCTGTAGTTATTGTCTCCATATGCAGGCAATTTTTCGTTGTTGACAAAATGTAAAAATCGATGGAGCTGGAGAAAACGTGTTCTTGAGATTCTTTTTGCTATTGGACGATAGTGAAATGCTTCGTTTGTTCTCCAATAGTCGCGGATAGCTGGTAACCGAACAATACCCATCAAAATCATAAATCCAAAGTATGCTTTCAGTTCATCTATTGTAACTTTGTCCCAGTTATCATACCTTTCCTTTAGACACAGGCTGGCATACCTGTTTGTTTCAGTTACAATTGTTTGGAGAAGCTCGTTGGTAAAAAAGAAACAAAAGATATGAAGGATGGATGTAGGAGTGGAAAAGGTGGGTCCGTAAGGTTTATCATACCCTTTGAATTTCTTGATTGTAACAGTAGAGGTGTTATCGCTCCAGGATATGTTGTCTGAGCTATTCATATGATAAAACAGAGTAAGTCATTACTAACATAATGTGGGGTTCGAAGTACATACTTTACATTCTGATACTGAACTTTATAGGTGTCTCCTGGTTCATTCTCCTCGTCACTTTCTGTGTTGTCACCTGTAGATCCATCAGTAACAGTGGACACATCATTGTCAACAGTGGAAACATTATCTACAGTTTTGTTGTCATCACGTTCATCACCAGCTTCACTATATGAGAAAATTATAGTCTCCACTGAATTGTAGTATTAGTGATTCTTACAAACCTCTCAAGATCAGAAACTTCATCATCGCTCCCTTCAAAACAAAACTCTTCCTCCATTTCCATGTCTATGTCGTCATCAGGAAGATCCAAAAATTCAATCACCTGATCTCTGGAATATTGCCTGGCCATTACGAGAATCCTGCATATATGCATTTTAAATATCTATCATGTTTTTCCTTACATTAGTTTCATATCTACCATTAACTTTGCTCACCTGTGAAAGTTGTACGAAGTACTGAAATTCTGTTTAGTAAGAAAATGAATGTAAAAAGCAAATATCACTGAGAAGTACTGGTCCAAGAAGGTCACTAGAGCAATAGTGAGACAGCTGAGCAATGGGAAAAATGAGTAGGTACAGTAGCACTGATAAGTACTGGTCTAATAGCAAGATGAATAGCAGAAAGAACAGGTCAGTGGAACTGAGTAGCACTGGTAGAGACAGCAAATAAAGACAGCTTACAAAGAACACGACCTTTAGCTTGCAATAACGACGCACTAACACCTGTCTATCACCTAAACATAACACGACAATGCGCGCTTTTCTTTACCTTATTTCCATGACGTCCAAGGACGGCAACGGTCGTTCCGCGAAAACGCGTACGCGCGTCTTTAGACGTCAACGGGCTATAAAGGGTTAAGATGGAACCATTACAATCAATACAAGTCATCTATAGTACATGACTATGTGTTGTATTACATTATTATAGAGAAATATATTAGAATATACTAAGAGAGACACAGTCAAAGTCTAACAACTTCAGACTAGGTGAGATAAGACCAGATCAACTATGATAAACTTACTATGTACATTTAAGTTAAATAAACTCTGCCCCCCCCCCGCTCTCTCTCTCTCTCTCTCTCTCTCTCTCTCTCTCTCTCTCTCTCTCTCTCTCTCTCTCTCTCTCTCTCTCTCTCTCTCTCTCTCTCTCTCTCATCTCTCTCTCTCTCTCTCTCTCTCTCTCCTCTCTCTCTCTCTCTCTCTCTCTCTCTCTCTCTCTCTCTCTCTCTCTCTCTCCTCTCTCTCTCTCTCTCTCCTCTCTCTCTCTCTCTCTCTCTCTCTCTCTCTCTCTCTCTCTCTCTCTCGCTCTCTCTCTTCCTCTCGCTCTCTCTCTCCTCTTTCTCTCCTCTCTTTATGTCCGTATATATATATATATATATATATCACTGTCTCTCTCCTCACTTTACAGGAAGATCAATCAGTTAATCATATTGAACGGTTGAGATTGCATCACATCACTAAATGGTATAGACTCTGTAGTAGACATTTACAATACCATTATCACAGTCAGTAACTCAATGTACATGTACATACATACAATATTTAATGCATTTGTTGTATAGAAGTGCTTTACAACAAATACCAAAGATTTCACCTCTCCTCAATTTTGGAAAGTATATGGGTCCTGGTTGATTGGTTTATTTGGAAAATGTACCTGTTGAACAAGTAAACATCAAATGTTGGACATAATCAGAACTATAGTGAGCTTTGATGTTCAGTGGAATGACTGGTTATGTGAGCAGAGTAGAAACGTATTTTTCACAGTAAGGTATGCCTTTAAATGATTGTTGGCACTTTTTCAGAACTATTCTTTTATAACTTTGTTTTATCTGTACACGCTCCAATCGATCCCTTGCTTTTTGCATGATCAAGAATAGAGATTAAAAGCAAATCAGGTACCAGAATCCTAATCTTACAAAGAACTAGCACTATACTTTAGTACATGGTTGTACCTTATATTGTATGTATACTTTGACTGTATAAGATACTTGATTATTCTGTTATATCAGAGGGGAACTTACCAGTGATTGACTCTGTAATGGAGTCTTCATACTTATATTTGTAGTACTATTTCTTTGGTACTATCAACATAAATCTGACATTGGTTTGATAATGATTTCATGAGGTAAGTATTGATTCCAAACACTATGAAGCACACTCTCATAATAAAGTCTGTAATTTGTTGTCTCAGTAGCTCATACATTTTACATGATATACAGCTTGCTCCTATGTACTTGAGAGGTAAAGTTGTAAATCCATGTGCTTGTACATAGGTATTAACCTGCAAAAAGATACAAGTAATGCCTTCATATTTTGTACTTAGTAATAAAATAGCATTACTCTTAGCATTATTCTGAATAAAATATGAATGTGATACATCTTGATGATTAAAAGAATTAGCTTCTTTCATCCTTTGTGTTAATGTTTTCTATATCAATAAAAACAATCAGTTGTGTCATGTTTGTTAACAAAACATGTTTGTATTCCATCCTTTCTGTAGCTGTCTCTGATAGTGTCCAGCATATCCATTATTCAACTGAATAAATAGAAACCTGATTCTGTTTTGATTATTTCATTATACCTTTACTCCATGATTATTGAAAGTACTTTATGGATTATTTTGTTCCTTAGAAACACACCTCCAACCTGTTGTAACTTCTTCAATATTAATATAACCAGTAGTTGTGTCATGACTATGACATTGAGTTCATCTTTAGACAATTCAGTCATATGATCTTTGACATTATCAATGTATTTTCAGCTGTTTCTATAAAAGTTTTTGTGAATAATGTTCTTTTTCATAATTATGTTAATCTGTCTTCATCTCTCTCTTTATGTATCTCAGATGGACTGGTATTTGTAGCTATAACTAGAGGAACTATAAGTAGTTCTGTGAGGATGTACATCAAAGCTGTCAATACTCATTTAGATGATACCTAAAGATTCATCATCTTTAAATTCTTCTAAGTCACTTGATTGTTCTATTGATCATTATATTCTTTCTCACCATCTTTGTCATTAGTTTCTTTTTTCAATTAATTTTTTTTCAATTAAGTTTTCATGAATAATATATTCTCTTTCTTATGTTAATCTGTTTTCATTTCTTTTTATCTGTTTTGATGATTTCATGTAGACTGGTACTTGTAGCTATAATTGGAAGATCTATATCAAAGCAGTCAGCATTTATTTAGATTATGCTGACAGTTCATCATCTTCAAATTCTTCTAAGTGACTTCATTCATCCATTCCATCATCATACTCCTTCTTGGTATTTTTGTCATAAGTTTTTATTTTTAATTTTATTATTTACATTATAATTGAAACAATGCTCATCTATATGTATGTATTTTCTTACCTTCTAGAAATATTGTTGTTTTCAAACTACTCATCAACTAAAGTTAAATGACTATCATTGTCATCACTTGGTAGTACAGCATTGTTAGGAAGATGAGCTATTCTCTCTATACTGGTGATGGATACTAGAAGCTATTAATTAAAATTCAAATAATATCATATGAATTTATTGTCATCATTGTACTATAAAGTCTTAAATCACTGTGTCTCAAATTGTCATTTACTCGTATGGTTTGTATGTCTTGGCATAATAGGAAGCTGTACGTACTATACAAGTACTGTTTCTGATTATTATAGAAAACAGACAAATTATGTTATATTTTTTATTAGCTCAATTATATTGTCAACCACATCCTTTCTAACCATATGTCAGTTTGTATAGAAGTAGTGTAATATGTAATGTTAATCGACAACTAATAGACAATACTAAATTCTTAGTTGTAGTGGGTATACTTGTAACATTAAAACTAAGCCATATGAGTCATACATATATTTTAAGTTTCATTGTCAAGGGAATATGTCTGTCTAATTAGTAGAATATCACTTTATTTATTTATTAACTGGTCTTGAATATAAGTTTCAAGATGAAACACTATTGTTAAGATTTAATACACAAGAAATTATTAGGCAACCAGAAACAAATTTCACTCATTAACCAAAATATAGTAATATTGTTTCAATCAATCTTCTAGTTTTCCATTTATCCATTCATTAATTCATCATACATGATGTTATCTATATTCATCTATGTCTACTTATTGATTATACTCAGTATAAAGACACTACCTAACACTATGTTTAATTTCTCAAATTTAACATACACATATACATGTATAAGGGACTTTAGTAAGGCACAACATACTTCATACAATGTAGTTTATATGACAAACATGTACATGTAATGATACTTATTATACCAATGACAATTTTTATACAATTTGTATACAAATGATATTATTATTGTCCATATATACATGTATGATAATATAATACATTCTTTAATATATTGTGTCTCAACTATCTTCAGACTGGACAACATCAATGATGGAAATATGTAAGTCAAGGCTTCATCTTCCATCTTTTCCAATTTAATTACAAATTTTAATAGACATGGCATAGTCTAATATGATTTATTTTAGTTGTTTGACAATGTTAAAGCTTATATTATGCTCATACTAGTGTAAAACATAGTTATTTGGTTAATAAATGTTACTTACACTAATAAGCATTTATTGTGTACAAACTTCACTATCTATTCACTATTATAGGATTTACCTGTCCAACTACAAAGCTATTGTTATGTACAGTACCAATGTAGCAGTGGTTTGTTTATCAGTCAGTTCATATTAAGATGGCCAATAATCTAGTGTTTTAAAGGTTTATTTGAATCATGAAATACATAGCAAATTTTGAGTTGATTTTTAACAATTGATCAGATTAGTTAAATTAATTGATTACTATCTATTTAAAATGCATGGTTATTAAGTGTTGAGTCAGTGTTAAGGTCACGCAATTGTAACCTATTACAATCTACTTAATTTGCTCTACATAGTACATATGTAGTAGCTTGCAATTAAAATCATATCTGTGACTTTTTATTATATGTTAATTAGCATTTATAATGATGTGTGTTCATGTTATAATTGTGTATGTGTATAATATGCTTAATGTTATATGAAGAGTGTTTCTGTTGTTTAGTACATGTATACATACTGTGTAGTTTGTTAGATTATAATCAATGATGTGATTTACTGTCTACATGATAAGTTTACTAACAACTATGTATGTGTAATCTTGTTACAATAGCATTACCAGACCCATTCTCTGATGATTTGATGTTAAGCTACAGCTTATAAGTGTAAGATCAGTAATCACTTTCTCTGAAGCTCTCTATTAATATCAATTTTAATGCCAGAAATGTTGTATGAAATCAATGTAATGGATAAACAGTGTAATAACAACGTCTGCACACAAGTATCTGTTAATTGAAAAGTAATAAGGTTTATTGAAAATATTAAACAATCATATTTATAGTTCACAAACTTAAAAATAGAGACATTGATAATTATAGTAATTAACATGTTTAGCTTAAAGCCAGGTCATTCTTAGCCAATTTAATCACCACTCTTTTAAGAGCAAGTAAAAAATGTAACAATAAATACAAAAAAGTTATTTATCTCTATAATTATCAGAAACAATGTTGCTCAGTTCAACCAATTATGATCTGTCGAAGACTCTATTCCAGCTAATTCATTGGCTGTTCCTATGGACTCCTTAGATGTATTTTGATTGGTTGTTGTATTGTATATATAGCTTTGTTTTCTTTATTGACCGACAAATTTAATATAAATGAAGTATATGATTCTAGACATTTTGTGGAGAGAAAAAAATAAAATATAGGCAATTGTTCTAAATAACAATAGTATTGTTTGTTTAGATTATAATTGTTATAAAAAACATGTAACCATTCTTGTTATGCTCAATATGAGTACTGATCAAGACTAAGATATCAATTGGAAAAATATATGTATAAACTGACCATGACTGAAGCTTTCAAAAAGAGGTTTACATTAGTCTAAGGTCTCCATATCAAAGATGCCAAAGTCTGACACAAGCAACTGTGACTGAAATAGTATATGCAAGGACGACGTCATCCTTAGAATCCTTAAATTAAACCTAAAGGTATTATATTTATTTACATATTTATAGTCTCATTATGGACACTCTATCAATATTTGAAGATTTGTATTATAGACTCGAGTTAGTAAGTTTGCTTTAAAATATATGTATAGAAAATGGTCAATACTTTAAGTAAATAAAGATAGTATTTTTACTAAATACAAATTCAAACAAATGATAAAATTAACACCATCAATGTGCAGTAGCAAATATATTGTGTGTCATCCAAAAAAATGACTGGATATTGCCAAAAATAGTAATTTTGCACAACATACACTTGAAAAAGCATGTAATCCAAGCATTAATATAGTAAGCATTGAAACAAAGTTGTAGCAAATTAGTTTTTAAAAGGCATTTCATTGAAATTTCAATGAAAATAATCTTTTCAAAATTGTAAGAAAGTATACTAATGAGTAAGAAAATGTAAATTTAGCAAACATCAAAGTAAATTTAATAGAGTCATTCTTAATAACATGGAGAAACTATTGAAGAAATGATTGTAATAATGTAAAAAAATGTGCGCTCAATTTTCAAAAACTGAGAGACATTTTTGCAGTATACTTTTAGCTACAATTGGTTCATAAACTGGTAGAAATTCAACTGCAGTTATTATAGTATTCCATTTAACCGGACATGTTATTTTGTCAAACCATATCTGAATGACAATTGTGAGTCTCTTTGTTTCTCTACTCCATTCAGCACACAATTTTTCTAAATCTCACTTTGTTATACTAAGGAACTGCCCTATTTTTTTCCACTTATTTGCAATAGGAAAAAGTAAACAAAGTAGATATAACTTGTCGCCTATAGTCAATCAACCAAATAATAAGAAAATAAATTATTTTGTTTAGCTAAAATAGCTCTTGGTCAAACATTTTATGACAATAATGACTATCAATTAATCTTTAGTCTTACCACTGGTAATTAAAACATCAGATGTATTTTGCAATTCTGCAATTAGAGTAGTACAACAAGTATCTACAGACAAATATAGTGAAAGTTTATACGTAAGAAATTTTACATTTGCATCTAATTTTATTCAAACAAAACATAATAAAATGGCAGGGATAAAAATCAATTTAATTCAATCACTTGACTTTTAACATTTACCAATATCTTTGAGAATGTGATCAGTTACTTCAGCTCTACATAGTGAAATGTGATCTGTTGTTTTAGCTTCATCTACTGGCATAGGGATAGCTTTGTCTAAAAAAGCAATAATATGAACTAAAATAGCTTTCAACATGTCTTTGCAAACTGTCACTATCTGTAAAGAATGCTATAAATGTATCATAATAATA
The DNA here is from genome assembly GCA_963693285.1 of Xestospongia muta. Taxonomy (NCBI): domain Eukaryota; kingdom Metazoa; phylum Porifera; class Demospongiae; order Haplosclerida; family Petrosiidae; genus Xestospongia; species Xestospongia muta. The sequence continues at coordinate 4,024,481 of OY848922.1, forward strand.
ATATGTTTCATATTTTTCAATAAAAAATTTAATTAATGCACAGGCTAGTATAATCTGCATTCAATAACTATTATACATAATCATAGAAAATTTTATCTAGATTTCAAACTGAAGCGTTTTTACCATTTTCAGACAATGTTTCCTGTACAATGCGGAGTTTATCAATGGCCTTCAGAGCTTCAATGAAGTCTACTCTGTTAGCAGTTCCACTTTTTAACCATGTTACTAACATGTCTTTACGAGATGGTGCAGGTTGATAGTGATTGAGTGCTTTAATATCTTTATTACAGCAACTTTAACACCCAGATGTGTACCCAAAATTTTCCAGTCATCATCAACCTCTTTTACGAACTTCACAAGAACAGATAGATGATACTCATGTATTATAAAAAATAAATATTATCTTAACAAAAGTCAATCCATTGGATAGAGTTCAGGAAATTGAAATAACAGTTAATTCGTCTTCTAAAAACAAACATAAGGATCATAAACCATCTGTACAAATACAAAATGCAGATATGACATTCAAAAAATAATGTCTAGCTCAATTATGCTGTTTATGACTCTTTGAAATGGTAGGTTGACCTTCAAGTGTATTAAAGTGATTTCATAAATTACATTACAGCTAAATTTTTATTATAATATTACCTTTTTGGATTGCTTTCTTTGAAGTTTTTTTCAAGGTCTGTTAAGACAAATAAATTCAGTAAATTACTATATCATACTTTTCTTCCATAAGATTTTTTATGATGATACATTCTTATACAACTATACTCCTATATAGTTTGTACTCTACAAGATAATTTGTACATAATAGTACACTGCAATATAATTGTTAAGAGATCATTATAATCTAAATATTAACAATTGAAAACAGTAACTTAAAAAGATTATTATTTTGCATATTCAGAAAGTCTCAAGTACTCTATATGAATCTTTGACCTGTATAATGTTACCATATAATGTTTTGAATATTTCACAGGTGTAGCTATAACATTGATGATCACTCTTGTTCAATTAAATATACTGACCACTCTAATATGACTAGTTGAAGTGATTCCTATAATTTAGATTTTCATTCATCATTTCAAGTGTAAGAGAAATTAGATAAACTTAAACATTTGAACAGATCAAGTTATTTTATTTCACCTAGTCTTATAAGAAGCCACATGTACAAATCAAGCTGTATTCCTTGGTGTTTATAGGAATAATCTGGAAACTGTTCTGCTATTATCCTATATACTGTCAAATGATGTCAATATATATGAAACTTTTCTTTGATGCCTATGTATGTCTATATAAGGACTAGTGTCGATTTTGGACTGGATGTTTACTACTAGTTCATGTTGTCTTAGCATTGGTAGTATCTGTAGATACTGATGCTACATAGCCTTGTATGTGTTAACATCTATTTTAGTTTTTATTATATTTATGTATTTATCTTTGAGGGGAGTATATTGCCAACTTCCTTTTGTGTACATGCTGCTCTATTTCTCCTACAAAGAAGTATGACTATGTTTTATTAATGTAGGTTCTGTTTTCTGTAGGCTTTCCATTTAATGGTGGTATTCAGAGAGGTCTACTTTGTCACCTTCAAAATATTATGTTTGATTATTAAATTGTTAATAAATGAAATAAATCAAAATGGCAATAAATCAACAACATTAGAGCTAGAGTGATTGTCATCATCGAAGGAATGGTCTTCAATTAAGAAGTACTAGATAAAGAATTCTATGTTTGGTCACTTGAACGAAACTTCTGGTAATGATTAGGTGTGTCCTCAGTCAAAAGCTAGATTAAGAAAGATTATCACAGCAATAATTCTTAGTGTGAAGATCGAGCTACCATCTTAGTGCGTAGTGACGTTGCTATGAAGGTATTGATGCAACGGCTCATTCCATTGGTATTAGAGCATGGTAAGCAAGTCCAAAAATTTTTCTGGGGATCAGTTTATTGTCAAAATTTAATAACTTAAATTGCTTGCAGTATAAAATACTGAATCTATGAGAGTAGTCTGGTATAATCATTTTTGACTAGTATCCTTTCTAACAACAGTATTAACGATATTTTAAGCCGTGTATGAATGTACCATATTTATTTATATTGTTGTATGCACAAACATACTTTATGAGTGACCTAAGACTTTGTTTATCCATTTTGATCTTGATTAAACTTAATCTTTCTTAAACTTCAGGTAATCTCTTTGGATTATTATTATAAATTGCTGTCACTTTACTCAGTGTCATATGAAAGAGACTATTAGTTTTTTGTTTATTAAATTTGGTAATAACATAACAGCTAAATGTGTTGACAATATTTAACTTATAAAGAGTAATTTTATAGCATGTCAAAGGTAACATTTATCAAAGATTAGTTTCACAAAAATCATTTCAAACACACATAGAATACCCTGTTCTGATAAAAAGCTTATAACGAGCATTCATAACCCATGGCAAATAGAAGAAAATAAAAAGGTATGACAAAATTAAAACAATTAAATTAAACACACTAAAATGTCATGTGCAAAATGCTACTAAAATTATAATAATTGATGTTGAAAATTAACTCTAAAAGTTACTGTTAATCAGAAAGATATTTACGCATGTTGTCAGCCACTGACGGGTTATTAACAGGAGGTAACTCCACAGCTGTTATTATAGTTTGCCAGGTAACCTTAGAAGGCTGCTCATCAAACCACAATTGAAGAACATCAGAGAGCCTATCAGTGTCTCGACATTTATTGTTTAAAATGGACTCTAGATCTTCATATTTGATTCCAAGGGCCTCTCCAAGCTGTCTCCAGTTATAAGCTATTGGATTAAGTAGACGTAGGAGGTCTCGTTTTTGCCCTATCAAGAAACATAAAAAGAATGTTTAATATTTTTTATAGTTTATGGTTTGGTATTATGTTTATGGTTTGTTATTACTATAATAACATGACACAGTAATGTAACATAGGAAAAGTTGGCCTCGTGTGTGTCACTGATATCATCTCTACTTGACTTTATATTGTTCTCTGGGACTTGTGATATATAGACTACATCAGATGTGTGTATTGAATTGATGGATAGATACTGTATAGATAGATGGATGGTTTGAATATAGACAAGAATGGAGTAACTGATTCCTTTCTGTATTATTATTGTGTTAGTTGTTTCTTAATATGTTGGGAGGATATGAAGAAGAACATGCTATTCTGTTATGTAACTATTTCCTCTACTTTGGACACTCATCTTGGGTAGTACTAGGAATAGCTGTATCTGAAGGTAGTCAATATACTATAGTATATGTCACTATTTGATGTAAATATGTATATAATTGTCATCATAGTTTACCATACCTGCTGCTATAATAAAATTGAATATTTTAAGTTTATTGTTATCTTTTACATAGGTCTTACTACATGTGTTATATTCATCCAACACTCACTAGCAGCTACATTCTTTGGAAGGAAAGTATTTCCTAAACATATTAGTTTTATACTATTGACTAGTATTGGGTGTATGGTTAATAAAGAAATTTCAAGGAGGAAATAAACATGTGCTATGTTCATATAGTATATTCTAGTATGTATATGGTGTAGAAGTACTTGTTAAAGTGTTTATATACTAAGAGAGATCCAGTCAAAGCCCAACAACTACAGACTACGTGAGATAATACCAAATCAACTATGGTAAACCTACTATGTTCATTTAAATTAATTAAACTCTCTCTTTCTCTCTGTAGATATATATATATATATATATATATATATATATATATATATATATATACCTCCTTCTCTCTCTCTCTCTCTCTGCAGGAAAACCATCAATTTTAATTATTATTAGAGTTGATGATCATATCGAACAGCTGAGATTCCATCAATTCACTAAATGTATAGACATTGTAGTAGACTATTGCAACCATTATCACAGTGAGTAATTCAATGTACATACATGCAATATTTAATAGAATTTTTATAATACTGCTTCACAACAAACACAAAATTTCAGCTTTCCTCAGTGTTTGAAAGTATAAGAGTCCTGGTTGAATGGATTCTTTATATTATGTACCTGTTGAACAAATCAACATCAAATGTGTTCTAATAGATAACAAACCTGTTGGACGTAATCAAAACTATAGTGAGTTGTGATGTTCAGTGGAATGACTGGTTATGTGAGTGGAGGAGAAAGGTATTTTTCACAGTAAAGTATGTCTTTAAATGAGTGTTGGCCCTTTTTCAGAACTTTTCTTTTATAATTGTATTCTATCTGTATAGCCTCCAAGTGATCCCTTGTTCTTTGCAAGAACTAGAATAGAGATTAAAAGCAAATCAGGTACCAGAATCCTAATGCTACTAAGAACTAACACTCTACTTTAATGCAATGTTGTACTTTACATCATATGTATACTTTGACTGTATATGATACTTGTCTATTCTGTTGTAATAGAGTGGGAACTTACCAGTGACTGACTCTGTAGTGGAGTCTTCATACATCTTACAATTGTACTACTGTTTCTATGGTTCTACCAAAATAAATCTGACATTGGTTTGCAATTGTGTCATGTTTGTTAACAAACATTGTTGTATTGCATCCTTTAAATAGCTGTCTCTGATAGCATTTAATGAATCCTTAATTATCCCATGAATAAATAGAAACTTTTCTGAAAAATCTAGTAAGAAATAGAATATATTGATTCTGTTTTAATTGTTTCATTATACGTTTACTCCATGATTACTCAGAGTACTTTACAGCTAATTTGGTTCCTAAGGAACAGACCTCCAACCTGTTGTCACTTCTTTAATGTTAATATTAACCAGTACTTGTGTCATAACTATGACATTGAGTTCATCGTTATACAATTCAGTCATATCATCTTTGACATTATCAAGGTATTTTCAATTTAAATTTTACTAGCACATTCCTTTACACTCACAGCTGTTTCTATAAACGTTTTCATGAATAATATGTTCTCTTTCATATGTTAATTAATCTATTAATATCCTCTCTTTCATTGGATTCATTTATTTCAATTAGATTGATATTTGTAGCTATAATGGCAGGAACTATACATGGTTTTCTGAGGATATATATCAAAGTAGTCATCACTATTTAGATGATACCTGAAGACTCTAAGTCACTTCATTCTTTCATTGATCATCACACTCATTCTCACAATCTTCATCATTAATTTCTATGTTTTTTTTAATTATTTTATTTACAATAAAATTGAAACGATGTTCCATTGCATGTCCTTCCTTAATTTTCTAGTAGTTTTTGTTTATAAAGAAATATTCATCAAATAAACGTAATGTCCATCATTGTCATCACTTAGTAGTATAGCAATGTTGTGAAGACAATCAATTCACTCCTCTGTTTAGCTGATAGTAGAAACATTTGTCAAAAGGTAATTAATGCGTTGCTATGACATCTCATATTAAACATTGTAAAAATTCATTTCTTAAATTGTTGTTGACAATGTATATCTAGATAAAGAATTGCAAAAACAGCCTAAAATAAATAAAGCTTATGTTTACTTCATATTATCACAATCATATTGTACCACATCCCTCAGTTTATATAGTAATAGGATGATATGTTACAAGTTATTGATAAGTGAACATACATCTAATGTAGTTAAGTGATAACTGATGTAGATGATTCAATGGTAACAAAAAACTATGCAAGATTGTTGCACTTTTATAAACAAAAAATATTAATATGATTATTTCATAAAATAGCTGACAATTAAAGTGCAAAAAGACACTTGATCCTTTTTTTTGTAGGTCAGGTAACACTATACATATACCAATCAAGACATGACCAACATTCTTAGGTTGATCTGATACACAGCACATTCCAGCTACATAACTGAAGTAATTATATCTGATTACATATTTATGACAATGATCCAAATAATGTGTTTATATGGATTTTACATAACCTATACTAGACATGTCAACACTTTCATTCATTTAGTCGTATTTGTACAAAGCTCAGTTCTGAGATAACCTGTATAATGTTGCCATATCATAATTTGAATCTCTCACAAATATAGCTTTGATGATCAAAGTTATTCAATTAAATTTTATTATCCTTCTTCTCTTCTACTGTACTGTACTGTGACCTTTACTGTACATATTCACACACATACATATAAATGTGTGTATGATCTTTACTACACACACACACACATATATAATGTTTTTCCTGCTTTATTTCTAATTTAATTTAGCGTGCATATATTGGATAGATCAATTACATTTTTTTAACAGAGAACTATCCTTTTCGCATTTTTAATTACATTAAAAAAGATGACTTCATTCATGGTATTACAATCTGTTAGATGATATTTCATAGCATCTCATTTAATCCAACTTACATTATTAATAGCATTAATATTAGCATGATGTCTAAGGAGCACTTCTGTAATTTCTTTAAAACCATCTTGAGATGAAACATGTAGTGCTGTCTTACCAAACTATAGTGATATAAAAATATATAACAATAACATCAATTTAGTGCAATGAATAATAGTTTTAGGTTTGTCAAACACAACTAATTATACTTTTTAGGTAATGTTCTGGTTAAATACTTTACAATATATATATAAAGGTAAAGCTACCTCCTTTAATTTCAAAAATTACAATACATCTTAGAAAACTTAGAACATGTCTGTTATAATTGTTTACCACATGTTGCAATAAGTTTAGTAAGTGTTTGTTACTTAACTAAAAACGAAGCTAAAGTAAAATAATATTTAGACAGCTCACTATATTTAAACACTGACTTTAATGAACACAAGTAGAGCCTCCAAGTCAACTTAAGCAAGACAAGTTGATTAAATTTTACTATCATAACCAAGTCTTATACTGTAGAATGTTAGTACTCTGTATTGAATATAGCCTTGAATATAGCCTTGTCTAAGTACTTGTAGACTGTAGATAGCCATAGCATTCAATTGAGAGACTATGTTTGCATTGGGAATCTGATATTTTTTGAATCTGTCTCCTCACATTTCTTTGATGGTTATTCACCTACTATGATATGACAATTATTCACTGCAACACTTACACAAACATACCCATTGATAAATTTACAAATAGGATCTAATTAAACTAATTAAAAAGACTATGTTGTACTCTGATGTTACATTAGACAAACTGTGAGTCTTTAACAAATGGTTTCATTGAATAAAGTTTAACTAATTAATACCACTCTTTTACTATCTTTTCTAATTTTATTGTCTGGTAAACTACACTTTATTTGTATTCAGCTTATAAAAAGCTAATAAATATATGAACACAAAATCTGAAATCCTTAAGCTACACTTAAATACTAAGCTTAACCATAAACCTTAAAGATTACAGTCTATTCACTACATTCTAAAAACCAAAAACATAGAACCTAAACAGTAAACTCTAAAATTTATAATTAAACTCATTACAATTGACACATTACTTAAGTAATACAAACAAAAACATGTAATTTACTAGTTAATGAAGCTATAATCATTTAATAGATACAAACTATAATAAAAAGAACAGAATATACCTAGAGACAAACATTAGGTATTAATTTTAAAAATTATGTTACTATATTTAACATTATGAACAAGTTCATGCATATAACATGTAAAGGTACTAGATATACTGATCAACGTAGGACTGGGTATGCTCATCTTTTTTTATTAAAACGATTTTATATAATATAATATTATTTAGGATATGAAAAAAGAATGATGACTTTATTAAAATGGAAGAAACATTTAATATTTTTCTCATGTTCAGTGATTATTATGGATATGAAGTTATATGCATAAACTTGAATCAACACTCAAAATAAGAGAAAAAAGCTTTTTCTGAATTTAAAGTTACTGTAAAAGCAATAAAGTAAATCTGTGATAATGCTGTTACTATTTCATGATATGCAAAAATAACTAGAGTCAATAAATAAGTATTGATCAACATTATTGGTAGTTTAATACATTGTTATATCTTGTTGACGGTGTCCTTAATTTACTATTGTATCAGAGTACCATTTAAATATTGTACATTAGTGGTTATCAGTATATTCAATGTAACACTAATGACAAACAAAATCAAATTATAATATCATTATATATAATCAAAATATATTATTGTGTGACTTGGGCAGAGAGACAAAAGTATATATATAATATTGATGCCAATTTAATGACAAATAAACACTATTCTCTTAATATTGTGGTTATTATATAGGGATATCAATACTGCAACTCTTACCTTTGGCTTGTTTGAGATATTTTTCTTACTATTTCTATTTCATAATTTTTTTAGAAATTTAAATTTTAAAAGTAATCTATTGTTGTTATAATGTTTAAAACAATAATATTTCACAAACTGTTACAGTAGAATTGCTCTTAAATGACACTATATATTTAAAAAAGACATATTATTTTAGTATGTTAATATTATCCTTATATTGAGAACACCTTTAAAATCTGGATACAATGTTGTAAACTGCTATTATAAAGACTTCACACTGCATATAATACAATGTGAACGGTGATTAAACTGATCTACACCAACAATTAAATTAACAGACCTCCTCCTGGCACATATAGTATGCCATACGTTTTGATAATTATTATTTTGGACCATGTTCTATATTTGTAGATCCACTCACTTCATTTTAATACATTGTTATATGAGAATTTCAAGAGCAAATAATGAAACAACACCACATCCTTTAACAGTCAACACATATAACAACCATTAATTCCATTATTATGAAAACACCTGTGTTGAAATGATAGATATGATTGCATTGCTCAAGGCTTCTCGCTAGATTGCTCTTAATTTTTTTGTTATTTAATAAATGTTTTGTCTTTCACTAACAATGTTGCTAATTATGTAGTCCTTGTACCAGTAGTCAGTATTTCACTGTGGTTTCAATATCATTCCAACAAATTTTTGTTCAGGAGCACATAAAACATTTAATGGGCATATATAATAATAACATGATATAGGACATCTGTATACGAGTGTTACTATAGAGCATTCACTATTTACTACTAATTGTGTCATGTAGATAAGCTCTTCTTGTAGTGTGAAATCCTCAAAAGCTTTAGTTTGTTCAAGAGAAGAAGAGTCACCCAGATATGTGAATACTTTACTATTCAAACTCTTTACACATAGCAACAGACCCAATATATATATTCAACTTAAAAATGTGTTATGTATATGCAAAAATGGTGTTCTAGTGCTACAAAGCTGTAGCAAGCCATGATTAAAAATACTATAATGTATATTGAAGGTAAATAAGTGATAAAATTTCACACACACACTACATTTAATGTATTTCACGCTGAGTTTTAAATATGTAGAATTCTTCTTAACTATGAATAGACCCTAACTGTACTACTTTATTTGGTTTTAAAAAGGATTGATTGTAATATTAATGGAGTGTTTATAATTACTTAGATTAGTATGAATGACAAAAGATACCACTCATACTGACTGACATATGGACTTTTAATGATCACTTTATAAATATTGTTAAACAATCAAGTACAGCCTCTTACCAATAGAGTAATTTATTTATAATATATATTGTGTTCATTCACTCACAAATCATATCATGGAAATAGTAGTACAACCTATATAAGAATGTAGGAATATCATGATGTTCTATCTTTTTTTAACACTATCTTGAATTTTACTCGCTTTTTTAAAAATGTTTTACTTGCTTGTATGATAGTACACATGCATATAATCCTCTCATTTGGTTATGCATATCTACATGTACTCATAATATGACTAGGAAGACTCACAGATCAATTTTTATTTGGTTCAATTACCTATTTAATGTTACATATATATAAAGGACAATATGACTATTAATACATAACTTTAACACTTGCAAATCATAAAAGTAAATAATCATGATGATTTGATAATGACAAGAACTACATCTCTGAATAGTATTATATTGTGACACATTTATGTACCTCATCTTGAGCATTGACATTTGCTCCTTCTTGTAAGGATCTTTTCACTTCATCTAATCGTCCACTTCTAGCAGAGTTAATCAGTAACTGATCCTAACAAAGATTAGTTAATAAATGTACATTATACACATAAACAAGATTATATACAACATATTTATAATATAGTAGTTATAATATTATAGAACATATTATATAACAAGAGTACAGTAACTACTAATATAGTACATTGTACTAAGTATATGGATATGACCAATATACAAACTATGAAGTCAAGTACATACAAGTCAAACCTACATATCATTTTAAGTGCTAAACATTATATAGTCAATAATATTTTGGACAATTTATATGTCCTGTTGAATTAAATCTTTTTATCACTTAGTTAACTTAATATTCCATCTAATAATTTTTTTCTTTGATCATATATCTTTTGTCTATGTTTGAAATTGAGTTTTTTATATGATTTTATATATAAATCATGATAATCATGAACATAATTGACCTTAATTTTATGTATTATATAACTTTACATTATGTGTAAAAGCTGATCATTAGTATTATAATATGTGTATATATATATATATATATATATGTATATGTATGTATGTATGCATGTATGTATAATATGTATATATGCGTGTGTGTATTAATTTATATGAATATATAAAATAAACATAAGTGTTTTTACAATTGTCTATTTTTGCTGATAACTCCATGTTTATGCTATGCATTGCTTTGTCACTTTTCATACCTGTTGTTGATAATAACAGCTATCGTAATTAGCAATTGAATGTAGTGATGCATTCCTTTCTACTTATACATTTTGTAAAGAAATAAGATGAGACATCTAAAATTGATTTCTTAACAAAGGAATGCTTTTGTGACATAGGCTGTACCAGTAACCATTGTGGGTAATGAAAGATACTGTGGAAATTGTATAGGATAAACAATTATAACAGGCATAAGCAATAGAATATTTTTGCAGCCAAATTTAGGACATGCCTACTTCCTTTGCAAATTAAAATGCATCCAGTTTTCCACATTTCCATTTCTATCTTACATATCACAGTAATGATGTTCATGCAAGTACTTCTTCCATCCTCAGTAATGCACTAAAATTCAGCGTGGTTTACGTGAAAACAGAAATGTAGCAACTTTCTACAAATATTGTAATAATAGTTACCTTATACTGTGATACATTTACGAATTTGTTACAGAATAATACATTGTTAAAATAGATTGGTTGTATTAATTGTGTAATAGTCACTTGAATTGTATGCATTAATAAAATAAGAACATAGTTAACTACTTACCCCTATAAAAACTGATTCATTGATTTAAATAATATATTTTAATTAAGGTTACGTTAAATTATTTGATGAAAGCTAAATTAAAGATCATATTGTTTACATACTATTGAATTGACTGTTTCATATGTCAATAAGCAAAACACTATGATGTTTACTTTCAGTATGCATTGAATTATTCACTACATACACAGAATTTGTATTAGTGACATTCACTACAAAGTTACATATAGTGATAGTCTTTGTATATAATATATAGCAAAGTTATCACATAATACACTGTGTTGAATTGACTATTTCATATGTCAATAAGCAAAACACTATGATGTTTACTTTCAGTATGCATTGAATTATTCACTACATACACAGAATTTGTATTAGTGACATTCACTACAAAGTTACATATAGTGATAGTCTTTGTATATAATATATAGCAAAGTTATCACATTATACACTGTGTTAAAATTGATTTGTTGATTTAGCTAATATATTGTTATATAGGTTGCATGTAGCATACTTAGAATGATGTAAACATAACAATGTTTTGATTACTACTTTATAAGTAGATATGTAAACAGTAGCACATCAGTAATCAAAACAGTGTTGGGTTTACTTTTATGTTATACTAACTTTAGTGCATGCAACTTGTATAACAATATATTAGTTACATCAAAAAATCAAATTTTAGAGTGTGCAGAGAGAGTCCATACAGTATCCGTCTAACTAATAAGATATTTGTTATTGCTCTGACAATTAACTAGACAACTGTTAGTTAGTACATTTAACTAATGAAAGTAGTGAATGCTTACAACTTTGCAGCTTTTTCCCTGTTTTATAGGTAACCTAAATGATCATTATTTCATTGTTAGATTACTCAATCAATTTTACAGTGTAAAATTAATCATTAATACTCACAATGTTTGCTAGTAACAAACTCACAAGTTGCTTTTGATCCATTATACAAGTTTTGAGAACCAACTCCACAACTCTTAGACTGATTTAATATATAATGCTCTTTACTATACTCTTATTGATGTCATCTAATAATAAAGAAAATACAATAAACACAATAATATTATACAATAGCAGGACATACAGGTGTGTACAATATGTACTAAGTATTAAGAATAAGTAATAATTATATTGATACTTGAATTGTTAGTAATGACATTTACATATTTAACCAACAACACAGTGGATAGACTAGCAATATTTTGACAAAGACAATTGTGGTATGCTATTGTATTCAACAGGACTTAAATAATATAAGTATTCTATTGACATCTATCATAATACAGTATTTACACTGTATATCATATCATTGAGGCATGTAAATTACATGTACTTACATCTACTATATGTATATTTAAGACACATTTTTCTACTCAATGTAGTCACTGATACAACATTGATAGCAGTCACTTTACTTATAGAAATGTAACAAGCTAAGTGTTCAAAGGCACAAAATTTAGTTCTTACTAGAGGCTTGAAATAAAATGTTAACTTCGAATAAGATAATATACTGATATGAGTTACTTTCCTGTGTCTCTAAAAAAATTCAATATGACTGATTTCACACAATCTTAGAGCTATAACAATACTTACCAATTCTTTCTGTTCTAACGAGAAGCGAGAAATTTCAGACCAAGTTGCTCAATACTCTGAGAACAAATAGGTAATTATCCGCCCCCTTGAATTCCTTTATAATTACAATGACGTCATACACATACTAAATAGGTGTACTTGTTTTTTTTTTAAATCACTGAGATATTTATATGAAAGAGATAAAGATATTAATAATAGTAATAATAACACTAATTACTACAGTGTTATTTGAAAAGCAAGTCTAACAGAAAATGTAATGGTATCTTCTGCTCCATTGTAAACACCCCCATCTCTCTCACTTATTATGTAAATATTCAAATAATACACTTAATATATTGACTTTCTATATATTGATATATCAATATTATCATTGATGAAATCAAAGTAGATGCTGTAGATTCATGTTTATAGTGTCAGACACAACAAAGACATTGCTACCAGTAGAGTTATAAATGCAAGTAAGTAACTTATATGAAGTTATAGTAAATTAAGTTAACATATTAGATAAAGAACACATAGTGAGTACCTAAATAAATTATAGTCATAACCACTACCAAAATAGAAACCATTGACAGTCCCATAATTACAAGAAGGAAACTTGTACTACATGTACATGTATTATGTACATTATTTGGATTAAGAAATCTGGTCAAGTAACCTAACTTGTTGTCTTAGCTCATAACTGTATTTGGGGTATTTGTCTTTGCACACATACAATTTTCATATCATTACCTACTTGTAACAAATGTAGTTTCAAATATGGACACTACAAGTAAAAGTTTAATTATTTTGGTAATGATTATTTTGAATGCATGTACATATATCATAGGTTATTATTAACTTTAAAGGCATAGTAATTGGAAGTGAACTGACTGATGTAAGACTAGAAAGAAAATGATATAGGATCTCCAATTGAGTACTATGAAGACATTACTGTCAATGATACTGTAACATTATAGTACACCCATTGTAAGTATACTTTACATTTATAAATAACAATAGTATGGTCTCTATTTTCTGATCAAACTTAACATCTCCAGTGCTAAACTTCATCATTTTAACTTAAAGTCAGTGTACAAGTACAACCAACATCAGAAACCCATAGTCTCACATAAATGCTATGGGGTCTCGCTCACATGAATCCTATATATTAACACACTTTGGGACAATATTGTTATGCAATGAAATACCACTGTACTAACATAAGTAATACTTAGAACAAAATATTTTTAGTATTTAAAACTCTTTGCATTCAGCATTTAAAATTACAGAAATGACACACTATATCATATAGTTGTTATCATACTAACGGTACATGATTGCATATACAAATATATGTAATATACAACTATGTACTGTACATCTTAAAATTTAATTAAAGCTATACACAACAGCACTGGCTTCCTCTTAACAAAGCCCTAATTAGGAAGGTGATCAATGACTTTTGTTTTTGAGGACTAGCATTTATAGAGCAGTAAATATGTTATTATAGAGCAGTAAACGTGTAATTATAGAGCAGTAAACATGTTAGGAAGGTGATAAATGGCTTCTGTTTTTGAGGACTAGCATTTATTGAGCAGTAAACATGTTATTATAGAGCAGTAAACATGTTAGGAAGGTGATAAATGGCTTCTGTTTTTGAGGACTAGCATTTATAGAGCAATAAATATGTTATTATAGAGCAGTAAACATGTTAAGAAGGTGATAAATGGCTTCTGTTTTTGAGGACTAGCATTTATAGAGCAGTAAATATGTTATTATAGAGCAGTAAACATGTTATTATAGAGTGACACAACAATTGGTTAAAACAATTGGTTTTCAAACAAAGTCAAGCAATGCTGATGCAACACTTATAATCTTGTGCAGTATCTTACCACGTTGTCTCAAATAGAGGTATGGACCTCTATTTGATATCACTGTCATCTATAGCCTCAAGTATTATAATGTATGAATACATATTGTCTTCTTCTATAAAAATTTAATTTTATCATCCATGTCAGTACATAATACTTTACATTAAATAAAAATGACACAAATGGCAACAACTACACATATACATACCACTCCCAACATAGTGTAATAGGTGCATGTATGTACTTAGTACTGGTATAATAAATGGCATAATATTATAGATGCAACCAGTTAAGTATTTCAGTGGCTTCATTCAAGTGTTAACACTTTACTATTTTCACACAGTACTAACAGAACCTGCACTAAAAGAGAGTAAGAGTTAAGACTGAAAGTATACGTTTTATTGCTAACATAAACTATAAAATTGCATTGCATAGAGCCAGTTTGGTACACATATCACTAAAGAAGTACAATGACTTTATAAAGCTAAAAATAATATTAAAAACAGTCATTGTGTCATCATTAAGTTAGTGGATAGGAGAAGATAAAGATGTCATTGTCTTAAAGTAGCTTAATCTGTACAAAGGTAAATCTACATATATTGTTGCACATGTTATTAGCTTATCCTTTATACTTTGCATAAAAATTCTTTTCATATGAAGTACACCAGTCCCATTAGCCATACCTACTCACTACAATGAAGTGTAAAGGGTTTGTTAGACAAAGACTATGCAGTTGTTGTGATAACGCAGGTTCAAAATTCCTATTGCGCATGCTCGTATTTTTTTCGAGTGCATTATTTAGAATTTAGAACCTACTGATATGCTGAATCTGTAGTACTGTTATCTTTCTTGTACAAGTAGCCCACGATCTTGCAAACGTTAAAGTCTATCCGCTCTGGTCACTCCTACTACCAAGTATCATATACTTTTTAGACATATCTGAGAGGTCCATGCACACAGACTCGGCTTCTGTATCACCTGTTGTCTGAGTGGTTCTCAAAAACTATTTAAAACGTTCACAATTTTCAGAAACAATGTGTATCATATCCACACGGAATCTGAATCTGTTCTTCAATCTGCTATGGCTTGTACCTTTCAAGACAGAAATCCAGGTGACCCTGATCACTGATTGAATCTTGAAACTGACTCATTCCATAACATAATGTCACTGTACTTTTAATTGAGTCTCAACTTTTTCAGAACTTATCTAGAATAATAGAATTGTTTCTGTACGCCCTCCAAGTGACCCTTTGCTGTTTGCAAGATCTACAATAGAGATCAAAAGCAATTCAGGTACCATACTCCTAATTATCCTAAGTACTCATACTGTACTTTAGTACAGTGTTCTACCTTACAACATATGTATACTTTGAATGTATGTAATACTTTGTATCTTTGTTATAACAGAGTGGGAGCTTACCAGAAACTAATTTTTTAGTGGAATATTCATCACTTCTCACAATTGTTGTACTGTTTCTCTGACACTGTCAACATAATATGACATTGGCTTATTAATGAATACATGAGGTAAGTATTGATTCCAAACACTGTAAAATATGTTCTTAGAATACTGTATTTGCTAGTTGTTATGTGCATATGGTTATTAAGTGCATACTATATGTTAAATGCACACATTTATCTTGGTCAGAACTCTTTTTTATTAAGCACTTAATGAATTACTAATAAGCAATATGCATGACCGACAATGAATCCATCCTTCATCACAGATACAGCAAAATGATTGTGTTCATTTACTTCATCTTTCACTAATAGAAGAACTCCAAGTCTCCAACTGAAGGCATTCATACTTTTTTGTAATTGTGATGACCTCGAATTACGCTGTTAAACAAGAACTCAGTAGAAACACCAGCCATATCTTCCATGTGCTCGAATAAGAGCCACACCCAGAAAAGTGAGATCATCTGCAAAGGTTATTTGTTAAGTACATATCCTTGTTAAGTGCATATTTTCTTCCTATGAAGATACAAGTGCATGACCTTAATAACCAGCAAATACGATAAAGTCTGTAATTTGTTGTTAGATCATATAGTGTTCATAATATACAGCTTGCTTACATGTACTTGAAAGTAAAAGTTGAAAATCCATACAATTGTATAGAGATATTCTACCTACAAAATATATGAGGAATCACTAAATCCCTCAGCATAATATTGAATACAAACAGACTTTGATAGCTCTTCATGACTAAACGCATTAACAGGCTGTCATTCTATATCAATAATAATAACACATCAATTGTCTCATGTTTGTTAATAAACCTTGTTTCTATTCCATCCTGTATGTAGTTGTCTCTGATAGTGTCCAGGAGATAAATACCTTCTAACCCCTGAACTAATAGAAACAATTTTTGGCAAATCTAGTAAGGCAAACACTTTATTGATTTTGTTTTTATTATTTCACTGTACCATTACTTCATTATGATTGAAAGTACTTGTTACCTTATTTTGTTCCCTAGGAACATACCTCATACCTGTTGTCACTTTTTTCAATGTTAATATTGGTAAGTAATTGTCACATGAATATGAGGTCAAATTCATCTTTACATAATTCAGTCATGTCATCTCTTACATTATCAAGATATTTTTGACTTAAGGTTATGTAGCACATTCCTTTACACCCACAACCATTACTGTTAAAATTATTTGGATTTTACTTGTCTTTTTCTGATAAGGTCTTCGTGTCCACAACTCTTTTTATAAATTATTATAATTATATGATAAATGTAACGCACAGTGAATGATATCTGCTGATCGTGTCATAAAGGAATCTCTCCTTACTCAAGCTTCTAAACTATCTTCATTACTATATGTACATTAGTAACTGCTGTAGTAATATCGTACTATCTATGATTTAAATAAACTCTCAGAAATGGGTAAGCAATATGTCAATATCTGGTATTCACTGTGTAACATATTCCTTTACTCAGTTTCCTATACTTCATAATTCCTATTGTTAAAGTGTTGTTTGTTGTTGTGGAGATATATTCTTATCAACAAGTATGATGTCATTATAATGTTGTCTGTTAATTTATATAATCCTTACAGAGAAGACAAGCTCAACTTGCTATGTAGGCCTAAATTTGACAAATAGCAATTACAAGAGCACAAAATGCTCGGTTAGTTCTATTGATATCAATGTATAGAAATATTAACCCTCATAGCTGTCCATGTGAGCAAGGGTTAAAGTACATGCTTTTTGTGTCAATGTATCTGTCTGTTACAAAAGCACATACAATATGGCAGAGTTTATCATTTCCAAAAATTACTATATTTACAGTACACAATTATCTACATTTCAACATAGGAATTTCCCAAAAAAGCTTCCTTCTCAAATTATTTGGATTTTACTTCCTTTTTGTGATAAGGTCTTCGTATCCACAACTATTTTTACTAAATTATAATTGTCCATGATCATTAGATTATACACTAACTGTGATTATATTAATACATTGTATTATATGTTACTAGAGATACAGCTCAATAAGAGGAGATAGAGAGACTACTGAAATGTAACTTACATAGACTATTTACAAGAACATGTTATGATAGTTATCATGATATACTATCTCTTATTTGTCCATCAGGTCAGATTAAATACTCCCATCTGACAACTTCATGTTGTTCTATTGTCATAACTCCAAATGATCATTTATAATGTGGATGGATGTGGTTGTCAGTTAAATGATCCTATTATGTCACCATCTTATAATCAAGTTATAAATGGTCAAGATAAACCTATAAAAGTTGTGAAAGGGCAAGAGCTAATGTAGTAGGTGTCTCATGTCCATGATATTCTGCACTTACTAACTACTCTTAAAGATGACAGTTATGACAATGATGTCTTCATATGTTGCCATAGGAACTTCAAAATGACAAGTAAATATAGTAAGTGAACTAGGCACACAAACTCCACCCACTTATAATACTGACTATAACTAATCACTATTGCAGGTTACATAATTGGTTTACTATGAAAGTGACTTTGTAAATGATTATGATGACAATGTATCCTACATTACTGTTGATATATAAGACTAACTGATCTGTCATTCAATAGTATGTAGTGTACGCAGTCAGCACTTCATTTATTCATTCAGAAAAGATGACATTTCTTTATTAGCTTTAACTACCTTATATTAAACTCCTCTGTACATAATATGTAGTGTTTTATTCCTGTTAAAAGTATAAATTATGTCTCACATACACGTCTATATACCTTTGATATGTAAGTTTTGTTCAACATGATCATGATATAAACAATTCACTTATCATTGTAGTAATACATAGGGTCAGACCTATAGATGTTTTAGAAAGAAGGCTTCATTTTCTACATACATAATCATATCACTAAACATTACATAATGTGATCAGAATACATACATACATAGTCTGTTTGATCAAAACTCTGTTGCATTCATTGTGTTATAACATTAAAGTAACATGTGTTGCCATGACAACCATTACATTGAATTAGACATGCCTTTGCTTTTCATGATCAGTTCATTGTCATGTCACTACAAAGAAAGATAAACTGAATTTACACCTGACTCTGTATGTAATGAGAAGGATATAGTGAAGGACATAACTTACTACACACACCAGTCTAGTGTGAGTACATGTACATATATTATATCAGTATGGTTCTTATAGTGTGTACAGTAGACATAATAAATTAACCACAAACACTCTAATGATTATCCTTATAAGGACAAAATGAACAAGTAATGTTATCAATTATAAAATCTACTTTTCAATGTATTTATTTATCATTAGTTCATCAATGTATCCTATATATCTTATTCCTTATGACTCCACTCTCTACTTTGTCATCTATTCCATTAAGTCATACATCTACATGTATCTATGAGACCTTCATTCATTAATTGATACATTCATTATCTAGTTATACATTAAATACATTAATATGACAAGATGTATGTACAGTAATTGATATACACATCAAATTAATTTAATGAGATATTAGGATATCATATATAGTGAGAGTAGTCACGTAAGTGTGTTGGAAAAATTTATCCAAGACTAACATTAGAGGCTGTCTTTTCCATTGAATCATAAAACTTAAATTGATTGTAATTCTGATTATGAAACTCTTCAATGAATTAATCCATTATAGTGTATGGTATGGTATTACTATAATAACATGATACAGTAATGTAACATAGGAAAAGTTGGCCTGGTATGTGTCAACTCTTCTTGACGTTATATTGTTCTCTGGGACTTGTGATATATAGACTACATCAGATGTGTGTATTGAATTGATGGATAGATACTGAATAGATTCCTCTCTGTATTATTATTGTGTTAGTTATTTCTTAATATGTCGGGAGGATATGATGAAGAACATACTGTTCCATTATGTAACTATTTCCTATACCTTGGACACACATTTTGGGTAGTACTAGGAATAGCTGTATCTGAAGGTAGTCAATATACTATAGTATATGTCACTATATGATGTAAATATGTAACAATTGTCACCATAGCTTACCATACATCTTGTTATAATAAAATTGACTATTTTAAATTTACTGTTATCTTTTACATAGGTCTTACTACATGTGTTATACTCATCCAACACTCACTAGCAGCTACATTCTTTGGACAATATCAAGGAAAGTATTTTATAAACATGTTGGTTTTATACTATTGACTAGTATTGGGTGTCTGGTTAATAATGAAATTGCAAGGAGAAAATAAACATATGCTATGTTTATATAGTGTATTCTAGTATGTATATGGTGTGTAGAAGTACTTGTTAAACTGTTTTATGTATTATTAGTAGATATGAATTAATACTCAAGAATGGGACCAGCCTAGTTGATTCATATTTGACCTTCGCATTATGTAATCTTTCCTATTAATGTGTACCCATTACAATCAATACATGTCATTTATATTACATGACTACATGTTGTATTACATTCTCTATTATAGAGAAATATATTAGAATATACTAAAAGAGATACAGTCAATGTCCAAAAATTTCAGACTAGGAGAGATAAGACCAGATCAACTATGGTAAACTTACTATGTTCATTTAAGTTAATTCAACTCTCTCTCTCTCTCTATGTATATATATCTATATATGTAGCTATCTCTGTCTCTCTCCACCTGCCAGAGAAAGACCAATTAGTTCAAGATCATATTGAACTGTTAAGATGCATCACATAAAACATATCAATTGTGTCATATTTGTTGACAAACATTGTTGTATTTAATCCTTTATGTAGCTGTCACTGAATGCATCTAGCGAAACCTTTTTATCCCATGATTACATAGAAACCTTTCTGGCAAATTTAGTAAGACATAGAATGTATTAATTCTGTTTTGATTATCTCACTGTAGCTTTACTCTGTGATTACTAAAAGTACTTGATGGCTTATTTTGTTCCTTAGGAACACATCTCCAACCTGTTGTCACTTCTTCAATATTAATATAACCAGTAGTTGTGTCATGACTATGACATTGAGTTCATCTTTAGACAATTCAGTCATATCATCTTTGACATTATCAAGGTATTTTCAATTAAATTTTGTAGCACATTTCTTTACACTCACAGCTGTTTGTATAAATGTTTTCATGAATAATATGTTCTTTTTCATAATTATGTTAATCTGTCTTCATCTCTCTCTTTATCTGTTTCATTTATCTCAGATGGACTGGTATTTTGTAGCTATAACTAGAGGAACTAAAGTAGTTCAGTGAGGATGTACATCAAAGCAGTCAAGACTTATTTAGACGATACCTGAAGATTCATCATCTTTAAATTCTTCTAAGTCACTTGATTGTTCTATTCATCATTATATTCTTTCTCACCATCTTTGTCATTAGTTTCTTTTTTCAATTAATTTTTTATGAATAATATATTCTCTTTCATATGTTAATCTGTTTTCATCTCTTTTTATCTGTTTTGTTGATTTCATGTAGACTGGTACTTGTAGCTATAATTGGAAGATCTATATCAAAGCAGTCTACATTTATTTAGATTATGCTGACAATTCATCATCTTCAAATTCTTCTAAGTGACTTAATTTTTACATTCCATCATCACACTCCTTCTTGCCATTTTTGTCATTAGTTTCTTTTTTTTTATTTTATTATTTACAATAAAATTGAAACAATGCTCATCTATATGTATGTATTCTCTTACCTTCTAGAAATATAGTTGTTTTCAAAGTACTCATCAACTAAAGTTAAATGACTATCCTTGTCATCACTTGGTAGTACAGCATTGTTAGGAAGATGAGCTATTCTCTCTATACCGGTGATGGATACTAGAAGCTATTAATCAAAATTCGAATAATGTCATATGAATTTATTGTAATCATTGTACTATAAAGTCTTAAATCATTGTGTCTCAAATTGTCATTTACTCATATGATTTGTATGTCTTGGCATAATAGGAAGCTGTATGTACTATACAAGTACTGTTTCTGATTATTATAGAAAACAGACAAATTATGTTATATTTTTTATTAGCTCAATTATATTGTCAACCACATCCTTTCTAACCATATGTCAGTTTATATAGTAGTAGTGTAATATGTAATGTTAAATAGACAATACTAAATTCTTAGTCGTAGTGGGTATACTTGTAACATTAAAATTAAGCCATGTGAGTCATATATATATTTTAAGTTTCATTGTCAAGAAAATATGTCTGTCTAATTAGTAGAATATCACTTTATTTATTTATTAACCGGTCTTGAATAAAAGTTTCAAGATGAAACACTATTGTTAAGATTTAATACACAAGAAATCATTAGGCAACCAGAAACAAATTTCACTCACTAACCAAAATATAGTAATATTGTTTCAATCAATCTTCTAGTTTTCCACTTATCCATTCATCAATTCATAAATTCATCATACATGATGTTATCTATATTCATCTATGTCTACTTATTGATTATACTCAGTATAAAGACACTACCTAACACTATGTTTAATTTCTCAAATTAACATACACATATAAATGTATAAGGGACTTTAGTAAGGCACAACATACTACATACAATGTAGTTTATATGACAAATGTGTACATGTAATGATACTTATTATACCAATGACAATTTTGTACACAATTTGTATACAAATGGTATTATTATTGTACATATATACATGTATGGCAATATCATACATTCTTTAATACATTGTGTCTCGACTATCTTCAGACTGGATGACATCAATGATGGAAATATGTAAGTCAAAGCCTTCATCTTCCATCTTTTCCAATTTAATTACAAATTTTAATAGACATGGCATAGTCTAATATGATTTATTTTAGTTGTTTGACATTGTTAAAGCTTATATATATATTTACACAAGTGTAAAACATAGTTATCTGGTTAATAAGTGTTACTATTTACGCTAATAAGCATTTATTGTGTACAAACTTCACTATCTATTCACTATTATAGGATTTACCTGTCCAACAACAAAGCTATTGTTATGTACAATACAAATGTAGCAGTGGTTACTTTATCAGTCAGTTCATATTATGATGGCCATTAATCTAGTTATTAATTTAAAATGCATGGTTATTAAGTGTTGAGTCAGTGTTAAGGTCACGCAATTGTAACCTATTACAATCTACTTAATATGCTCTACATAGTACATATGTAGTAGCTTGTAATTAAAATCATATCTGTGACTTCTATTATATGTTAATTAACATTTATAATGATGTGTGTTCATGTTATAATTGTACATGTGTATAATATGCTTAATGTTATATGAAGAGTGTTTTTGTTGTTTAGTACATGTATACATACTGTGTAGTTTGTTAGATTATAATCAATGATGTGATTTACTGTCTACATGATAAATTTACTAACAAGTATGTATGTGTAATCTTGCTACATTAGCATTACTGTACCCATTCTCTGATGATTTGATTTGATGTACAGCTTATAAGTGTAAGATCAGTAATCACTTTCTCTGAAGCTCTCTATTAATATCAATTTTATTGCCAGAAATGTTGTATGAAATCAATGCAATGGATAAACAGTGTAATAACAATGTCTGCACACAAGTATCTGTTAATTAAAAAGTAATAAGGTTTATTGAAAATATTAAACAATCATATTTATAGTTCACAAACTTAAAATAGAGACATTGATAATTATAGTAGATAGCATGTTTAGCTTAAAGCCAGGTCATTCTTAGCCAATGTAATCACCACTCTTTTAAGAGCAAGTAAAAAAATGTAACAATAAATGCAAAAAAGTTATTTATCTCTATAATTATCAGAAACAACCTTGCTCAGTTCAACCAATTGTGATCTGTCAAAGACTCTATTCCAGCTAACTCATTGGCTGTTCCTATGGACTCCTTAGATGTATTTTGATTGGTTGTTGTTTCGTTTATTGACAGAAAAAGTTAATATAAATGAAGTATATGATTCTAGACATTTTGTGGATAGAAAAGAATAAAATATAGGCAATTGTTCTAAATAACAATAGTATTGTTGGTTTAGATTATAATTGTTATAAAAAAAACATGTAACCATTCTTGTTATGCTCAATGATGAGTACTGATCAAGACTAAGATATCAATTGGAAAAAAATATCTGTATAAACTGAGCATGACTGGAGCTTTCAAAAAGGGGTTTACATTAGTCTAAGATCTCCACATCAAAGATGCCAAAGTCTGACACAAGCAAATGTGACTGAAATAGTATATGCAAGGACGACGTCATCCTTAGAATCCTTAAATTAAACCTAAATGTATTATATTTATTTACATATTTATAGTCTTGTTATGGACACTCTATCAATATTTGAAGATTTGTATTATAGACTCGAGTTAGTAAGTTTGCTTTAAAATATATGTATAGAAAATTGTCAATAGTTTAAGTAAATAAAGATAGTATTATTACTAAATACAAATTCAAATAAATGATAAAATTAGCACCATCAATGTGCAGTAGCAAATATATTGTGTGTCATCCAAAAAATGACTAGATATTGCCAAAAATAGTAATTTTGCACAACACACACTTGAAAAAGCATGTAATCCAAACATTAATATAGTAAGCATTGAAACAAAGTTGTAGCAAATTAGTTTTTAAAAGGCATTTCATTGAAATTTCAATGAAAATAATCTTTTCAAAATTGCAAGAAAGTATACTGATGAATAATAAAATGTAAATTTAGTAAACATCAAAGTAAATTTAATAGAGTCATCCTTAATGACAGGAGGAACTATTGAAGAAATGATTGTAATAATGTAAAAAAATGTGCGCTCAATTTTTAAAAACTGAGAGACATTTCTGCAGTATACTCTTAGCTACAGTTGCTTCATAAACTGGTAGAAATTCAGCTGCAGTTAATGTAGTATTCCATTTAACTGGACATGTTATTTTGTCAAACCATATCTGAATGACAATTGTGAGTCTCTCTGTTTCTCTACTCCATTCAGGACACAATTTTTCTAAATCTCTTTTGTTATACTGAGGCACTGCCCTATTTCTTTCCACTTATTTGCAATAGGAAAAAGTAAACAAAGTAGATATAACTTGTTGCCAATAGTCAATCAACCAAATAATAAGAAAATAAATAATTTTGTTTAGCTAAAATAGCTCTTGGTCAAACATTTTATGACAATAATGACTATCAATTAATCTTTAGTCTTACCACTGGTAATTAAAACATCAGATGTATTTTGCAATTCTGTAATTAGAGTAGTACAACAAGTATCTGCAAACAAATATAGTGAAAGTTTATATGCAAGAAATTTTACATTTGCATCTAATTTTATTTAAACAAAACATAACAAAAAGGCAGAGATAAAAATCTATTTAATTCAATCAATTGACTTTTAACACTTACCAATATCTTTGAGAATGTGATCAATTACTTAAGCTCTACATAGTGTAATGTGATCTGTGGTTTTAGCTTCATCTACTGGCATAGGGGTAGGTTTGTCTAAAAACAATAATATGAACTAAAATAGCTTTCAACATGTCATTGCAAACTGTCACTATCTGTAAAGAATGCTATAAATGTATCATAATAATAATATGTTTCATATTTCTCAATAAAAAATTTAATTAATGCACAGGTTAGTATAATCTGCATTTAATAACTATTATACATAATCTTGGAAAGTTTTATCTAGATTTCAAACTGAAGCATTATTACCATTTTCAGACATTATTTCCTGTACAATGCGGAGTTTATCAATGGCCTTCAATGGTCTACTCTGTTAGCATTTCCACTTTTTAACCATGTTACTAACATGTCTTTACGAGATGGTGCAGGTTGATAGTGATTGAGTGTATTAATATCTTTTATTACAGCAACTTTAACATCCAGATGTGTACCCAAAATTTTCCAGTCATCATCAACCTCTTTTACGAACTTCACAAGAACAGAGAGATGACACTCATCTATTATAAAAAATAAATATTATCTTAACAAAAGTCAATCCTTTCTTAGAAATTTTACCTAGTGGTCCATTGGATAGAGTTGAGGAAATTGAAATAACAGTTAATTCATCTTCTAAAAACAAACAAGAGGATCATAAACCATCTGTACAAATACAAAATGCAGAAATGACATCCAAAAAATAATGTCTAGCTCAATTATATTGTTTATTACTCTTTGAAATGGTAGGTTGACCTTCAAGTGTGTTAAAGTGATTTCATAAATTAGATTACAGCTAAATTTTTAATATAATATAATTTAGATTTTCATTCATCATTTCAAGTGTAAGAGAAATTAGACAAACTTAAACAATTGAACAGATCAAGTTATTTTATTTCACCTAGTCTTATAAGAAGCCATATGTACAATTCAAGCTGTACTCCTTGGTATTTATAGGAATAATCTGGAAACTGTTCTACCATTATCCTATATACTGTCAAATGATGTCAATATATATGAAACTTTTCTTTGATGCCTATTTATGTCCATATAAGGACTAGTGTCGATTTTGGACTGGATGTTTACTACTAGTTCATGTTGTCTTAGCATTGGTAGTATCTGTAGATACTGATGCTACAGTAAGCTTGTATGTGTTAACATCTATTTTAGTTTGTATTATATTTATGTATTTACCTTTGAGGGGAGTATATTGACAACTTCCTTTTGTGTACGTGCTGCTCTATTTCTCCTACAAAGAGGTATGACTACGTTTTATTAATGTAGGTTCTGTTTTCTGTAGGCTCTCCATGTGATGGTGATATTCAGAGAGGTCTACTTTGTCACCTTCAAAATATTATGTTTGATTATTAAATTGTTAATAAATGAAATAAATCAAAATGGTAATAAATCAACAACAGTAGAGCTAGAGTGATTGTCATCATCGAAGGAATGGTCTTCAATTAAGAAGCACTAGATAAAGAATTCTATGTTTGGTTACTTGAACGAAACGTCTAGTAATGATTAGGTGTGTCCTCAATCAAAAGCTAGATTAAGAAAGATTATCACAGCAATAATTCTTAGTGTGAAGATCGAGCTACCATCTTAGTGCGTAGTGCCGTTGCTATCAAGGTATTGATGCAACGTCTCATTCCATTGGTATTAGAGCATGGTAAGCAAGTCCAAAAATTGTTCTGGGGATCAGTTTATCGTCAAAATTTAATAACTTATAAAATACTAAATCTATGAGAGTAGTCTGATATAACCATTTTTGACTAGTATCCTTTCTAACAACAGTATTAACGATATTTTAAGCTGTGTATGAATGTACCATATTTATTTATATTGTTGTATGCACAAACATACTTTATGAGAGACCTAAGACTTTGTTTATCCATTTTGATCTTGATTAAACTTAATCTTTCTTAAACTTCAGGTAATTTCTTCGGATTATTATTATAAATTGCTGTCACTTTACTCAGTGTCATATGATGAGACTATTAGTTTTTGTTTATTAAATTTGGTAATAACATAATAGGTAAATGTGTTGACAATATTTAACTTAAAAAGACTAATTTTATAGCATGTCAAAGGTAACATTTATCAAAGATTAGTTTCACAAAAATCATTTCCAACACACATAGAATACCCTGATCTGATAAAAAGTATATAACGAGCATTCATAACCCATGGAAAAAGGAAGAAAATAACGAGATATGACAAAATTAAAACAATTAAATTAAACACACTAAAATACTTCTAAATTGTTAAATATCATTGTCATGTGCAAAATACTACTAAAATTATAATACTTGATGTTAGAAATTAACTCTAAAAGTTACTGTTAATCGGAAAGATATTTACGCATGTTGTCAGCCACTGACTGGTTATTAACAGGAGGTAACTCCACAGCTGTTATTATAGTTTGCCAGGTAACCTGAGAAGGCTGCTCATCAAACCACAATTGAAGAACATCAGAGAGCCTATCAGTGTCTCGACATCTATTGTTTAAAATGGACTCTAGATCTCCATATTTGATTCCAAGGGCCTCTCCAAGCTGTCTCCAGTTATAAGCTATTGGATTAAGTAGACGTATGAGGTCTCGTTTTTGGTCTATCAGTAAATAAAAGACTGTTTTAATATTTATTATAGTTTGTTTTTATGTATCACAAATACATATCATCATTACATTGAACAATGAATAAATTCATGAAGATAGACATACAGAGAAATGCTGTACACAGTTCTATTGTAGATACAAAGTCTTACCAATATTAACAGGAATGCAAGCCTCTCGCTCATGTTGAACAAGTACATCACTGTCAGTAACATCTATATTGAAAGTAAAGTAAATATATCAAAGGAATTGATTTATAAATAAATTTTGTCTGGAGATTTAAAAACTAATATGATTTAAACATAATGTAGTTAAAAGGAAAAGTTAAAATAGAAGTCAGTTTAATCCAAGAGACTTTATTCACTTACCAATACCTATAGGAGCATAATCTGTTGTCTCAGCCTCACATGGTGAAATATAATCAGTTGTGTTCAGTCCATTTTGTGAAATATGATCAGTGGTCTTAGCTTTACTTACTGGTGTAGCAGTAGTTTGGTCTAAATAAGGAAAAGAACATGGACTGAATGAGTCTGTAAAACTGTTTTCAATATATTATTGAATCAAATTAATTGATTCTAAAATGGCTATAAAAGAAGTTACAAAGATATCATACATGTTATTACATAGTTTGAAAGTTAAATAGGGTACTGGTTAGCATTATTGAGATTAACATGGAAATGATGTCATGATGATTTCAATGCCAGAATCATTATTACCATTTTGAGATATTATTTCTAGCACAATACGAAGTTGACCAATGGCTTTTAGAGCTTCAATGAAGTCTGCTCTGTTAGCATTTCCACTTTTTAACCATGTTACTAACATGTCTTTACGAGATGGTGCAGGTTGATAGTGATTGAGTGCTTTAATATCTTTTATTACAGCATCTTTAACACCCAGATGTATACCCAGAATTTCCCAGTTATCAATCTCTTTCACATGCTTTACAAGTGCAGAAAGGTGACACTCATCTATCATTAAAAAAATCATTAAGTCGATATTTTTATGGCATAATTACTTAGTGGTCCATTTGGTAGTGTAGAGGAGACTGAAATAACAGCTAATTGATCTAGAAATATATAAGACAATCACAAACTATCCATATAAACAAATAATGTAGAAAGAACTGTAAATACAAAACAATGTTCTAATAATCTACCTGATTTATGTTGTTTATCAGTACTCACTAGGTTAGTGTGCAAAAGTTATAGTGTGACAAATTAAAACTAATAAATATAGTTTCAGCTAGTTCTTAGTATAACGTTACCTCTTTCAGTTGCTTTCTTTGAAGTGTTCATAGGTTCTGTTAAAACAAAAAGTTCAATAAATAACTATACCATACATACTTCACTTTAAATTTACCTATTAGCCAACATGTTTGTCTTTCATCAGTTAATCTTAATGTAGGAAGCTCCTTTTCAATACTGCACCTTATGATTGGAGGATCCTTGTCCATTGAAAGAACAACTGGATGTACCTTGTTATCATGAATGCATAAAAGGTGTTCTTGTTGGCAAGGTACAGTAACTTGAGCAATAATAGCATCTTTATTATAAGATAGTATGTCAGCACATGTTGATATAGCTTCACAAATGATATTACGAAGTTGAAAGCAATTTTGACTTAGGCCATTATAATAGACTTCTAGCCAATAGAATCGATCAACTAGTAGTACTGATCCAAACAGATCTTCAGAATAAAGTAAAACAGCATAACGAAGCTGTCTTGGGAAAGTAGGTGATCGACTGTCAATAAAAAATTGTGGCTTATCCTTTCTGGAAACAATGGAAACCACTAAAGCAGTAAATATGCCCTAAAATAATGAAGTGTGTTTATAACAAGATGAATTTATTTTTATTTAATTTACATAAACTAGACAAGAGGTGTAAGTATTGCTGGAAATGATAAAGCATACATAATATGTAACACAACAATAATAATTAATTATCCATAATTCTATTGCATACATGTGAATATCTCACCTGAGGGACTACATTTGTTTCAAAGGCAACTATCATTGGATCACAAGTTGCTGTAAAAACTGAAATGTGTTTGTCTTTCATCTGATGTGGTGGTAGAACAACTGGCATGAAATATTTCTTTTTAAGGTCAGCTGAAAAAATAGGAGCAATAATACAAAGATATTGAAGCAATTTAAGAAACTTCTCCTCGGAAAACAATGGAGATACAAAAGGTAGGCAAAGCTTATTTAATAAATAGCTATCAAAAATTCCATCTTCTCGAAATATGCTCTGAGTTTCTGGCTCTAAATACTGTCCCTCTGGTAAAATATTATAAAGGGAGTCAACAAATGAAACTCTTATTAGAGCTGAAAGCATATCAAGAAGATACTGAGGATTAGTAAAAATCACTTCAGGTAGAACTGCTTGAAAATAAAGAAACAAGGCCATTGAATGTAAATACGCAATAGATTTAAGCATATCTTCTCTATTCAAACTAAATTTAAATCCTATAGCACAACATGATTCTAATGAGATCATTCCATGCTCATTTTGTGAAGCCTCCTCTTTTACACGTAATTCAAACATATACCAACGTACTGGTATAGGTATGGAGATACCAACGTCTTTTTGAAAGGACATAATACGTTCACGAATTGAAGATGATATCTTCTCACGATTAAACCTGCAAAGATTATCTACTGGAAATATCACCTCTTCTGAAGACTGATTATAGAAAATGAGGCAATCACGATATTCATTCAACGAAGCAAGTATTTGGGCATTCTTTTTGCGCAAAGATTCAAAAAATGGCGAAAATCTAATCTTGTCATAGTAAGTGCCAATAATCATGAAAAAAGATTGCAAATTTAGCCTCTGATTGCCATCTACAACAGCTATGCTCTTAGAAGCAGCTACTGAACGTACAAAATGCTCTATAAGTTGAATGTTTGTCATTTGTAACTCACTAGGTTGATTAAGTAATTTACCATTTAGTGAGTAAAAAAACTGAGGCTTATCAGACAAATTTTCTGTTAAATTAGTGCAAATTATATTGATTGTATTGCCACGAAGAAATGCTCGTGATATATCAGCAAATTGAGGTTGGCCCCCACTATCAAGAATGTTTATCCAAGTGGCTTTATGTAGGTCTTCTGTAATCTTTCGTTCTGCAAGAACATTGACCATTTCATTTGAGTAGATGTCAGGATCAGTTGAGAGCATACTTTGTTGGGACTGCATTATAGGACTGGCAGTATTTTCAGATGGCAAAGATGCTGTATTTAGTGTTGTATGAACCATGGTAGCAGTTGCAGTGGTCTCCTCAGATGACTTCACATCAACATCCGAAGATAGCAATATAGTTGGTTGGTGCAAATCAGTTAAACTATTAGCAGTAGAACATACTTCTGGTGCATTGAAAGATGAGCTATAACTTTCGTTAACAACAAAAGAGCTATTACTTTCTTCAACTGGTTCATTTTTCTTGGATGAATTTCCAGTGACATAACTAGTCGATTGTGATGAGAAGTTGGTAGATGTTGCTGCATTTTCTAAAGAAGTATCATTTACATCATCTAACTGTTGTTCAATAGCACGGATAGCATCAGACAACATCTTCAATAGGTCACTTCTACTAACTCTATCCCAGATTTTGCCTTTGTTCCTTTCAGCTACTCTCTCAACAGCACGAACAGGTCTTGTTGCTAATGCTGTACTATGATGAACTTTTGGTGCGGGCCAGTTGAAGAGTAATGATGTAAATGACGTTTTACCAACACAAGGTGGTCCCATAAGAACAATCCTCATGCTACTGAGGTAGACATTGCCTTTGTGGAGACCTTTTTTGAAAAGTTGCCGTAGTTCTATATGAGAAAAAATATTGTTATAATAAAATTCAAACTTCAATACCATTCCATAAATACTACATATTCTACATATGACAATAATGTCAACATGTAACCATATTTATAATTAAACGTACTTTCATCTGTCAAAGCACGTGCTGCTTCTCCATTAGCTAAATCAAGTGGTGCCTTACCATCCTATGTAATTAAAAAAAAACTGAAATGTCATTAGGTATAGAATTGTACATAATGAATTTAAAAATGTACAAATAATATAAAGAATGAAACATTATTCCTTTTTTTATAAATTTCATGATCAGTTTTATATGACAAATAATAAGGATTGTAACTATCGAGGTTAAGTCCTCATAGGTACATATATTCATATTCTAATTATCATTTGATATTAAGCAGAGAATGCACTCTCTATTTTAGTAATGCCATTAATATGAATAAGTCCAGACAAGTACATAAACATAAAAGACTGGTGTATTTTTCTTTGACACTCCCTTACAAAGGTAAATTAACTTGTTCCAGGATGTTTACAGCTAATGAACTTTTTTATTTTACTGATGTTATTTTTTACTGTTAAATTTAAAATAATATGGATTGTCATACTTTCAGTGTAATTCACAATAATATTATGTTAGCTTATATGTTATTATCTGTGAACCATGAACCAGTTTTGGCTTCAGATCTCAACAGACTGTATAACACGTAACATTTCCTTTTTTTTTAGATTTTATACAACAAACAATAACTATTCTAATAATAACTATAGGGTTATATTTGTTTATTTTTTCACTGCAAAAACTAGAAAAGTAGTTGCTCATCTTAATACTATAGACAATCAATGTTGCTGTTCTGTTGTCAATGAAATGTATGGCTCCATATATAAGGTTATAACTGTCATTTTAATTGCAGTCATTATAATGAAAGATTCACCAAATCAGACATACAAAATTCTATCTATACTTAATAAATCAAATGACGTTAACAAAAAAACTACACTATGACTAACAATCAAATATATTATGGAAAAGGAATGTTGGTAGCTTATTATTATATTGTTGAAGTAAAATTTAAAAAGTTTGTTCAAACTGTTCATGATCAGGATAAATATATTCGTATAATTGACAATTATTTTGGTAGTCACTTATATAAGCTCATTTGTTGCCATTAGTAGGCTAAGTCTCACAAACCAATAAAATAAAATAATATGAAATGGACATGTTCTTATATGCATACATGTAAACAAACAAAAGGATATGGAAAAATGTCATCTGAAAATGAGAAAATCTGTCAGGACAATGGTTTCATATATACAAATAATTGATACACGGATATTTTTTAAAAGCTTTGTCTTACAAACTCGTAATATTTTACTTTCTAGATACCAAATTTAATATGATTCTAACACAACAGAGGTGTACTGTCTGAAAGAAAGAATATGTTTGTTATACAAAATAGCTGTAAACATGGAACAGGTAATAATTGATACTTGAGATATCATTGATACAGATTATGTGAACTTTACATATATGGAGTTATAACATGATCGAACATTCTTAGGTTTATTTGGTACTATGAACATTCCAAGTACATGAATGAAGTGATTATGTCAGTCTTCACAATTAACAAAAATAACAAAAAGTACAAAAGAGTATTTTCACTGATCTATAATAACATTTTAATATCATTCTTAGCATATTATTCCTAATTTTCGACCATTTCATGTAATCATTCAGTGATCTTTCATACCTTATTGACAACAGTAATGTCAGCACCACTACTAATTAATATTTTGATGATATCTGGATGATTAGAGTAAGCTGCCCAATGTAATGCAGTCCAGCCATGCTGTAGCAATAAAACAAAGAAGCAATATATACACAATGGACACTACAAATATAAATTTGAACTTAATATACAAATAACATATAATACATTTATCATTGTGATGTTGTCAACGTAGTACAATTATTATACAGTTACATTCATGTGTATACAGATACTACATAATTTAATGTTATCTACTATATCTATAATACAATACTCCAATTATAACTGAAACTGGTGTCTATAAACACGTATTGAGCTGTTTAAGGAACAACATTGTCATTTTCTAATTCTTATCATCTAATAACACACCTGAGGCCATAGTTTTATATGGATTTAACAAAGATAACACAACACATGATAGTTTCCTTCTCTTTGCCTTAGTTTATATAAATTTAGTTCCAAGATTAACATTATTAGCTTTTTTGCTAAAGTCATGAAAGTATTTGTTCATCATAATATTAAGTCAATCATGTTGCTTTTCTTATATCAACCAATTAAATGGCTCTGATCATGAAAGATCATTGTGATTTATAATGCAGTCATGATATAATGAGAGATAGCAAAAAAGCTTCTATCTATAGTTAATGACTGAAACAATGTTACCAATAAACTAA
This sequence comes from Xestospongia muta, assembly GCA_963693285.1. Taxonomy (NCBI): domain Eukaryota; kingdom Metazoa; phylum Porifera; class Demospongiae; order Haplosclerida; family Petrosiidae; genus Xestospongia; species Xestospongia muta. The sequence continues at coordinate 4,059,008 of OY848922.1, forward strand.
ACTATGACTAATAATCAATTATTTTATAGAAAAGGAATGTTGTTAGTATTATATATACTTTCAGTATAATTTTAGAAATTTGTTCTTAGTGGTCATGATCAGGATAACTTATTATATTCATTGGTTGATATTTACTTAAATAGGATATTAAGCAAAGTAGCAAATAACAAAATGATCAATTATTTGTGATATCTCTTTTCACTTAATGACAACTGCTAATTATGTACTTGTGTTGTTGTAGGCTAATGCATTGATATGTGTTTGTTTAATGCAAGTACACTATGTTATCTCACTTTATTAATTACAATCGTATCTGCTCCTTGTTCTAATAAGAACTCAGCCACATTGAGGTGTCCCTCCTTACATGCTAACATCAATGGAGTATTCCCGTCCTAAAAAATTATAAATGTAATGTAAAAGGTCTTTTTTAAGAGAATTAATATTTCCAATGTAACAATTGTCCTTTAGCCAAACAGGAAATGAAAATGCTTTAATTTAGCATATTATTATAGAGCTTAAGCCAATAACAATTCATTCATTATCAAAAGTATTGTTTTAACTTCACCAATCAAAATGGCTTTAATTTATAAATAATATTGTATTACTATGTAGTAAATATTCCAACATTTTTTTCATAGCATATCATTTCATAACACACAGAGATAAAAATATGTTAATTTACCATAGCATTATATATATCAAATAGCTTGGTTTATTGTAGCTAAATTAAAGTTTAATCAACATTAAAAGTATTGGAGATAGCAAGGAGTTTAATTGATATAATTATACTGCATGACTATCAAAACTTTTTAGTGCCGCATAAGTAGTGTTAAAGTCACAGTAATAGCTTTTTAATTGATAAGGAGTCTCATTGATATAATATTAGAAAAACATAATTGCCAGTGGACATTAGGTCCTATCACATGTAATCTGCAATAGCTTGTTACATAATAAAATAGCTGCAATGCATGATGCTAAAGTAAAAAATAATTAACATTTCCTTTTGCAGGTCATGTGAAACTAGACATTTGTAATGTTAAAACATGAGCAAAGCATTCTTAGGTTGATGTGTTACACTGCATATTCCAGGTCCAAAACTGAAGTCATTTTGTCTGATTGCATATTTAAAAGAATGAAATAGCCATTATTTCTCATAAGCTTCCTTAAAATAAACAACAACATGAAATTGCAAGACAATTGCTTAGGCACTTCTATTATACAAATTTACATTATGTTAACTAATTAAGAAAGAAGTTGTCGAAGTTTATTGGTTATACAAAAAATATATATATAATGTTATTTAACAAAAATATTAACAGATGACATAACACTAGTAACTTGTGTTATGTTCAGACATAACACTTTCTTATATATAAGTGCACGATAGTTTCTATATGAAATGAATATCATGATACAGTATCAACAGTGTGGTTGACCATAAAGGTATTAATGAATGTGTATCAAGGAATATCGAATATAGTCGTTGAATTACTGTCAACAGAAAGAGCAGTTTACATAGCAGCACCTTTTAGTGAATTCATGCATGCAAACAGGTATATGTAAAACACAATATATCCCAGTCACACCCCAATTCCTCCTCTTCACTACATGTTACTACTCACTAATCTCTCTCCAACTCTCACTTAATTTTACTCTTTTTTATACTCAGTGCCAGCCTTAAGGAACTTTGACATTAGAGATAAGCTCTTATTAATTTTTAATGTTGCAATTGAGACTATATTTGGACTAACATTAAGACAAAAAGAGCATTGATTTTGTAGATGATCCCATCCAAACTTGGACTTTGAAGAGAAAATATGGCAGTCACATTTGTTTGAAGGAAAAATTATACAGACAGAAAATGTCACGGTATACAAATTGTAGCTGCAACATTGATCCAAAAATCGATTATTTCTGCTGGATTCAATCCTACCTTGTTAAATTCTAACTAGATGAAATGATTTGTTAAAATTATTGCTATACTAAGGCTAAGATTCTGAATGAGATTATGAAATCATATTGTCAATGATTATTGTATAGATCTCATGTACAATATATATTCCGAAATTACTCAATTTACTTATTATTAGAAAATAAAAAAATTTATATAGTCATGATCAGGTTTATCTGGGCTAGTTAGTTGTCTGTCTGGACCCGAAAAGGAGCTCGTACATGTTTGGTCCACCGAACCAGATTTGTATCCACCACAGATAGTTATCTACCATTGACTACAGTCCCTTTTCGGAACTCGTTTGGATTTATTCCGTCTACCTAGTGTCTGGTGACTCAGCCGCGATGTCAACTATCAGTATGTTGGAACTTGAAAAAAGGATTTCTTCACTACAGAAGAGAGGTGTTACACGTTGCTCAATCACCTGTGCTAAGACTCGCTTGAGAGATATGGAAGCCAAGACAAGCAGAATGGATACGCGAGACCACGCCCAGAGCATGTTGGACAAGTTCGAAAATTTAGACAGTGACTTTAAACAATATTATTATGCATTGTTTGAACTTATCGATGATGAAGAAGCTCTTGAGGAGGAGCAAGAAGATCTAGATAAACACGACGACGAAATCACTGAATTAGTTGTGTCTTGTAAGCGATTGTTGTTTGTCTGTACTGTGTCCTGGAACCACTGATATCAAGTGAACGCTACTCAAGTTTTGTTCATTTAAAACGCGTCACTGCTTGGGTATTCCGACTTATCAACAATTGCTGTGCAAAGGTGAATGATAACTTGACCAACCAGTCTCCATTACTATTCGTTGGTGAGTTGACATCTGCTGAAAACTATTGGCTGTCAATTATTCAGAAAGACCACTTCAGTAAAGAAGTCAATTCCATCAGATGTAATCGTGAGTTACCTAATAATAGTTGTCTGATACCTCTTCATCCATTTTTAGATCCAGCAGGTCTACTATGTGTAGGTGGCCGAAGCAAAACTCTAAATTGTCTTATGCAAGTATGCACCCAATCATACTACAAGGAAAACACCCGATAACCAGACTCCTTGTTCACTCAGAACATCTGCGCCTACTGCATGCTGGTCCCATATTATTTTGGTCATCTTTGTCACATGGTTTTTGTGGTATTTTAGCATAAATTTACACTTTAGTTGTTTTATTATTATCACCTTTATCACTGTAAATGTTACTGTAAATTGGTGTTATTTCCTTGATGTTACTTAACTGTTTCCTTTTTGGTTTCATTTCTTGTATAAATAGTTCATTTTGTTTTGGTTAAAGTAGAAGAGAATTAGTTTTGTTTAAAGTTCTATTATTATACTTGCAACCGCAAGCAAAAGATATCAAAGATATCAACGATATCACAATTGGCGACGAGGGTTGTGGATCTTCACTATTATCATGGCAACTTCACAGTTTGGAACTCTCAAAGAATTTAACTCAAATGAGGGATCAATCACCTCATATCTGGAATATGTTGAGCTTTACTTTACTGCAAACTCTGTTCCAGGGGACAAGCAAGTTCCCATCCTCCTGACCTGTATTGGTACGTCTATGTATACTCTTCTCAGTGATCCTCTTGTTCCATCTCCGCCCAGCACCAAGTCCTTGGCCGAGATCGCAGATGTTCTACGGAAGCATTTTGAACCAAAAAGAGCTATCATAGCTGAACGGTATCACTTTCAGAAACGCAATCAAACCGTGAAGGAATCTATTACTGATTATGATGCTGCTCTGCGCAAACTAGCGACTAACTGTAAATTCGGGGACTACCTAGAGGATGCTCTTCGTGACCGATTCGTATGTGGGCTGAGTAACGAAGCAATACAGCGACGTTTACTTTCCGAGCCTGACCTCACTCTCACCAAAGTGATGGACCTAGCTCAAGCTATGGAATCCGCGGAATGTAACTCCAAATCCCTTAAAGGTACGGGGTTCGCCATTAGGAAACTTCGGGGCAAACCTCCACCTCGACCTAGGATGCAACAACCGTGTTATCGATGTGGGAAGTCAAATCACTCACCTATAGATTGTAAATTCAAGGACGTTGAATGTCATGCATGTGGGAAGAAAGGCCACATTGCCCCAGTTTTTCGAACTAAACATCAGAAACGGACCAACACAGCCAGTGGACGAATTAGAAAACCCTTCACAGCCAATGATGTAAATGAGGACAGCATCGACGCTACCGACTCCGATAGTGATGAACACTATTTATTTAAGCTGCGTGAATCGTCCTCCCATCCAATGGAAGTAACTGTGACCGTCGAAGACAAACCACTTGTTATGGAGGTAGACACCGGCGCCGCCGTGTCTATTATCTCGGAAGCAACTCGAACGAAATTATTTCCAAATCTGAAATTACATAAGTCCAAGGTTGTCCTGAAGACATACACAGATGAACCTATACAAGTTAAGGGACAACTTAATGTCCACGTTAACTACAATGGACAGACTTCACCTCTAAAATTAGTGGTAGTTGATGGGGTTGGTCCAAACCTTTTTGGAAGGAACTGGCTGAAGTACATCCGACCGAACTGGCACAGAATCGCCACAGTACAGTCTGGGACCCAAGGAGTGCAAGCTCTGCTGCAACAGCATTCAAACCTTATTAAAGATGAGCTACGAACTGTGACTTCATACAAGGCAACTCTTCACATCAAACCAGAAGCCACACCGAAATTTTTCAAACCCCGTCCTGTCCCATTTGCAATTAAAGATGCTGTAGGAAAGGAACTGGATCGACTGGAACAACAAGAAATAATCAGGAAGATCGACCACAGTGAGTGGGCTGCACTTATTGTTGTAGTGCCTAAGAAAGATGGAAGGTTTCGCCTGTGTGGTGACTATAAGGTGACAATCAACCAAGCTCTGTCTATAGACCAATACCCACTGCCTAAACCAGCAGACCTGTTCACTCCTTTAGCTAATGGGACCCTATTTAGCAAATTGGATCTCTCGCAAGCCTATCTGCAACTTCAACTGGATGAAACTTCTCTGCCATATCTGACAGTAAATTCGCACCAAGGTTTGTATCAATATACACGTCTTCCCTTTGGGGTTGCTTCAGCTCCAGCAATTTTCCAGAGACTGATGGACACAATTCTACATGACGTCCCAGGAGTCATTTGCTATATAGATGATATCTTAGTCACTGGCAAAACCATAGAGGATCACCTGCGTAACCTAGGAGAAGTTTTCCAATGCCTGGAGAAACATGAATTCAGACTTAAACGAGACAAGTGCATTTTTCTACAAGAATCCGTTGAGTATCTAGGTCATCAGATTGATCGAACTGGTATCCAAGCAGTACCAAGCAAGATCGACGTTATTGTAAAGGCTCCAGAACCTACTAATGTCCAGGAACTTAGATCATTCCTCAGATTATTGAACTATTATGGGAAATTCATTTGGAATCTTTCTAGTATCTTACATCCTCTTAATCGATTACTTCAGGTACAACAGAAATGGAACTGGACAGAAGAATGTTCTCAAGCTTTCAAAAGGGCCAAAGACCAGTTAACATCTTTGGAAGTGCTGATACACTATGACCCAAAATTACCAATCAACCTGGCTACTGATGCCTCAGCATATGGAATAGGAGCTGTAATTTCTCACGTATTGCCAGATGGCACAGAGAGACCAACCTCTTTTGCCTTACATACCTTGACTGCATCTGAAAAGAACTATGTTCAACTGAAAAGGAGGCACTCTCATCGATATATGGCGTCAAGAACTTTCATCAATACCTCTATGGAAGGAAATTCAACTTATTCACAGACCACAAACCACTGACAGCTATACTTGGTCCCAAGAAAGGAATTCCATCATTAGCTGCTGCATGGTTACAATGATGGGCAATTCTTTTATCAGCTTATGATTATGAAATTCACTTCAAACCTACTACATTGCGTAGTAATGCTGATTGATTATCTCGCCTTCCATTACCAGTTACAAGAAAGGCAGCACAAGATGAAGTGAGTATATTCAATATTTCTCAGGTACAGGCACTCCCTGTCACTGTCAAACAAGTACAAGTTGCTACACGTCGAGATCCTGTGCTAAGCAAAGTTGTCACTTACATTATGTCTGGTTGGCCAGACCAAGTGTCTGACGAGTTCAAACCATATTATTCCAGAAGAGAAGAAATCGGAATTCAAAGTGGATGTTTAATGTGGGGTATTCGTGTAATCCTACCAAAGAGTCTACAACAGCAAGTCTTACAAGCACTTCACGAGAACCACCCTGACATTACCAGGATGAAATCAGTTGCTAGGAGCTATGTGTGGTGGAGTGGTATGGACAAAGATATTGAAGACCTAGCCAAGTTATGCATCAAGTGTCAAGAACAAAAGTCAAATCCTCGAGTAGCACCACTGCATCCATGGGCCTGCCCAACAGCACCATGGAAGAGAGTTCATGTGGATTTCGCTGGACCTTTTCTAGACAAGATGTTCTGATACTGTTAGACGCACACTCTAAGTGGCCAGAAGTGGTGCCAATGTCTTCTACAACAGCTTCACAGACCACTGACGCTCTCCAAATCATTTTCTCAAAGTATGGGTTACCAGAACAATTTGTATCTGACAATGGACCCCAATTTTCATCAGATGAATTTGCACAGTTCATGAGAGCCAATGGAGTCAAGCATATCCAGAGCGCTCCTTATCACTCCTCATCCAATGGTCTTGCTGAGAGGTTTGTTCAGACCTTCAAAAGAGCTATGAAAGCTGGAGAAAAGGGTGGTGGATCTCTGAACACCAGGCTATCACGATTTCTATTTGATTATCGATCAACACCTCATGCAACTACTAACGTATCACCTGCTGAACTGTTTTTATGGAGAAAGATTTGAACTCAATTTGATCTCTTAAAACCAGATGTAGAGAGTTTTGTGACCTCTAAGCAATCCCAACAGAAGAAGTATCATGATACCCATTCTAAACTCAGGAATTTTACACCAGGTCAACTGGTGATGGCAAAAGTCTTTAATTCACGCAACAAATGGGTTCCCGGTCTGATAAAGAAATGTTCGGGACCACTCTTGTATACTGTTAAACTACAAGATGGCAAGATTATACGCAGGCATGTTGACCATTTGCGTGACAGATCTACATTTACTTGTACTGAGTATACATATCCTGGTTTTGATGTATTTTCACATCAGAGCTCTGAATTATCCCCAAGATCTGAACCATCTACAAATGTTCCCGTGAGACGTTATCCTCAGAGGGATCGTCGTCCCCCTGATAGACTTGTAATGTGATTTTGGACTTATACATTTAACAGGGGAGGAAATGTGGTATTTTAGCATAAATTTACACTTTAGTTGTTTTATTATTATCACCTTTATCACTGTAAATGTAACTGTAAATTGGTGTTATTTCCTTGATGTTACTTAACTGTTTCCTTTTTGGTTTCATTTCTTGTATAAATAGTTCATTTTGTTTTGGTTAAAGTAGAAGAGAATTAGTTTTGTTTAAAGTTCTATTATTATACTTGCAACCGCAAGCAAAAGATATCAATGATATCGCAGTTTTTACATTGTTGGGGGACGGAAAATAGTTCAAACTGTCTCCCGAAGTTGCAATGTCTGCAGACATCAATCTGCCAGACCTATTCAGCAGATAATGGGTAGACTACCAGTTGAAAGAGTAACCCCTGGACCAATATTTTATAAGGTTGGTGTGGACTTTGCTGGTCCACTAGTAGTCAAGTATGGTTATGTCTGAAGACCTATGCTTACCAAAGCCTATGTTTGTGTGTTTGTATCTCTTTCTGTTAAAGCTGTTCATTTGGAACCAGTAACTGGCTTGACAAGTGACACCTTCAAAGTGTGTCTTAGGCGCTTTATCTCACGCAGGGAGAAACCAAGTTTAATTTTTAGTGATCATGGAACAAATTTTGTGGGAGCTAAAAGGGAGCTTCAAGAATTAGTGAAATTTTTAAAATAGCAGAAGACCAATATTCAATGGCATTTTATTCCTGAACATGCTCCACATTTCAGAGGTTTGTGGGAGGCTGCTGTCAAAAGCTTTAAGATTCATCTACGAAAGGTTGCCATGAATGTAAAGTTCACCTTTGAAGAACTCACCACTCTTTTGACACAAATTGAGGCTGTATTAAACAGCAGACCTTTAGTACCTTTACCTTCTGATGATGATGGAATTGAAGCCTTAACACCCGGTCATTTTTTAATTGGTCAACCACTAGAATCTATTCCAGACCCCTCGTCCTCGTATGGTTCCCTATCAATCCTAAGATGTTGGGACTTGGTTCAAGCTCTGGTGCGTCACTTTTGGAAGAGGTGGCCCTCAGGAAATGCAATAAATGGCATAGTAGACACAGAAACTTTTGTAGCCGCAACATTGATCCTAAAGTTGATTATTGCTGCTGAATTCAATCCTACCTTTGTTAAATTCCAACAAATTGTGGAGCAATATCATGTTCTAGGACAAATTATAGCTGCAAAATTTGGTCCCAGATAAAATATAGCATCAATATACACATTCATCTTGAGACCAAATATAAACACTATTGCTTGCCTATTATTTTTATAAGATTCATATGTAATCAATTGTTTTAATTACATGACATAGTAACTATTTAATGGAATAATGTAACATATATAATATGTTTTTCATAGACATATGAAATATTTATTTACAATAGTTACATTATCATTTTATAGTTCCCTTAAGTGCACTGTTAGTTCCAGATACACTAATAATAAAATGATAAGAAATCTTTCATTTTCTAACTCTACGTGATATTTATATTCTCAATTATGGAATGTTACCTATGATTCTTGTTGTATCAGTTTTAAAGATAGAATCACAACATCATTGATTCTTCTTGTCTCCTTTTTTGGTAAAGTTTATGTTTTTCATCCTTGTATACTTCATATAGTGTATTCACAAAAAATCATCCAATCTTTGTACAAACTTCAACAAAGAATCTCTTAAATATTATCTATTGTATCTTTGAATTATGTACTTGATATTATTTTCTTTAAACTCATACTCCATATTCGTATTTCAATGCAACAGTAATATTACTCATTATTGGCATGGCAGTTTTATATGAATATAATTATTGTGCTGGCTACTTATTGGCAAACATAATCTGTACTTAATCTATCTGCTTATAACATGCTTGAAATCATAAACAAGACCATAAGAAGATGAAATGATTTGTTAAAATTATTGCTACTCTAAGACTAAGATTTTGAATGAAATTATGAAATAATATATCAACTATTAATGTGATTTAAATGATGTAAGAATGTGATTAGAATTCTATCAGTGCATTTAGGAATGAAATACAAAAAATTTATGTCCAGACAAGCTACAAGTGTTTGTCAAATTAGATACTGTGTCATATGAGTGTCTTGTCATTGTGTGTATATTTCAATTTACATTTACTCGTTTACAATTGAATACATCCACATTGCAAAGTACTGCAGAAATAGATACTTAGTCATGAAAATTGTCAGATATGACACTAAGTTAGATGGTTTCTTATTAACTGTACTCTTAATCATATAGAATGAGGGAAGTACCAATGCATTTATTTTCAATGGAATCAATCCAAATATAGCTATTTATAGTAAGTGACCTGATTTGCAATAAGGGACAACTTCTGACGAAACATTTGTGATGTAATTAATGAGAAAGGATAACTGTTTAGACATCCCAAATAAACAGTGTTGCATACATACAGTTGCTTTACATGGACAACTATTCATGGTAACTGCACATATGTACACAAAACTATATTTGCAGTGTTTTAAAGGAGGTACTTTTTAATAAAACCCCTTATATGATTTAACAGAAGTAGTTGGTCTAATATTGCAAATAAGCTCACATAGTGTTATTATATTGTGAAATTTCCTTTATAGTACCATTTCCCAGCTTCTCTATAAACCTGTGAACTTAACAAATGCCATCTGACAGGTACATACACCATATTACGCTGATATCTGAATCAAGTTATAAGATATAGTAATAAAGTATAGACCTAATCACTACTCTGCACTTCAAGAAATAAATGTTTTTGTATTACAGACAATTAACTAGATAAAGATCATTGTCACTTCATCAAGCTTTATTTCCTTTTGTAGCCTTGCACTCAATTTTCAATCAGTTAATTTTACTCTAAAATCATATTGACAATGAACTACTATTAAAATTTAAGAAGTAGGGCTTTTTTTTAAAAAAAAAATCACCAACTTTACTCAAAACATTGTGTATAAATAGTGTCTAATCTCATCAATTTAACTCAGTTCTGGCTTAGTTATCTTTCAAAGTTTTAAGATAAGAACTCTGAATATAACTAAAGAGTTACATTTGTTTATTTTTTTATGCTAAAAGTGTGTGAGTAGTTGCTCATCTTAGTATTAAACTAATAAATGTTGTTGGACAGTCTTAAATGGTTTTGACAGTAGAGATGACCTCTTATAAAATTTATTATAAGTGATAAGTTTAAGAAAGAGTCGTAGTCATAATAGGGAAAAGTTTCAGTAAGCTCTACTCTACCTTATGTTTGCTTTGTTAAATCATTCATTCAAGATTTGTGTGCTGTTATTAGGTTATATCTTCATCCTCTGTTGAAATATAAGCTGTTTTATATACTAAACCATATTACTCCTAATCAGTTGATAGTCAATCCACCAAAACACTTCAACAATTGCAGTCACTTGTCTATTGCTGTCTTTGCAAAATTTTGCTAGTTAAAGAAACTTGACTTATAATATGATCCATAATAAAAACATTTAACATCACAGAGATATGCCACTAATTTTGGAATTCTAACTAAAAATGTTTCTTATACAAAATAATGTTTAGGAGATATTTTTTTCCATTATTTTATGTTTCATATAGTGTGTAAACGCACTAAAAAATCATCCATTATTTTAAAAACTTCAACAAAGAATCTGTTAAATATAATTCTATTGTATCTTTGAATTATATGATTGACATCATCAGTTTCAGTTTAACTCATACCTCTTACTATTTCCATTAAATAATAATATTGCTAATTAATGGCATGGCAGTTAATAATATGTAGTTCATTTGTCCACTTATAACATGTTTAAAATCATGAAAAAGACAACCATGACAAGATAACTTTTTTTCTTAATTCTGAATGAGCTTGTGAAATAATATGTTTAATTGCAAAGGGAATTGTCTTTAGGAATGACAAACAAGAAATCTATATCCACACAAATTACAAGTCTTTATCAAATAAGATACACTGTCCTTTCAAATGTCTTCTCATTGTGTGTATATTTCAATTTACATTTACTTCTTTACAATAAACTATATTTACATAAAAAGCTATTGTAGAAATTGATATATAGTCATGAAATAGTCAGATATGACACTATGTTAGATGATTTCTTATTAACTGTCTTCTTAGTCATGTAGGATGTGATTGGCAGTGGCAATTATTATAACCAATTATTTTGCAAGGATCATTTTGTGAAAAGGAAGAGGTTTTGACTGTGTGCTTATTTAGAAACTCTGGACAGCATGCAAACAGTTACAAGTTGCTACTTTTATAGATAAATGCACCTAAACCATCTCTAATTAATAGGTACGGCTAAGGTGATCATAAGACATATATATCATGAGAAGTAGACATCTAGATAGCAAAATAATGAAATTGCAGTATTATTATGGATGAAGCTGTGCTTTGGGATGTAACATAAAACATATAATGATAACTCTTAACACAATTATATTTTTTGGACTTATGTATATATCCACCATGTTATATGGTCTAGATGGAACATTGTTGTACAGTCATGCTCAAATATAGTCTAGATGGTATGTCATGATATACTACATTACTAATCTATAATGGAAGACTCATAATAAGTATAAAAGCACTTAACAAACCATTCTGTCCAAATGTATCAAGTAAGTGAGGAAATCATGTATGCACAAAGTAATGAGTGTATTAAATGTAATAAAGATATATACTTAAAATACATGGAAAACCTGATAGTGTTAGTGTATAGTGGTCATTGAAAAGGTATGAATACAATGTTATAGATCATTAAAGACAATCATATTAAGTACACAGATGTTTTGTGTAACCTAATTTAGCTACACATTTATAACAATAATTGATAGGTAGTGTAAAAATGAATGTAACTCACAATATTAAATGCAGATATATTTGCTCCTTTCTTTAATAAAAGGTCAGCCACTTTGAAGTATCCACACTGACATGCTAGCATCAATGAAGTATTCCCATCCTAAAGAATGATACATTTGATAACTAGAATATTAAAACCAAAAAATTATATACAGCTACATACATTTCCCTTTAGCTATAACCAGAGATGAAAATATTTAAATTAGTACAGCAGTATAGATTTATTATAAGACATTTCTTAAGACACCTCTATTAAAAAAAAATTAAATTTTAATACATAATTACGAAAAAATCTGAAGATTATTGTTAAAACAAAAAATATATAATTTGATGAATGTATAATAGTTCATAAATAAGTTTGCTAATGTTACTTTTTAATATAATGTTATTAACAAAGAAAACAACAGATGTCATAACATTAGTAACTTGTGTTATGTTCAGATATAATGTTTTTAAAATGAATAGCCATATCTAGATGAAATAAATATAATGATATAGCATCAAGAGTACAGTTGACTTTAAAGGTTCCAAAAATGTGTATCAAGGCGTGTAGAATATAGGTGCTAAATTACTGTCAGGAAGAGTAGTTTACAAAGCAGCACATTTCAGTGAACTTTTACATGCAAGCAGGTATTATGTAAAACACAATATATACTAGTCACACCAAAACTTCTGTTAACTACATGCTTGTTACTATTCACAAATCTCTGTTTAAGTGTCCTTTCATTTTGTTATTCTACTCAGGGCCAGCTTTTAATAATTTTGATAGTAAGGATGACCTCTTATTAAGTTTATAATATGCATTAAGTGTAAAAGAAAGTTGTAGTCATAATTTCGAAAAAATTCAGAGGGCTCAAATTTTTTATATTTTTTGGTTAAATCATTCACTTCGTTTGGTGTTCTGATGGTTATACCTTAATAAAATATTAACTGTTTTATATACCAAATCTTATCACTCCTATTCAGCTAATAGTTAATCCACCAATACACTTCAATAATTCCAGTCACTTGTCTGTTGCTATCTTTGCAAAATTTGATCAGTTAAAGAAACTTTATTTATGATATGATACATAATAAAGATATTTAACATTACAGAGATATACTATAAATTCTGCACTTCAAACATAAAATATTTTTTACACAAAATAATTTTGGCATTTTTTCAAATTCTTGTATGTTTCATAATTATAGTGTGTTCACACACTAGAAAATCATTCACTGTTTGTACAAACTTCAACAAAGGATCTATTAAATATTATCTATTGTGCTTTGAATTATGTAAATAACATCATCAGTTTATTTTAACTCATACTCAGAATTACTATTTAAATGCAATAATAATATTGCTCATTAACAGCTTAGCAGTTCATAACTTGTACTTTGTCTGTCGGCTTATAACATGCTTAAAACATAGATAAGACCATGACAAGACAAAATAATTTTAAAAAATTCTGAATGAGCTTATGATTTATGTATTAAATGCCAAAGCAATTCTATTAGTGTGTTTAGGAATGACAAACAAGGATTTTATCTCCACACAAGTTACAAGTGCTTGTCAAATTAGTTACAATGTCCCTTCAGATGTCTTGTCATTGTGTGTATTCTTCATTTTACATTTACCTTTTACAATTAACTATGATTACATGACAAGCTATTGCTGAAATTGTTTCATAGTCATGAAAACAGTCAGATATGACACTGTGTGAGGATTTAGTATTAACTGTCTTCTTAGTCATGTAGGATGAGACTAGCAGTGGCAATTATTTTAACCAATTGTTTTGCAAGGATCATTTTGTGAAAAGGAAGAGGTTTTGACTGTGTGCTTATTTAGAAACTTGGGACAGCATGCAAACAGTTACGAGTTACTGTGTTTATAGACGAATGCACCTAAACCATTTCTAATTAATGGGTACAGCTAAGGCAATCATAACATACATATATAATGACACTATACAATCTAGATAGCAAAATAATGAAATGGATAAATCTGTGCTTCGGTATCAATACGGATAAATCTGTGCTTTGGGATGTAACATAACACATATAACGATAACGCTCAACAAAATTATGGTTTGTTATGACTATGTATACATCCACCATGTTATATGGTCTAGATGGAACATCGTTGTACAGTCATGCTCAAATACAGATACTGTTATATAGTCTAAATAATATGTCATGATAAACTGCAATACTAATCTATAATGGAAAACCCATAAGTAGAGAGCAGTTAACAAAACCAGTCTGTCCAAATCCATCAAGTAAGTAAGGAAATCATGTATGTACAAAGTAATGAGCATACTTAATGAAATAAAGCTACAACTTAAAACACATAGGAAACTTGATAACACAAGTGTATAATGGTCATTGAAAAGGTATAGATACAATATTATAGATCATTTATAACAATCACATCAAATAAACAGATGTTCTGTGTAGACTAATTTACACTGTAAAAATTGATTTGTTGACTTAACCAATATATTATTATACAGGTTGCATGTAATAAACTTAGTATGATGTAAAGGTAAACATAACCTTCTTTGATTACTGATGTACTAATAGCTACATAAACAGTAGTACATCAGAGATAAAAAGAGTGTTGTGTTTACTTTTACATCATGCTAAGTTTGGTATATGTAACCTGTATAACAATATATTGATTAAATCAACAAATCAATTTTACAGTGTAGTTACACATTTTATAAGAATATTTGATAGGTAGTGTAAGCATAAATGTAACTTACATTATTAATTACAAATACATTTGCTCCTTTCTTTAATAATAGGTCAGCTATTTTGAAGCATCCCCACTGACATGCTAACATCAATGGAGTATTCCCATCCTATAGAATTATACAATTGATAACTAGAATATTTAAACAATAATATTATATACAAATACAGCTACATACATTTCCCTTTAGCTATAAACAGAGATGAAAAAATTTTTTATTAGTACAACCATATAGATCTCATTATAAGATATTTGCTAAGACACTTCTATTATGCAAATTTAAATTATAATGAAAGGCACTAAAGTGCCAAACCTCACTGCAGTTTCTAAGTTATTTATAAATGGTATACCAGCTTAGGCCCAGCTATGATGTTGGTAGGTAGCATTGCAAGAAAATTAATAACATTCTAGAAGGTGTGGTCACATTTACCAATATTTCATATACAAAATTTATTGTAGCGTGAATATTAAATATTCTTTGGAAATGTCCCATAGTACAAATATAAATCAATATATTATCTATTAGTAGCAGTTTTTTCAGTGCTTTGAGACATTTCCTGAATGTGTCACTTCACTCCAAGTCCATGGACAATCTTGAAACTCTTTTCAGAACGTTTATGACGATTGGTTCAACCAACGGCCTTCTGTCTTGCTGATGTGTATACCTTTAAGACTGTCTACAACTAACTAAAAAATCTCCACATTAACTTTTTTACTTTTCGAGAAACGGCTCCTTGACCTCTGGGCAATATCATTATGGATAAAGCTGTGCTTTGGGATGTAAGATTTTTTTGAAAACACAAAAAGTTGTAAATGATTTTAAAATTCCAGTGTACAAGTCATATTGAAACTAAAATAGAACTTGGCTATACAAGTAATGTTGACAAGTTATTATAATATTATTGCAGTATTATCTTATGACAGGTCAATATGTCTGCTTGTCTCAGTTTTATTTTTAATGAACCAGCTTGTTCTTCCCAAGAATTATTCTAAATTTCATGAATAAATATACACTTAAATTTGTTTTGTTTCTTCTCTGCTATAGGTATGAAATACCTTCTAATCTTTAAACTAAAGTTAATCAAAGTTGCTATTCTTTTGCAAATCAAAGGCTTGGTTCCAATTATGAGGGTGTGAATATCACTTCAGATGCAGTTGTGATAAAAACTGGATCAAAACAAGCTTAGAAGAATCTATCTATATTTAATCATTCTAACAAGGTCAATCAAAAGCTAACCTATAAGTAATAACCAATTATTTTGTAGAAAAAGAATACTGATAAGTTATTACATTGTTATTGTATTATTTTAGAAGATTGTTCAATTGTCCATGATCAGGATAATTATATTTATAGGTTGTCATTTGTGCTGGGAGTAAACTATATTAGTGAAGTTTGTTTGTTGCCCTAATAAGTCACACAAAACTATGAAAGGCACTAAAGTGCCGAACCTTGCTGCAGTTTCTAAGTTATTTGTAAATGCTATGATTTTGAAAGTACATAATGAAACAAGGTGTGGTCAAGTATTAATGGATCACATGATGCACATTACAAACTGTTGTTTGATGACTCAGCATTTCTATTCAATCAAAGGGAAAAAAGCTTTGTCGTTTACTGGGTACTTTGCACTCTGATTGACATGTCTGTGAAGCTGTAACTGATTAAGTAATAGTATCATTCAATTGCCAAGCAAGATTAAGTGCTAGATTTGTGATGAACGTTTCTCTGAGCCTTTACATGATCCTTTAAAAAGTTTCAATATTTCATATACAAAATTATTGTAACTTAAAAATGAAGCATTCTTTGGAAACGTCCCGTAGTACAAATATAAATCAATATATTATCTATTAGAAGCAGTTTTTCCAGTGCTTTGAGACGTTTCCTGAATGCGTTACTTCGCTCCAAGTCCACAAAACACTTTTCAGAACTTTTCTAACGATTGCTTCGACCAACGGCCTTCTCTTTTGCTGATCCGTATTCATCTAAGATTCTCTACAGCATACTAAAAAATCTCCACATTAATTTTTTTACTTTTCGAGAAACGGCACTTTGACTGTGCAGCCTGAAAATTCTTTTGCGAGTTTTAAGTTTCGTTTTCCTTGACAATGTTCTTGACACTACTGTTGTAAAGTCCACACGTTTTTCTATTCATTGCTAAACGTTGGTAGCTGCTATGGCTTCGCTTGCCAAGTTATAGTAGTTCAAAGGTAACAGGCAGTGCAGACACACACACACACACAAACACACACACACACACACACACACACACACACACACACTGACAGACTACAGTACCCTCGCTTTGCGCCCATGCACAGCGAGGTTAATAAATTTAAATAATATAAAGTGGAGATGCTCTTATATGCATACATATAAATTTATACAAATGGATACAGTAAAGGTTTAATTTCAATTTGAGAAAATTAGCCAAACCAATGCTTTTATCTAAACAGGTGGTTACACAGCCATTTTGTGTCAAAATCAAAAATTTTGTACTATAAACTCATATTATTGTGCTTTATAGTTGCCTAATTTTGTATGTTTCTAAACAAAACATATCTGCAAAGTATGTAACAGTTGACATGAAAAGTTCATTTTGTAGATCATGTAAAACTATACATATACAGAGCTATGACTTGATGAAAGCAGTCTTAGGTTAATCTGACGCATGTACATTTCAGGTACATAACTGAAATCATTATGTCAGAATGAATATTTAAAAACAATCGCAAATAGCACAAAAAAATATTGTTTTTCATGAATCGTGTATATATACATTACATGTGATGTTTTGAGAAATAACATCTCTTCTGAGTATACTCTTTCATAATATCTTACTTCAAAGGATGTAATATTACCTATGGACTATAGAAAATCATAATTTAAAAAGGTTCTTTAAATATTAGCTTTGAAAATACATAAACAAAATACTAGACAATGTAAACACATATCATTTACCATGTATTGTAATATTATAGTTTGCTTTTTGTACTATACCCTAACTTTACCGTTTATTAATCTACCATACAGTACTGTCATATATTGTATTGTAGTTTAATGTTTGTATAGTACAATACTTTATCACACTCTCACAAAGTTATTTAATTTGTCAATAACTATGCCTACCATGCTAGATGAGCAAGTGAAGGTTAAAAGATGTATAGAACGCTAGGAAACAAAGGACCTCAACCTAATCTACTAACACTGCAGGGGCAGTTTTAGTAATATTAAAAAAGAGTTTGCTGATAAAGATGCTGCTAGAGTTGATCTATGTGATTTGAATCTACAAAAAAGGTTACAGGAAAGCTTTTTGGTAAGTATTGTATTTTGTGATTTCAAACTGAGATGGAAAGTTTATGTTCAAGTATCAAGGAAAGGAATCAAGACTTCAGAAAATATTTATTTTGAAGCTGGTAAATTACTAGGAGATATATATATATATATATATATATATATATAATTATATATATATATATATATCACAACAGATAAGCGTTTACCTTTACATGAGAATTAATTAATGTAGGTGTAATCGTGAAGATCTAAAATAATTAATACCTGAGCTAACAATATACTCAACCATGTGGTAGAACTTTTGTAAATTTAATATGAGTTAATTCTGTCTTTAGTTTAATTAATTTTAGTCCAAATGAGTGGTTGCAGTATTAGAAAAATGTTAGACTGCAAAAATTTCATGTTTACAAGCAAATGTTTGAGGTAAGACTATACTATAGCTTTAAGAGCAGCTAAAACTTTGTTCTTGGGCATCATCATTAATTTTAGGAGTATGTAGTGCCTAATAACCTATTAATAATTTAATGTTAAAGTCATAGCAAATCACTAGAAAACAGACAGAGAATTTTGACAAAGAACAAACCAATAAAATGGTCTAACTGTAATAATTTAGTATTATTTCCTATTGTTGTATGGCTTTGTTAAAGTGATTGTGTACATTTCATGTTCTTTCAGTTGTAATCATTGTTTGCTAGTTAAGAGTTGAGTTATTTCTAAAGCTTCTTATACCTACAATATCACATTGCTTGTGAGGGCATTGGAAGCAATGATGGCAAGGTTGCTAGTATGATTAGATGAGTTCGATCCCAAACTGGAGGGCTGGAACAGTACACAGAGAGACTGTGACATTACCTTGATGGTAATGGCATTGAAGATGCTGCAAGTAAACTGCGTACATATTTATTGGTTGTAGGAACAATTGCACACACAAGCTAAGCAAAAAAGGCTGCGACAACTTACAAAAAATTCTCAAGGATCACTACAACCTTACATGTTCTAAGATTTTTTAAAGATATGAATGAGTTTCACACATGAACAGAAAAACCATGAGAGACAAAAATACAGTTTACAGCCGAATTAAGAGTACTTTTCTCAACATTGCTCATCATTGTAACTTTGGAGCATCTACTATTAGGAATAACAATGTGTACAAGATTAACGGTGTACACTTGGAATGAAGACTACCCTCAGAGGAAGCATTCACATTTAAGAATGTTATGGAATTTACAATATATTCTCATAATGTAAATTTCATAGTCAACTCTATTTGACAATCCTTTTTAGTCTAGTTAACCTCGCTGTGCGTGGGTGCATAGCGAGGGTTACTGTAGTCTGTCAGTGTGTGTGTGTGTGTGTCTGTTACTCAGGCAAATGGCTTTGAACTGTTTTAACTTGGTGAACACGGCACTGGTAGCCACCAAACTATAGTGGAGGGTAGCAAACTTCTGTACTTCTTAAGAATTCTGTTAAAAGGAGCGTCAAACAAGCAAAAAGCTTTAAAAGTCTAAAAAACCTTTGAAAAAAGCACAGCTTTCAGTGAACACTCAAGCATTCAATAAAAACTTCCTGCATACAGCTTATGACATTTACCAACTTTTTAAAGTGAGAATTTTTGCCAAAATACTTCTTTGGAAATTTATGACTGTTTTACTAACTTTTGACAGTTATCTTTGTCGATACATTGAGCATGAACTAAAAATACTAGCACCATAGCTGTCATTGGAGGATTACTGACTTTTACTAAGAGGTTGGAAAGTATTGGACCTTTTGTCAATTATAATACAAAGTACCCAGTAGATACACTAAATGGCAAAGCTTTTTTTCCCTTTGATTGAAGAGAAATGCTGAGTCATCAATGATCAAGTTGCGCATCATGTGACATATCTCTTGTCTGGTATACGTCACCTGAGAAGGCTAAAAAGAATAAAGAAATTGTTGGTAGTGCCTTATGGTCAATTAGTTTGCAAATTAGCCAGTAAGTTGATTATCGTCAGAGTAAAGCTGAGACATTAATAATTTACCATACCTTTAAGCTTGTGGAATGTTAAATGTACATGTACTCTACAGTATAGATCAATGCTGTGCACCACAGCAAGGTTAAGCACTTTAGTGCATTTTATTTGAGATGTAGTGGAAAACCTTTATCCTAGTTGGTCACAATGAGCCATAACCATAAAGCTTTATGTGACAAAATAACGAATAACATATGACCACTAATAAGTAATTGATGTACACATGATGATGACAATCCTTCCACTTTATTTTAGTCTCTCCACAACATTTTGTCCTACACCAACCTCTGGTTTGTTCTGTGACTTCCTAATGTAGACATCTAATCGAAACACATACCCATACACTAAGTCAGCACACATTCAAACTTTAAAATCTCTTTTCATTGTTTTTGCATATGTGTTGTTTCATTAAACAATGACCTTATATGCAATCACAGCCTAGTCAATATATACAGATGTCTCTGTAAGTATTATCTTTCTCTTAAAATTTACCAACAGGATAATCAAGTATTAGTCCAACTTTTCCAAATGACCACTACATCTCATAACCAAGACCACCACAAATTAATGAGATCTGTTGTCAATAAAGACACTTATTTATTTCAAAGAACATGTTATAAGATATCTTGTCTGCCATAGTGAGTAGTGAAAGATAGGGTTCTTTTCACAGTAATTATATATAGATTGTAGTGCAACACGTCCAATGAGTATCATAAAAAGAAAGTAGGTTTAGATTTCTTCTAATGTAACTAGAATCGATTTAACAAATTTTTACCTAAATAAGCAAGACC
This sequence comes from Xestospongia muta, assembly GCA_963693285.1. Lineage (NCBI taxonomy): Eukaryota > Metazoa > Porifera > Demospongiae > Haplosclerida > Petrosiidae > Xestospongia > Xestospongia muta. The sequence goes on from OY848922.1 coordinate 4,079,969, forward strand.
ATATAAGTTGGTTTGCTCAACAAGGCTTAGTATAAGTTTAGCCACTATCAATCATCATTTCATCATTTTTAAAAGTTAAATTGTGATGGTTACTATGTCATTCCTGGATAGGGGTAAATAAGTCATATTAGACTTTTGTCATTTTGTTAGCAATTTTCACCTAATTTCTTAAACATTATTTTTTCTTTATGTGTAGGTTATTCAGAAAGACTCAATGGAAGTGGTTTGAAACAAAAGAAAAAACCTGAGAATTCATAACATTTATTAATGTCCTTTAAAGTATTTTTTCAATTAATATTACTCATAAAAAAATCTTTATGAAAATGCTGCACTAGCACAAACAGTAGGGAAAATCAAGTCATGGGAAGTAATCCTTGCAAACTATAAGTACAAGATTCTTTTCCATCCTACCTATAGACACAGAAATGCTAATGTGTTGAATACTTTACCAAATTCAATAAAAATTGTTAAAGAGCATGTACCAACTAACATAACACACTGTTTTCCATTGTCTGATCTTGTACTCTCTACAGCAGAAAATATTTGTGGCATTCTTTTAGGTTGAGATCCTGATTTTGGTTCTATATTGTATGATTGTTATTTATGGAAGCTGAGGAAAGACATTCCAAATCCCTAAAATCCTGTTTGATTAAATAGGAAATAGGGTTTGGAATCTCTCTCCTAAGCTCCAGTACTGTCCTATTTTTTCTGAAGAGCTATTATTCTCCAATTAAAACATTTCCAAGGTCTATACAAAAATCTTGTTTGCATGGAAGGTCTGCAAAGTCACTGAACAAGATGAACGTGTTTGTAATGGGAACATCAAATAAACTCCAAAAAAAGTATTTATAAAATATATAAAATTATGAGATTTCATTTGAAGACAGATTTTGTTCCTAATGATATCATTATAAACTTTAATAATATTCTTTATAGGAAGAATCTTCAGTAATTATGTTACATCAATCAGCAATTATCCAACCACTGCATCATTGCACACACTCCTAAGACCATTTATTGTACAACATATAATATTTCCTCCTCCTTTGGTATTTTTTCATACAACAAACTATAAACATACTGATAATAAATATAGGCTTATATTACTTTGTTCACTACTAAAACTAGGAAAGTACTTAGTCATCTTAATACTAATGTCAATCAATGTTGCTATTTTTTGCCAATAATTCATGGTTCCTATCACGAGGGTATGACTGTCACTAACCTTGCTGCGCGTGAGTGCAAAGCGAGGGTACTGTAGTCTGTCAGTGTGTATGTGTGTGTGTGTGTGTGTCTGTGTGCGTCTGCACTGCCTGTTACCAGAGATTGTTTTTGAACTGCTATAACTTGGCAAGCAAAGTGTTAGCAGCTACAAATGTTTAGCAACAAATAGAAAAACGTGTTGACTTTACAACAGTAGAATCAAAAACATCGTCAAAGAAAACGAAAGCTTAAAAGTCGCAAAAGAATTTTCAGGCTGCAGAGGTCAAGGTGCCATTTCTGGAAAATTAAAAAAAAATGTGAAGTTGTTTTAATATGTTGTAGAGAATTTTGGAGGAATAAATTTCATAGTCAACTCTATTTGACAATCCTTTTTAGTCTAGTTAACCTCGCTGTGCGTGGGTGCATAGCGAGGGTTACTGTAGTCTGTCAGTGTGTGTGTGTGTGTGTCTGTTACTCAGGCAAATGGCTTTGAACTGTTTTAACTTGGTGAACACGGCACTGGTAGCCACCAAACTATAGTGGAGGGTAGCAAACTTCTGTACTTCTTAAGAATTCTGTTAAAAGGAGCGTCAAACAAGCAAAAAGCTTTAAAAGTCTAAAAAACCTTTGAAAAAAGCACAGCTTTCAGTGAACACTCAAGCATTCAATAAAAACTTCCTGCATACAGCTTATGACATTTACCAACTTTTTAAAGTGAGAATTTTTGCCAAAATACTTCTTTGGAAATTTATGACTGTTTTACTAACTTTTGACAGTTATCTTTGTCGATACATTGAGCATGAACTAAAAATACTAGCACCATAGCTGTCATTGGAGGATTACTGACTTTTACTAAGAGGTTGGAAAGTATTGGACCTTTTGTCAATTATAATACAAAGTACCCAGTAGATACACTAAATGGCAAAGCTTTTTTTCCCTTTGATTGAAGAGAAATGCTGAGTCATCAATGATCAAGTTGCGCATCATGTGACATATCTCTTGTCTGGTATACGTCACCTGAGAAGGCTAAAAAGAATAAAGAAATTGTTGGTAGTGCCTTATGGTCAATTAGTTTGCAAATTAGCCAGTAAGTTGATTATCGTCAGAGTAAAGCTGAGACATTAATAATTTACCATACCTTTAAGCTTGTGGAATGTTAAATGTACATGTACTCTACAGTATAGATCAATGCTGTGCACCACAGCAAGGTTAAGCACTTTAGTGCATTTTATTTGAGATGTAGTGGAAAACCTTTATCCTAGTTGGTCACAATGAGCCATAACCATAAAGCTTTATGTGACAAAATAACGAATAACATATGACCACTAATAAGTAATTGATGTACACATGATGATGACAATCCTTCCACTTTATTTTAGTCTCTCCACAACATTTTGTCCTACACCAACCTCTGGTTTGTTCTGTGACTTCCTAATGTAGACATCTAATCGAAACACATACCCATACACTAAGTCAGCACACATTCAAACTTTAAAATCTCTTTTCATTGTTTTTGCATATGTGTTGTTTCATTAAACAATGACCTTATATGCAATCACAGCCTAGTCAATATATACAGATGTCTCTGTAAGTATTATCTTTCTCTTAAAATTTACCAACAGGATAATCAAGTATTAGTCCAACTTTTCCAAATGACCACTACATCTCATAACCAAGACCACCACAAATTAATGAGATCTGTTGTCAATAAAGACACTTATTTATTTCAAAGAACATGTTATAAGATATCTTGTCTGCCATAGTGAGTAGTGAAAGATAGGGTTCTTTTCACAGTAATTATATATAGATTGTAGTGCAACACGTCCAATGAGTATCATAAAAAGAAAGTAGGTTTAGATTTCTTCTAATGTAACTAGAATCGATTTAACAAATTTTTACCTAAATAAGCAAGACCATATAAGTTGGTTTGCTCAACAAGGCTTAGTATAAGTTTAGCCACTATCAATCATCATTTCATCATTTTTAAAAGTTAAATTGTGATGGTTACTATGTCATTCCTGGATAGGGGTAAATAAGTCATATTAGACTTTTGTCATTTTGTTAGCAATTTTCACCTAATTTCTTAAACATTATTTTTTCTTTATGTGTAGGTTATTCAGAAAGACTCAATGGAAGTGGTTTGAAACAAAAGAAAAAACCTGAGAATTCATAACATTTATTAATGTCCTTTAAAGTATTTTTTCAATTAATATTACTCATAAAAAAATCTTTATGAAAATGCTGCACTAGCACAAACAGTAGGGAAAATCAAGTCATGGGAAGTAATCCTTGCAAACTATAAGTACAAGATTCTTTTCCATCCTACCTATAGACACAGAAATGCTAATGTGTTGAATACTTTACCAAATTCAATAAAAATTGTTAAAGAGCATGTACCAACTAACATAACACACTGTTTTCCATTGTCTGATCTTGTACTCTCTACAGCAGAAAATATTTGTGGCATTCTTTTAGGTTGAGATCCTGATTTTGGTTCTATATTGTATGATTGTTATTTATGGAAGCTGAGGAAAGACATTCCAAATCCCTAAAATCCTGTTTGATTAAATAGGAAATAGGGTTTGGAATCTCTCTCCTAAGCTCCAGTACTGTCCTATTTTTTCTGAAGAGCTATTATTCTCCAATTAAAACATTTCCAAGGTCTATACAAAAATCTTGTTTGCATGGAAGGTCTGCAAAGTCACTGAACAAGATGAACGTGTTTGTAATGGGAACATCAAATAAACTCCAAAAAAAGTATTTATAAAATATATAAAATTATGAGATTTCATTTGAAGACAGATTTTGTTCCTAATGATATCATTATAAACTTTAATAATATTCTTTATAGGAAGAATCTTCAGTAATTATGTTACATCAATCAGCAATTATCCAACCACTGCATCATTGCACACACTCCTAAGACCATTTATTGTACAACATATAATATTTCCTCCTCCTTTGGTATTTTTTCATACAACAAACTATAAACATACTGATAATAAATATAGGCTTATATTACTTTGTTCACTACTAAAACTAGGAAAGTACTTAGTCATCTTAATACTAATGTCAATCAATGTTGCTATTTTTTGCCAATAATTCATGGTTCCTATCACGAGGGTATGACTGTCACTAACCTTGCTGCGCGTGAGTGCAAAGCGAGGGTACTGTAGTCTGTCAGTGTGTATGTGTGTGTGTGTGTGTGTCTGTGTGCGTCTGCACTGCCTGTTACCAGAGATTGTTTTTGAACTGCTATAACTTGGCAAGCAAAGTGTTAGCAGCTACAAATGTTTAGCAACAAATAGAAAAACGTGTTGACTTTACAACAGTAGAATCAAAAACATCGTCAAAGAAAACGAAAGCTTAAAAGTCGCAAAAGAATTTTCAGGCTGCAGAGGTCAAGGTGCCATTTCTGGAAAATTAAAAAAAAATGTGAAGTTGTTTTAATATGTTGTAGAGAATTTTGGAGGAATAAGCATCAGCAAAAACAGAAGGCCATTGGTCGAAGCAATCGTTAGAAAAGTTCTGAAAAGTGTTTTTAAGATTGTACATGGACTTGGAGCAAAGTAACGCATTCAGGAAACATCTCAAAGCACTGATAAATCTGCTACTAATAGCACTACGGGACGTTTCCAAAGAACTTTTCAGTTTGAAGTTACAATAAATTTTGTATACAAAATATTGATACATTTTAAAGCGTCATGTAAAGGCTCAGAGAAACTTTCACCACGAATCTAGCACTTAATCTTGCTTGGCAATTGAATGATACAATTACTTACTCAGTAACAGCTTCACAGACATGTCAATTAGAGTGCAAAGTACCAAGAAAACGACAAAGCTTTTTTCCCTTTGATTGAAGAGAAATGCTGAGTCATCAAACAACAGTTTGTAATGTGCATCACGTGATCCTTTAAATAATTTGACCACACCTTGTCCAATCTTAAATGTATATGTACATGTAGTATAGATCTACACAGGGTACTGCAGCGAGGTTAAGCACTTTAGTGCATTTTTTTATTTAAACTGCAGTCATGAAAATAAACAATTGACAAAGCAAACTTATAAGAATCTACCTATATTTAATAATAAAATAAGGTTGAAAAGAATCTACACTATGACTAACAATTAAATATTCAATGTAAAAATATGTTGGTAGCTTATTATTTAATGTTGAAATATAATTTTAGAAGTTTGTTCAAAAATGTTCATAATCGGATTATAATTATATTCACATAATTAAAAATTATGTTGGCAGTAACTTAAGAAAACTCTTTTGTTGATCTTAATAGCTTACATCACATAAAGCCTTAAAATAAAATAATACAATATGGACAATAAAAATGGAATATATATATGTGCATATATATATATATATATACATACGTACAATGGGTTCTGCAAAAGGTTCCATTTCAAAATGAGAAAATCTGTCAAGCCAATGGTTTTATATAAATAATTGGTATACAGACATTTTGTATAAATTTTTGCATTGAAAATTTGTAATGTTCTAGCTAAAAATGGTCATATTTTTTATACAAAATAGCTGTAATCCTGGAGCAGTTAATGTGACAAATGATACTTGAACATTTCATTTCTACAAATTATAACATGATCAAACCACTCTTAGGTTAATTTGGTACAATGAACATTCCAAGTACATGAGTCAAGAGATTATATTAGTCTTCACATTTAACAAACAATAGCAAATAAACAAAAGAGTATTTTCATTGACCTATAATAACATTTCAATGTCATACTTAGCATATTATTCATAAACTATTACTACATGATGCAATCATACAATAATCTTTCATACCTCATTTACAATAGTAATGTCAGCACCATTACTAATTAATATTTTGATGATCTCTGGATGATTTCTGCAAGCTGCCCAATGTAATGCAGTCCATCCATACTGTAACAATAAAACAAAGAAGCAATACATACACAATGAACATATATACAGATAAATTTCAACTACTACTGTAGACTAATATACTGCATTACTAATGACTTAACAAACCAATCTATCTAAACACAGGAATAATTAAAGTTATTGTGTTACAGAACTTATGCTAATTTTAGGAATAGAAAGAGTACATGAGATATAAGGACACACGTTGTGAAAGCTGTAGCTACACTAGTCACTGTTTATTGACATGGCTATAGTTCAAGCTAAATGCTTGAACTAAACACTTTAAGTAATCATTTCATCAAGAAATTAAAAAAAAAAAAGTATTTTATATTCCATCCAACCTCCTATAATGATAAAAGAGAGTTACAGTAAGCTAAATTGATTAGAGAGTGCAAAATCTTTAGAATTAACTACAAATATCAGATTGGGCAATTATTATAGTACCGTGGTGTTGAAAAGAGTTCAGCCACCAACGCAGAAGTTGCATTATTTTAGTTTATTTAAATTAGCCACATCTACATGTGTAGTGCTTCTGTGCTGTTACAGCTATTTTTGAAGAAAGGCTTAACAGGAAGTAGTATGGAGTCTGTTACAGTAACATTAGAAGTTGGAGAAAAATTATGGTAAGTAACATCTGCGTTTTAAACTAGGGATGATGTTTGTGATCGTGTTTTATGGCAAAAACATCTAAAATAATATATTATGTAAGTAAAGATGTCTAGTACTTTGTGTGCCCACACTTTGCTTTAAAACAGCTTTAATTCTTTGTGGCATTGACGAGACCAGGTTTTGTATTATCTCCATTGGTGTATTCTCCCAAAGATCATTTATGGTGTCCCATAATTGAGACAGAGTTGTTGGCAATTTCTCTAGTTTCCTCTCTAAATACTCCCATAAGTTCTCTATTGGGTTTAAGTCTGGAGATTTTGCTGGCCATGTAGTACAATTAACATTGTTTTTGTCCATCCAATCTGTTATTAGATGAGCTTTGTGGCAACATGTCTTATCATACATGAAGATGTAGTTCAAACCTCTTATTGACCAAGCTGATGGAATCATTGCATTTTCTAGTATTTCTAAATATTGAAATCTATCCATCTTTCCTTTGACTTGTACTAACATACCCTTTTCATTGCCACAGATTCATCTCCACACCATCACACTACTGCCACCATGTTTTACTGTGCCCTGTATACAGTCCTCATTAAATTCTTCTGATAGTCTACATCGTATAAACGTTCGACCATCGCTATGGAAGATATTAAAGTTGGACTCATCAGACCATACAATTTTCTTCCACATATCCTCTGTCCAGTCCCTGTGATCCTTTGCCCATTGGAGACATTGTTGTTTGTGTCTTGGCAATAACAGTGGTTTCTTTATCAATATTCTACCATTTAATCCAGCATCTATCAGTCTTCTCTTCACTGTACCTGAGGAAGCCATGACATTATTGATCTTCCATATATTTTTCAGAAGAGGTGTTGTTAGTTTTCGATCTCTGATTGACTATAACACTAGACTTCTATAGTCTCGTTTTAAAGACAATTTGGGACATCCAGGACGTAGTTCATCAATTACTGACTTATTTTTCTTGCATTTTTTGATGATGTCATTTATTGTACTCTTTGGTATTTTCAATTGTATTGATATAGCTCTAGATGGCAGTTTAAGCTGGTGCAAAGCTATAAATTGACCTCTCTGGAACTCACTGGTAGGTTTTCCTCAGGGTATGTTGTGGTCAGCTATTTACTACTTGTTTCCAGACACTTGTCTCCAAGTCAGGTATTTTAAAGGAGATTATAAATGCTGTTCTAATTGCTTTTGTGTAAATGCATAATAGTAAGTTTTGATTTGTATTTGTGGTTCTTGATGTGACAAAATTGATAGTCTAGCCTATTGTTTATATAAGATAATGGAGACTCATTTCCAAGGTTTTAATACTAGACTTGATATATAGATATATATTGCTAGAGGAATGAGAATAGAAAGTAGGTACTTACATTTCAAATATTAAAGAATAAAGTTAAGTAAAGAAATACATCCAGCAATTTTACAATTGTTGTTGTTACACAAGCTACAATAGTCTCTGAAATTTAATTAAATGTCACTTAATGTTTTACGAAGATTTCAATTATACATGTACTAGTTTATAAAAAAGTGTATTAGCTTAGTAAAAAAATTGTAAAAAATGTTGCAAAACCATGAAAATAGTCAAATATTGCACTATGTTATATTATTTCTTATTAATTGTGTTCTTAGTGATGTAGGGTAAGAGGAGGATGTGACAATTATTATAATTAAACATTTTTGTAAATATTAATTGGTGAGATAGGGAATGTATTTTGTGAATGAGTGCATGTGTAGAAAGCCTGAAGTCCATAAGAGCTTTAACATTTCTCTATGTATATACAAATTCAGCTGAGCCCACTATCAAAGGGCCACCCCAGGACTGTTAGGTTGCATTTTGGATCTATACAAGGATTGCCCTCTTTTATGTGAATTTATGTACAATCATTCCTTAACTATGTGGTCAATTGCACAATCGTGCTACAACTATCTGGTATATTACAAAATCGTCTTATATTCAAACATCTTTATAGAGAAAGCATTCTGTGTCACTGTTATCTCTTATAGTTATATCTACACATAGTGCTTATATATAAACTACTAGGCCTATTCCAAGAACAATTTTATTCATCAAACAATCATCCTACAGTAAAATGGACTTTTGATGAGATGATGTTTTGTGAGATTGACCTATAATTACATATAATTATTTTTATCTTGCAGATGTAGATGTCATACCATTAATGTTGAGGTCATACGTTTGTCCTTAAGGCAGTCACACGACAACTTCAGTAGTTGCAGTTAAGTATGCAAGTAAAGGGTGATTATTATACCAATTGTCAGGTTATGGGGTTTGGCTTAATTATTATTAATATCACAATCAGTCAAACAAAAAACAGCTATATGTATATTTATATATTTTAATTGTTTTTAGGTGAGGAGATCCTGAAGTTGACAGTAAGTAATAATACAGATTAAATTTTGTCAATACACATATATATATATTGAATACTTGAAAATTACTTGAAACAAAACAAAACTTATATATAAAAAATTCACTATGTATAGTTGGGTGAGTATGATTTTATAAAAGCAACAACACCTGTTAATCCTAACCATTTTTATGGAAAATGTTTGATTGCTTTTTAGTCTTTCATGGATGAAGACAAGAATAAAATTTTCAGAGTTAAGAAGGTGCGGACCAGGAGTGACATACACTCCACTTGAATGTGTAAAAAGGGCAATACAGATCAAAATTAAGAAAATTTGTTTATTTAAGATGCTATTCACATTATTGTTAGTATAAAGTGAGCAATATATCAAATGAACTACTTGGGTATCAAGCATTGTGGAGATTGTTTCAATAAAAATATCATTTCACTGTTTAAAATATAAGCAAAGTAATGCTCTCCTTCTTCATTTAACTATAGCAAATACAAAAAGTACTGTCATGATATTTCTTTAAAAAATTTATGTAGAAGGATGTAAAGATTACCAAGTTTGTAAGGGGAAATGATGAGGTTGGTGTTTATCAAGTTCTAATGTATAAGTATTTTTAATAATCATAGGGTCCAAAGTTTGTATGGCACATAGATAGTTATGATAAATTAAACCATATGGATTTACAATTCATGCATGCATAGATGGATATATATTAATATGCATGTGTGTGTCATCTCATCATTATTTCGTTTCTCAAGAGAAAATATGGATTAAATTGGGTCTACAAATAACAACCAAATGGCATTGCAGAATAATTTCTAGAGACTGTTTTAGCGCTTGAAGGTTCATCATGAGTTAGGATATTGATATGTTTATTAAATAAACTATAAAACTTGTTGTTCTACAATTATAACAAGTGATTATGGGACAGAAAATGCTGTACTATGTCAGATTACAGATGTATATTCATTCTCCATGAATTATACTTGTAACCTATAATAATCAATATAGACACATTGGCATTTGTGTATACTCCTAATACTGGATTCTGAACTGGAATAGTTTTAGGAATATTGGAATATGCATTAAATAAGCAAAAACAAAACTATGAAATGTCTATCAGTATCAGTACCAGTACCAGGTGACATTTTCTACATCCGTAAATAACATAGAAAGCCTGATGCAAGCAGATTAGAATATATGTATTGATGATCTTAGGTTTTTAAAGGCAGTATCTCAAGAGTTATTGGCATGTTGTGTAGAAAGTGCTCAACAGTGCCCTCCATTCTATGAACAGTTAGCAAATAACTTGTGACAAAAAATATAAAGATGACTTAATCAGGCATAAAATTAGAAAATGCTGTACTATGTTATTATTACCTTGTTACTCACTTTCAATCTCTCCTCTAAAAGTCAATGCTTGTATATATATGATTTGTAACTCAATGAAGAATCAAAACAGTACATTCTTAAGTCCTAACTTATTTTAATTATTTCAGTAAATTGTAGTTCAGTATAGAAGAGACTTTAATGATTGCAAACCAAATTTAGCACTTGGACTTATCATAGGGTCTAAGGAAGTACAGTGTTCACACATTTCTTTATAACTACCAAACAAATGGTCACATGATGGACCAGTAGGAAGATGACTATGTGAGCCACACACATTTCACTTTATTTGAATTCCAGAAATACCTTTCCAAATAGGGAGATGAGATAATAGAAGATATCCCTAGGAATAAATGTCTACTGGTATCACTTTAAATGCGGCATTATATATTTTTGAAGCCATATAACCCAGACTTCCAGTCCCCATAGATGTTGTAATTGTCTGTATTGATGAAGTCATCTTGGCTAAATGCAAATCACATACAACCCACACAGCATAATCAGGTATCAACTGCTGAATGAATAAGTAGATCAATCTCTATAATATAATGCAATTCATATAACTTGCAGAAATAATTTGAGGTTTAATGTCATGATAAATGATAAGAAGTCTTCTTAAATGCATGTATACTAGAGCTTGACGTATTTTAATGACTATGCTATATATCTAGCTATATAGAGCATTTCTCAAGAGATCAGAATCAAAAGCCATAAAATGATTTGCAATAGACCACATAGTTATGCAATAGACTATATAAACTATGTAGAAGATTTTTTAATAGACCAGAAGACTATAGGATTTTGTGCAATAGACCACATAACAATAGAACGATTGTGCAATAGAATATATAAGACATATTAGAGCCCAACATATTTTATATAGGGTATTTCACAATAGTTTGGAAGGCTTTAGCATGATTGTGCAATAGACCACATAGCTATAAAACAATTGTGCATAACACCATGTCACTACAGGGTAATCCTTACGTAGATGCAAAACACAACCTACGAGGTTACAGCAATTATCAGGTACAGTAAAATGATCAAAACACCTATGTTGTGAGAGCTACACACTCTGCTTGACAAATACTGAAATAGCAGCACATTATGGATAAAAGAGCAGTACTTTGACATGTAAAGTCTGTATTGTGCACACTAACTGTTGTAAGTTTACAGAGTTCCAGTGTGTTTATCCTAACAAGACAAATAGATTAAGGCTACAAAAAAAATTAGTCTAACATACTAGAATTTCTGGACAAATACGGCTTTGTGACAAGCTAAGTTGTGTTCTTGGCTCAGAATTTATTGTAATTCATCAGCTTGCTTATTCCTATGAAAGCATTTAACCCTCTGAGGGGCGGAGCAAATTAAGTGTAATCACGACCGTGGGCGGCTACTTTTTCAATAATGCTTCATCAACAATAGCAACGCTTTAAAAGCTTACTATAGCAACTACGTGATGCTAACAGTTAAGTAATTAGTATGACAGGGTAGGTAGGTTGTTGGTGTTACCATAACAAGAAATCCAATACAATACATATCCTGTCACTGAATCACTTGCAACCCATAGTTTGATACCCCATTTAGTGGTTTTTTTCAGCGTGTATTGTACCCGACAGAGCCGTCCCTTGAAACCAATGATTGATTCATCGACTGATATATTTTGGTAAGGGGTGAAAACTGTCTTGAAACTATTTGTTATCACATTTAGAAATGGTCTAATTTTATATAGTTTGTCATAATTGCCGTCATCTCTTCCTGGTTGTGTCTGGCTGTCATTTAGATGTAAATATTTCATCAGTAATTCAAATCTTCGTCCAGACATTATTAGAGAAAAGGTTTCATTATAGAATGGCCACTTTGTACTCCAATATGATCTATGGTATGTGTATGTAGTTATAATATGATTAACATCAAGTGTTTTTTTACATTTTTACCATTACCTCAATGTGGGATATCCTATGACATCCATGGTTATGATTATGGCTAATAGGGGATTGACTTCGTTTCTCTCCATTGGTCTCCTCCTCCAATCATTCCCTCGGGCATGCTGATGTTGGTCAAGGTATGTCTCAGTCTCAGATATCTGTTGTTCACCATATCTTATTGTTTCTTCATAAATTAAATCTTTTACTTCTTCTGTAAAGAATTGGTTGAAAAATTCAATTGGTTTTAACAAAGATGGATTAGTAACACCAGGTGTAGATGTGAATGGATGAACTATCAAAGAAGATAATGATACATTGTACAAATCCTTGTTTTAGTAAAATTTGTATAATACAAATATGTATAACAATCTTGAGGAAAAAAAGTATTGTAATACCTTGTCTGGGTGTTGAACAAGCATCTGGGGGTCGAACAGTAGGCGGGCTATGAGTAACAACAGTTGGCCAGAGCTGAGAGATAGGAGTGACAGTTGAAACCTGAGAAACAGTAGTCATTGTTGGAACCTGAGAGACACTGAAAGCAGGAGAGTGTGTCAAAGACTGAGATACAGGTAGAGTTGAGGGAGAAACAGTAGGAAGGAGAGTTGTTGGCTGAGAGACTGTTACAGTAGCACTAGGAGCAAGTACAGTTGAAGGAACAACAGCTGGAGCAAGTGAATTAGAAGGAGCAACAGTAGGAATGTTGAATGCTGTTGAAAGAACGGAGGACGCGAGTACAGTAGAATGAGTATGAGTAGGAGTAAAACTTGCAGACATGGAAGGAGGAGGGGCTGGAGGACAAGAAGTTGCAAGTCCAGAGAGATGAGAGGGGTAGTTCTGAAAAGAACTGGTAGAGCATTCCTCTTCTTCAGAGTCGAGTTCAGGTTTGTCAGCATACCCATCGAAGTCTGAGTCCGAGTCACTTTCACTCATATTCTCCATGTACTCAAGTAGAAAGTTTGGGTCCGACGATAAGTATCTATTATAACATACCATGAGCTTTTTGTCCTAACTTATACTACCTTTAAGTTCAAAACTAACTTGCAACTGCTAACAATAAACCAGCGCTCGCTTTTTACAAAAAATATATACGTCTCCAACAGGTGGATGCAAATTTGCATCCGCGCGCATCACGATAATAATTTCAATAATGCAAAATTGCATTCACGCCCGTGAAAGGGTTGAACTTACTAGTATGCAGAGAGAACTATTAGGATGAGCAAACTTTATATGCATGCTCCTGAAACAATACTTAGTGTGCTTCTTACACAATACTTCAAGATGACTTAATAAAGACTGTACAATACTAAATGTTCCTCTCTGTCGATTTAGTGCATTCAGAAAAAGTGATACATTTGTTCAGTAGAATTGAGATTAAAAATGATAGGCTTTGTGAATAACTGCTCTAATAGATGTCTTTGTTTATAGAGATGATGGTCTATCTTCATATATCTGTCTCAAATGTAAACTTTAAATTGCATCTCTTGAAAAGTAACTATCAGCACTAAAGTAAATAGTTGTACTTTGCATATAAGGATTTTATATCAAACTTGAAGGAGGATTAGTAGAGTATACTATTTTCCAACAAATTGTTTCAAAATATGCCCATGTGCAACCAATAGCTATCAAGCATTCCTTTTTTTTCGCCAAACGTCTGTGGACGAAATTAACATGAGTGTGCCCTCTCTCATGAAGGGAAGGAAAGGGGGGCAGGAGGGCTGAAGTCCCACCAACTTCAAAATCAGGGGGCTAAGCTCTCTGGTTACCACTCAAGACTTGTACACGATAATCTAAATAGCTAAAGAGTTTTTTCCTTTACCAATAGCCGAATTAATTTTTTTGGTCATTTTTTATTTGTTTCATAATATAACACAGCTAAATATAAGGTCTGCCCCCGATTTAAACTTCATTCCTACCCCTTTAAGAGGGCCTTTATTGTATTATAATTTTATTTTCAAGATTTTTATGAGGGCATTTATTGTCACTTCCAAAGTCTTGACCACAAATCAGCAGAGATCCTAGACAAGCTTCTATTAAACTATATACGGCGTGCTTCTTGGTGTAGCTTGACTAATGATGTAACAACTTATCCAATGATGACATCACTATGTGTCATAGAGTTAATAATGTTACGCTTGGTTTAATGTTTACGTGATATCATCATATATAATGACATCACTACGTGCCATTTCATTATGATGTCATAATCAAGTTACACCCTATACACGTTCATTTAAATTTGATAGTCTACCATCTAGTAATCTTTTGAGGGTATTATGTGATCTAAGATGACATTTGAAAGGTGAATCTATAAATTTGACTTAGTCCTTGAGATCTGGTAAGTGTCTATACTCTGTCCAAGTTGAGTTGGGCCCTTCATTAAAAAAAAGGTGTTTTATGCATGGAATGTAAGGTGAGGTATGTCCTCCCCTAATCATGTGCAATTAGCACTGAGTACATTTTAATATTATTCATTGTTTGTTCACGTGAATGTCATGCGAACAGACCACGTTTTCTCTCGTGGTCATAAAAATGCAGAGGGAAGAAAACTGAATCACAAACAAAGGAGGTTGTTGCAAATGTCTATGGCTATTTCGAGGAAGTCAACAGGCGTCAACGGACTCAAGGACCTCTTAAACAAACCTCTGATGCCACAGGAGTTACATGTACCAGCATCAAGAGGGTACCAATAGTTCTGATGACGACTAGTTCTAGGTATTCTTAGTCTTCCTTCTTTGTTAAAAGGTTGTTTTCAGAACCATGGTGGCTTTATAGCTGCCTAAAATCGCAAAAGACAATACTTCATTATTATTTTAATAATAATAATTGCTATAATAGAACATTTGTTCATGTAATTAGAACTGTAATTTTGAATTGCCACGTGACAAACAGCTGACTTCTGAAGGTGAAAAGCGATTCTTGTTATATCCTCAAAGGTGTGTAATTTGAAGTATGCCAAAGGTATGCCCTTGAAAATGTATGGAGTTTTTTAGTTTGCTTTCTCGTAGCACTAGACAGCCAAAGTTTATGCATAAAAAACGCATTTGCGAGCTGAATCGATTGGTGCAAGTTCCATGCAGATAGCATGTAAAACAGCAAAGTTATTTACATGTCTGAGTGGCCCAACTCAACTCGGACAGAGTATAGTTACTATGACTTACAAACCATCTTGTCAATTAAAACGTTTAATATTTCAACCAAACCAAACATTAATAACTCTATGACACATAGTGATGTCATCATAGGACATGTTGTTACATCATCAGTCAAGTTACACCAAGAAGCACCATATTTCATGATCAATTTTTCTTCTGTATTCTATAATATAGCGTAAGGACTTAACAATATTTAACAAAACTTGTTAATTCATGTATAAATTTTATTTTTATATAGAAGTATATTGAAGTCTCTCCTTCAGTTATAGTGTCAAAATTTGTCCCATGATATCCATGAAGTAAGATGAAGCAGTGGCCTTTTTTTCCATTGTGCCTAGGAATTTGTCACAATCCTTATAGTACCACACTGTTTCCTATCATCTGCTTTTGTAATCTCTACAACACAGCATTATTTATTAGCATAAACAGGGAAATGTTGATGTCAGAAACACACACTTGTTGTTGTTATTGATAGTCATGCTCTTCGTTTTTGAGAGTTAAGACACCAATCAAAAGCTCTTGCAAGTGCAATATCAAAATCTTTAGAAGTTTTGTATGAAAGGTCTGTGATATCACAATACAAGCTTTTAATGGCAACATCAAATATACACCAAAAAAGGTATTTTAAAATTTACAAGATTACCGCCACACATTATAATATCTCCTCACCTGGTCATTCCTATCTAATTCATCCATGAATTTACAAGAGAAAAATAGCCTGGGTACAAGTAGTTGCTATTCATAAGCCAGTATTCAGTGTTCTTGTTATAGAAACTGCATTATTTGAATTTCCATTTGTTGAGACACAGCAGAAGGTCTTCATGTCCTGACATAGTATTATAACTAAATTTCCATTCTGTACACTACTTACTATCTCCTCTCTGAGGGAGACTCTTGTTTGTGCTAGACTTAAATCTTATAGAAAAAGCCCAATCTATCTGATATCATTGTTTCACATACATATGAAATCTTTTTCAATAGATCTAGGAGGACAACCTCAATAAAAGTTGTCAAAATAAACATGATGGAAGTGGCGACACCTGTTTTTTTGTCAATTTTAAAGACAATTGAAGCACCAACACCCTTTTCAATCTCATCACCTTTTTTGCTTATGTAAGCATTAATGTCACATATATAACCTGTCATAGTATCTGCTCTCATTCAGACTTTAAATTCATGATCAACTAGTTTTGTTTGACATATACTGTTTCATTAATAAAAATCCTTTGAATGGAACCATAGCCTCATCTATTCTATGCTCTGTGCTTAATCAGGTATGAATATTTTACTTACTCTCAAGAAAGCATTTGATATTGTCCAATCAATGGAGTCAACTAGTAAGCATATTCAAATGTTGCAACTCAGTGATAAAGTAGCTTATATGATATTGTTAAGTGTTTTGGTAAACACATAGCTCTATCCTGTTGTTTTAAAGATATAGTCTGCCATGGTTGTGGAAAAAAGGTCATTTCAATAAAATGTGCCCTAGAAGGGGACAGAAGCAAACAAAGAGACAGTCCCCCACACTAGATCAGTCATCCGAGGAGAGAAAACTGTCAGTAGATGACTTAAAATATTAACAATACATATAGTATGATTGGGTTCCATGAAAAATACTTGAATACTGGTGAAGTTCGACAATCATCATCTACAGATGGAGCTTAATACAGGAGAGTCAGTTTCCCTCATAAGTGAGAGAATGTAGTACATGTTTTGGATCAACCAGAAGCTCAAGCTCTTAAAAAGTGCAATGAAGATGTACACAAGACATACCATTGAAATTATGGGATCACTGTATGTTTACTGTCTATTATGAAGATCAATGTCAGTCATTATAATTACTAGTTGTTAAAGGGGAAGTGTCAAGTTTTTTTGGAAGAGACTGATTAAACAAGGTTAAGTTAACCCTTTTTCAACGTAATAATTGCATGGGTGGGGTCACCGGATGTCGAATTTTAATTTGCATAAAGTTCATCGAAACAGGAGGATGACGCCTTGGAGAACTTTTAACAGGTTCAGTTACGAGTAAATAAGGCAACCTACGTTGATTTGTACGTCTAGAGATGTTATAAAACGATTCTACAAGTAAATTCTACCTCGAACTCTACTGAAAGTAAGTCATTCTATCGTATATTTTCTACTACCACCTGCCTTCAATCCATACATACAAGGCTCTGCCCACCCATATATAATAGAATGCCTAGTTATCCGTCTTCTAGTTCCTCGCCACCATCTCCTGATTATGACTTGTATTAAAACTGACAATAATAATTCAATTAGTGATTTTTCTTTTTTCCCCTCTTTAACATCCCAATTTATTACATCATAAACATTAATGTTAAATGGTTGTTTCAAGGGTCAAAATAATTTGTTAGTATTCTCCTAATCCTTTTTCCTTCTGTTTCATTGTGTATCGGTTAGATGCAGTCTGTGGTTGAAAGTCATGATCATAATTTATGGTCATTTGAGCACTTTCCTCATCAATGGATTTGTATTGAGTTCACAGTTGTGTAAAATAAAACAGGCACATATTACAAATGGTAATTTATCTAAGTTAATATCCATAGCTCGACATCCAAACCTAGCCTTTAATCTTCCAACTGCACACTCAATAACGTTTCTAGCACTACAGAGCTTGTATCCAAAATACTGTTCTTTTATATTTGTCCCACCACTGGCATATTCTTTCATTAAGTAAGGCATTAAAGGGTACGCAGGATCCCCAATGATAAACACTGGTACATCATCATCAAGAATCTTGTGTCGACACGGAGGTAATATTCCATGTTTCAGAAGGTGATTCAATTTGGAATTGGCGAATATTCTGGCATCATGAACACTGCTTGGCAATTTAACTACTACATCCATAAAACAACGATAATCACATAAAGCCTGTACGTTTAATGAGAAGCGTGATTTTCTATTAATATAGTCTGATGAAAGTAATGGCTGCTTAATCTCAATATGAGTTCCATCTATGGCACCCAAACACTGTGGATTTAAAAAAGTGTCAGAATTTCGAAACCTTTTTCCTTAACACTTTCCTCAGTCACAGGGAGTTTAATATAACAAGGTCCTAACTGTGTCGCAATAGCCCATGATACTTTTCTTACAATTATGGAAGAGCTACCCTGGAAATCCTGAAAGCATTTTGCTACTTTCCTCAGCCTTCCTTTATCGGACAGATAGTACATAGTTACAGCAACTTGTGTTTCCACAGAGATTGTACAATGCATATGAGTAGTCTGACATTTAATGTATGGTCTAAGTAGGTTGCACAGCTTGAAGAAAGTCATATGAGACATTCTGAAATTCTCCCTCCACTCTTCCTCCAACATAATGCCATTTAAAAAGCTGTCCCACCAAGCAGAGGTCCTACTTGGTCTCACCCAAAATCTTCTCTTTCCTTCCTGGGAGATTTTCACATACTTGAATCGATAATTTGTGAGACTTGTAGCAGCTTTTGGTGATATCTGATTTAATACATCAATTATTAGGATAACTGTTTTAAGTTTTCAAGTCGATTACTTATACAATTAGAGTGGACTACTGGAAATTTTAAAAAAGCACAGAATGGCCCCTTTGTTATTTAGAGTCTCTTATGACTTTGCATATTCTAAATGAATATTAACTTATATTAAGAAAGATACATTAGAAAACATGACTCCATTCTAGTTTGAATTGTTTCCTTTTATTCTCATTATTTAGAGGCCACACTACATCTGAATACTGACTTTATTGAGCACAAGTGGAACCACTAAATCCAATCAGATACATTTTACTGCTGTAATCTTGTCCTACACTGTAGAATGCTAGTAGTGTGCATTGATTGTAGCCTTGTCTATTTTAAGTAGCAATAGACTGCAGCTAGCCGCCATAGCATTCAATTGATAGACTGTGATAACATTGGAAATCTGATATTGTTTGAATTTGTCTCCTCACTTTCTTAAAATTCAAAATGTTATTAGACATAATTATTATACATTTGAAAATTATTTGCTCATGTACTTCAACACTTAATCAACAATCACCTTTGATAAATCTACAAAGAAGGTTGTTTGTGAACTTGAACCATAAATATATGTACAGATCTATATTTCAATTTACTTAGCAATGACAGTTTATATCTTTTTATAAGCTCAATAAAACACGATGCTATTACAACAAGTTTTGACACTACAAAGAAACGATAGTATAAATGGTTTTGAAAAGAAAAGTAAAGAGTGACCATTTGATGGGACCTTTATTTACGTAATACCATAGTTCCCCGAGTAAGCACCCATGGGTGCTTACAGTTCATTTTAATTTGAAAGGGGTGGGTGCTTATACACAATTTTTCAAAAACAGCTTCTAGTAAGTGCCCACTTATGAATAATTAATTATTTACAATGAATTTCCGTATATGTATGGATTAGAAGTTGAAGCTGTTGTGGTTCTGAAAACTCACCCAGAGTGCAATGTATCTGCTATAGCAAAGAAGTGTGGTGTAGACAGAAAGCGTATTAGAGAATGGAATAAGCAGTTTGACAAGCTTCTTGATTCGCAAGAACGATACACTATACAGTCAACAACAAAAGGAGAAGATCCTCCATTGAGCATGGCAATTTAGGAGTGCCTTGTGAGCTGACCTTTTCAATTCCAAAGGGAACAAAAGGCAACGAAACTATCATGTCTAAACTTAGAAAATTGCTAGCCTAATGTATTTCTCTTTGTTGAACACATGATAATAACCACAAATCTAAGAGGATGG
Source organism: Xestospongia muta (assembly GCA_963693285.1). NCBI lineage: Eukaryota > Metazoa > Porifera > Demospongiae > Haplosclerida > Petrosiidae > Xestospongia > Xestospongia muta. The sequence continues at coordinate 4,100,321 of OY848922.1, forward strand.
GATTAGGGTGGGCACTTGCACAGGGAATTAACATTTTCGTTTAGGACAAAAATAAGGGGGTGGACGCCTACATTTAGGTGGCCGCTTGCTTGGGGAACTACAGTATGTACTAGAGGCTACATCAATATACATACACATACACATACGCACATATATATACTGACCATATCAGTGTGGTTGATATTGACATTATGCATAAGCAACAAACCAACGACATCTAAGTGGCTAAATGCTGCAGCTGTTATCAGTGGAGTAGATCCCCACTATAATTAATAAGAACAAAATGTAATTACAGACATACATTAAATATTAATTTTTAATTACATGTTATTATATTTAACATTATATTAGGTACATGTTCATGTACATAACATGTACATGTACTTGATATACTGGTCAATTAAGGACTGGGTATACTCGCTTTGTAAAGAGTTTAAATGATTACATATAATATGAAAAACATATGTTTGGAAAATATATGATCATTTCATAACAAAACTAAGAATTTTTTAATTCTTTGTCTCAATGTTGAGTATTGTGGACTTGTTATATTTCACTATCAATTTACATACACTATCTTCAATCAACCCTCAAAATATAATAGAAAAGGCTTTTCTGCATTCCACAAAGTTAATCTAAACACACAATATTAATATTAGAGACACTACACAGAGTTATCTGTTACATCTGATTGAAGGGAAGGGCTGGAGAAAGTATTTCTAGAATATAGGTGAATTTGTACTTTTGCCAGGTATACATCAATCCCTAAACAGTAAATTACTTTAATCCATTTCAATCAGGAATGAATTACTACATTATATAATATGTGATGAGACGCTAAACCTCAGAGAAGATCTCCATAAGAAATACAGATTTATACTTAAGGTGTATATTATCAAAATATTGCCATCTTTTGAGTTTATTGGTCACATGATTACTTTATCATGTCATACTAACTATGATAATGACGCTACTATTTCATAATGTACAAATAATAACTAGCGTTAAAAAATTATGATTGATCAACAACAGTAGTTGTTTATTAAAAGTGCTGTATAAGGGACTGGAATATTATTAAATTAGAGATTTTAGAGAAGTCTGTTTCTTGAGTTACAGAACTTATAAACTTCATAGAAAATTGAATGTGCTCACTGTAAAAGTAATGATATTTATAGCTTGTCATGTGGATTAGTGGTTGTGTATGTGGATAAATGTCATTTATCTCTCTCCAAAGCTGTGTGCAGAAATTATGAAATGGACATATCAATATAATATATATATACATTATGTGGTCCAAAACAAACTTAGCATCACCTGACAATTGCAGTATGCCACGTGGAAAAATATTTGATGACATACATTATTTTATCAGTCACATCCAAATCAAAGCATTTGTGATAAAGCAACGATATTCAATGATTGCAATGTGCATCAGTGGATATAGTGAAAATGTTCCAATACAATTTTAATAAAGGTGTTTATATAATATATATATGATTATTATACATTATGTTACAAGGGTGTGCTTTTTCTAAATGAAATGGATACAAGTATCTCGTAGGATCAACATGTGTAAGATACAACTCAAGACAAGGTACAGTACACATTGTTAGTTCACATTGTTTACATTGGTATGTGATTGTTTATCTATCATGTCCTTTTTCATTGCAACAGACTATGTATTAATGTTGGGACAATTTTCCAGATGGACATTATGGTATTTTTCCCACAAAGTGGTGTTCAAAAGATGAGTAGCAAAAGACTGAGAGAAGCATAGAGATGAAAAAATAGAAGCAATATTGATACCAGCTAGTGTAAGCATTTCTTTTGTTAACTGAATTCTAAATTGTAGGTAAGTAAGATGCATATTTTCATGAGATGACAACTTATAAATAATATAAGCATTGATGATGGTAAAATCAAATAGATGAAAACTACAATCTTCACAGTAGTTAACCTACAAGATGGGAACACCAAGAAAACTTTTAACTTGTGGAAATTGGATACTGTAACATTAGGATCATTATAAATAGAAATTTATGGCATTTTTTATTAGTTGTCATAATCATACCAGCTGGAAATCTATAATATTATATCTGATAATTATTGTGTAAAGATGACCTCATTATGAGTTTCAAAGCTAATGATGTAATGAAAATGGTAACCAATGATTAGTAGGATGTAGTAAAAATTACTTTTTGAATTAGTTATAATGATTTTCATGAAGATGACTTAGAGTATGAAGTAATGGATACTTTTAGCAATGAAAGGTAAAGTATAAAATTACAAAGACACACAAAGTAATTACAGTAATACAGAAATGATTCATTGGTTAGTTGTTTCTATTTTATTCATTTGAACCTGACAACCTCATAGAACTTAGGTAAAGAATTCATTTGCACGATGTGACATTAACAAGTTACAGGAAAATCTTTGGTGACCACTAAATTAATTTTAAACATTTTTATTATGGTATAGTAATGTGTATGTGTTATTCATTAGTAAAGGTTAAAGAAGACACTTTCATACTATGAACATAGGTTGTAAGGTGTTTGATATATATATAAAGTTTACACTGTATATATACCAATATAATAATATACTTACTTCATTAGGTGTACTAGCATCTGCTTTAGCTTCTAACAAACACTGAACTACATCTGTGTGTCCACGACGTGAGGCCCAGTATATACTAGTCCTCTTATACTACATGTAATGATAATATTAATCATATAATTATTCAGCAATATATCAATAATACAATCATTATATACACATACACTGAAACATGTACTCACATTTATATGACAAAAATAATAAGTAATATAATATTAATATGTAATATAAAAATTGTGACCTAATTTAGGTCAACACTTATACTAAAACTTTTCAACCCAGCAGTTGCTATGAGGCCATTTTGTGCATGAATTATATCATCCATGGTATCAGGGAAGATCAATCATTAAAGTACTTGGAATCCAAAGTTGGTAAATATTCTGTACAAAATGGCCACATAACAACTATGTATGCGCAATTGTTTAGTCAATTTTTTTAGTGCAACATTTGTGGTCTTCCCAAATAATGTCACAATTATACATGTACATGTAAAATTAGTCTAGCTAGCTAGACCCTCCTCTTTTTTGATAAGCTGATGGGTGGAGGAGGGTCTAGAAGCGAACTAGGCTTACTGCCCCATTGGAATGTATGGAATGTGGGGCAGTACCACAATGTTTACATAGTGGTTATAAACTGTTATTATATTTGCATGTGAACCTTGAGTTCTTTTATCTCTGTTGTCCTGCCAAATTTGAAAGTTGTTATGCCAAGCTAATATATAACTGATTCCCAGGGACATTTTATTGCCGTACTAAAATTTGCCAGTTGGAGGTACAAACAATTTCAGGAGAGACGACAGATTTTGTTCCCATATATGCAACAGCAACTCCTTTTACATTTAATGCTTTCCACTGATCTTTCATTAGAACTAGCAAAGGTGAAATAACTAATACAAAAAAATGATAACAGTCGTTAGAAGATGGATTTTCTCTGCTCATCCTTAAGGCAATGAAGAGTCATTTTTAGAGTATAACTCCATGTGGCAATTGTAATAACAGTTTATAACCACTATGTAAACATTGTGGTACTGCCCCACATTCCATACATTCCAATGAAGCAGTAAGCCCAGTTCGCTTCTAGACCCTCCTCCGCCGTCAGCTTAGCAAAAAGGAGGAGGATCTAGCTAGCTAGACTAATGTAAAATATGACATCACATATTTAATTTATATCTCGTTGAGTAATTTTATCATATTATTAGCTAAATACTATGAAATGACAACAAGTAGACAGTACACACAGTGGATAACAAATATACATGATATGGTCTAGGAACCAATAACCACACAAAGAAGGAAGGACAGTATTTAGCAAACATGTTTATTGGAAATGATCATATAATGATATATGTAATTATATTCATAGCAAGTGAATCAGATTCATAATTTCACAAATCTTTCAAGCTTCCAAATATGGTCATGACTAGAATACTGTCATTTTCTAATACAGATTGGCTTTTGACAATTACACACTCCTTCCTCCTTTGTGAAGCTATCGGTTTCTGTTTAGTAACTTGAAATGTTTATAAAGCTAGTTTCTACTATATTAACTAAATTCTCATTGGAAAATATTCTTTGAAATTGTTTTACAAAACAACATAAACTTCAACTGTCAGTTTGAAAAATGGCACTAATACAATGTGAAGAATTATTAATGAAACAATTGACCACACCCCAACAGTTAAATAAACAATCAGTGAACATTTTAGCACATTTTTACACCATATCCAAACATTACAACAAATCTACAAGTTGTACTTGATTATAAAATATTAATACAATCTAATACTATAATTCATTTTTATTTAAACGCAGTACTGTAATCCAGATGACCACAAGTATACAGATAAAACAAAAGTAGCTAGGATATCAGATAAAATTGCCACATTGACTCCAATAATGACTTTGTGAAAGTTAATAAACATTCAAGCCCCACCCCATAGCAATAGAGTAAGCTATTTATAATATATGCTGTGTCCATTCATTCATATATCTCAAATGTTATATATAAAATGTTTTAACTACATGATTAAACTTTGATAAAGACTTTGTAACACACACACATTAATTTATACTAGGTTGATTTAAAGGATATATTGTGATTATTATTATAATAACTATAACACTTGTATATCATATATGTAAATAATTATGATGATTTGATAATGACAAGAACTCTTATCATAAGACAATATCATCTCTGAATAGTACTATATTGTGACACACTTACATACCTCATCTTGAACATTGACATTGGCTCCTTCTTGTAAAGCTACTTTCACTTCATCTAGTCGTCCATTAAAAGCAGAGTTAATCAGTAAGTTATCCTAACAAAGATATCAAAGTTAATAAATGTAATATTACACATAAACAAGATCATATACAACATAGTTTATAATACAGTAGACATAATATTATAGAAGACATACTATAACAAGAGTACAGTAACTACTAATATAGTACATTGTACTAAGTATATGGACATGACATATATACAAACTATAGGGTCAAGTACATACGTTACTTATATTAGATCAGATAACCTAAAGTAATCCACCAGGTCATGTTCAGTTTAGATAGAGGGAATATCTTGTATTGGGTAGGATTACTGAGTGGACTGGACAAAGCTGACCAATCTTATTAAGTGTTACTGAATAAATTCTTTATTTTAGTATATTTAGTATACTTCATAAGTACTTACCAATCTTCTTTGATCCATTGCAAAACTGGGAGCAAAATAAAGGACCACACCCAAGTTCTAGAGGTGTGGTTAGATTTAATGGGAGTGGTGTTATGAATGGTATCTGGTGATCGTGTCGTAAGAAACTCTCAGTAATGTCTAAGCAATATGTCAATATCTGGTATTCACTGTGTAACGTATTCCTTTACTCAGTGGATAGTTTCCTATACTTCATAATTCCTATTGCTGTGGTTGTATTGGGATTAAAGTGTTGTTTGTTGTGGTGGAGAATACATTATTATCAACAAGTATGATGTCATTATAATGTTGTCTGTTAATTTATATAATCCTTACAGAGAAGACAAGCTCAACTTGCTAGGCAGGCCCAGATTAGACAAATAACAATTACAAGAGCACAAAATGCTCGGTAAGTTCTATTAATATCAATGTATAGAATTGTTAACACTCACAGGTGTCAGACATTGTACACGATACACATGTATTTACACGGTAATGCTGGCTTCAAATACATACACGTACATACACGGACAGAATAAAGTAGATGATATGATATTCATGGCAATTAATTATGGGCATGGCCACGTGAAGAAAATGGCTTCAGTCTGGAGATGTTCTCATTCGCGTTCTCTCTCGCCAGTGTTACATAGTACTACTTCATTATTCCCTTCTAGCAGTGAAACTGAGAATAGTTATGTGGTTGTTACTTCTGAAAAAACTGGAAAAACTCGTCTTTATTAAATGATGTGTTTAATTATGATTGAATTATAATACATGATACATGAAATGATAAGGATTAAATACATGGTTTTCAGAAATGCAAACTACAAGTACATACATGGAGATTTAATAGTACATACAAGTACATACACGGTTTGGTTTTTAAAATACAAGTACATACAAGTACACGCAAAAACCCAATACACGTGCAATGTCTGACAGGTATCCAAGTGAGCAAGGGTTGCAATACTTGCTGTTTGTGTCAATATGTCTGTCTGTTCTAAAAGCATATACAATATGGCAGAGTTTATCACTCCCAAAAATTTACTGTATTTACAATACACAATTATCTATATTAATAATAGGAATTTTCCAAAATGTTCCTTTTGAATTTTACTTGCCTTTATCTGATAAGGTCTTCATATCCAACCCATTTTATGAATTATTACATTATAATTGTCACATGATCACTTTACTTGTTGAGACTTCAATGAAGAGTGTACTTTCATGTTTGGTTGTACTTTTTTGTTTCACTAAGAGCTATTATTCTGTTGGGCCTTGTAATAATTAATGTTTGATGTTTGACTTGTGAGCTATTTTGTGTAGCAAGTGTAAGTGAGTCAAGTGTTTGTACATTCAGTATTGTTAATGTAGTTATATAACTGAAACAATCACTAGAATATGTATTGGTTAAAGTATCATTACAATGTAAGAGGTGTGGTCTTAACTATGACTGTTGTATTAGACCACACCTGAAGTGTATCACTTTGTAAAGAATAAATCTTTAATTTATTTATTCTTGATTATGATCAAAGACACTTGATAAGCCAAAATTTGTTTAAAGTGTTGAGTATATCAAAACATTTGAATTTTAGTGCTAATTTATTTGTTGAATAAATGTATGATTGAATGATGTTTACACTTTCATTAATGTTATATATACATGTACATGTACCTATTAGAATGTACACTAACTGTGATTATAATAATACATTATATTACATGTTACTTGAACTACAACTTAAACAAGAGCAGCTAGAGGGACTACTGAACTCCACCTTACAAGGATACTTACAAGAACATCTGATGGTACTCATCATATTATAGTGTCTTTGTCTATCCATCAGGTCGGATTGGGCAGTATCATCTAACAACTCCATAATGTTCTATTGTTATAAATCCAAATGATATTTTACAAGGTACATTAATTGATTATCAGTTAAATTGTCCTATTATCTACCATCTTATGATCAAGATATAATATGATTAAGATACATCAATGAAAGTTGTGAAAGTGGCTGAGGCTAATAAAGTAGTTGGCCCATCTCCAGAATATTCTGTACTTACTACTGCTAATGATGACAATGATGTCTGTTGTTTGTTGTCAGGAATTTGAAAGTGATAAATGAAATAGTAAGTGAACTAGCTACACAAACTCCACCCACTTCATGTCATTGACTACAACTCATCAATATTACAGGTTATATAGTTAGTAAATTATAAAAGTGACTTTGTAAATGATTGTGATGACAATGTATCCTACATTACTGTTGATATATAAGACTAACTGATCTGTCACTCAATAGTATGTAGTGTACACAGTCAACACTTCATTTATTCATTCAGAAAAGATGAGGTTTCTTTATTAGATTTAATTACCTTATACTAAACTCCTCTGTTCATAATATGTAGTGTTTTATTACTGTTAAAAGTATAAGTTATATCTCATGTACATGTCTATGTATCTTTAATATGTAAGTTTTGTTCAACATGATCATGACATAAACAATTCACTTATCATTGTAGTAATACATAGAGTCAGACCTATACATGTTTCAGAAAGAAGGTTTCATTTTCTATACATATAATCATATCACTAAACAATACATGGTGTGGTCAGAATACATACATACATTACTCTGTTTGGTAAAACCTCTGTAGCAATCACTGCATCTAATCGTTAAAGTAACATGTGTTGCCATGACAATAATTCCTTTGAATTATATATGCCTTAGCTTTTCGTGATCAGTTATTATCATGTCACTACAAAGAAAGATAAACTGAATTTGCACCTGACTGTATGTAATGAGGAAGATATAGTGAAGGACATAACTTACTACACACACCAGTCTAGTCTGAGTACATGTACATATATTATATCAGTATGGTTCTTATAGTGTGTACTGTTGATATAATAAATTAACCACAAACACTAATGATTATCCTTATAAGGACAAAATGAACAAGTAATATTTCAACTATAAAAACTACTATGTCAATGTATCTATTTATATTACTATTATTAGTTCATCAATGTATCCTATATATCTTATTCCTTATGACTTCACTCTCTACTTTGTCATCCATTCCATTAAGTAATACATCTACATGTATCTATGAGACCTTCATTCATTAATTGATACATTCATTATCTAGTTATACATTAAATACATTAATATGACAAGATGTATGTACAGTAATTCATGTACACATCAAATGAGATAGGAATAACTCATATATAGTGCGAGTGGTCAAGTAGAAAAGTGTGCTCAAGAGATACATTCACATCCAACACAAATCTTGTCCAGACCTTGTATTAGAGGCAGTCTTATTCATTGAACCATAAATAAACCTTAAACTGATAGTAATCCTAAACATACATATCATAGTTCATGATAACTGTCCTAGTATTAACAAACATTTTGTTTCATGTAATCTTAGAACAAATTCATGTCCATAACTGATATCCTGACCACATGTCAGTTTATATAGTAGATACTAACAGATAGTATTAGTAGTAGTGGGAGTATTATAACTGTGAATAAACATCTATCCATTTATCAATCCATTTATCCATTCATTTGTTCAATCCATCCATCAATCTTCAATAGTTTAAGCTATGAGGCCACACCTATATTGTCGTGATGACACAGATAGTCACACATTTAATGATTAGATTTTAAATTCCACAACTCATAAGTCAAAGAACACAGTACAGACACTACAAACTACTTCAGAGGAAACAGTCCATAGATATGACCACAGCACTAGTACTCATCAATTAAATCCAGTAACTGCAAATATAATTTGTCCTCATAAATAAGTAAATCGTTGTACACATTCAATTCCTCTTTTTCATACATTTCCTTAAGTTATGCTATACTTAACCTCTCATTTATCAGTCCAACAGTACATTTACATGTAGGTCACTACATCCATACAGAAATTACATAGTTGTCACAATCATATTACAATCATACAAGGTGTGACAAGCTTGAGACAACCTAGGTTCAGATTTGTGATTAAGTAGTCACTCACAGTCTACTTTGTCATAAAGTTGTAGTGAATGTTTACTTTATTGTAAACAACCATGTACAGTGATTGTCAATAGTGCTAGCTAGGCCCCTATATATAGAATATCAAATTATAATATTATAAAAGTAACTATACCTCAATTGTCTAATTTACTTAGCTTTTTATATTGTGGATGTTATTAAATGAATGAATAATTATCACAAGTCAATTCACAATATATAGAATACATATCATGTGGTATATTTCTATCATGTTAATTATCAGACCTTGTTTATGTGTATATTATAAACAATATGATGAGAGTGTCTTGATCCACATGGTGGGCTCTTACTTTATTTATGACATTGCATACTCAAAGCCTCTTCAGTCACTTCTATTGATGATCCAGTACTATGTGTTTGGACTGCAAGACTTACAAAATGATACACCTGTAGTCATAGAGATTATGACAATTCTAAGGAAGATGGACAGTAGTTTATAATTCTAAAGTAACTCTGAATTATTATTGTGTACAGTTACTTGCATAATATGTATATGTATTATAACATCACTAAATATTTTGTTTACTTCTCTGAAGTTCTAACTTAGTTTATGTATAAGTAGCTTTTCTTAAATTTAAAAAAATGACTATTTATACTTACAAGAACTGCAATACAGTTATAAGGTGTAAATATTAGTCTTACAATTACATTAGGGATAGAGTTTTTAAAGTGTATTGTATGAAACTATTTCAGTATAATTTTACACTCACTTTCAACAGTGTATAAAAGTAATTATATCCAGTATCACTGTGATAATTTGCTAGAAGGTATCTGTAACTCACTACTAAAGTATTATCAACTAGTCTAAACAATTATACAGTCAGTATTGATGATAGTGTTGAACAAGTATATCACACAGTTATGACTAACTTTAGTAAGTGTTTATGTCAAAACCAATGTGATATACAAGATCACCACATTACATCATCAAGTTCGAAAAGAATTCAGTTCACAGGTAGCTTATTCCTCTACCTTGATATGGAAAGAGGTCTCTTCAATGTAAGGAGTACTGAAATGAATTGTTATAGCAAAGATTGACAAGTCATCTGAATTCTAGAGATATTATATAGCTATTATTGTTATTAATACAATTATAAATATTAAATATGTTAAAGGTAAATCTACATATATTGTTGCACATATTATTAGCTTATCCATTATACTTTGCTTAAAAATTCTTTTCATATGAAGTACACTGGTCTCACTAGCCATACTCATTCACTCTTATGAAGTGGAAAGGATTTGTTAGACTGTAAGTATGCATTTGTTCAGAAAACTACTGAAAGTTGGTGGACAATAAGAAGCATTGTATAAGTCATTGAAAAATTAAAAGACAAGGAGTCAAAGGCTAACCATACTTTGAAAGTCAGAAGCTTAAACACTGAGAGGTTATAATTAGTCCAGTACCACCTCCTGAATGATTCCCATACTTACAGTTGATAATTTATCCATGATAAAAGACAACACTACCTAAAGTTAATGTTACCTTCACAAACTGTATCAGCCTCTTATGACAGCTTTTAGGGATCAATAATTTAGATAGTAATTGAAAAATACAAGACTATTAGCATGTCATTACCAATCACTTGAATTAATAATAAAATACCTTCATTGAAAAGTTCTTTGTCTTTCTTGTCATCAAGAGTGCAGAAAAGCTCTTTCAGTTTAGGCCTATGCCTAAGTTCCAATCAAGAATACACAACTATTCTTTTTTCTAAGTCAGCCAAGTTTCTAATTAGCAAATGGATAGTAGTCTCTTCATCTAACATGATAATAGTTTAGATTTTCATCCTAAACAGAAAAAAAGAGCCAATTAACACATTTAAATAATCACAGTGTTAAAAGTCTTATTAATAACTCACTACTTTCCAAATATTCAATGATGTGTATTGCTCAAGGGTTTCCATAACTGGAGGTTAAATATCTCTTATCCATTTCCATCTACTAGAAAATGTTTTGCTATCAAAGACTGTAGTGTAGCAAGACAACAGTCTCTTCTTTCTTTTGTAACACTCCTGTTGTAACATAGCCACATTTGTTGTTAACATAATTATCATTATCTTAATCATCAATGTGGTACTTGTGTCATTCCAACATGTTTTGAGATCTTCCATCATTTTGGAGATGGTTCAATAGTAACAGTAAATGTTTTAGAAGCAGGTAGAAGATAAAAAACTATCAGTCACATAAATTAGCTTTCCAATTACCCTGAGAAATGAACAACTTCATAGCAAATACAAAATGAAAATTTTTCACACTTACATAACAATTAGAATTAATTTAACTCTATTTTCTGCATAGGTTTCAGTCTCCATACAAACATACAGTGTTGTACTGATCACTTGAAGGGTTTCTTCTATGTACCATTATTAATGTAAAGAGATCTTGAATAATCCTTGTTCTAATATCTCACCTGTGGCTAAGACTTCATCTGTCTGGAAAGAGAAAGCAGAGGGTATCACAAATGTGTGATGTTAATTTGACATGTAGTACTAAAAGTCAAGGAACAAGGATTGTCAAATAGAGATATTTGCTGTACAAACTTCAGTATAGTTAACTGGTTATCCAGGTAATTGATGTCAAGACTTTTGTTTTCCTAATAATGATAATATAATGATAATTATCATAACAAAAACAACAACAGATCAATTTATTGACCTTCTCAGCAGATATTGCAATGTCTATAATCTTTTCTGGCTTAACTTTTTCTCCTAGTATTTTTTCTGCAACTTCTTTGAGCTGTCCATCGCCTATTGAAAGAAATGTTTAGCCATTGATCAAAAGATTTGAAGGTTGTTCAAAACTGTATGGAGGATTTCTTCGGATGATAGAAATGCAAGTAGTCTATCAGCCAATAAATATTAAGTATGTTAAAGGTAAATCTACATATATTGTTGCATATGTTATTAGCTTATCCTTTATACTTTGCTTAAAAATTCTTTTCATATGAAGTATACCAGTCTCACTAGCCATACCTACACACTATAATGAAGTGTAAAGGGTTTGTTAGACAAAGACTATGCAGTTGTTGTGATAACGCAGGTTCAAAATTCCTATTGCGCATGCTCGTATTTTTTTCAAGGGCATTATTTAGAAATTTAGAACCTACTGGAATGCTGAATCTGTAGTGCTCTTATCTTTCTTGTACAAGTAGCCCATGGATCTTGCAAGCGTTAAAGACTATCCGCTTTGGTCACTCCTACTACCAAGTATCATATAATTTTTTGGACATATCTGAGAGGTCCATGCACACAGACTCAGCTTCTGTATCACCTGTTGTCTGAGTGGTTCACAAAGACAATTTAAAACGTTCACAATTTTCAGAAACGATGTGTATGATATCCATACGTTATCTGAATCTGTTCTTCAATCTACTATGGCTTGTACCTTTCAAGACAGAAATCCAGGTGACCCTGATCACTGATTGAATCTTGAAACTGACTCATTCCATAACATGATGTCACTGTACTTTTAAATGAATCTCAGCCTTTTTCAGAACTTGTCTAGAATAATAAAATTGTTTCTGTATACCCTCCAAGTGACCCTTTGCTGTTTGCAAGATCTACAATAGAGATCAAAAGCAATTCAGGTACCATACTCCTAATTATCCTAAGTACTCATACTGTACTTTAGTACAGTGTTCTACCTTACAACATATGTATACTTTGAATGTATGTAATACTTTGTATCTCTGTTATAACAGAATGGGAGCTTACCAGAAACTAATTCTTTAGTGGAATATTCATACTTCTCACAACTGTTGTACTGTTTCTCTGACACTGTCAACATAATATGACATTGACTTATTGATGAATACATGAGGTAAGTATTGATTCCAAACACTGTAAAATATGTTCTTAGAATACTGTATTTGCTAGTTGTTAGGTGCATATGGTTCTTAAGTGCATACTGTTTGTTAAGTACACACATTTATCTTGGTCAGAACTCATTTTATTAAGCACTTAATGAATTATTAACAAGCAATATGCATGACCAACAATGAATCCATCCTTCATCACAAATACAGCAAAATGGTTGTGTTCATTTGCTTCCTCTTTCACTAATAGAACTTCTCCAACTGAAGGTGTCCATACTTTTTTGTAAATGTGACGACTTCAAATTATTCTGTCAAATGAGAACTCAGTAGAAACACCAGCCATATCCTCCACGTGTTCAAGTGAGAACCACACTCAGAAAAGTGACATCATCTGCAAATATTATTTGTTAAGCACGTATCTTTATCAAGTGTATATTTTCTTTCTGTGGAGGTACAAGCACATGTGCTTACAAATACGATAAAGTCTGTAATTTGTTGTCTCAGTAAATTGTATAGTGTTCACAATATACAACTTGCTTACATGTACTTGAGAGTAAAAGTTGAAATCCATACAATTGTATAGAGATATTCTACCTACAAAATATATGAGTAATCCCTAAATCCCTCAGTATAATATTGAATATAAACAGACTTTGATACCTCTTCATGACTAAACACATTCACAGGTTGTCGTTCTATATCAATAATTATAACACAGCTATTGTGTTATGTTTGTTGATAAACCTTGTTTCTATTCCATCCTGTGTGTAGTTGTTTCTGATAGTGTCTAGGAGATAAATACCTTATAACCCTTGAATGGGAAGAAACAATTTCTGGCAAATCTAGTAAGACAAAGACTTTATTGATTCTGTTTTGACTGTTTCACTGTATTATTACTTCATTATGATTGAAAGTACTTGCTACTTTATTTTGTTCCCTAGGAACATACCTCATACCTGTTGTCACTTCTTCAATGTTAATATTGGGCAATAGTTGTCACATGACTATGAGGTCAAATTCATCTTTACATAATTCAGTCATGTCATCTCTAACATTATCAAGGTATTTTTGACTTAAGTTTATGTAGCACATTGCTTTATACCCACAACCATTACTGTTGAAATTATTTGGATTTTAGTTGTCTTTTTCTGATAAGGTCTTCGTGTCCACAACTTCTTTTTATAAATTGTTATAAATTTATGATAATAGTAATGTATAGTGAATGGTATCTGCTGATCGTGTCATAAAGGAATCTCTCCTAACTCAAGTTTCTAAACTATCTTCATTATTATATGTACATTAGTAACTGCGGTAGTAATATCTTACTATCTATGATTTAAATAAACTCTCAGAAAATGGTAAGCAATATGTCAATATCTGGTATTCACTATGTAACATATTCCTTTACTTGGTGGATAGTTTCCTATACTTCATAATTCCTATTGTTAAAGTGTTGCTTGTTGTTGTGGAGAATACATTATTATCAACAAGTATGATGTCATTATAATGTTGTCTGTTAATTTATATAATCCATACAAAGAAGACAAACTCAACTTGCTAGGCAGGCCCAGATTTGTCAAATAGCAATTACAAGAGTACAAAATGCTCGGTTAGTTCTATTGATATCAATGTATAGAATTATTAACCCTCACAGCTGTCCATGTGAGGAAGGGTTAAAGTACATGCTTTTTGTGTCCATGTGTCTGTCTGTTACAAAAGCACATACAATGTGGCAGAGTTTATCACTCCCAAAAAATTACTATATTTACAGTACACAATTATGATCATTTATAATTTGGATGGATGTGGTTGTCAGTTAAATGATCCTATTATGTCACCATCTTATAATCAAGTTATAAATGGTCAAGATAAACCTATAAAAGTTGTGAAAGTGGCAACAGCTAATAAAGTAGGTGTCCCATGTCTATGATATTCTGTACTTACTAACTACTCTTAAAGATGACAGTTATGAAATGATGTCTTCATACGTTGCCATAGGAACTTCAAATGACAAGTAAATATAGTAAATGAGCTTGGCAACCAAACTCCACCCACTTATTATACTGACTATAACTCATCAATATTACAGGTTACATAATTAGTATACTATAAAAGTGACTTTGTAAATGATAGTGATGACAATGTATCCTACATTACTGTTGATATATAAGACTAACTGATCTGTCATTCAATAGTATGTAGTGTACACAGTCAACACTTCATTTATTCATTCAGAAAAGATGAGGTTTCTTTATTAGCTTTAATTACCTTATACTAAACTTCTCTGTTCATAATATGTAGTGTTTTATTCCTGTTAAAAGTATAAATTATATCTCGTGTACATGTCTATGTATCTTTAATATGTAAGTTTTGTTCAACATGATCATGATATAAACAATTCACTTATCATTGTAGTAATACATAGGGTCAGATCTATACCTGTTTTAGAAAGAAGGCTTCATTTTCTACATACATAATCATATCACTAAACATTACATAGTGTGATCAGAATACATACATACATTAGTCTGTTGCATTCATTGTGTTATATCATTAAAGTAACATGTGTTGCCATGACAACCATTACATTGAATTAGACATGCCTTTGCTTTTCATGATCAGTTTATTGTCATGTCACTACAAAGAAAGATAAACTGAATTTACAACTGACTCTGTATGCATTGAGGAGAATATAGTGAAGGACATAACTTACTACACACACCAGTCTAGTGTGAGTACATGTACATATATTATATCTGTATGTTTCTTATAGCATGTACAGTTGACATAATAAATTAACCACAAACACTCTAATGAATATCCTTATAAGGACAAAATGAACAAGTAATGTTATCAACTATAAAATCTACTTGTCAATGTATTTATTTATCATTAGTTCATCTATGTATCCTATATATCTTATTCCTTATGACTTTACTCTCTACTTTGTCATGTATTCCATTAAGTAATACATCTACATGTACCTATCAGACATTTATTTATTAATTGATACATTCATTATCTAGTTATACATTAAATACATTAATATGACAAGATATATGTGCAATAATTGATATAAACATCAAATTAATTTAATGAGATATGATGATATCATAATAGTGAGAGTGGTCACATAAGTGTGCTCAAGAGATAGATTCAACCTCAAACAAAATTTATCCAAGATTTAACATTAGAGGCTGTCTTTTCCATTGAATCATAAAACTTAAATTGATTGTAATTCCGATTATGAAACTCTTCAATGAATTAATCCATTACAGTGTATGGTATAGTATTACTATAATAACATGATACAGTAATGTAACATAGGAAAAGTTGGCCTGGTATGTGTCAACTCTTCTTGACGTTATATCGTTCTCTAGGACTTGTGATATATAGACTACATCAGATGTGTGTATTGAATTGATGGATAGATACTGAATAGATAGATGGATGGTTTGATATATACAAGAATGGAGTAACTGATTCCTCTCTGTATTATTATTGTGTTAGTTATTTCTTAATATGTTGGGAGTATATGACGAAGAACATACTGTTCTGTTATGTAACTATTTCCTATACCTTGGACACTCATCTTGGGTAGTACTAGGAATAGGTGTATCTGAAAGTAGTCAATATAGTATAGTATATGTCACTATATGATGTAAATATGTATACAATTGTCACCATAGCTTACAATACCTCTTGTTATAATAAAATTGACTATTTTAAGTTTATTGTTATCTTTTACATAGGTCTTACTACATGTGTTATACTCATCCAACACTCACTAGCAGCTACATTCTTTGGACAATATCAAGGAAAGTATTTTATAAACATATTGGTTTTATACTATTGACTAGTATTGGATGTCTGTTTAATAATGAAATTGCAAGGAGAAAATAAACATATGCTATGTTTATATAGTGTATTCTAGTATGTATATGGTGTGTAGAAGTACTTGTTAAACTGTTTTATGTATTATTAGTAGATATGAATTAATACTCAAGAATGGGACCAGCCTAGTTGATTCATATTTGACCTTCGCGTTACATAATCTTTCCTATTAATGTTAACCATTAAGTCAATACATGTCATCTATAGTACATGACTACATGTTGTATTACATTCTGTATTATAGAGAAATATATTAGAATATACTAAGAGAGATCCAGTCAAAGTCCAAAAATTTCAGACTAGGAGAGATAAGAGCAGATCAACTATGGTAAACTTACTATGTTCATTTAAGTTAATTAAACTCTCTCTCTCTCTCTGTATATATATCTATAGATGTAGCTATCTCTGTCTCTCTCCACCTACCAGAGAAGACCAATTAGTTCATGATCATATTGAACTGTTGAGATGCATCACATAAAAACATATCAATTGTGTCATATTTGTTGACAAACATTGTTGTATTTCATCCTTTATGTAGCTGTCACTGAATGCATCTAGTGAAACCTTTCTATCTCATGATTACATAGAAACCTTTCTGGCAAATCTAGTAAGACATAGAATGTATTAATCCTGTTTTGATTATTTCACTGAAGCTTTATTCCATGATTACTGAAAGTACTTGATGGCGTATTTTGTTCCTAGGAACACATCTCCAACCTGTTGTCACTTCTTCAATGTTAATATAACCTGTAGTTGTGTCATGACTATGACATTGACTTCATCTTAAGACTATTCAATCATATCATCTTTGACATTATCAAGGTATTTTCAATTAAATTTTGTAACACTTTCTTTTATGCGCACAGCTGTTTCTATAAAGTTTTCATGAATAATATGTTCTTTTTCATAATTAGGTTAATCTGTCTTCATCTCTATCTGTTTCATTTATCTCAGATGGACTGGTATTTGTAGCTATAACTAGAGGAACTATAAGTAGTTCAGTGAGGATCTACATCAAATCTGTCAACACTTATTTAGATGATACCTGAAGATTCATCATCTTTAAATTCTTCTTATAAGTTACTTGATTGTTCTATTCATCATTACATTCTTTCTCACCATCTTCATCATTAGTTTCTTTTTTCAATTATTTTTTTCAATTAAGTTTTCATGAATAATATATTCTCTTTCATATGTTAATCTGTTTTCATCTTTTTTTATCTGTTTTGTTGATTTCATGTAGACTGATACTTGTAGCCATAATTGGAAGATCTATATCAAAGCAGGCAATGTTTATTTAGATTATGCTGACAATTCATCATCTTCAAATTCTTCTAAGTGACTTGATTCTTCCATTCCATCATCACACTCCTTCTTGCCATTTTGTAATTAGTTTCTTTTTTAATTTTATTATTTACAATAAAATTGAAACAATGCTTATCTATATGTATGTATTTTCTTACGTTCTAGATATATTGTTGTTTTCAAAGTACTCATCAAATAAAGTTAAATGACTATCCTTGTCATCACTTGGTAGTACAGCATTGTTTGGAAGATGAGGTATTCTCTCTATACTGGTGATGGATACTAGAAGCTATTAATTAAAATTCAAATAATGTCATATGAATTTATAGTCATCATCGTACTATAAAGATTTAAATCACTGTGTCTCAAATTGTCATTTACTCGTATGGTTTGTATGTCTTGGCATAAAAGGAAGCTGTATGTACTATACAAGTACTGTTTCTGATTATTATAAAAACAGACAAATTATGTTGTTTTTTTATTAGCTCAATTACATTGTCAACCACATCCTTCCTAACCATATGTCAGTTTATATAGTAGTAGTGTGATTTGTGATGTTAATCAGCAACTAATAGACAATACTAAATTCTTAGTTGTAGTGGGTATACTTGTAACATTAAAATTAAGCCATGTGCGAAATATAGATCATACATATATTTTAAGTTTCATTGTCAAGGAAATATGTCTGTCTAATTAGTAGAATATCACTTTATTTATTTATTAACTGGTCTTGAATATAAGTTTCAAGATGAAACACTACTGTTAAGATTTAATACACAAGAAATTATTAGGCAACCAGAAACAAAATTCACCCATTAACCAAAATATAGTAATATTGTTTCAGTCAATCTTCTAGTTTTCCACTTATCCATTCATCAATTCATAAATTCATCATACATAATGTTATCTATATTCATCTATGTCTACTTATTGATTATACTCAGTATAAAGACACTACCTAACACTATGTTTAATTTCTCAAATTAACATACACATATACATGTATAAGGGACTTTAGTAAGGCACAATATACTACATACAACGTAGTTTATATGACAAGCATGTACATGTAATGATACTTATTATACCAATGACAATTTTTATACAATTTGTATACAAATGGTATTATTGTTGTGCATATATACATGTATGGTAATATAATACATTCTTTAATACATTGTGTCTTGACTATCTTCAGACTGGACAACATCAATGATGAAAATATGTAAGTCAAGGTCTTCATCTTCCATCTTTTCCAATTTAATTACAAATTTTAATAGACATGGCATAGTCTAATATGTTTTATTTTAGTTGTTTGACAATGTTAAAGCTTATATTATGCTCATACTAGTGTAAAACATAGTTATTTGGTTAATAAATGTTACTTACACTAATAAGCATTTATTGTGTACAAACTTCACTATCTGTTCACTATTATAGAATTTACCTGTCCAACAACAAAGCTATTGTTATGTACAGTACAAATGTAGCAGTGGTTAGTTTATCAGTCAGTTTATATTACGATGGCCATTAATTTAGTGTTTTAAAGGTTTACTTGAATTATATTTTAAGATACCAGTAGTATGAAATAGATAGCAAATTTTGAGTTGATTTTTAACAATTGATCAGATTAGTGAAAATAATTGATTATTATCTATTTAAAATGGATGGTTATTAAGTGTTGAGTCAGTGTTAAGGTCACGTAATTGTAACCTATTACAATCTACTTAATTTGCTTTATGTAGTACATATGTAGTAGCTTGTAATTGAAATCATATCTGTGACTTCTATTATAAGTATTGATAATGATATGTGTTCATGTTATAATTGTGCATGTGTATAATAATCTTAATGTTATATGAAGAATGTTTTCATTGTTAAGTACATGTATATGTACTCTGTAGTTTGTTAGATTATAATCAATGATGAGTATGTGATTTACTGTCTACATGATAAATTTACTAATAATCACATGTAAATTTGCTAAGTTAGTATCACCAAACCCATTTTTTATGATTTGTTGTTAAGATACATAAGTGTAAGACTAGTAACCACTTTTCTCTGCAGCTAGGTATGAATGTCAACTTTAAAGCAAGAAATGTTGTATGAAATCAAATCAATCAACAAACGTTCAATAAAAGTAATAAATAAGCATTGTAATGACAACCTCCACATAAAAATATCTGTTAATTTAAAAGTATAAGATTTATTGAAAATATGAAACAATCATTTTGCATAGTTCACAAACTAAAATTATATACAGTGATAATTATAATAAATAACATGTTTATCTTAAAGCCATGTCATTCATAACTACTTTAATCACCAGTTTTTAAGAACAAGTAACATATGTTACCATAAATACAAAAAGGATATACATCACTATAATTATCAAAAATGTGATTTCATTGTTTCTAAATAAGACTTTCCTTACATTTTCACAGAATGATTTAAAAGGTTTTACTGTACCAACCTTACACTCTTTAGAATTTCAAAAATCACATTATAGGCAATGAATTTGTTTTGTAGTTTTTGTCTTGTTTTAAATCTACACAAGAGTATGAGATGTACTTTCTTGCATTTATGGTCACATATTATGTTTCAATGAGTGATATGCTGTCAGTAAAAAGTTGACAGCTAGAATATTGAATAGGATTTTATAATTTTGTCATATTACCATTTGTGGAATGGCAGAGACTATGTTTGTGATTGCTAGTTGCAAACAATTGTCAAAGATATTGTTGTTAGCATTTTAATAACATTATTGTGGCAAATTTATAATAAAAGTCACATATGGAGTATCAAAAAGGAAAACAATACAAATCATGAAGTTAGAGCTGAGATAAGTCATGATCAGTGAGAATGTACTTTTGAAATAGAAAAAAATAATGTGCTGAAAATGATTGTAAAAGTACTCATACTATTACTTAATGAAGCATATGATTCTAGACATTTAGTGGAGAGAAAAAAATAAAATATTGTCAATTGGTCTAAATGACAATAATATTGTTGGTATAGACTGTAGTTGTGTATAAAACATACAACCATTCTTGTTATGCTCAATGAGTAAGATAGCTACTGGAAAAATATCTGTATAAACTAAATATAGCTGGAGCTTTCAAAAAGGGTTTGCAATAGTCTAAGGTATCCAATAAAATGGACTGTATATTGCAAAAAAGGATAAGTTTGCACAATATATACTTGAAAAAGCATGTAGTCCGTAGATATAATAAATATGAAAAACAAAGCTATAGGAAATAGTTTTCAAAGCATTTCATTGAAACCTGATGAAAAAAATCTCTTCAAAGTTATAAGAAAGTACACTAATGAGTAAGAAAATGTAAACTTAGTAAACATCAAAGTAAAGATGAAATTAATGACATGAAGGAACCATTGAAGAAATGATTATAATAATGTAAAGTCAGTATCTTCCAAAACAACTATAAGTAACAAAATAAGAAATGATTATAATAATGTTAAAATGAAAATGTGCGCTCAATTTTTACAAACTGAGAGACATTTTTGAAGAATACTTTCAGCTACAGTTGGTTCATAAACTGGTGGTAACTCAACTGCAGTTATTATAGTACTCCATTTAACTGGACTTGTTTTTTTATCAAACCATATCTGAATGATACCTGCGAGTCTCTTTGTTTCGCTACTCGTTTCAGCACACAAATTTTCTAAATCTCCTTTTGTTATACTGAGGGACTGCCCTATTTGTTTCCATTTATTTGCAATAGGAAAAAGTAAACAAAGTAGGTCTAACTTGTTGCCTATAGTCGATAAAAAATATTTAGAAAAAATAATTTCATTTAACTAAAATAGCTCTTGGTCAAATATTTTATCAATTAATAATACATCTTTAATCTTACCAATAGTAATTGAAACATCAGCTTTTTTTTCACCTTCAGTAATTGGAGTAGCACCACAGGTATCTACAAACAAACATAGAGAAAGTTTATATGCGAGAAAAATTTACATGTTAATTTACATTAATTTAAAGAAAACATAAGAAAAAGGCAGAGATAAAAATCTATTTAATTCAATCAATTGACTTTTAACACTTACCAACATCTTTGAGAATGTGATCAGTTACTTCAGTCCTACATGGTGAATTGTGATCTATTGTTTTAGCTCCATCTACTGGCATAGGGATTGCTTTGTCTAAAGAAGACAATAATATGAACTAAATAAAATAGTTTTCAACATGTCATTGCAAAGTGTCACTATTAGGTTATATAAAAAATGTTAATAACATGTGTTAGTTTTGAATTTAAAAAAAAATTAATGCACAAGCTAAAATAATGTGTATTTAACAACTATCATACATGATCATGGCAATTTTTTCTAGATATCAAACTGAAACATTAATACCATTTTGAGATAATATTTCTTGTACAATGCGATGTTCATCAATGGCCTTCAGAGCTTCAATGAAGTCTGCTTTGTTAGCATTTCCACTTTTTAACCATGTTACTAACATGTCTTTACGAGATGGTGCAGGTTGATAGTGATTGAGTGCTTTAATATCTTTTATTACAGCATTTTTAACACCCAGATGTATACCAAAAATTTCCCAGTCATCCACCTCTCTTACGAACTTCACAAGAGCAGAGAGGTGACACTCACCTATTATAAAAAATCAATGTTATCTTAGAAAAGTCAATATTATCTTTAAAAATTTACTTAGTGGTCCATCTGTTAGAGTTGAGGAGACTGAAATAACAGCTAATTCATGTTCTAAAAACAAGCAAAAGAATATTAAACCATCCATACAAATACACAATGCAGAAATGGCATCCAAAAATATATCTAGATGATTTATGTTGTTTATCACTCATTGAAATGATAGGTTAACCTTCAAATGTGTTAAAGTGATTTCATTAATTACATTACAGCTAATTTTAAGTGTAATATATATTACCTTTTTGGATTGGTTTCTTTGATGTTTTTTCAGGGTCTGTTAATACAAAAAATTCAATAAATTACTATACCATAGTTTACTTCTAAGCTAACCAATTAGCCAACATGTTTGTCGTTCTTCAGTTAATCTTAACGTAGGGAGCTCCTTTTCGATGCTGCACCTTATGACTGGAGGATCCTTATCCATTGACAGAACAACTGGATGTAACTTATTATTGTGAACACTTGAAATGTGTTTTTGTTGGCAAGGTACAGTAACTTGAGCAATAATGGCATCTTTATCATAAGCCAATATGTCAGCACAGGTTGATACAGCTTTACAAATGATATTACTAAGTTGAAAGCAATTTTCACTTAGGCCATTATAATAGACCTCTAGCCAATAGAATCGATCAACTAGTAGTACTGATCCAAATAGATCTTCAGAATAAAGTAAAACAGCATAACGAAGCTGTCTTGGGAAAGTAGGTGATCGACTATCAATAAAAGATCGCGGCTTATCTTGTCTGGAAACAATGGCAACCACTAAAGCTGTAAATATGCCCTAAAAATTATAAAGTATTATTATAAGCTTGATGAATGTTGTTTTATTTGATTTATATAAACTATAAAAGAGATATATACATTAATGAAAATGATAAAGCATACATAGTATGTAATACAGCAGTAATAATTACTTATATACTTATAATTCTATTGCATACATGTGCATATCTCACTAGAGGACTACTTTTGTTTCAAAAGTAACTATCATTGGATCACAAGTTGCTTTAAAAACTGCAATGTGCTTGTCTGTCATCTGATGTGGTGGTAGAACAACTGGCATGAAATATTTCTGTGGAAGTTCAGCTGAGAAAATAGGAGCAATAATACAAAGATATTGAAGTAATTTAAGAAACTTCTCCTCAGAAAATATTGGAGGCAAAAGAGGTAGACAAAGCTTATTTACTAAAGAAGCATCAAAAATGCCATATTCACGAAATATGTGTTGAGTTTCTAACTGCAAAAAATGTCCCTTTGGCAAAATATTTTTAAAGTAATCAACAAACGAAACTCGTATTAGAGCTGAAAGCATATCTAGGAGATACTGAGGATTAGTAAAAATTATATTAGGCAAAACTGCGTGGGAAATGAAGAAACAACGCCATTGAGTGTAAATACGTAACTGACTTTAGCACATCATCTCTATTCATGCTAAAATTAAATCCTATAGCACAACAAGACTCTAAAGAGATCATTCCATGATCATTTTGTGAAGCCTCCTCTTTTACACGTAATTCAAACATATACCAACATACTGGTATAGGTATAGGGACAGCAACAACGTTTTGAAAAGCCATAATACGTTCACGAATAGAAGATGATATCTTCTCACGATTTAACCTGCAAAGATTATCTACTGGAAATATCACCTTTTCTGTTGATTCGTTGTAAAAAACGAGGCAATCACGAAATTCATTCAATGAAGCTAGTATTTGGGCATTCTTTTTGGGTAAAGATTCCATAAGTGGCCAAAATTTTGTTTTGTCATAGTAAGTGCCGATAATCATAAAAAGTGGTCGCAAAATTAGGCTCTGTTTACCATATACAACAGTCATGCTCTTAGCAGCAGCTACTGAACGTACAAAATGCTCTATAAGTTGAATGTTTGTCATTTGTAACTCACTAGGTTGATTGAGTAATTTACCATTTTGTGAGTAAAAAAACTTAGGCTTATCAGATAAATTTTGTTATAAATTCGTGCAGATTATGTTGATTGTTTTGCCACGAATAAATGCTCGTGATACATCAGCAAATTGTGGTTGGCCCCCACTATCAAGAATATTTATCCAAATGGCTTTATGTAGGTTTTCTGAAATCCCTCGCTCTACAAGAACATCGACCATTTCATCAGTGTAGCTGTCAGGATCAGTTAATAACATGCTTTGATGTGACAGTGTTATAGGACTGGCAGTAATATCAGATGGCAAAGATGACGTATTTAACATTGGATGAGCCACAGTAGAAATTTTAGTGGTTTCCACAAATGACTTAGCATCAACATCTGAAGATATTAATATATTTTTACAAGATAGTTTATTAGCTCGTGTTCACAAATCAAACTGGTCATTGTCTAAGGAATTATATTCATAGGTTGGTAATTGTATTGGGAAATACATTAGAGTAAAATTATACAACAATCTATCATACCTTATTGACAGCATAAATATCAGCACCACTTCTAGCTAATAAAGTGATGATCTCTATGTCATTTTTGCAGGCTGCAAAATGTAATGCAGTCCAGCCATCCTAAAACAAACATGCGGTATATGAACAATGCACATTATACAATAACAGCAAATATATCATTTTCCTACCCAGTATACTGGTAAGACATAATACTATCATGCTTTTAATGATATCATATTTGCAGCATTCTAAATATGCCATGAGGTTTTTGTGATGATACATTCTTATACAACTATATTCCTATATATTTTGTACTCTACAAGGTAATTTGTACATCATAATAGTACACTGTGATATAATTGTTAAAAGATCATTATAATGTAAATATTGTGAATTGAAAACAGTAACTTAATAAAATTAATTGTGCACAATCAGAAAGTAAAAGAAGACAAGTCACAAGTACAATGTATAAACCTTTGACCTGTATAGTGTTACCATTATATTTTAAATATTTGACAGGTATAGCTATAATATTGATGATCACTCTTGTTCAATTAAATATACTCATCACTCTCATATGACTAGCTAAAGTGTTTCCTATAATTTAGACATTTATAAATTCATCATTTTAAGTGTAATAGATGTTAAGATCAATACTATGTCCTGTAGCTAACATAGAAATTTATTCTAATGAGAAATTTGATAAACTTAAATAATTCAAAAGCAATAGATCTAATTATATTAATTCACCTAGTCTCCAAAGCAGCCACATGTACAGATCAAACTCTACTTCTTGGAATTTACAGAACAATCTGAAAAATGCTCTACAGTTATTCTACTTTCTATATAATCAATTGAGCACATGTTGAGCTTTCTGTTAACATGCCCAAGACAAATAGATATTTAAAAAATCAAATTACATATTAAAAAGCTCTTTATGACCTGAATTGTTTCAGAAGACTTAGGAGGCCATTAAAACTTAATCAGATTGCTATTTTTTATGAAGTCTATTCTGTCATTTAAATTACTTACAATGAAGACTCTTTGAAAGAAAACATTAACTTACAAAAAATAAAACATAACAGATACCAATATAAATTATTACTCAGCTCTTTAATTCTTCTAATTAATGACAATATTAATGCATTAGCTAAATAGTAAGCTGGAGTTGAAATTTAAATGTATATTCTACGCATTCATTATTATGATAGATCTCACAAATGTTTGTTAATAATTGAAAGATTTATTTTATTGCACAATCTTTTACAGCAATGTTGTCAAGTAATGATGTAGTACAATGCATATTTAGTAATTGTGTGTGTGTAGCATAATTATATTGTATAGTAGAGTCAGTGAGAAAAAGTCATTAAAGGTTTAGCACATTATTACTATGTGTGTTGTTATAATTAATTATTTATGCAATGTTAGCAAGAATAGTAGCTAAAATATAAATAACAATCAATAGATTTTCAATAGATAATGAATGTTTGAGTCTTACTATACTCATACAAGAGACTTTAGTAGCTTGATTACACAAATGAATGTCTTCTTGGTGTAAGAAGTTATACTCATTGGTTGTTATTTGTGTTGGCAATAACATTTATTTACTATCATACAATAATCTATGATACCTTATTGACAGCAGTAATATCAGCACCATTGGTATTCAATACTTTGATGATTTCTGGATGACTATTAAAGTTGCAAAATGTAGTGCAGTCCAACCATACTGTAGCAATAAAACAATAACCAGTACATGAATAATACACACTATACCATATCACTATTTAGATCATTGTTCAATTCTAAATATAGGTCACAAACTGTTGTTCTAATGACTTCATAGTTATATATATCCACCTTGGAAGTTTCTAGACGGTACATTCCTACACCTTTATATTCCCATATGTACAACCACTATATAACATACTTTATATGGTACTTTTTATGTAACAATACACTGCAGAAAAATTACTAGAGTATTATGGAAATTCTCATAATAGTTAGAGGGCACTTAACAAACTAATCTGTCTGCACACTGTAAATAATGTATGTGATTTGGTAACAAAAACGCTACAGTTACTGATTATATTCTAGCAATCATTCAATCTTAAGCAGGAGCAATGCATTATATTTTATGAAAGCTATTATTGTGAATAACATCATCCTATATATAAATGATAGTTGGCTTCAATAAGAAGTGAGCCTAAAGTAATCTCATTGAAAATGACATTAGTAAGCCAAAAGATAATTAACTATAAAAAGCCAGAAACTAAAGCAAGACAATCACAAGTACAATCTGTATATTAATGCATAACCTGTATAATGTTGCCATATCATAATTTGAATCTCTCACAAATATAGCTTTGATGATCAATGTTATTCAATTAAATTTTATTATCCTTCTTCTTTTCTACTGTACAGTATATACTGTGACCTTTACTGTACATATTCACACACATACATATAAATGTGTGTATGATCTTTACTACACACACACACACACATATAATGTTTATCCTGCTTTATTTCTAATTTAATTTAGCGTGCATATATTGGATAGATCAATTACATTTTTTTAACAGAGAACTATCCTTTCGCATTTTTAATTACATTAAACAAGATGACTTCATTCATGGTATTACAATCTGTTAGATCATATTTCATAGCATCTCATTTAATCCAACTTACATTATTAATAGCATTAATATTAGCATGATGTCTAAGAAGCACTTTTGTAATTTCTTTAAAACTATCTTGAGATGAAACATGTAGTGCTGTCTTACCAAACTATAGTGATATAAAAATATATAACAATAACATCAATTTAGTGCAAGAAATAATAGTTTTAGGTTTGTCAAACACAACTAATTATACTTTTAGGGTAATGTTCTGGTTAAATACTTTACAATATATATATAAAGGTAAAGCTACCTGCTTTAATTTCAAAAATTACAATACATCTTAGAAAACTTAGAACGTGTCTGTTATAATTGTTTACCACATGTTGCAATAAGTTTAGTAAGTTTTTGTTACTTAACTAAAAAACGAAGCTAAAGTAAAATAATATTTAGACAGCTCACTATATTTAAACACTGACTTTAATGAACACAAGTAGAGTCTCCAAGTCAACTTAAGCAAGACAAGTTGATTAAATTTTACTATCATAATCTAGTCTTATATTATAGAATGCTAGTACTCTGTATTGATTATAGCCTTGAATATAGCCTTGTCTAAGTACAGTAGACTGTAGATAACCATAGCATTCAATTGAGAGACTATGTTCGCATTGGGAATCTGATATTGTTTGAATCTGTCTCCTCACATTTCTTTGATGGTTATTCACCTACTATGATATGACAATTATTCACTGCAACACTTACACAAACATACCCATTGATAAATTTACAAATAGAATCTAATTAAACTAATTAAAAAGAATATGTTGTACTCGGATGTTACATTAGACAAACTGTGAGTCTTTAACAAATGGTTTCATTGTATAAAGTTTAACTAATTAATACCACTCTTTACTTTATTTTTTAATTTTATTGTCTGGCTAAACTACACTTTATTTGTATTCAGCTTATAAAAAGCTAATAAATATATGAACTACAATAAAAAGAACAGAATATACCTAGAGACAAACATTAGGTGTTAATTTTAAAAATTATGTTACTATATTTAACATTATGAACAAGTTCATGCATATAACATGTAAATGTACTAGATATATTGATCAATATAGGACTGGTTATGCTTATCTTTTTTTTATTAAAATGATTTTATATAATATAATATTATTTAGGATATGAAAAAAGAATGATGACTTTATTAAAATGGAAGAAACATTTAATATTTTTCTCATGTTCAGTGGTTATTATGGATATGAAGTTACATGCGCAATATACATTGGAGTGTACCTTGTGTAGCACATGTTACCTAGTAATCCAACTGGTAAAGAAACAGGAACAGCAATTGAATCAGTTACTATAAGTGATAATAAATGCGTAGAACATGCATTAAAAATTTGATATACAGCTACAGCAATACATCTTCTGATGTGATGTTTAAATTCAATAGCGTGAAGATATAACACACTCTTGAAATGTTCTTGATGACAGGGTAAGGTCACAATAACTTGTAGTACTTCATGATCATAGGGAACTAGATCTGCACAGGATAATATAGCTTCTGTAATGAATTGACTTTGTACTGGTCAGCTCTCAATAAGGCCATTAAATTACATTTTAATCTGTTTAAATGCATTTATCAGTAGCACTGAGCCAAAAAGATCTTCAGAATAAATCGAACAGCATATTGTTGGGGAAAATAGTCGAAACTGCTGTAACTAGAAAAGTAAAGTTTGATATCTATGTTGAGTACTCCCACCAGAAGAAATGTAAACACTTCCTATATATATCAAAAGGAAATAAGTACATATTCAATGGTACTAAAAACTAACCTGTGGTGCTACTTTTGTTTTTAAAAACACGTATCATGGGATCACATGTCCTCACAAAAACGGACTTGTAATTATTTATTCATTGTTGAGATGGTAATGCTACTCAGCCTTTTTGAGTCTCATGCAATAAATAGAGCAACAATGTGAATATATTGAAGTGAATTCAGGAAATGCTATTGGAAAATACAGGAAAAGTCCATAGAATGTAGATAAGTCAAAGGCTTTAGCACTTCACTCTATATTCATATAAAATTAAGTCCTATAGCACAACATGACTCAAAGGAGATCATTCCATTCTCATTTTGTTTGCAGGTTGCAATGCAAAATATAAAGATAATACTATTTTGATTATTAAGATACTATGAAATCGATGGTTATGTAGCTATATAAACTGTAGTACATTAGTAATGAAAACAGTATTATACTTTTTCAGCAAAAATAAGGTTTTAATTGCAACATGTATTACCAAATAATGGTTAAACAAACAGATTGATTTTAACAGTATATAATATAATGCTGGTGTTATTACTAAGATTGCAATCATTATTTCTTGTATAAGTCAAAAGATATAGTCTTCCACATTAAGTCTCAAAGAAGTAAGCAATACTTTCTTCTTCAATACTGCTTACTACTTTATCATCTAATGTAACCTTGATTGAAAAATAACAATGAAATATATGGCTTACAATATTAATGGATTGACTAACCTTCTTATACTGCAATGTCAGCACATTTATGAACAACATGTACTGTAATTATGTGTGATTATGGTAATTATACTATGACTGAATATTTAATTTCGTTGTGTTTACTTTCACCATTCTCTAAATACTCTCTCAGACTAATAACACTCACTCTATTCTTCTCTAAGTGAGTGCCATGATATTCTATAACTGAACAAATTTTAGGATTTTTACAGTACGTGTCAGTTTTATTGTGTATATCATTAGATACTGCTTCATTTTGATCTGGTTGATCCTGCTCTATTTCTCCTACAAAGAAGTATGACTATGTTTCATTAATGTAGCTTCTGTTTACTGTAGGCTCTTCATGTGATAATAATATTCAGAGAGGTGTACTTCTTCACCTTCAAAATTATGTTTAATTATTAAATTGTTAATAAAATGAAAAAAAATCAAAATGGTAATAAATCAACAACATTAGAGTTGGAGTAATTGTCATCTTCATCGAAGGAATGGTCTTTGTTGAGGAAAATTATTTGATAAAGGATTCTATGTTTGGTCATTTGAACAAAACATTCTGGTAATGGTTAGATTATTAAAGACTAATGGTGTGTGCTCCGTTGAAGGCTAGAATTAAGTAAGATAATTACACCAGTTGCTGTCACTTTATTTAGTGTCATATGATAAGATCTAGACTACTAGTTCCTTGTTTAGTAAATTTGGTAGTAACATAATAGCTAAATGTGTTGACAATATTTAGCTTTAAAAAAAAGTAAATTTAAAACATGTCAAAGGTAGCATTTACTAAAGATGTAGTTTCACAAAAAAATTATGTTCCAATACACCTAAATAACCATGTTCTTTTAAAAAAACTTATAACAAGCATTCATAAGCCAATAGATGAAATAATAAGGTATAAAAAATTAAACAAAAACGATTAAAATCACATACACTACATACTTTCTAAATTTGTTAAATATCACTGTCATGTGCAAAATACTAGTAAAATTATAATAATTTATGTGGGAAATTAACTCTAAAAGTTACTGCTACTCGGAAAGATATTTACGCATATTATCAGCCACTGACTGGTTATTAACAGGAGCTAACTCCACAGCTGTTATTATAGTTTGCCAGGTAACCTGAGAAGGCTGCTCATCAAACCACAATTGAAGAACATCAGAGAGCCTATCAGTGTCTCGACATCTATTGTTTAAAATGGACTCTAGATCTCCATATTTGATTCCAAGGGCCTCTCCAAGCTGTTTCCAGTTATAAGCTATTGGATTAAGTAGACGTAGGAGGTGTCGTTTTTGGCCTATCAACAAAAATAAAAAACTGTTTAATATTAAATTTTATTATAGTTTGTTTTCATGTATCACAAATACATATCATGAATAAATTGCGCTGTGAATAAGATCATCAAGACAGACATACAGAGAAATGCTGTATGGACTTCTTGTGTAAATACAAAGTCTTACCAATATTAACAGGAATGGAAGCCTCTTGCTCATGTTGAACAAATACATCACTGTCAGTAACATCTATAATGAAAGTAAAACAATCAACATGAAATAAGTTGAAGCAATTATTACATTTGAAACAATGCAAAACAAAGTAAATTAGAACGTGTGCATTAGAATTTATCAGTACACTACTTGATCATACCTAAATTGACTTGTTTTTGACTAGTAACTGAATGATGCTCATTTACCTGCTCTTTGTCTATTCATAAAAAAATAATTGTGCCAGAATACATAAAATAAGTAATGAAGCGTTGTTATGGATGCATTAATTGAGTGAATGTGAAAACAATTGCCTTACCTAATCCCATCATCCAACATTGATATCTCTTTGTTAACTCAACTGGTTCCAAATCTTGTACAGTACATGATGCTATTGTGACATTGTCACTACTAACATCAACTAGAGCCAAGTGTATGGAGGGCATATCTGGTTGACGATCATGTTTTTGAGTGCATAAAATTGCTGGATAACATTTTAAGGCTGATGGATGATACACTAAAGGCTCAGCACATGAGGCAATGGCAGCCATAACAACAGATCGTAACATAGAACATTCAGCATCTCTACCAGTCCAATAGACTTCCATCCATAACATTGTATCAACTAGAAGTAGTGAACCAGGAGGTTTCTTGGAGTATAATTTGACAGCAAATCGTAGCTGACATGGAAACTGTGCAGTAAGGCATTCCAATGTAAAGAATGGAGGTTCTTTCCTGTTAAGCAATGCCACTACTGCAGCTGGAAACACACCCTAAATGACAAAATATATTAATAGTGTATTTAAGAAATCTATCTATGTATACCTGTGGTACAACTTCATGTTGAAATGATAAAATTAATGGCTCACAGGTTTTGCAAAACTTTCTTTTCTCACGACTATCAAGCTGCTTAGGAGATAATGCACTTGGAATGAAGTAATACGTAGCATTATCACGTTGAACTTCAGCACTGATACATAAATCGCTAAGCAAATGCAAGAGATCAGCTTTTCCAAAGAGGCCAGGAACAAATTTGATAGAAACGAGGTCTAGCAAATCATCAGAAAAAAGACCTTCACGTTGAAGTCTCCGATGAGCATCAGGTGGCAACATCATTCCTTCTTTGAACAGCATTTCAGGGAAGTCGACAAAAGATACACGAATTAAGCTGGTAAGAGCATCCAAAAAATATTGTGGGTTTGTGAAGACAAGGTGGGAGCATGACTCAAAGTGCAAAAACACAGAGAGAGACTTAAAGAAAGAGACTGCTCCAAATATTTGTCGTTTTGACATCCCCAGTGTCTGACCAATATCTTCACATCGAGCTCGTGACACAATACCATGTCCTTCGTTATCAACTTCCTCTTTGACATTGAATTCCAAAACATACCAACGAATTGGGACTTTTTTCTTAATAACTGCTTTCTTATGCCCAGTAACGTATGTTCTAATACGTGATGACAGCTCATTGCGATTTTCTAAACACATATTATTGACAGGAAAAATGAGCTCTTGCTCAGCTTCATTATAGAATATCAATTGATCTTTGTATTGTTGTAGAGCTGATAAAAGCTTGGCATTCTTTTTCTTTAGCAACTCCTTGAACAATTTTCCAAAACCTTTCATTTTTTCTTTCATTTCATCTTCATAGGTACCAACAATAACAATTGTAGGTAATGACTCATCCTCACTATCATTAATAGCTACAAGCTTAGCTGATGAAACAGAACGAACATATGTCGTAATGAGCTGAAGATTGGTCATCCTAAGCTCCTTAGGTTGCGTTAGTGGCTTACCGTCAATTGAATACTGGAAGATTGGCCTACTTGACAGTCTATCTGTCAACTTGTGTACAATTACAACTACTGTATTGCCACGTACAAATGCTCTAGAGACATCAGCAAACTGTGGTTGACCACCACTATCAAGCACATATATCCAGGTTGATTCAGAGAGTTGTCGAGATCTTGAGCCTCTCATAGCACTAAATATATCCTTAGAGAGGTCTAGAATGCTTTTTTTCTTAGTGACCTTGTGTATAGCAACATCATTACCTATGTTGGTAGACTCAGATATATCTAATTGTTGTTGATTAGAACTATCATTTGTTACAACAGCATTCTTGATTTTAGTTGCTGATGGCTGCTGTTGATTTTTCAAACTAATTGAATCTTTTACTTTTGGATCTTGATTGGCTTCTGAAGAAAATGTGGTCTGTTCATACTTGCTATGCATATCTGACAAAACTGAACTTTCAGTAACGCTTAATGGTGACTCCTGACTCATAGACTCTCCAGGAACTTCTGACACTGCTGCTTGATTAGAGAATTCTTCTGTTATGCTCATGTTGTCATTGACTGTTGATGACGTTTCTTGATTCTTGGTGTTGTTAGACTCAAGTGCAGGAATTACTGTAGTATTCAAACTTGCTTGGATACGAATATCTTCTGCTAACATTTCCATGACCTCTTTTGTATTAATTATTTCCCAGCTTTTAGCACCATCAAGTGTAGCTATTCTTTCAACAGCTCTAATTGGTCGATCAGCAATAGCTGTGCTGTGATGATGATGTGGTGGATCCCAATTAAAGAGAAGATGCTTGAAAGATGTCTTGCCAACAGCAGGAGGACCAGCCAAGAGCAACTTAATAATTGATAAAATGATATAACCTTCATCAAGTGCTTGTAATAAAATGCTCTTGTCTAGAAGAAAAAATTAATTAAATCATGTCATCTATATTGTATGTTACCATTATCAATCTGATCAATTATATTCAAGAGCTTTTTGTAAAAGTCATCAGCTTTCTTTTTAGCTAATGTAGTAGCTGTGTCACCATTCTAATGAAAACAAAAAGTTATAACACTTCACTATGATATTTCAAAAAATTTGTGTAATATTATGGATGACTTAATATTAATGTTTATAAGTTTATGATTACATTAAATTTGTTCAAACATGCGTTGTAAACAAGATAAAATTGTCATAGAACTTTGCATAAGACACATGAAAGAGTGTTTTCATATAATTTATATGCCACATTATGGTAATATTGATCTAGTTAATTAAAATTATAATTTCATTTAATGACAAACTCTATACTTGCAACTGCTAATTATGTACTTGTGTTGTTCTAGGCTAATGCATTGATATATCTTTGTCTTATAAATAATGCAAGTATACTGTGTATTCTCACTTTATTAATTACTGTCATATCTGCTCCTTGCTCTAATAAGAACTCAGCCACATTGAGATGTCCATTCATACATGCTAACATCAATGGAGTATTTCCATCCTAAAGAATCATAATTATTATGATGTAAACTTGGTTTATTTTATGAAAAGCATTGCATGTAAAAGGTTGTGCATCAATAATATTGATGATAAATGTAATTCCATCATTCAGCTTTCAATGTAGTTTAAGTAGTACATGACAAATGTCTTTCAATGAAGAATTATATCACAAAGGAAGTAAAGAAGTTGACATTCTCTCATAAACAATAAATGTACTGCTGTATGGTAATAAACATGATTTGAATAATTTCAAAAATTGCTATTTACTGTATACAATAACTTCATACATGGACCAAAAAAAAATAAGCATTACTGCACACACTAATTAAATTTATAAACATTTATAACAATATTTGATAGGTAGTGTAGGCATAAATGTAACTCACTTTATTAATTACAGATGTATTTGCTCCTTTCTTTAATAAAAGGTCAGCTACTTTGAGGTGTCCTCTTTGACATGCTAACATCAATGGAGTATTCCCATCCTAAAGAATCAAACATAAAATTGTCATAGAACTTTGTATAAGACACATGAAAGAGTGTTTTCATATGATTTATATGCCACATTATGGTAATATTGATCTAGTTAATTAAAATTGCTATTTGTGATATCTCTTTTCATTTAATGACAAACTCTATTCTTGCAACTGCTAATTATGTACTTGTGTTGTTCTAGGCTAATGCATTGATATATCTTTGTCTTATAAATAATGCAAGTATACTGTGTATTCTCACTTTATTAATTACTGTCATATCTGCTCCTTGCTCTAATAAGAACTCAGCCACATTGAGATGTCCATTCATACATGCTAACATCAATGGAGTATTTCCATCCTAAAGAATCATAATTATTATGATGTAAACTTGGTTTATTTTATGAAAAGCATTGCATGTAAAAGGTTGTGCATCAATAATATTGATGATAAATGTAATTCCATCATTCAGCTTTCAATGTAGTTTAAGTAGTACATGACAAATGTCTTTCAATGAAGAATTATATCACAAAGGAAGTAAAGAAGTTGACATTCTCTCATAAACAATAAATGTACTGCTGTATGGTAATAAACATGATTTGAATAATTTCAAAAATTGCTATTTACTGTATACAATAACTTCATACATGGACCAAAGAAAAATAAGCATTACTGCACACACTAATTAAATTTATAAACATTTATAACAATATTTGATAGGTAGTGTAAGCATAAATGTAACTCACTTTATTAATTACAGATGTATTTGCTCCTTTCTTTAATAAAAGGTCAGCTACTTTGAGGTGTCCTCTTTGACATGCTAACATCAATGGAGTATTCCCATCCTAAAGAATCAAACATAAAATTGTCATAGAACTTTGCATAAGACACATGAAAGAGTGTTTTCATATGATTTATATGCCACATTATGGTAATATTGATCTAGTTAATTAAAATTGCTATTTGTGATATCTCTTTTCATTTAATGACAAACTCTATACTTGCAACTGCTAATTATGTACTTGTGTTGTTCTAGGCTAATGCATTGATATATCTTTGTCTTATAAATAATGCAAGTATACTGTGTATTCTCACTTTATTAATTACTGTCATATCTGCTCCTTGCTCTAATAAGAACTCAGCCACATTGAGATGTCCATTCATACATGCTAACATCAATGGAGTATTTCCATCCTAAAGAATCATAATTATTATGATGTGTAAACTTGGTTTATTTTATGAAAAGCATTGCATGTAAAAGGTTGTGCATCAATAATATTGATGATAAATGTAATTCCATCATTCAGCTTTCAATGTAGTTTAAGTAGTACATGACAAATGTCTTTCAATGAAGAATTATATCACAAAGGAAGTAAAGAAGTTGACATTCTCTCATAAACAATAAATGTACTGCTGTATGGTAATAAACATGATTTGAATAATTTCAAAAATTGCTATTTACTGTATACAATAACTTCATACATGGACCAAAGAAAAATAAGCATTACTGCACACACTAATTAAATTTATAAACATTTATAACAATATTTGATAGGTAGTGTAAGCATAAATGTAACTCACTTTATTAATTACAGATGTATTTGCTCCTTTCTTTAATAAAAGGTCAGCTACTTTGAGGTATTCTCTTTGACATGCTAACATCAATGGAGTATTCCCATCCTAAAGAATCAAACATTTTATAACTAGAATATTTAACCAAAAATATTAAATACAGCTACATACATTTCCCTTTAACTACATACATTTCCCTTTAGCTATAACCAGAGATGAAAATGATTTAAATAGTACAGCATTATAGATCTCATTATAAGGCATTTGCTTAGACACCTCTATTATAAAAATTGATATTATAATAACTAATTACAAAAAATTCTGAACTTTATTGGTTGTACAAAAATATAAATTTTGCAGAGTGTATAATAATTTATAAATAAATGTTTGGTATGTTATTTTTTAATATAATGTTATTTATCAAACAAAATGTCATAACATTAATTGTCATAACATTAGTTGTGTTATGTTCAGACATATTTTTTAAAAAAAGTAGTATATAAATGAAATAAATGCATGATATAGCATCAATAGTACAGTTGAATTTAAAGGTTTCGATGAATGTATATCAAGGAGTATAGAATACAGTTGTTAAATTACTGTTAACAGGAAGAGCAGTTTACAAAGCAACACATTTCAGTGAATTTTTACATAAAACACAATGTATCCTGGTCTCACACAAACTCCTGCTAATCACTAAATGCTTGTTATTATTCACAAACATATGTCTAAGCGTGATTTTAATTGTTTTCTTTTTATTGTGCTCAGTGCCACTATTAAATAATTTTGACAGTAGAAATGACCTCTTAATGCACTTGATCATGCTTTAGAAAATTTGTAAGCTTGTCAAATATTCTACAAGAATATGAAAATGAAGAGGAGTTGACACCACGAGTTTCTGTTTTCTGCACATTTTGTCCAACTCGCTGGGCTGTAAGAGGTAACTCAATTTAAACTTTTCTTTAAAATTATCTTTCACTTTCTGCCACATGGGAGGAATTAGTGACTGTTGTTCAACAATCTAAAGTAAAAGCTCAAATTAATAGTGTTACAACTATAATGAAACAGTTCAGGTTCTGTTCAGCCTAATGCTAGTTGAGTGTGTCCTAAAACACACTGACAATCTGAGCAAGACCATGCAAGCTACAAGCATATCAGCAATCCAAACTCAGCAAGTAAGTAAATTGTGTGATGATACCCTTGAAAAATGAGAGATTAATCAAATTTTCATTTCTTTTTGGATAATTGCAGATAAATGTACCTTAGTACGACAGTTTGTACTTGCTCATTAAATTTAGCTACAAACCACTGGAATGTGAAGAGGTATGTCATTATCTTCGAACCACGCCCATGTTAATAATTGGTGAAATCTTTTGGCAATATGGTGGCTCTGAAAAGAACCGTTTAAAGTTGAAATCTGAAGGAGTAGAAGTGAGTCTGTTGGAGTCACACATCAGAACTGATATCAATATCGACTATTTCACCCACAGGCTGACCAGATGTGTGTTTTGGATTGGACAACTCAGGTAACATACAGTTGTAATAAAAGTATCTAAGCTTAGGATACATGTTCTTCCAAAAGTCAGGATTGTATTGTATCCTCTCTAGGTGATAGTCATTATCTCGAGGAGTTCAGTCAAAGAAATCGCACCAGGTCCGACCAGTAATATGTAATTGTCCCTGAATTTGATAGTAGTAGTTGTGATTATGTTTGAGGTGAAGTCGAGAATCTTTGAATGACAAGCAGAATGTTGAACAATGCTCCTTTTTGGTACTCAAGTCATGTAAAGAAGTTGATTCTGCTCTTAAGAGACATTTAATTTCTAATAGTCCATTTGGGATAGAATAACTTGGGTCTGTAACAAGTCCATCGGGCGAGACACCTAGCCACCTTGGTATCTACATGTATTCCTGTTATTGATACTCATGATAGAGGTGATGAAAGCAATAGTCATTTTAAATAATCAGTTCGTGCTTCTGCTTCATGAAGATTACCATATCTTATTCCTTTGGTTTCATGATATTTACCATTTAGTAATCTAGTTGTGAGTTTCCTGGAACCAGTGGTCAATTTTCGTTTGCAGATTTCACCAAAAACTGAAGCTGTCAACCTTCCATGTCTCTGTCTTTGCCATTCTCCACTAACATCCATTGACTGTCCCGCTGTTCGTTTAGCTATTTCTTCAGCCTCCGTATCATTAACTGTCAGTCTGTCAATATACTCACTACACAATCGTTTCAGTTCTGCCATACTTATATCGACATTTAAGGGATTGTCACCATATGATGAATCTTGTCTTTGTGGTGGACATTGGTATTTTTCATTAGTCGTTGACGTTTATATTTTTCTCTAATTTTTCTGTAAGTATCAAGCTCCAATTTTCTTTTTCTACACCGACCAAACTTAGACAAATACACTCATGGTTTTCCTATCTTCCTTTCCCAAAATTTACTTATCCACTCTGGTCCAAGCTGTACTCGAAGTGCTGCGGCCATTGAACAATGCTGAAATGATCCACCTTGAACCCAATTAAAAAACTTTCCTCCATCCATTTTACTCCGAATTGACATAAAATTTTCACACAGATTACTAGTATGGTTACCAACTAGTTGAGAAGCTTTGGTGACAATGCGATTGCCAGCACCTTGAATAGCATTAAATAAGCCTGAAGGAAGTGATTCAAGACGACTTTGAGAAAAAGAAAAGGTGTTTTTCTGTAAACAAGTAGTTATGTCACAGTTCGAGTGATCACCAAAGTAATGTTTTGGCCCATTACGGAAATCACTTCTAAGTGCTTCGACATCACCAGTACAGCTATGAGCAGTGATTGCTTTACTAGCTGCCTGTGTAATTTTGGTAATGATATGTTTTGTCAACTTACCTGAACCACCAAAACTGGGATTGTTTTTGACGATATTGGCAAGTCTTGAGTGGTAGGACTTAACTGCATGGTTTGCACACTCTATCTTCTCAACATGTCTGCCATATGGTACTGATGTTATTATGTTATAATGAACTGAACTGTCTCCATCTCCATTAAACTTCATATACCGTAACCCATGCATACATTCGGATAGATTGAACCCTTCCACTATTATGTCAGATTCCATGGCTGTTGAAGATCCAGTCCAGTTCTTAAAACAACAATGCTCTCTTATATCCTCTCCTTTACTACTAGCAGCTGAGCAAATTGAACAGTACTTATTTCTAACTCCAATGAATAAAAGACGTTGGGTAGCAAATCCAAAAATAACTCCAACTCCAGAATTAGCGTTGTAGGAGTGTTTATGACTCCTTTTGCTCCAACCAGCATCAACAACTACAGTTATAGATGGTACATTGTTGTGCTATTCACCTTTTTCTATAGCTATCCGCTTTTCTTCTAGTCCAGCTGCTAACAGTTCTGATGTAACAACTTCTTCAAATAATCCTCCTAGCTTTCTTTCAAGAATACAAAATGTTTGAGTCCTCATTGATGGTAAATCTATAACAGACATTTGTTCTTCCAATTGTGCACCGCCTCCTCCAGTGGAGATTTGACCCAACACAGCACCAATGTTGACATTATACACAGAACTATTACTGCTTCCAATTGACGATTTAAGTGAAGATTGAAATGTTATTTCTTCCTCACATTTCTTACAATAGGAAACTAGTGTTGAAGCAAGACCACCTCTCTTCTTCTCTCCTAAGAATTCTACCTCACCACCACATGTAATCGAGTGCTCACTAATTTTTTTATATATGATTTTAGATTTTTTAAATTAATTATTTGATTGCCATCAAGACAGTACATCTGATGATGTCCAGAATGGAGAAATAGTGAGCCATTTGTGTTAGATGCTTCTAAGGAAGGACTGTCAACAGGAATCATTGGACTAGTATAATTTATTGTTGTGAAGAGAGATGGTAATAAAGCAGTTGATTGTCTTATTTCTGCCCTCTTTTCATAGAGATTCTTGAGATGACTTAATTTTTTTTTTTGTAGAAGAACATTTTTTTATCCTTCCTCTAGGCATTCTTAGATATAGCGCATTTTCAAATGGCTTAGAATGCAAACCAACCACAAATATGTGTTTAATGAGTGTGTTATGAATTCATGAATATAGTATGAATATAATTATAGTAAAATTATTTGGCTTCTGACTTCCACCATACCGCCACCTTAACACTTTGTAACGAAATTATTGACGAATGACGAAATGACGAAATTTTATTTTCCCTCAAGGCATCAACACATTGTCAATTGATCATGCTTTGGAAATGTTATAACGTGTTCAAATAAAGCTATAACTAGTTTCTAACTCTTATTTTAAACTGTAAGGATGTCAGTACAGTGGAGTAACAACGAGCACTGTCTTATACGTGGTACATGTAAGTTGACCCACATTGTCTACTATTTGTATACACGTTACACCAAGAAGTGCCCATTTCTTTATATTGAGTTGACTTCTTGCCTGAATAAGTAGTACAAAGAATAAAGTACGTAATTAGGTTGTCTATATAATGTTGTATACAAGTGATTATATATGTAATTCATTTGGTTATATAACTGTTGATTAATAGTATGTATCTAAAGATATTTAGTGTGATAGAGTAAGAAACAGTCATCACTCTTCCCAGTATGGCAGAGGTGTAAATTACAATATTGACAATACCACTGAGTATATTTCCTTATATTCTTATAGGTGTAGCAGTAGTGATATCAGTAATGTTTGTCGTTCAGTTTCAGTGAGAAGTGACTGTGGCCAAAAAATTGTTCTGGTAATATAGAAGGACAAACAGTACATTTTTGACTATTGTACAAGCTAATGAGTTTAGTTGCAAGATTGAGATGAAAGTCATTCATGTTGTGAAATGATGGTTCAGAAAGAAGACAGTGAAAATTGTAAGCATTTGTGATAGCTAGATCTATGCTAAAGTAGGCAATGTATACATAGCATTTCCGCCCACGAGCTCTAATACTAAATACTGTCACAGTTGATCATTTCGATCAACACTACCTATCTCCTAAAAATAAGGATTACCGAAATTATATTCTCATCTCCAGAAATATTGCAAATGGTTGTGGAAATAACCTCAAGTGTCAGCCTTTCAAAGGGTAAAGTTAGCTTTTAGTTCTGATATGCTGTTAGTACATTTTGATCCTCATAGAGAGATCTTATTATAATATGTCCGAGTTGAGATGATACACCCAGACATGTAAATAACTTCGCCTTTTTACGTGCTATCTACATGGAACTTGCACCAATTGATTCAGCTTGCAAAAACACATATATAACATTTGGCTGTCTAGTGCTACGAAAAAGTAAGAAACTAAAAACCTCCATACATTTTTAATTGCATACCTTCGTCATACTTCAAATTACACACCTTCGAGGATTTAGCGAATAACAATTTCCACTTCAAGAAGTCAGCCGTGTGTCACGATGAAATTGAAAATTACAACTCTAATTGCATGAACAAATGTTCTATTATGACTGTTATTATTATAAAAAGTAATAATCAGGTATTGTCTTTTGCAATTTAAGGCAGCTATTAAGACACTGTGGTTCTAAAAAAAAGATTTTAATAAAGAAGGAAGACTTTCTCTTTCTGTAACATCTTGATGTTGGCTCATGAATGTCCCTTCGACCATACCTAGCCAAATCAGCTAAAGGATTTCTTTTAACTTTACCTTTAAATATAACCAATGGCTTAACTCGAGAAACATCATCTGCAAACAAGGTAAGTTGAACAGTGCATTGTCTTTTATCCAACCCTGAAGATGCAGCACGAACCCATACACTCTTTGACCCTACATCGTTGTATGTAGGACCACCAGTGAAAGAAAAAGGAAGTGGTGTTTGGTCAACATTGGTGATACAACTTAAATGAAATCTGCCCAACTTTTCATCAACTTGTTCTCCTTATAGAGAAATCTCTCTAAATAAATGATGGAAATGACGAATAGCTTCTTTCTTGCTTTCTGGTGGTTTCTGACATGAATTGGTGGCACGTCTCAAGCTAATTTTATAGCGTTTTTTAAAACCAGCAAACCAGTCATCTGAAAAAGAAAAATTTTAACCAGGATATTGTTCGTTAACAATCTGTTTGGCACTGTTCTTGAACCACCACCCTTTAATTTTGATACCCCTTCGACATAGCTGTCGAAACTCTGCATGGGCCTGCTCTTCCATTAAAGGAAACTGAGCACTTCTTATAAACATCACTCTTTTGGTACCTTTTTTGCTTTTCTTGATTTTTTCCTCATCTTTTATCCACCTCATCACCGTTTTTGCATTTAATGTAAACGTTTTACATGTTTTGTAGAGATTGCAATCATTTTCTTTGTACCAACTAACAACTCGAATCTTTTCTTATCTTGTGTAGCTCCTTCTTGACCGTTTTAAAGATCCTGTTTCTTTTAAAAGGATCCCTGA
Source organism: Xestospongia muta (assembly GCA_963693285.1). Taxonomy (NCBI): domain Eukaryota; kingdom Metazoa; phylum Porifera; class Demospongiae; order Haplosclerida; family Petrosiidae; genus Xestospongia; species Xestospongia muta. The sequence goes on from OY848922.1 coordinate 4,144,230, forward strand.
TGCCTCAGATATACTAAATTTCACAGACATTTCTATTACATTCGTTTTTTCACACTCATTTTTTTACGTGGCATTAATATAACATTAATTATTAATAAATCATTAATAATTATCATTAATAATTATTAATTTATTACCGTAGCGCTTAATAAAAAAGAGTTCTGACCAAGATAAATGTGTGCGCTTAACAAACAGTATGCGCTTTAACCATATGCTGTCTCCACAGCAAAAGGCTTCCACCATACCTCGAGGCCTCTTTTGGTTCAGGGCAGAAGGAAGTCCTTTGCGATTGCTCTGGACCATGCCTGGATATAATCAACAATAAGTACAAGGTACAGGATGTAGACATAGAAATACCTGTTACAGTAATTCCCTTCCTCTTTAGCTCAGTTGCTATGAGAGGGCTATTATAAAATCTATCTAGGTATACATCATACCCCTTATCCTCAAGTCCATCCACTAGTGTAAGGACAACTCTGGCTGTGTGGGGTAGCTCAGGTCCTACAAGCTCTGTTGCCCGTCCATAGCATATGACTACCTTATAAAGGTAGCCAGACACACTGTCAGCAAGTACAAATGCCTTTATACCCCAAGGAGTTAGTTTACCTTTGAGGTACTGTCAAAAAGTAACGCTGCCTTTGAAGGCAATCGCTGACTCATCAATAGCCACATGTTGTGAAAGAGTGTAGGATGATTGAAATGCTGGAACTAGATGGTCAAGTAATGGCTCATATCAATATCACAGCTACAAAACCCTTCATTTCATCTATTGTCACTAGACACCAGCTTCTGTACAATGAGCCACGCTTTATCTATAAGCAAGAGGTATGTTAGAGTAACTAATTGTTTATTACTACTTACCTGCATACAACCAATCTTCTTAGCAGCATACTTATTGGTATTATACACAAGAAATTGCCACAAAGCATCAAGAAGAATAGAGAAAAACAATCTTCTGGTGACTGAACAGATGGATATATGTTACTACCAGACGACTGAGTAAATAAGATATAGCTAGGCTCTGTGTCATCTATATTTGGAATGAAAAACTACTTAGCTACTACACAACTTATCAGCTCCTACTACTATCCAATGATAATCAGTTACTGTGACACCAATACCTCTGCCTATCCTAATACCTCTTCCTCTACCTCTTCCTCTGACAGCACTTCTTCCTCTCGCAACACCTCTTCTTATCACAGGACCTATTCCTATTCTAGTACCTCCCACTTCTGCAGTATGATTTGTCTCATCATTTACATTCTCTTCATCTTGCTCATCCTCAAAGCTTTCACTCTCTTCACTATCAACACTATCACTATCATCAAATTCACTATCACAAAAATCCTCTCCCAATACATGTTGGGCGGGACCATAAATAACTAATAAACAAAGGAGGAATTTCTCGTTGATAAAAAAACAAAGGTTAGTTGAAAAAAACAGTCTACTAATGTAATGTCACAAATTTGTGACAATTGTCTCAATTAATAGTACATGTGTGTCATGGATTTGTGTCAATTGTCTCCCTTAAATGTACTGATATGTCTCAAATTTGTGACAATTGTCCCATAAGGGTTAAACAACAATCACCCTTGAGAAATTTACAAGCAGGGTTGTTTATGAATTTGAACCATAAATATATGTACATATTAATATTTCTATTTACTTAGCAATGACAGTTTCTATCTCTTTATAAGCTCAATATAACATGATGTTATTTCAACAAGTTTATAACACTACAAAGAAATGATAGGAGAAATGGATTTCAAAAGAAAAGTTAAGAGTGATCATTTCATGACACTTTACATTTACATAATATGTACTAGACTTTTATTGTTTGTTTTATATACATTAAATAGAACAGAGTGTAAAATAGAAGCTTCATTAATATGCTTACATATATATACCGACCTTAGTAGTATGGTGGATATTCACACCATGCTGAAGTAACAAAGTAACAACATCTGTTTTGCCATTTGCTGCTGCTGCTATCAGTGGACTCCATCCATCCTACAATTAATAAGAACAAAATGTAATTAGAGACATACATTAAGTATTAATTTTTAATTATATGTTATTATATTTAACATTATGTACATGTTCATGTTCATAACATGTACATGTACTTGATATACTGGTCAATTAAGGACTGGGTATACTCACTTTTTAAAGATTTTAAATGATATATGCAATATGATAAAATTGGGAAAAAGAATGATCATTTCATAAAAACTAAGAAATTGTTAATTCTTAGTCTCAAAGTTGAGTGACTATTGTGGACTTGTATTATTTTATTGGATATTACAAGCACTATCTTAATCAACTCCTAAAATATAATAGAAAAGCCTTTCCTGCATTCCTTAAAGTATATTAATATTTACACAATATTAATATCAGAGACAGTAAACATCGTTATCTGTTAGCTTAGATTGAAGGAAAGGATTAGAGAAAGTATTTCCTGAATATAGGTGAAATAGTACTTTTGCCAGGTATATATCAATCACTCATAATGGCAACAGTAAATGACTTCTATTCCCTCCAATCAGGAATGAGTTACCAGGTTATATCATATGTAATGAGATCAATAAACCTCATTGAAAACCTCCAAAAGAAATGCAGGTTTATACTTAAAATATGCACTATCAAAAAACAGCCATCGTATGAGTTCAAATTGTCACATGATCACTTTATGATGTCATAAAAGCTCTGATCATAATGTTACTATTTCATCATAATAAACTATATAGTATTCATCAACAATAGTAGTACAATTCAAATATTGTACATTAGTGGTTATCAGTATATACAATGTAACACTAATGACAAAGAAAAACAAAACCATATTTTATAAAACATTCTAAGACTCTTTTGAAGACACTATTGATGCTGTAAGGAACTGGATTATTAATGATTTAGAGTACTGCGATTTCTTGATTGCTATGTGCATCAGTGACTCAAAATACTCCATTGATCTCAACACATACATAATATTATAGTCAATTCAAAATAACATAATTACAATTTTTTTATTCAATTGCTCATGATTGTTGTAGCCATTGGTAATTTTTATTTTCTTATGATAGGTTTTTAGTAAATTTTACAATGTGATTATAGGCAACTATATATGATAGGTAGTACACAGTGGACTGATGTGTATAATATATACAGATTTTATGAGAAATGAGATATCATATGAATAGATACTTATAGATAAAAGGTATATTTTAACTACAACCTACTCAAATGATCTCCAGTATATAAATCTGCATCTGCAAACAACAATATGTCTATCGTGGCTAAGTGAATGCCCATGCTTGACACAAAATTATGTCTATCACATATAATCGGTTAGTACTATGATAATTATATAGTTATTTAAATAATCTGATTCTATTAATTAAAAAAAGGTAATATTGTAATGTTTACATTCATTGGTGTCTCATATCATGTAAATATACTGTATAGGTTTTTTTTCGAAGGGGGGGGGCAATATTTTCTTGGATGACGTCAAAAAATTTTGTTGGTCCGTGGTAAAAATTTCGTTGCCAAGCGATCTAGTCTAAACCACACCCTTATACACATGGTGTACAAATGGCATACTTTGCAATTCAAGCTATGATATGAGACTGCCACCAGTACAAACGGACCTGGGATGCTAAATTTGGGAAACAACTTGAGTGCCAGAGAGAAACGAGTTGGCAGCTGCAATCAAAGTTGATGGTACAGATTGTGCTAAAGAGCCATGAGGATAGGGTAGGTTGTTCTTTTCCCTCTTGAAGTATTGAAAGAAGGCCATACTGAATCTAAGACTCGTTGATCAACAACGTGATAACATGCATGCAACCACGTGTACGCATGAATGGGCATGGCACATTGCATCTAATTAAGTTTTGTGGGTAAATATTTCATGTTTTGTTTCTCAACCACGAAAACCAAACAATACGTTTGATGTACAACAGGGGGTGTGGTCAGACAGTGTGTCTCAATATATAGCAGGTATATTATTATATCTATAGTACCACATAGTACACAGTCTATATATATAATGTGTATTGAAAATATAGTAGTTATGTATTGTGTATACATATCAATGTCTAATATGTAAGCAGTTACAAATTAGTAATAAAAAATTATAACAATAGTCAAAACAATACAAATCATATGTCACATATAGAAAGAATAGCTAGAGAGAAAACTAAATAAAGTAATAATTATTACTATCATATTATATTGATACTACTACAGTGAACCATGCTTAAATGACACTGTGAATTAACCCTTTAGTAACGAAGGTTGCATATTTCTAAGATTTAATGCATAGGCATTAACGAGGAAGGTTACAAATCTTCGACTAAAAATACCCTGGTATATTTATTAAGAATGCTCGTCATAGTAATTAACATACAAGAGGAGAACACTAATAAAATGTTTACATTATGGAAAGTGGAAACTGTATCATTTAAATCATTCTAAGTAGGTTAATGATTTTGATGAAGAAGATGACTTAGAATATGAAGTAATGGACACTTTTAACAATAAAAGGTAAAGTATAAAATTATAAACACACAGAGTAGTTATAATAATACAGAAATGTTTCGTGGGTGAGTTTAATACTTTTGCACAAAGAACAGCTTCGACACTTATAACCTCATGAAAATTTCACAAAACAATTCACCTAACCAATGTAGTATTAGAAGGCTTAAAACATTTTCATTTGGAAACTGTTTTGTGACAACACACTAAATTAATTAATTATGATACAGTATATGGGCTTGTGCAATTTCATTGATAAATTGTTAAAGTAGACACTTTCATACTATGAACACAAGGTTGTATGGTGTCTGATATATAGAGTATTTACACTGTATATCAATATAATAATACACTTACATTATCAGGTATACTAGGATCTGCTTTTGATTCCAACAGATATTGAACAATATCTGTGTATCCATACCATGATGCCCAATATATACTAGTAGTCTTGTACTACATGTAATGATAATAGTAATAGTATAATTATTCATCAATATATCAATAGTACAATCATTATACACACACATACACTGATACATATGTACTTACATGTTATATGACTATAATGATAAGTGATAATATTAATAATATGTATTATAATAATTGTGACCTAGCTTGGAAAAACCACACATGTTGTGCTAAACATTTGAACAAGCAGTTGTGTATAAACAGTTGCTATATGGTCATTTCGTACATGATCATACCAATCATGGTATCAGAGAAGATCAGTCATTAAATATTTAGATTCTAAAGTTGGTAAACATCCTGTACAAAATGGCTGCATAGCAAACGTGTATATGCAATTGTTTAGTCAAATTTTTTTTGGGTGTAACATTAAATGTTGTGCTAAAATGTCTTCCCAAATACTGTCACAATTATACATGTACATGTGAAATATGACGTCACATATTTAATTTATATCTCATTAAGTAATGTTATCATATTATTAGCTAAATAATATGAAGTGACAACAAATAGACTGTACACACAGTGAATAATAAATATATGATATGGTCTAGGAACCAATAACCACACAAAGAAGAAAGAATGCAACTATATAAAGCCAGTGTTACATGAACACACTTACTGTCAATGACCATATAATAATATGTGTAATTATATTCATAGCAAGTCAATCAGATTCATAATTTCACAAGTCTTGAAGCTTCCAAATATGGACATGACCAGAGTACTGTCATTTTTCTAATACGAGTTGGCTTTTTTCATGAGAATTACACGCTCCTTCCTCCTTTGTGAAGCTACAGGCTCTTACATACTGACTTCAAATGTTTATAAAGCTAGTTACTACTGTATTAACTAAACTGTCATTGGAAAACATTCTTTGAAATTGTATTACAAAATCAGCTTGAAAAAAATGGCTCTAATACAATGTGAAGGGTCATTAATGAAAGAATTGACCACACCCAACAATTAAAAAACAACCTGTGAACACTTTAGCACATTTTGTACACCACATCTAAACATTACAACAAATCTACAAGTTGTACTTGATTATAAAATATTAATACAATCTAATACTATAATTCATTTTTATTTAAATGTAGTACTGTAATCCAGATGACCACAAGTATGCAGATAAAACAAAAGTAGCTAGGATATCAGATAAAATTGCCATATTGACTTCAGTAATGACTTTGTGAAAGTTAAACATTCAAGCCCCACCCCTTAGCAATAGAGTAAATTATTTATAATATAAGCTGTGTCCATTCATTCATATATCTCAAATGTTATATATAAAATGTTTTAACTACATGATTAAACTTTGATAAAGACTTTGTAACACACACACATTAATTTATACTAGGTTGATTTAAAGGATATATTGTGATTATTATTATAATAACTATAACACTTGTATATCATATATGTAAATAATTATGATGATTTGATAATGACAAGAACTCTTATCATAAGACTATATCATCTCTGAATAGTACTATATTGTGACACACTTACATAATCTTGAGCATTGACATTTGCTCCTTGTTGTAAAGTTGCTTTCACTTTATCTAGTTGTCCATCTCTAGCATAGTCAATCAGTTCATCATCCTAACAAAGATATCAAAGTTAATAAATGTAATATTACACATAAACAAGATCATATACAACATAGTTTATAATACAGTAGACATAATATTATAGAAGACATACTATAACAAGAGTACAGTAACTACTAATATAGTACATTGTACTAAGTATATGGACATGACCTATATACAAACTATAGGGTCAAGTACATACGTTACTTATATTAGATCAGATAACCTAAAGTAATCCACCAGGTCATGTTTAGTTTAGATAGAGGGAATATCTTGAATCTGATAGGATGACTGAGTGGACTGGACAAAGCTGACCAATCTTATTAAGTGTTACTGAATAAATTCTTTATTTTAGTATATTTAGTATACTTCATAAGTACTTACCAATCTTCTTTGATCCATTGCAAAACTGGGAGCAAAATAAAGGACCACACCCAAGTTCTAGAGGTGTGGTGTTATGAATGGTATCTGGTGATCGTGTCGTAAGAAACTCTCAGTAATGTGTAAGCAATATGTCAATATCTGGTATTCACTGTGTAACGTATTCCTTTACTCAGTGGATAGTTTCCTATACTTCATAATTCCTATTGCTGTGGTTGTATTGGGATTAAAGTGTTATTTGTTGTGGTGGAGAATACATTATTATCAACAAGTATGATGTCATTATAATGTTGTCTGTTAATTTATATAATCCTCACACAGAAGACAAGCTCAACTTGCTAGGCAGGCCCAGATTAGACAAATAACAATTACAAAAGCACAAAATGCTCGGTAAGTTCTATTAATATCAATGTATAGAATTGTTAACACTCACAGGTGTCAGACATTGTACACTATACACATGTATTTACACGGTAATGCTGGCTTCAAATACATACACGTACATACACGGACAGAATAAAGTAGATGATATGATATTCATGGCAATTAATTATGGGCGTGGCCACGTGAAGAAAATGGCTTCAGTCTGGAGATGTTCTCATTCGCGTTCTCTCTCGCCGGTGTTACATAGTACTACTTCATTATTACCTTCTAGCAGTGAAACTGAGAATAGTCATGTGGTTGTTACTTCTAAAAAAACTGGAAAAACTCGTCTTTATTAAATGATGTGTTTAATTGTGATTGAATTATAATACATGATACATGAAATGATAAGGATTAAATACATGGTTTTCAGAAATGCAAACTACAAGTACATACATGGAGATTTAATAATACATACAAGTACATACACGGTTTGGTTTTTAAAATACAAGTACATACAAGTACACGCAAAAACCCAATACACGTGCAATGTCTGACAGGTATCCAAGTGAGCAAGGGTTGCAATACTTGCTGTTTGTGTCAATATGTCTGTCTGTTCTAAAAGCATATACAATATGGCAGAGTTTATCACTCCCAAAAATTTACTGTATTTACAATACACAATTATCTATATTAATAATAGGAATTTTCCAAAATGTTCCTTTTGAATTTTACTTGCCTTTATCTGATAAGATCTTCATATCCAGACCCATTTTATGAATTATTACATTATAATTGTCACATGATCACTTTACTTGTTGAGACTTCAATGAAGAGTGTACTTTCATGTTTGGTTGTACTTTTTTGTTTCACTAAGAGCTATTATTCTGTTGGGCCTTGTAATAATTAATGTTTGATGTTTGACTTGTGAGCTATTTTATGTAGCAAGTGTAAGTGAGTCAAGTGTTTGTACATTCAGTATTGTTAATGTAGTTATATAACTGAAACAACCACTAGAATATGTATTGGTTAAAGTATCATTACAATGTAAGAGGTGTGGTCTTAACTATGACTGTTGTATTAGACCACACCTGAAGTGTATCACTTTGTAAAGAATAAATCTTTAATTTATTTTATTCTTGATGATGATCAAAGAAACTTGATAAGCCAAAATTTGTTTAAAGTGTTGAGTATATCAAAACATTTGAATTTTAGTGCTAATTTATTTGTTGAATAAATGTATGATTGAATGATGTTTACACTTTCATTAATGTTATATATACATGTACATGTACCTATTAGAATTTACACTAACTGTGATTATAATAATACATTATATTACATGTTACTTGAGCTACAACTTAAACAAGAGCAGCTAGAGGGACTACTGAACTCCACCTTACAAGGATACTTACAAGAACATCTGATGGTACTCATCATATTATAGTGTCTTTGTCTATCCATCAGGTCGGATTGGGCAGTATCATCTAACAACTCCATAATGTTCTATTGTTATAAATCCAAATGATATTTTACAAGGTACATTAATTGATTATCAGTTAAATTGTCCTATTATCTACCATCTTATGATCAAGATATAATATGATTAAGATACATCAATGAAAGTTGTGAAAATGGCTGAGGCTAATAAAGTAGTTGGCCCATCTCCAGAATATTCTGTACTTACTACTGCTAATGATGACAATGATGTCTGTTTGTTTGTTGTCACAGGAACTTCAACGTCATAAATGAAATAGTAAGTGAACTAGCTCCACAAGCTCCACCCACTTCATGTCACTGACTACAACTCATCAATATTGTATATTACATAATTAGTATACTATAAAAGTGACTTTGTAAATGATTGTGATGACAATGTATCCTACATTACTGTTGATATATAAGACTAACTGATCTGTCATTCTATAGTATGTAGTGTACACAGTCAACACTTCATTTATTCATTCAGAAAAGATAACCTTTCTTTATTAGCTTTAATTACCTTATACTAAACTCCTCTGTTCATAATATGTAGTGTTTTATTACTGTTAAAAGTATAAGTTATATCTCATGTACATGTCTATGTATCTTTAATATGTAAGTTTTGTTCAACATGATCATGACATAAACAATTCACTTATCATTGTAGTAATACATAGAGTCAGACCTATACATGTTTCAGAAAGAAGGCTTCATTTTCTATACATATAATCATATCACTAAACAGTACATGGTGTGGTCAGAACACATGCATACATTAGTCTGTTTAATAAAACCTCTGTAGCAATCACTGCATCTAATCGTTAAAGTAACATGTGTTGTCATGACAACAATTCCTTTGAATTATATATGCCTTAGCTTTTCGTGATCAGTTCATTGTCATGTCACTACAAAGAAAGATAAACTGAAATTGCACCTGACTGTATGTAATGAGGAAGATATAGTGAAGGACATAACTTACTACACACACCAGTTCAGTCTGAGTACATGTACATATATTATATCAGTATGGTTCTTATAGTGTGTACAGTTGATATAATAAATTAACCACAAACACTCTAATGATTATCCTTATAAGGACAAAATGAACAAGTAATATTTCAACTATAAAAACTACTATGTCAATGTATCTATTTATATTACTATTATTAGTTCATCAATGTATCCTATATATCTTATTCCTTATGACTTCACTCTCTACTTTGTCATCCATTCCATTAAGTAATACATCTACATGTATCTATGAGACCTTCATTCATTAATTGATACATTCATTATCTAGTTATACATTAAATACATTAATATGACAAGATGTATGTACAGTAATTCATGTACACATCAAATGAGATAGGAATAACTCATATATAGTGCGAGTGGTCACATAGAAAAGTGTGCTCAAGAGATACATTCACATCCAACACAAATCTTGTCCAGACCTTGTATTAGAGGCAGTCTTATTCATTGAACCATAAATAAACCTTAAACTGATAGTAATCCTAAACATACATATCATAGTTCATGATAACTGTCCTAGTATTAACAAACATTTTGTTTCAAGTAATCTTAGAACAAATTCATGTCCATAACTGATATCCTGACCACATGTCAGTTTATATAGTAGATACTAACAGATAGTATTAGTAGTAGTGGGAGTATTATAATTGTGAATAAACATCTATCCATTTATCAATCCATTTATCCATTCATTTGTCCAATCCATCCATCAATCTTCAATAGTTTAAGCTATGAGGCCACACCTATATTGTCATGATGACACACATAGTCACACATTTAATGATTAGATTTTAAATTCCACAACTCGTAAGTCAAAGAACACAGTACAGACACTACAAACTACTTCAGAGGAAACAGTCCATAGATATGACCACAGCACTAGTACTCATCAATTAAATCCAGTAACTGCAAATATAATTTGTCCTCATAAATAAGTAAATCATTGTACACATTCAATTCCTCTTTTTCATACATTTCCTTAAGTTATGCTATACTTAACCTCTCATTTATCAGTCCAACAGTACATTTACATGTAGGTCACTACATCCATACAGAAATTACATAGTTGTCACAATCATATTACAATCATACAAGGTGTGACAAGCTTGAGACAACCTAGGTTCAGATTTGTGATTAGGTAGTCACTCACAGTCTACTTTGTCATAAAGTTGTAGTGAATGTTTACTTTATTGTAAACAACCATGTACAGTGATTGTCAATAGTGCTAGCTAGGCCCCTATATATAGAATATCAAATTATAATATTATAAAAGTAACTATACCTCAATTGTCTAATTTACTTAGCTTTTTATATTGTGGATGTTATTAAATGAATGAATAATTATCACAAGTCAATTCACAATATATAGAAAACATATCGTGTGGTATACTTCTATCATGTCAATTATCAGACCTTGTTTATGTGTATATTATAAACAATATGATGAGAGTGTCTTGATCCACATGGTGGGCTCTTACTTTATTTATGACATTGCATACTCAAAGCCTCTTCAGTCACTTCTATTGATGATCCAGTACTACGTGTTTGGACTGCAAGACTTACAAAATAATACACCTGTAGTCATAGAGATTATGACAATTCTAAGGAAGATGGACAGTAGTTTATAATTCTAAAGTAACTCTGAATTATTATTGTGTACAGTTACTTGCATAATATGTATATGTATTATAACATCACTAAATATTTTGTTTACTTCTCTGAAGTTCTAACTTAGTTTATGTATAAGTAGCTTTTCTTAAATTTAAAAAATGACTATTTATACTTACAAGAACTGCAATACAGTTATAAGGTGTAAATATCAGTCTTACAATTATATTAGGGATAGAGTTTTTAAAGTGTATTGTATGAAACTATTTCAGTATAATTTTATACTCACTTTCAACAGTGTATAAAAGTAATTATATCCAGTATCACTGTGATAATTTGCTAGAAGGTATCTGTAACTCACTACTAAAGTATTATCAACTAGTCTAAACAATTATACAGTCAGTATTGATGATAGTGTTGAACAAGTATATCACACAGTTATGACTAACTTTAGTAAGTGTTTATGTCAAAACCAATGTGATATACAAGATCACCACATTACATCATCAAGTTCGAAAAGAATTCAGTTCACAGGTAGCTTATTCCTCTACCTTGATATGGAAAGAGGTCTCTTCAATGTAAGGAGTACTGAAATGAATTGTTATAGCAAAGATTGACAAGTCATCTGAATTCTAGAGATATTATATAGCTATTATTGTTATTAATACAATTATAAATATTAAGTATGTTAAAGGTAAATCTACATATATTGTTGCACATATTATTAGCTTATCCATTATACTTTGCTTAAAAATTCTTTTCATATGAAGTACACTGGTCTCACTAGCCATACCCATTCACTCTTATGAAGTGGAAAGGATTTGTTAGACTGTAAGTATGCATTTGTTCAGAAAACTACTGAAATTTGGTGGACAATAAGAAGCATTGTATAAGTCATTGAAAAATTAAAAGACAAGGAGTCAAAGACTAACCATACTTTGAAAGTCAGAAGCTTAAACACTGAGAGGTTATAATTAGTCCAGTACCACCTCCTGAATGATTCCCATACTTACAGTTGATAATTTATCCATGATAATAGACAACACTACCTAAAGTTAATGTTACCTTCACACACTGTATCAGCCTCTTAGGACAGCTTTTAGGGATCAATAATTTGGATAGTAATTGAAAAATACAAAACTATTAGCATGTCATTACCAATCACTTGAATTAATAATAAAATACCTTCATTGAAAAGTTCTTTGTCTTTCTTGTCATCAAGAGTGAAGAAAAGCTCTTTCAGTTTAGGCCTATACCTAAGTTCCAATCAAGAATACACAACTGTTCTTTTTTCTAAGTCAGCCAAGTTTCTAATTAGCAAATGGATAGTAGTCTCTTCATCTAACATGATAATAGTTTAGATTTTCATCCTAAACAGAAAAAAAGAGCCAATTAACACATGTAAATAATCACAGTGTTAAAAGTCTTATTAATAACTCACTACCTTCCAAATATTCAATGATGTGTATTGCTCAAGGATTTCCATGACTGGAGGTTAAATATCTCTTATCCATTTCCATCTACTAGAAAATGTTTTGCTATCAAAGACTGTAGTGTAGCAAGACAACAGTCTCTTCTTTCTTTTATAACACTTCTGTTGTAACATAGCCACATTTCTTGTTAACACAATTATCATTATCTAAATCATCAATGTGGTACTTGTGTCATTCCAACATGTTTTGAGGTCTTCCATCATTTTGGAGATGGTTCAATAGTAACAGTAAATGTTTTAGAAGCAGGTAGAAGATAAAGAAACTATCAGTCACATAAGTTAGCTTTCCAATTACCCTGAGAAATGAACAACTTCATAGCAAGTACAAAATGAAAATTTGTCACACTTACATAACAATTAGAATTAATTTAACTCTATTTTCTGCATAGGTTTCAATCTCTTTACAAACATACAGTGTTGTACTGATCACTTGAAGGGTTTCTTGTATGTACCATTATTAATGTAGAGAGATCTTGAATAATCCTTGTTCTAATATCTCACCTGTGGCTAAGACTTCATCTGTCTGGAAAGAGAAAGCAGAGGGTATCACAAATGTGTGATGTTAATTTGACATGTAGTACTAAAATGACATGCTGTTTGCAAGATCTACAATAGAGATCAAAAGCAATTCAAGGACCATACTCCTAATTATCCTAAGTACTCATACTGTACTTTAGTACAGTGTTCTACCTTACAACATATGTATACTTTGAATGTATGTAATACTTTGTATCTCTGTTATAGCAGAGTGGGAGCTTACCAGAAACTAATTCTTTAGTGGAATATTCATACTTCTCACAATTGTTGTACTGTTTCTCTGACACTGTCAACATAATATGACATTGACTTATTAATGAATACATGAGGTAAGTATTGATTCCAAACACTGTAAAATATGTTCTTAGAATACTGTATTTGCTAGTTGTTAGGTACATAATATGGTTATTAAGTACATACTGTTTGTTAAGCGCACACATTTATCTTGGTCAGAATCTTTTTTTTAATAAATGATTAATGAATTATTAATAAGCAATATGCATGACCAATAATAAATCCATCTTTCATCACAGATATAGCAAAATGGTTGTGTTCATTTGCTTACTCTTTCACTAATAGAAAAACTTCTTCAATTGAAGGCGTCCATACTTTTTTGTAAATTTGACTACCTCGAATTACACTGTCAAATGAGAACTCAGTAGAAACACCAGCCATATCTTCCACGTGTTCAAGTGAGAACCACACTCAGAAAAGTGACACCACCTGCAAAGGCTATTTGACAAGCACATATCCTTATTTAGTATATATTTTCTTCTTGTGGAGATACAGGTGCATGTGCTTAATAACTAGCAAATATGATAAAGTCTGTAATTTGTTGTCTCAGTAGATTGTACAGTGTTCACAATATACAGCTTGCTTACATGTACTTGAGAGTAAAAGTTGAAAATCCATACAATTGTATAGAGGTATTCTGCCTACAAAATATATGAGTAATCCCTAAATCCCTCAGCATAATATTGAATACAAACAGACTTTGATACCTCTTCATGACTAAACATATTAACAGGCTGTTGTTCTATATCAATAATAATAACACAGCAATTGTCTCATGTTTGTTAATAAACCTTGTTTCTATTCCATCCTGTTTGTAGTTGTCTCTGATAGTGTCCTGGAGGTAAATACCTTCTAACCCATGAACTAATAGAACAATTTTTGGCAAATCTAGTAAGACAAAGACTTTATTGATTCTGTTTTGATTGTTTCACTGTACCATTACTTCATTATGACTGACAGTACTTGCTACCTTATTTTGTTCTCTAGGAACATACCTCATACCTGTTGTCACTTCTTCAATGTTAATATTGGGCTATAGTTATCACATGACTATGAGGTCAAATTTAGCTTTACACAATTCAGTCATGTCACATCTAACATTATGAAGGTACTTTTTAATTAAGTTTATGTAGCACATTACTTTACACCCACAACTATTACTGTTAAAATTATTTGGATTTTACCTCTTTTTGTGATAAGGTCTTTCTATCCACAACTATTTTATTATAGTTATAATTGTCCATCATCATTAGATTATACACTAACTGTGATTATATTAATACATTGTATTACATGTTACTAGAGATACAGCTCAATAAGAGCAGATAGAGAGACTACTGAAATGTAACTTACATAGTCTATTTACAAGAACATGTTATGATGTCATCATGATATACTATGTCTTGTTTGTCCATCAGGTCAGATTAAATACTCCCATCTGACAACTCCATGTTGTTCTATTGTCATAACTCCAAATGATCATTTACAATTTGGATGGATATGGTTGTCAGTTAAATGATCTTATTATGTCACCATCTTATGGTCAAGTTATAAATGGTCAAGATAAACCTATAAAGTTGTGAAAGTGGCAAGAGCTATTAAAATAGGTGTCCCATGTCCATGATATTCTGTACTTACTAACTACTTGTAAAGATGACAGTTATGACAATACTGTCTTCATATGTTGCCATAGGAACTTCAAAAGGACAAGTAAATATAGTAAGTAAGCTAGGTACCCAAACTCCACCCACTTATAATACTGATTATAACTCATCACTATTGCAGGTTACATAATTAGTATAGACCTCTTGAGTGCTAAATATTTTCATACATAAACTGTATTGTATCTAATATGTTAGACCCACCCATATAGGTGGAGTTTAAGCTGTTGGCCATTTTGGAGTTCTTATGGCTATTGGAGGTTCACGCTCAAGTTATATTTCAATGCTTTCTGGGGCCAATAGGACACAATATATTGAAAAAGTGGAATACTGACTGTATAGTGTTTTATATGTTCTATGTAATTTGTTGTCTCAGTAGCTCATATGGTGTTCATAATGTACATCTTGCTTATATATACCTGAGAGCAAAAGTTGAAAATCCTTACTCTTGTATACAGATATTCTGTGTACAAAATATATGAGTAATCTCTTCATATTTTTTTCTGTACCTCGGCATTATTTTGAATACAAGAAACAGAATCTGATACCTTATCATGACTAAACACATTAGCAGGTTGTATCCTTTGTTTCCATATTTTCTATATCAATACTAACGTAGCAATTGTGTCATGTTTGTTAACAAACCTTGTTTGTATTCCATCCTTTATGTAGTTGTCTTTGATAGGGTCTAGGAGATAAATACCATTCAAGACGTGAACAAATAGAAACAATTTCTGGTAAATCTAGTAAGACAAAGAGTTTATTGATTCTGTTTTGACTTTTTCACTGTACCATATGCATTACTCCATGACGACTGAAAGTACTCGCTACCTTATTTGTTTCTTTGGAAAATACCTCATACCTGTTGTCAGTTCTCCAATGTTCATATTCAGTAGTAGTTGTCATATGACTATGAGATCGAATTCATCTTTACAAAATTCAGTCACATCATTTTTAATATTATCTATCAAGGTATTTTTGACTGAAGTTTATATAGCACATTCCTTTATACCAACAACCATTATTATAAAAGTTGGCATGAATAATCTTGTTAATCTGTCTTCATCTCTCTTTTTATTTGTTTCATTTATCTCATGTGGACTAGTATTTGTAGCAATAATAACAAGATCTATATCAAAGCAGTCAAGATTAATTTTATTTAGATGATACTGAGAATTCATCATCTTCAAATTCTTTTAAGTGACTTGATTCTTCCATTGCATCATCACTCTCCTTCTTGTCATTTTTGGTATTAGTTTCTTTTTTAAATTTTATTATTTACAATATAATTGAAACAATACTCCTCTCTATTCCTTCTTTCACCTACTAGGATTTTGTTGTTTTCAAAGTATTCATCAAATAAATTTAAATGCCTATCTTGGTCATGCTTTGTACTTAGGAAGAATAAGTACACTATTCCATCTTTATCAGATAGGTGGCACGTGACAGTAACAAGATCTATCATTGATAAATTTAAACAGCTTATTAGTTAAAGGTTAGAGTTTACTAAATAAAACATATTGACTTTAAATGACAGTACTAATAAACAGAAATCAATGATCTACAATAAATTATTCATTATTACTGTTGTGCTCTTATTATCCTTCAACTTTGCCTGTAATTTATGAGATTCAGATAAATTGGTAGTCTGACTAATAGCAACTGAGTTACTCCAACATACACATCAGACATCTGATCTCAAGTTGATAATGATATGGGGAGCAAACCTTTTCAAAATTCAGTTGTATATGTGTTATGAGGATGCTGACAACATAACCATTAATTTATTAATTTTTGTACTAATTCACAATGTCTACCTTCACTTCCGTACTCATCAACTGGTTCACTAAATGGAATTTTTAAATCCGTGAAGAAGAGGAAAGCAGTCCGACAAATCTATTATATATATTTTATTAGTGGTCTATTAAAATCAATGCTTACATTACCTTAATACATTCATGTATTAAATGTGTATTTTGCTCCATCATTTAACTAATAAATATCCTCTGTGTTGATTCATTACAGACATAGATGTTGGCCAAAGCATTGAATATCCAATATTTGATATTGACTCTTAGTAGACTCATAATGGTTTAATGAAAATGGACGGCTACACAGACCACTTCTATAGGAACCACACCCATATTCAGTCTCAAAGAAGTAAGTAAATTTTTTCTTCTTTAGTTCTGTTTACTGCTTTATAAAGTAGTATAACCTTGAATGATAAAATGACAATTGAATAAATGGCCTACAATAGTAATAGATTGACTAATTGTTTGTACTACAGTTCAACATATTTATAAACAATGAGTGCAATAATTATGGTATGACTGAATATTTAATTTCATTGTGCTCACTTTCAGCATTCTCTAATTACTCTCTCACACTAATAGCTCTCACTGTATCACTCTCTAAAATTGTGCTGTAGTGTTTCATATCTATACAAGTTTATGAATTGTACAATATGTGTCTGTTTTATCTTGTATATTATTACTGGTGCTTCATTTAGATCTATGGGATGCTGCTTAATTTTTCCTACAAAGAGGTATGACTATGTTTTATTAGGTAGGTTCTTTTTTCTGTAGTCTCTTCAGTAGCACAACAATACCACAGATGATATTCAGAGAGGTCTACTTTGTCACCTTCAAAATATTATATTTGATTATTAAATTGTTAGTAAAATCAAAGGTGGTAATAAACCATCTAACATATTAGAGCTCGAGTAATTGTTATCTTCATTGAAGAAAAATTCTTTTTTAAGAAGTATTATTTAAAAAAAAAAGATTTTTTTATGTTTGGTCTCTTGGACGAATCGTTCTGCTAATAATTAGGTTGTTAAAAAGCTAGTGGTGTGTACTTCATCGAAGTCTAGATTAGGAAAGATAATGACAACAGGAATTTTTATCACGTAGCAATGTGTGTTAATAGTGTAGTGTATTGAGGCAATGTATGACGTCATTGGCCTCAGAACAAGGTAAACAATTATATTATTAGAAAACATGGCCAAAAATTGTTTCGTAGACGAAGATCTCTTGGCAAAATTTAACAACTTTTATTGCCTGCAGTATAAACTAAACTAAACTAAACCTGGTATAACTATTTTTGACTGGTATCCCGTGTAACTTAGCAGTATTAACAACATTTTAATAAAATTGGTATAGTAACATAATAACTAAATGTGTTGACAGTAGAACTTCTGATTACTAACATTGTCTTTACCTTACTTCCATAGTGTCTGCAGTATTACAGATACCTATAACAATGTTTATGTAAATGAAATAACATACAATGGCTAGCAAGATTTCATGCAAGATTTGATTAGATCTGTTTAGAAGATATACCTATGAGAAAGATGTGACTATCATGTTATTTGTTCACTAAGTCAACAGTTTCCTGTGTTGGGTACTCCTATAAAAAGTTGATAAATAAATACAATTAATAGAATATAGAAGATAATTTTATATTATTATTATCATATTTAATGTTTGAGGAGTGGCAGAGACCATTTGTGGTAGCTGAAAGGAGTCATTTACCAAAAAATGAAGTTAATATTTTAGCAACATACATAGGCTTAAATGGAAGTTGCATATAAAATATTACAATTAAAAACAAAAACGAAAGCTCCAATTGGCTAAAATATATCATTGTCTAAAAGTAAGAATGTACTGCTTTCAAAGAGAAAAGTTAATGTATTGAAAATGATTGTGAACAGAAATAACTATTTATAATGAACATAGCACATGGTAAATTCTACATATAAAACGATTAAATTTTTACAAAAAAGGGACAGATACATCATTAAATGAATTATCTAAGTGATAACCAAATCAAATATTGTATAATTTTATTGAGATGTACATGTTGCTGGAATATTGTAAAATAACTTGCTTTTGGACAATGGTATCAGCAAAGATGAAGTGTTCAAACGTTTATGAAGCAATATGGCTAAAATCAGGATATTCTAAGGATGACATTTTACTTTAGTTTGCTACTTTATTTACAGTTGTTTCCTGTTTCTCATTTTTGAAGCAGAGACTCATGTTAGGCACTTTTTCATGACTCCAGACATATATGGTTATATGGTTTACTAGATACTAGTCCCAATTGATATACTCATCTTCACTAGTACCCATCAATGTTTATAACTAGAATCGTCATTTCTTTCAAAGGGATATAACAGTATCCATACTTTATTATTTTTGTTCCATAAAATGTTTAGGATTATATAGCTAATTGAGGAGTTTGAACAGTATGACAATCTTCACAATCATAGTCAGTGTATTTGTTCCTTACAAAAATAGTTGTTGTTGGGTTAACATTCAGGTTATTACACAAAGTTAACACAATCAATAATCATTATATGAAAAAACTATGAGTAAAGACTTTGAAACAATTATGTAGAACAAAGTGTAAACATTCTTGTTTTAATCAAAAAAATACATTTCAAAAACTACTATGAAAATAAAATAATCAGCAACTAGTTTATGCACAATGACAAGTTGTAATATAACTCATTCACTAGTCTTGGAAAGACACATATCCAGAATAGATTTTGCTATAGACGGCTCAAGAACTGGAGGTAAATCCACTGCTGTTATTATAGTAGACCAAGTAACTTCAGTAGGTCGTTTGTCTAGCCAAACCTGGATGACATCTGCAAGTCTGTCAGCATTACGATTCCTTTGGTCCAGTATATTCTCCAGATCTCCATGGCTAATTTTCAAGGCATGTCCTATCTGTCTCCATTTATATTCAATGGGTGATAGTAAACGAATAAGATCCAATTTGTTTTCTATAAGCACAATGAAATGAATGAAAATGTTGCATAATAAATAAGTATATGAAGAGAAACATGCGGGAAGTGCTGTATGCATTTTTTATCAATACAAAGACTTACCAATGTTAATAGGAATAGACACATTTTTCTCATGTTTAACAAGTATACCACTATCAGTAATGTCTGTGATAAAAAATAGTCAAGATGATGTAAGTATCATTACAGCCACATAATATAATTACCTAAATTCGTTCGTTTTTGTCTAGCCTCTAAATGATCTTTATTCATCAGCTCTTTGTCTAGTTAAAAAAGTTGACTTTTAAAAACAGTCATTAATCAAAAAATGCTGAATTATATGCAATAAATAAATGTTAATAATAAGTATAATGTACATATCTTAAAGGACTTTAAATCTTACCAATAGTTATTGAAATGTCAGCTGTACTTTCATGTTCAGTATTTAGAGGAGCAACACAAGCATCTACAAAGAAATATAAGTAGTAATGTAATAATACACCAGGACCTTCATCTTGTACATCATTATTTGTAAAATGTAGGGATAGTATTTCTTACCTAATTCATTAGTATCTGAATCTGAATTGTCTCTGTTTATTGTCTCATAGTCTATTATCAACAATATTTACTAACTATATTAAATTAGCATATGATCACTAACCTACTCCTTCCATCCAGACTTTACATCTGTCATTTAGCTCAACTGGTGGTAAATCTTGTATTGTACAAGATACTTTAGCTATATTCTTCTTGTTAATAGTAACTGCAGCCAGATGAATATCTTGCTGGATCTGATGTTGTTGATTACAAAGGAAGGCAAAATTACATTTCAAAGCTGATTGATGATAAGCAAGAGGTTCAGCACAAGAGGCAATGGCTGTAGTAACAACAGATCGCAAAGCAGAGCACTCTTCATTGTCTCCTGTC
Source organism: Xestospongia muta (assembly GCA_963693285.1). Lineage (NCBI taxonomy): Eukaryota > Metazoa > Porifera > Demospongiae > Haplosclerida > Petrosiidae > Xestospongia > Xestospongia muta. Next base: position 4,165,395 of record OY848922.1, read on the forward strand.
CAATAGATCTCCATCCATAACATTGTATCAACAAGAAGTAATGAACCATGGGGCTCTTTTGATTGTAACTTAACAGCAAAACGAAGCTGTATAGGAAACTGTAGAGTTAGACATTCGAGAGTAAATAGTGGGGGGACTTTTCTGTTGAGTAATGCGACTACAGCAGCAGGAAATAAACCCTAAATTAATTATTGTTAGTATATATGTTAAAAATGTAACTTTTACCTGAGGTACAACTTCACACTGAAATGTTAAAACCAATGGCTCACACGTAACAGCAAATTTTCTCTTGTCATTTTCAGTCAACTCCTTAGGTGACAAAGCACTAGGAATGAAGTAATATACTTTGTCATCACGTTGTACTTCTGCTACAATACATAAATCATTTAGTAGACGTAATAAGTCGGTCTTTTCAAAGAGACCTGGAGCAAACGGAATAGAAACGAGGTCTAACAAATCTTCAGTAAACAAGCCTTCTTGTCGCAGTCTACGATGAGCATCTGGAGCCATAATCTTTCCCTTTCCTAACAACTTTTCAGGAAAGTCAACAAATGATATTCGGATGATAGAAGATAGGGCATCTAGGAAGTACTGAGGATTTGTGAAAATAAGTTGCGAATATGTCTTGAAATGAAGAAAAACAGACAATGATCTGAAAAAGGAGACAGCAGTTGATAGTTGAGCCTTGTTCATTCCCAATTTATCTCCAATTTCTTCATAATGGCCTTGTGATACAATACCGTGGACTTCTTTGTCTCCTTCTTCTTTGATATTAGACTCAAAGACATACCAACGAATAGGAACTGCCTTCCTAATAACTGCTTTCTTATGCCCGGTAACGTATGTTCTAATACGTGATGACAGCTCTTCTCGATTTTTCAAGCACATGTTGTTGACTGAGAAGATAAGCTCTTGCTTAGCTTCATTATAGAATATCAGCTGATCTTTATATTGTTGTAGAGCTGATATAAGCTTGGCATTCTTTTTCTTTAGTGATTCAAAAAACATTTTTCCCAAACCTTTCATTTTGTCTTCATAGGTACCAACAATAATGAAAGTAGGCAATGACTCATCATCATCTCCATCAATGACTGCAAGCTTAGTTGATGAGATAGAACGGACATATGTAGTAATGAGCTGGAGATTGGTCATTCTGAGCTCCTTTGGTTGGGTTAGTGGCTTACCATCAATTGAATATTGAAAGATTGGCTTGCTGGAGAGTCTATCGGTCAATTTGTGTACAATTACAACTACTGTATTGCCACGTACAAATGCTCTAGAGACATCAGCAAACTGTGGTTGACCACCACTATCAAGCACATATATCCAGGTTGATTCAGAGAGTTGTTGAGATTTTGAACCTCTCATAGCACTAAATATATCCTTAGAAAGTTCTAAAGTTCTTTTCTTCTTAGTAGTTGTGTCAACAGCAACATCATTGCTTTGGGTGTTGAAAGACACAGATATATCTAGCTGTTGCTGTTTAGAACTATTATTTGTTATAACAGCACTGCTGTTTTTAGTGGCTGATGGTTCTTGTTGATTTTTCAAAGCATTTGCATCTTTTACTTTTGGTTCTTCATTGGCTTCTAAGGAAAACGTGTTTTGTGCATTCTTGCTATGTATATCTGACAAAACTGAACTTTCAGCAATGCTAAATGGTGACTTCTGACTTTTAGACTCTCCAGAAACTTTTGACTGTGCTGCTTGACTGGAGAAAGCTTCTGTTATGCTCATATTATCTGCGATTTTAGATGATCTTTCTTGATTGTTGGAGTTGTTAGACTCAAGTGAAGGAATTGCTGTAGTATTCAAACTTGCTTGGATACGAATATCTTCTGCTAACATTTCCATGAGCTCTTTCGTATTAATCATTTCCCAGCTTTTGGCACCATCAAGTCTAGCTACTCCCTCAACAGCTCTAATTGGTCTATCAGCGATAGCTGTGCTGTGATGATGATGAGGGGGTTTCCAATTAAAAAGAAGATGCTTGAAGGAAGTCTTTCCAACTGCAGGAGGACCAGCCAAGAGCAACTTAATAATAGATAAAATGACATAGCCTTCATCAAGTGCTTGTAATAAAATGCTTTTGTCTAGAAGAAATATTAATGAAATTATGTCATCTATATTGTATGTTACCTTTATCAATCTGATCAATTATATTCAAGAGCTTTTTGTAAAAGTCGTCAGCTTTCTTTTTAGCTAACATGGTAGCTGTATCACCATTCTTGTAAAATAAAGTTATAAATGTTCATTATGATAACTAAATATATTTTTTAAGAAAGTTTGTGTAATTTTTTAAATGTTTTATCTCTTTTCATTTAATGACAAACTCTATACATGCAACTGCTAATTATGTACTTGTGCTGTCCTAGGCTAATTCATTGATATATCTCTGTTGTATAAACAATGCAAGTATACTATGTATTCTCACTTTATTAATTACAGTCATATCTGCTCCTTGCTCTAATAAGAACTCAGCCACATTGAGGTGTCCCTCCATACATGCTAACATCAATGGAGTATTCGCATCCTAAACAGTACAATATAATGTAAAATCAAAGTATTCAGAGAGAAACATTGCTTATAAATACAGCTGTATAGAATTGCCTTTTTAGCTATACAAGAAAGTGAAAGTAGCACAGCATTATAGATAATAATGAATTGGTTTATTCTAGTCAGTAAAAATGTTAACTAATATCAATAATATTGCTTAAGTGTGACTTATTAAGTTGGCATTCTCTCAGAAATATAGTGCATTGTCATATTATGATGAATACAAACACATATAATATTCTCATGACATCTAACAAGATCCACTATTAATGAAGCAATGTCATTTAATGACAAACTCCATACTTGCAAGTACTAATTATGTACTTGTGTTGTTCTAGACTAATGCATGATATATCTTTGTTTAATAAATAATGCAAGTACACTACATATTCTCACTTTATTAATTACAGTCATATCTGCTCCTCGGTCTAATAAGAACTTAGCCACATTGAGGTGTCCATTCATACATGCTAACATCAATGGAGTATTCCCATCCTAATCAGTACAATATGATGTAAAATCAGAGTATTCAGAGAGAAACATTGCTTATAAATACAGCTATATAAAATTGCCTTTTAGACATACAAGAAGGTGAAAGTTATTACATTTAGCACAGCATTATAGATAATAATAAATTGGCTTATTTTAGTCAATAAAAAGGTTGACCAATATTAATAATCTAATCAAGTTGCCATTCTCTCAGAAATAAAGTGCATTGTCATATTATGATGAATACTCACAGATATAATATTTTCGTGATATCTAATTACAAGATCCTGGAACGAAACACTGTCATTAACTGCTCAAATGCTTCATATAGTCAGCAAAGTGAAAAAGTATTACTATAGTCACAAAGCAACTTGAATAGTTATTAAAAGATCTTAGGCAGGTGTAAGAGGCATAACAGCTGCAGTAACAACTACTTAATTGACAAGGGCATCATTGATGTACCTTATAAAAATATATGGATCTGAAGGAATATAGACCCTATCACATACAATCTATACTAGCTGACAATTAAACTCAAATCAGAGCAATAGTTGCAGAACAACAAAGAAGATTAAGTATTGCTGTTAAGCTTTAAAGTTAGCATTAACCAGCACTTACAATGATGATATATAAACATAGCAATTAATTCTCTTAAACTTCCCTCCCCTAAGATGCAGCATGAAATGACTAGTCAGTGCTAAGATACTTTATTAGAAATGTGTATATAATAACAGTTTATTTAAATTAAATTATTCAATCTTGCTTTGTTCTATAAACTAAATGAGAATTAATTGCATTTTTCAATAAAAATTATATTTCAAAGAAAGTAAAGCTGCTGTGTGCATCTACTGAGTAATAGGAATTCTTGCAGGCACTAAAATTGTAGCAAAATCAATAAAGAAAGTTGCTGTTGGAGCTGTGAAAAGGCACGTATTATATACGTGCTGACAAAGGTACACCTGCTACTATAATATAAGAGATTTATTTTGGTAATTGCCAGAAGTATCAAAGTTCATTTGTATAACTGCATGAAAAATATGCCCAAATATGTTATGCTATTTCATACACTCATGTTTTGCCAATAGACTTGAATTAAAAATGTTCATCATGGAAAGAGGTTTTGTGTTTTAGCGCTTTAGACCTAATTCTGTAATTTAATTGTAATAGAATGACTGACATTTCAGAAGGAAAATCCTCTATAACTTTCTATCCCTCCTCATTAAATACTTAAAACAAAGACTAATCTTTCATATATATTTTGCTCTGGAAGTATTTTGAAAAATGAATTGTTTTGAAAGAATTCATTCTCATGCTAAATTTACTGAGACATTTAGACAGTTTTCATATTTTTGTTTTCATATCTTTTTAATAATTTGGCACCTCATAGACATATACTTTTTTCCACCTTCTCACTTAAAGTAAGCTTAATTTTATTTGCAATTAATTCTTGCTATCTTAGGAAAATGATCCTCTGTTTCAAATGGTCACTAAACCCTACATTTCAGTTTAAACAACAAATGTTCACATTTTTACATTATCCGTGTGAGGAAAGTACAATACATTTCAATTCAGTACTTTTGAGTCAGTACTATAGTTTACAGAGGAGTAGGAGGATGAAATTCATATGGGGGGCACAACCCTACATGTTAGAGGAAACTATGTACAATATTTTGATTAGTGCTTTTTAGCTTTTTAAGCATTTTTGAATGCATGCTTTTTTCTCTGACCAGCAACATGGAAATGTTTTTAAATCCAATAATTAGAACAAACATACAGTTAAAATTGTCCAAAGTAGTTATTACGTGATTCATTTCTTTCTGTGAATACTGTATTGTATCATTAGTTGTTTATTTAATTGGTATATTCTTATGAATATTATTACCATGTGTATCAATTCTGTCCCCTAAGTGACTTATGTAGTGTATTTTATAAAATGTATGAATTATCTTATTGTAGGGCTCTTTTTGAAGTCTTTGAGTTTTGTGTTATTTATTAATACATCACATAATTGGCGACGAGGGTAAAGTATGAAAGGTCAGAAGAGGGATCTATGACAAAATCTCATAAAAACCACAGAGCCAAGAGGTATCTGCTAGAGAAGTCAACAACAAAAGGTTAAGAAAATAGAGGACCACGAGGAAAAAAAAAGAGAAGTTAAAATGGCTAAACGTGGCAGCTTAAGAGAATTCTTTCCAGAGAGAGAACAATGGGACACATATGTAGACTGACTTCAGAACTATTTTGTAACTAATGATATTGGAGCTGAAGCGAAGAAACGTGCCATTCTTTTCAGCATTTTTGAAGTTATAACATATCAATTAATTATGGAAACAGATTTGACTCTTGCCAAAATGTTTGATGTTGCTCGAGGATTAGAAGCAGCTGAGAAAAGTTTGAAAGTCATGCAAGAAGTTGAACAGAAGCCACTAATTACAGTCCAAAGAATCCAGCAGCAAAAATGAAACCAGGTCAGAATTGCTACAGATGTGAATGTAAGCACATAGCTCAACTTTGTTTTTTCATAAACAAGGAGTTTTACATATGTCATAAACAAGGTCACATTGCAAAAATGTGTATAATGGGATGTCAGAAACAGTGCTCAAAACAGAGGATGACAATATCTCAGAGGCAGATGCACCACGTTGTAGATAATGTTGCTGCCAGTTTAGACGAAGAAGATATTCATAGACTTTTGAGACTAACCAATAGTCGAGCTAAACCAATTCAAATTACTGTAAGCATAACATCATGCTCGGGTCATGAAATTAAAGTACTGGCTACGTTGGATGTAGAAGTGAATTACATAGAAGTAGATAAAGTTTTACCATTATTGATTGTCGAAGATACTGGTCCAAGTCTTTTGGTCGAAACTGGCTTGCGCATTTTCGATTGAATTGGCAAAGTATATGACAGGTGCAACAGAAAGGAGACTTAGAGTTGTATTTGGACAAGTATAATCTGGTGTTTGAGAAAGGTCTAGGGAAGTTAAAAAGGACAGCAGCAAAAATTCACATTGACCTCCAGATTAAACTAGTTTTTTATAAAGTTCATCCTGTTCTGTACGCGATTAGACCCAAAGTAGAGGCAGAGCTAGACAGACTACAACAAGAAAGAATAATTGAGAGAGTACAGTTGTCAGAGTGGACCTTGCCCATAGTTCCGGTTATGAAACTAGACAACACAATACGTATATGTGGAGATTACAAAACCACTATCAATAAGCATCTAAACTTGACACCTACCCACTACCTAAAGTTGATGATCTCCTCTCTTCATTAGCAGGAGGAAAGTCTTTCATAAAGATGGATCTGCCACATGCATATCAACAGGTAGTACTTGATCCACAGACTCAGTTATACACTACCATCAATACAAACAAAGGGTTATACGCCTACAGATGACTACCATTCAGAATCAACTCAGCACCATCAATATTTCAATGCCTGATGGAGAATTTTCTCAAAGGACTACAACAGGTCAGTGTGTATATTGATGATATACTAATCACAGACGATACTGAATCAGAGCATGTAGCCAATGTACAGAAAGTATTAGAAAGATAGCTACGAATACTTGATCTGCTCTTTAATTCATGATTGAGCTAGCATATGTATATATATTTACTGTAATGGTTACAATAAAGTTTACTGTAACCATTACAGTGAATATATCTTCATCCTATATTATATCCAAACTAATTCTCCATGCATATAGATTGGTAATATCAATCAATTTATACAGAAAAAAATACTTTCTATAGATATAAAATACATTTAACAATATTACCTCTTTCCTAAATACTGTAATCTATGAGATCATATTTATATTATTGCATTTATTATAATAATTAGACTTACATTATCGACACAACTAATATTTGCATCATATCTTAAGAGCACTTCTACTATTTCTTTATGACCTTTTTCTGATGAGTAATGTAGTGCAGTCTTAGCCCACTATAGTGATATAACGATACAAAAATAAAGTTAATTGAGTACAAATTTACTCTTAGTCCACCTCTGAAAAGCAAACAAAAAACATCAGAAAAGTTTTGACAGAAGTGATTCCTTGAACACAAACATTGTTATATTGAGCTTATAAAAAAAGGATTGCTAATTAAATAGTTTTATATAGATATAGGGTAATAATAATTAACAGTGTTTTGTGTTTGCGACATTATAAAGAAAAGTGAAGGGAGTGTGATTTTGAAAAAAGTCTGGAGTGACTGTTTAAGACAGTTTTATAGTTTGCTTAAAATGTGCTAGACTTCTATTTTATATCTTAAAAAAGGACAAAGTGTAACGTAGAAGCTACATCAACATATATACATATATACTGACTTTATTTGTATAGTTTATATCAACACCATGCTTAAGAAGCAAAATCACAACATCTATTTGGCCATTATTTGCAGCTGTCAATAGTGGAGTCCGTCCATACTACAATTAATAAGAACAAAATGTAATTAGAGACATACATTAAGTATTAATTTTTAATTACATGTTATCATATTTAACATTATGTACATGTTCATGTACATAACATGTACATGTAGTTGATATACTGGTCAATTAAGGACTGGGTATACTCACACTTTAAACATTTTAAATGATGATATATAATATGATATAATTTATGTTTCGAAAAAAGATATAATTATTTAATAAAAAACCACTAAAAGATTTGGTGTTATTTCATTGTGAAGTGACTATTGTGAACTTCTTCAATCCTCAAAATATAATTGAAAAGGCTTATTACACATCTCTTTTATGTACTGTAGAAATTTTTTCAATAACAAAGATAGTTAAAGTGTTATCTGATTGATCTGATTAAGGGGAAGTTTGTAGAAAGAATTTATAAAATTTTGGTGAATTTGTACTATTGCCAGGTATACATCAGTTATACAGGTATAAAATTGTGATAGTAAATTCTTTCAATTTGTCCCAATCTTAATTGACTTACTAAGTTTATGTCATGTAATAACACTTTCAAATACCACAGTCACAAATTACAAGAAATGCTGGCTTCTTCTTGATCCATGTACCATCAAATAGAAGCCATCTCATAAGCTCAATTTTCAAGTGATTAGTTTATAATATAACAAAAATTCTAACAATGCTCTTGCTATCTTGTAACATGCAAGTGATAACAATTAGTGTTAATAAATTAACGCTGATCAATAGTACTGGTTGATGTGTCAACTGAGGCCCTACTTTATTCCAAGTGTTATAATTAAGTTTATAGTTGTACTCTTTTTGACTGAGTATAATTTACCAGTATATTAGTATTACAATTTAAATATTGTATGTTAGTGATTATTAGTGATACCACTGAGAAACAAAAAAAGAAAGATTTTAATATTTTGTTGATACTATTGCTGCTGTAGGCAACTGTATTATTTCTACTTTAAAAAGTTGAGAATATTATGGTTTCTTCAGTTACAAATCTCAAAAGCTTCACTTACAGTTGAATATACTCACTGCAATGATATTTCTTGGTTTGCATGTGCATTGGTGGTTGTGTATGCAGATTAATTTCATTTGTTTCACTCTAAAACTGGTTGCAGAAATTGTGAAAGGTTATACTAATATGTGACAATTTTACATTATGTGGTCCAAAATAATCTTAGCTTCATCTGAAACTTCCAGGTGGAAAAAACCTATTGATAATATATAATTTATACTAGTTGCACACAATTCAAAGCATTTGTGATAAAAGTAATGATATTTATTAGTTGCAATGCACATTGGAAGTTATATCAATTAAAAATATATCATACAATGCAACTTCAATAACAAAACTAAGGTATTGCATTGTCTCCTTAAAAGTGAAGTATTTACCCAATTTGATGTAAACAATATTAAAATGGAGGTAAAAATGGTCAAAATGTTTTCAACGCCTTCTAAATTTTTATCATACTAAAGTTATGTTAGAATTAAACTAGAGCAGTGATTTTATATGACAGAAATATGTTATAGAATTGTTAAGCATTATTATTAATACACCATTTCATTGATTTATAAAGTGTTTATATAGAGAATTTTTACAGTATATCAATATAATAATAAACTCACATTATTAGGTATTGTAGAATCTGCTTCAATTGACAACAGATATTGAACAATATCTGTGTGTCCACGACATGATGCCCAGTATATACTAGTATTGTTGTTCTACATGTAATGATAATAGTAATAGTATAATTATTCATCAATATATCAATAATTCAATACACACATACCCACACACTGATAGAAGTTTACTTATATGTATATGACAATAATGATAAATGATATAATATTAATATTTATTGTAATAATTATTCATCTAGATGTAAAATTTGACATCACATATTTAATTTATATCTCATTAAGTAATATTATCATATTATTAGTTAAATAGTATGAAGTGACAACAAATAGACAGTACACATAGTGAATAATAAATATTTTTGATCTGGTTCAGGAACCAATAACTACACAAAGGAAGAAGGAGCATACAACTATGTAGAAGGGTGTTGACCAAACATACTTATAGTAAATGACAATAGTTATTGTAATTATAATGATATATGTAATTATTTCATAGCAAGAATTAAGGAACATACCATTAACATTGAGTAAAATACATTTATGAATGACCATGGATAATAATTGTTATTTTTACAGTGAGGAAACTATATTCATAATTTTAGAAATCCTTAAGTTCTAAATATTATAATGAGCAGACTACTGTGGTTTTTATAAGGTTAGTCTTGTCCTTAAATTGCCACCCCACTCTCCGAAGTGAAAAAGCAGTCTAGTGAATTTTCTTCAAATTCTTGGTCCTAGCATTATCAGTGTGATGTGTCTAATCCATTTAATTATATATGTATTAATTTTCACTCGATTATTAGCTGACTGTTACATGGCACATGAATTTGGGAACAATTTAAATTAAAAATCACTTTTTCTGTTGATACAGTTGTTACAATTATAACGACTGTGTTTGATATGCTAATAATATACGCATATAATAAGAAACTATTAACTGCAGGTAGAAACATTATTTCAACTACCGTTCTATTATTATTATAAGAGATATGTGAAAACAAATTTACTACATTAACTATACCTGAGAGGTATAGCAACCATGCATTTTCGACAAGGTGATATGACCAGGTCATCACATGAATGATGATAGCACCAAGTATTTGAAGTAAATGCATATGACTGCTTTTTTCTTAGGACTGTGGGTAGTCTGGAAATGAAATTAGTCTGCAATCAGTTGCATACTGAAAACTTTTTTGCAAGCATATATACTCCTGTCTGTTACAACAATGTTACCTAAGTTGTCAATCGAATTACATACATAGCTTAAAATCATGTATCATTTTGTATAGATAGCTAAAATATAATGAGAATGTCAATAATAAAACAATGAACCACATACCAATAATAAAACAAAATGTCAGTGAACAGATATTATACTTGACTTTTTCATGTAAAGACAATATATTATTCCAAATTTTTGCTTGAAATACAGAAATTGTAATCTGCGGGACTAGCATAATATTGATGATAACTAAATGTGGCTTTGATAGTTCGGCACGCCCATGAAATATTCTAAGACAAAACCATGTTTTGTTTCTTCAGAATGCTTCGTGTTACAAGCTTAAAACTTTTTGATTTGTCGTGCCTATTATAAGTTGTATACAATTCTAAATTTCAAAGATTTTCACAGTTACAAAACCTCGCGGTGTATCGTTTATATCTCAAATGTAAGGATGATTGCCAAATCAGCACAACAATGAAAAAATTTTAACAAATTTGTAACTAAGAATATTGATTTTGGTTGTAATGGATAGTCAACTTGTATCTTTATTTATTGTGAAATTTTGAAGCTTATTGCCCATAAGCTTTAACAGTTACAGACAGAAATGATTACGTTATATCTGTGTCACAGATTTGTGACATCTGGTTTTCTCTATGGTTGTTATTGCCACGTACTTGCAACATTCAGTCTATAAAGCTGATAATTTCAATAGTCTTTCGTCCCGTTATCTGTTCTGTTAATCTTTTAAAGAGTAAACGTTAAGGAAATATTAAAATGTAAAATCTAGGATTTAAAGTTGATACTTCTAGGGTATTCTTGGACGTATATAGACACTGTAAATTTCTGTGATTAGGTTACTGTCTTCTGTTACATAGTAGTAATTTCGTTAAAGATCATTTTTGTTACCAATTAACACATCTAAATAAACTACTCTTATGAGAGAAATTCCTTTGATCTTTAGCTTAATACTTTCTTTGGCTTAAAAAAGATTGATTACAATAAATTCAAAAATTGCCACTCATATTACTTTTAATAATAAAATATTCAAACACAAGTTTTTTAAACAACAGAATAAGCTACTTAAAATAAAAATACGTAGTGTTCATCAATTTAAATATCTTATATGATAGTAAAGCAATATACTCATCTCATTTAGTTATATTCATAATTATACATGTACTAATAATGCAACTGTAGTCTGTTTGGACTTTTACGTACCGTAAAGACCTGTGAATAACTTTGTCATTTTATAAGCTATTTACATGAGACCAGTTATTATTATTATTATATATATATATATATATATATATATAACTGGACGTTCCAAGTAGACTAATTGCATATATTTCCAACAGAATACCTTCGAAATTCCTCATGTTCTTTACCTTTAAAAATTAAACAAAATAAAATTTTCACCTTTCTTTATCAGGCAGCTGTTCTCCATTTGAACATTTTTATATCATACTCTACTTATGACAAACACTTTGTGATAACAACATTCATGTGAATTGAAATAATGAATATTATCGAAAGTCTAGTGTCAATTTTCAAATAATAGAGTGACAAAATTCCTAACTTAACATCATATGGATACAATCTGATTTTTAAAAGTGGGCCTTTTTCAACTTGGACAGATCACATCTACTCTAATATCTATGGACAGACTATAGTAATAAAGACACGCACCTTCATTTACACTAAGTTCAAATTAATGACATAATTAGAGTGATGACTATTATATGAAATATAAGACTTGCATAACAAAATTATCTGTCAATAATTATAATAATTTGACAACTGAAAGAACTTTTATGACAAGACAATATCATCTCTGAATAATACTATTTTGTGACACACCTACATACCTCATCTTTAGCATTGACTTTTGCTCCTTGTTTTAAAGCTTGTTTCAGTTCCTTTAGTTGTCCATGTTCAGCAGACTCAATCAGTAACTTATTCTACCCAATATATTAAGGTTAATAAATGTCATATTACATATAAACACGATCATATACAACATAGTTTATAATACAGTAGACATAATATTATAGAAGACATACTATAACAAGAGTACAGTAACTACTAATATGGTACATTGTACTAAGTATATGGACATGATCTATACACAAACTATAGGGTCAAGTACATACGTTACTTAGATTTCATGAGATAACATAAAGTAATTTACCACCAGGTCATGTTAGTTTAATCTTGAATCAAGCGGCATTACTGATTGGACTAGAAAAGCTTAAATCACAGTGAGCGTGCTGTTAATTCTGAATTAATATTAAATTGCCTGAGTATATTTCATAGATGCTTGTTGTTTTGTTGTGTTAGAGTGTTTTTTGAAGTGTTAAACTTTATACTTCTCCTGTGAGATGATTTAGGCGTTTTAAGTTGTCTGGAGACTTTAAGATCCTTTTCTAGTTATCTACGACCACGAGCGCTTGAGGTAGGCGTATTTGCTAGAAGATAGCTTTTATGATTCTTTTATAACTTTTACCATAGTTAATACTTAAATTCCACTCTTTCAGAAGTTATGCAAGTCTATACAATTTGATATAGAGTACTACGATGAGAAAAATTAATTATGACATATATACATGTTCATAGAAAAGTTGATATCCGTTGTCTTCAAGGGGCGCTCGGGTTCAATGCTAGCAAGAAATAACTATGGGTTGCGTATTATACATTCTTATATCCTATATTTGTTTAACATAAAATTGGAGTTAGCTAACTGTAACACTTCTATTGAAGAGAACGCAAAAGTCTGCCATGGCGTCCCTTACTTACATAACGTTTTTATTTCTATCGAATAAAAAGCATTAAATGTTACTAATTTAATTCTTCATTTGATAATATTTAATATACTTTGTAAATACTTACCAATCTCTACTTACCAATCTCTCCTGATCCATTGTAAAAAAAAAGAAAAAGTTACACACCCAAGTTGTAGAGGCGTGTCAATGACGCAAGGGTGTGGTATAATAAATGGCAATCTTGTAAGGGGATGTCTTATTATTTCAAATTTTTATATGTAAACTATTAACTGAATGTGATACATCTGGATGATTAAAGGAATTAATTGGCTTTTATCCTTAGTGTTTATGGTTTCTATATCAATAAAAGCATATCAATTGTGTTGTGTTTGTTACTAGAACTTGTTTCTATTCCATCCTTTACGTAGATGTCTCTGATAGCATCCAGCGATTTTCTTTATGCAATGAATAAATAGAAACCTTTCTGGCAAATCTAGTAAGATAGAAAATGTATTGATTCTGATTTGATTATTTCATTATACCTTTACTCCATGATTACTGAAAGTACTTGATGGTTTATTTTGTTCCTTAGGAACACGCCTCCAACCTGTTGTCACTTCATCAATATTAATACTAACCAGTAGTTGTGTCATGACTATGACATTGAGTTCATCATTATACAATTCAGTTATATCATCTTTGACATTATCAAGGTGTTTCAATTTAAGAGTAACAGACAACATGTTTGAAGCTAATACTATTGTACATAGCAACCAATGATTATATTTACTGTTACTATGACTCTTTATAATGGGCATGACTGATTGAGAACTGTAACATCACAACTTCTCCACACTTAGTAAATGTATTCTATTAAAGTAATAGTAATATCATCAAATAATTTTTGGATTTTTTCAGTGATATACATCTATAATTTTAACCATACCTAGACATATTGTTACTATAGTATACACTGTAAAAGTACATTTACAATATATACAGTTTAATGTCAAGATACTATAGCAGTAACGTGACAAAAGAATGCTTGAATACTTATCTCTCCAGGCCACACCTACTTTAATAATTATATATACTACAAAACAGATGGACATCATAATATATAGTTTGAGGATTAATTTGACATAATATTTATAAATTCAATGTCAAATGTAAGGATGTCAGTGACATGTATAATAATAATGTTGTTGTACAATATAGAGGTGGAACTAAGATATATTCATATGTTATTGTAACTCAATATATCATTATTTTACTGATATTCATATATTGTGTACAATTTGTGGGTGGAACTGAGATTGTATTCATATACTATTGGAACTAACACATACATGTATAGTATAGTATAGCAAGAATTTTTTGAAATAAAGTTTTATTTGCTGATTAGAGGAACTCTTATCAAACTCAAAGTGGTTTTTGATGCTTTTGAGTAATATTGTTATGTTTACTAAATATTAACTGATAAACTTTTTAATAGCATTTAATTGCATAATCTATCATTTAACAAGAGGTTGTACTGTCTGTATTAGAATGACCAAATTGATTTACTGAAGCATGCTAGGTACATTGTGTAATCTTATAATTGTTTGGACTGCATGTTATTTTTAATGTTATTGAGCCCATACCTTTGATATACTCATGTATTTTTTATCTGATTCTGTTTGTCTACATTTCTGTCTCTCTCTCTCTCTCTCTCTCTCTCTCTCTCTCCAGAATAACATAGACCTTTCCTGAAATAATTGAGTGCTATAGATAATGAACATATTACAATAGTAATGGTCTGGTTTGTCTACTCATTTTATGCCTTCTTCAGTTTTGCCTAGTCTAAACGATAGCCATTAGCCGGAGGTTATCCAAAAATTTAACCCCTTGTATTCTCGGTTTTACAAGGACTAGCTCACGTGTTAGCTAACGTGTAAGTACTTAGTACCGCACGTGATCCACCACATTGAGGCACTAAAGAAGCTAAGTATCTGTCAAGAAGCTGAAGGACCTGTTATAACCAAGGAACAAAAGATAATGAAGAAACCAAAGATCAAAAGATAATGAAGAAGAGGGTCTTATGCCTCAGATTTGTATTTATTATTATTATATACAACGAGAGGATATAACAACACTAATCAGAGGTAAGAAAGAAATATTATACACTTTAAAATCATTTTGTTTCTTTGATTTTACAAAAATGACATATATAATTAGCTGGTATAGTAGTTAGTTGTGGTTGTGTGCAATAGAGATGTAACCATACTGTGCATCTGTCACATTGTATCCATTCAATAGCATCAACTGTAGTTGTGTCTTCTTCTTTCAAACAGCCACCGCAGAATTTTACGTCAGCACTCTCAAGGTCTTTTTCAATTTTATTTATTTCTTTAATAGTGGGTCTTGACAGAGTTGGAGTAGAACTGTACCTTTTCTTTTTTGTAGGAAAAAAATTCTGATGTTCACAGTTTTGATTTGGTGACACCTTTTGCTTGACTGGTAGCATTTTTTCAGTGCTTTGTTGGTTCGTAGCAGTTATTACATAGATAGTAGCCTGAACATGTTTGTTAGCAGTCTGAATAGCATCTGTATTTTGACAGTTAGTAACTAATGCTTCAAGTTTTTGAAGTTTCTTTAATAAGGCTGTTTTAGTTTGTGTCAAAGATGTGTCAGGTTTCTTGTCAGATAACAGGCTGGTAAAGTAAGAGTAAGTATCAGCTAACAGAGTAGGATCTTCTGAAATACTGTCTGTGTCCTTTTGCATATAATTCATATGTACAAAGTGAACATGTTTATATATTGTTGCATGTAAGATAGAATCTAAGCAAGTACAAGTGTAGTTATGGGGACAAATTTGACAGTCTGTACATAGAAGGCTACATCCACAGTTTTCTTGAGCTTTCTCGACCACATAATTTGTATCAGGAGATGATTGTGATTGTACTTTCCATTTTGTATTTTCAATTTGTGTAGCAGAAGACAATTTTAACAAAAGAGCTCTCTTGTGGCGTTTGTTTACCTCACATATTCTATGTGAATTTTTTCCCATTTCTAACTTATGAAAACGTTCAAATGCTTTATCTCTATCTACTCTCATTAATGTAATAAGTAAACTCTCAATTCTTCTATTTTGTTTGTGGTTTAAGTACAATATTTTTAGGACTCTATGAAATGATTCAAGGTACATGTTAGTGTTGATTGTTGTTTGAGTACGGTAACATGCTGCCCATTGTGGTAACCGTGAGCAATAATTTGTAGTAAAGTAGGGAAAAAACACGAGCATGTTCTGTTTGTAGATGCGTGAGAAAAGCTTGCAATGTAAGTCTAAATTTAGCTTCATCTCTTTCGTTAAGTAAAATGCTTAGTTGATGGTATATTTTTATTTGATCTTCTTTGTCTCTCACAGTTTCTATTAATGCTCTTCTCCATGTTCTGTCTATGTGCCAAGCACAAAGGATTTTCTTAGTATCTCCTTCACCAAACACTGCTTTCAATGCATTAAAGTAATTGTCAGCATCATCTGACATGAACCATGATGGAGTAATAACACCGCTACTACATTTAATGGCTTCAAAGAAAGGTATCAATGATATTACGTCTTCTCTGTTAGAAAGCATCCAAGCTACTGGTATACCTTCCCCATATTCATCAATCACAACCAGAGTTATTAGATTAAAATGATATATGTTGGTGCCGTGTGTGGTATCTATGCATACTGTGTCATACCCAAAAGCCTTTAGCATATCCCTCTGAAATTCTGTTTGAATGCATAACAGAAAATCATCTTCTGTAAAATTGTCTAAATTATCTGGTTGTGATCTCCCTTGCTCTTTATAAATTAAAATATGGTTGTAAGGAAGCGCTTGCATATCTAATATCCAGGTGTTGACACTAATTAAGTCGTTGGCATGACGATTAATACCCTCTATGTTATATTGAGTTTTTATGTTGTGGATGTCTTGTCTGTTAATTAAGTGTTCTCGATTGATGTTGTTATAAACTGACTCGCGAATGCTATCTAAAATATGCTCCATACTTACTCCCTCTTTAAGCTTCTTAGCAATATCCTGTCGAATTGTCAAAGGTATTCGTAGATAAGCTAACTGTGTTGTGTGATTATAGTGTGTAGGGCAATAGGAACAATGAATTTGTGTGTTTTGATGTCCTGTACTGCTTTGATATAAGCAGAGCACTGAGATCCTATCTTTGCTGTTCCTTGTGTTTTTAATTGACGTTTTCCAGCTCCCTCAGATTTGTATGTCCCTGCCCTGTTACAATAGTAGTAAAACACCTTCATTCCATTGGAGGACACCTGTGGTGCACACTTAAGAACAAATAAGGCAAGTGTAGTTGTTTCAAACTCTTCCTTTCATTCATAAAATTCTTTGAATGTATTGAAACTTATCTCCTTTTCTTCTATAGACATCTGATGGTTTGATTGAAGATGTAGGAGTAGTTTTTGAAGACTTGCCACTCTTTGGTAAAAGACATGAATTAAAAAGGTAATAAACACATGTACACAACCTGCTATTACATATAGTGCATGTAACCAGACCACTTTCAACATCATTATGTGCACTCCTCATGTGTTTTGAGAGACCACTTCGAAATGAATAACCCCGTTCACAAATTGAACATGTATGTTTTTCACCAGTTGTCTTAGATAGATTTGTTGGAAGTTTTGTAACTGTTACCAAATCAGTGAACAATAATATGTGTACTTACATTCAGTATTACCTGCACACTTTGTGTAAACTTGTGTATCACTTTTTGCCTTAATAGAGATAGCATGAAATAGTACTGACATCTTCAGAAAGTCATTGTTGAAGCCATCAGATTTAATTGTTTTATTCTTCTTTTTCAAGGAAAGAGAGGTTTTAGATGTTAACACTGGCTTAACAACACCAGGTTTACTACTTAGTGGATTGTGTAGGCATTTAGCTTCTTCAGGTTCTAGAAAGACAGGTTGGTAGTTGAATCCACTCAAAGGAATTGGTGACTGTAGTAGTGATGCTCCGATATTATATTCTCTGCAATTTACATTTGAAAATGGATCAAAGTATGCATCACGAAGACTCACAACAATTGTCCACATAAAATTTCTTCTACTAATATTTTCTTAGCAGTCCCATGTGTTCCTATAGTTAAAGAAAGTTTAAGTATGGTCACTGTGTAATTGTAATACCTGATCAAAATCCCAAGTAATATCAAAGACACGGCAATAAGCAAATTGTGTGACAAACACACCACAGTCTACACCATTAGTTGGAGAGGTTGATCCTATGATTAAACAGTCATAATACACACCTCACTTCTATTACATACTGTTCTGTGAATATACTTCCATTGATCCTAGTTAGGTACTGGTATGTTTCTTTCAATACATCTGTGTTCTAAGAATAACCTGATTTGAATTTGAAAGAATGTTCTTATAGTAAGGACTATACTACTTTAATTTTGTCCAATAACTTTGCACAGATCCTTTGTATGAATCAAAATATTCTTCTTGTCTCTGGTTGAAGTCTATAACCTGTTTTGTGTACAGAAGTTGTAATATAGTAATATGTAACTGATTTTTGTACCAGTAATGTCCAATGACATGTAGCATGGTTAATAACACACAGTAGTAGATCTTGTTCTGTAGGATTGACCTGTGTACCAGTAAATGACATTTTGGCTTTAAAGATTGTTCACATACATTTCTATGCAATTTTGTATCTGACTTGTATCCATCTAAACATAATTTCCTGATAAACTGAGAGCCTAATACATAAACTCTTTTTCCATTCTGACAATACAGATAATTCACAATAGTAAGTTAAGTTTATCATACTGTTGTTAATGCCTTTGTTGCTACGATGTCCATGTATGCTTGAATGACCTGAAATGATTATTTTCTTCAGACTGATCATATAGTATACAGATAGTATTCACATCATCTGTTAGGTAGTCCATTGTAGTGAGACACATAATGGATGACAAAGACAATGTGCTGTTTCTATTGCCTGCAAGTTTACATTTTGTATATGAAAAGTGCATGTACATTTGTACCTTCATCTAATTGATAGAAAAGCATGAATGGATCTTGTTAAATGATTGTTGCTGTACTAACAGGAGTAACCTGTATTATTGGTGATTGATTGTATGAAATACAATATTGTACATACATTAGTGTCACTGATATAAACCATTGATTATTGTTTTCTGTGGAACGTATAAATGAAGAGTAGTGTCTATTATGATATTTCACCAATCCCACAAGTTTGTAAATGGCACTGCCAACTTTTAATGTAGTTTTCTGTATGTGATACAAATAAACACACATACAGTGTTAACAAATAAGATGTTTATCTTTTCTTGTACAGCTACATACATCTTGTCTAATGTTTTATACCTGTACTTGAACAACCGGGCACTCGGTTAAGTCAGTTTCATTAAACATAACAATTGTTGTCAAATGTTATTAGTTACATACAATATGTTTGACTAACAATGTTGAAGTCTTTGTTATGTGAATACATAAATGGTTGGCATGTTTTGTTACATCAATAGTCTGAACAGATTCACCACAGCTTCCACACATAAATTTATATTATATTAAATTTAGGGACAAACCTATGACTGATCTTGTCAAACAACAGGATTATATGTACATACCCTTCACAAATGTAGTCTATAATATTGTCTGAATTATCTAACTCATCAAAAATCAAGTCCTGAAGGTGGATTTTCTTGTTACCCTGTTCAACATAATATTGAGCACTATTATTAATATAATTATTAACGTGTATTTTCAATTCAAGCACACTACTAGTCTCTGTCTTACTGTTACTGTAATTACATTTGTTACATGTCACTGTGATAAAAAGAGTCGGATAGCTAATGAAAATATTACTGAATTGTAACCTGTTTCCATCCAGTCATAAAAAACTAATTGTTCTACTAATTGTTTTGTCCTGTAGTCAATAATAAACATTTTAAAATGTGATACAAGGCCTTACCTTGTATCAAATAGTTCAGTTAAATTATTGACTAGTTGGATGTAATACTCATGAGCATCTTGGTATCTACCAGGAACAAATGATTCATGCATATCTGTTTGCAAAAATAAGCTCTGATATTTATTGTATTTTTTCTCTTTTACTTGATAGAGTTTGAACAAGAGATTCTGATGGAAGTGTTGTTGTACCACTGCTATATCTGTACATGCTGTATAGGTTTAGTAATACCTTCAGTAAACACACTCTTATGTGACAGCATAACTTTGTATTAATTTGAGTTTTTTAATTTGAAATACAATATATACTATACCTGATTTTGTACATTGACAATATGTATGTTTGCTGGTTGATTGCAGGAATTCTAAAAAGGTAGGGTGATTTAGCAGACACTGGAGGACACTACTAGCATAGCAATTGCTAGCTGTGTTGGTGATACCAGGAGGCTATAATGCTATGTAAAACAGCATGGCTATAACTTTATTCCCGGGAATGAACGTGTGTATTTTGTTTTTGCGCATGCATGGGTCAGTATTGGACAAAAGGGTTAAAAATTGAAGGCTAACCTCCGGCTAATGGCACTCGTCTAGACAAGTTTGTCCATTTTAACTTACTATTATTGATTAAATGTTATTATTGTTAGTAGTAGAATTGTTAACAGTATTCATTACAATTAGTTACATTGTCACGTAATGAATGTTATTATAAATTAATTAACAAATGAAGTCATCACATTTTGATTACATTATCTACTTATCTATAAATGCTATATTATTATCTTCATCATCAATCCATTATAAGTGTTTTATTTACAGGAAGTCACAATGTATTAGTGATACTACTGATATTAACAAAACACTAGTTCTTTTAAGATATGTTCAGTTTAGAAAGGTATTGTAATCCTTTTATCTACTTTATCTATACATATATCTATTAGTACTAGTTAGTATGTGTCTATTAGTGACCATAAATAGGAAAATGGTACCAAACCTGAAGAAAAAATTTCAAACAAACACTTCTGTAGAATTGGTTATTATGCATTTGTCCTGTCCAGGAAGAAAAATGTAATCTTAAAGGTTAATCATTAAGCTTGTTACATAATCAATGTTAATAACTTTCTGTTCAAGATGGCTGCGTAGCAATGATTTATACAGAAGTGCTTGTTTGAAATTTATTTGCGTATTAGATGTCATTTTTGTATTTATTGGAACATTTTTATAATCAATCATTAATTGTTTTATTCATTATTTTTTACTGTTACTCCTTTCATCTACTCACTTATCTATTAGGTCCAGTTTAATGTTAACTCAAGATACAACTCATGACATAATGAAGTACTCAATGTGACATTATATTGTATTACCTAGTCAATTATTGATCAATACATACTTAAGTTATAATAAACTTGACTTTTTAAAATACATAAGAACTTACATATAGTTACAATACAATTATATATTAACATGTTCATTAAATTAAATAGTAATAAAACAAAGTACATATATTATATGTAACATACATTATAATGACCAGTATTCATATTGAAATCTGAGGTAAATAAAACAGTTGATGATATATAGCTGTGTTGTTATGTACTGTAGCTATGACGACTTGAAGGTCTTTGAATTGGTAATAAGATGAATTAACTATCTATTGTTATTGTTCCAAGACTTGATATTATTCACAATAGTTACTTAATGGCATTTTCATTCACAACTATAAGTACTAGATTAATGTAGATATAAATAGAATTATGTTATTGGATTTGTAAAACAATTGGAAGCTCTGTTTACATAGTATGTAGTACACGTACCTCAATACTGGCTTTATCATTGCTCAACACTAAAGTGTACAAACTGGTTATCAAATTGGCATGTATACTGTGTAAACTAGTTGCAAATATACTAAATTACAACCTATATATACAAGTGTTGTTAATACCACATAAACAAACCATTATGCACTTAATATACATTTAACTTACATACTTGAACATATGAATTATTTCTAGAACTTCTATGTTACTTGGTTAGAGCTGTTTAACAGGAAAAGGTGAAACTCATTGACAAATCATTATTCGGACATCAAATTTTATTATTTTGGACTACCCCTTTTCATACTTTTTACGCCATCTTGCATGCTATTCTTTGTCAATTCTTCTTATTCAGATAACAGGATGTTATAGCAACTACAATAATATTTGTCTAAAATCAAGAAATTATTTATGAAAACTGCCTTTCATTGTATAATATTGACATTATATTTGCAATTTGGTTATATTTGAAGTTCGTCCAATATCATGTCATGAACTTTAAGATATTTTACAGATGTTGAGGTATAGTTACAGGAGTTACATCTATTATTTATAATTATAACATTAAACAAATCAAGTAACATTTCTACAGTTAATTTTGAGTTAATGTTCAATTGGATAATTATTGTTAGTCATTAAAACAATATTCTAAGTACATATCAAGTATTATAATACATATTTAATATTGTTAGATGACTTACTGAGAGTTGACTGTTTATTACTCTCTAGCACTTTTTAGTTCTGCTTCATAAGCTTTCAATGTTAGTCTAAGTTTAGATAAATATTACTTAATTTCAATGAGTACCATGATGTAGGGTTCAGATTGTGTTTAAAGGAATTTGTGATGTTAACACTTCTATATCATGATACAGTATCATGTTTTTCAGCTGAGTTAGTTGAGATAAATAGGCAGGATCATAACAATGTTGAGAGATTTAAATGGAATACAGATTCTTATACTGATCTCTCTGAAGCTTAAATATTGCCTTCAATACACAAACGCATGACTATTATAAAAATTGTAACCTTTTATGTTTTTCACCCTTCTCTCCATTATGACATGGAAACACATCACACTTTCCACAATATCATAATGTTTCCCCACTACAATTGTACTTATAATTGCAACAACAAGATCTGTTCTTTTTTAGTCCCTGGAATGGAAAACATTTAAGGCTTAGTTCTTTAGTAAAGTGACTTCAAGATGGATAATCGATTCTTAAATGAGATTTGTAAGTTCCAATTAATGTCTTTGTTAAGGCTACTCTAAAACCTTTTCCTTTTTTACTGCCAAATTTGTGTATTTCCAGCAAAGTAAGAAAGCATTATGTTATTGTTAAAATAACCATATCACTAAAAGTACTGGTAATATTATCTCCCCTTAGTTATCAAATTATATTACTAACATAAGTGATCATTTAGGTCCATATCAACCTTGTGTTTATTATACAATTGTATTGATTATGAACACTCAACAATATGACTTATTACAGTTCACAGTGACATAAGTTGTTGGTTGTTAATTTGTAGCAATAACTATAATAGGACAAGTGTCTTAAGATAATGAAAGTGTTAGTCCTCCACATTGTACATTTTCATTATCTCCTCTATTTCATACATGTCCAGTGTTGCTGTAGGTTAAACAAGTTATCCCTTTATACACAATGTATTTCCATGGAAACATTGTATCCATGAATGACATAGTACACATATATGTTCCATGATGTATCCTGTGGTGCAGTTACTAACATAGATCCTCATAGATACATTGTATCCATTGATGATATAGTACACATGACATGTACTTTCATCCTGTAACTGATACTTGAGCAATTATGCAAATATGTACGTGATCTATAGACATATTAGTTATCTATTGATAGTATACAGTCACCTGAATCTCCAAACTTAACAGTGTTATTGATAACATATACTTCAAGGGTCATCTTAGTGAGTGGATATAACTGCAATCTATACAGATTAATTGGTATGGCAAGACTACTGAGCTGCATTTTCAAATAGCTGTTGTAGCAGCATACAATTTGAGTGATATGATAATAGGAGATAGTGAGTAACCTAAACAAGCATGATAATAACCTTTGAACACAGCAAATAAAATATTTCCTTTATACTAAGGGGAAGAAACGTCTTTTTGCTTGATGTTGCCATAACTTGGACATACAATACCTTTAAAAATACAGTTGTGAAAATCTAGAAAATAGAGATATATTGCTCAATAATTGCACAGACAAGTCCTTAGCAAGCATGACAGCATTTACAAAATGTAGGAACATACACAACAACTATTGATTGTCTTGTAACAGGATTTGTATTGTCGATCAATTACTAGCTGACGTTAATGCATGCATGATAATGCTAACTAATAAATAGTACAATGTTGTACCTTATATTGTATGTATACTTGGACTGTATATGATACTTGTCTATTCTGTTACATCAGAGGGTAACTTACCAGTGCATGACTCTGTAGTGGAATGTTCATACTTCTTGCAATTGTAGTACTGTTTTTCTGGTACTGCCAACATTAATCTAACAAGCACTATAAAGGGATGCTCTCATAATAAAGTCTGTTGTTTGTTGTCTTAGTAGGTCATACTTTGTTCATGATATATAGCTCATATGTACTTGAGAGTAAAAGTTGTAAAACCATGTGCCCCCCGTATAAAGGTATTCTACCTACAAAGAGATACAAGTAATCCCTTCACATATTTGTACCTAGTAATAAAATACCATTATACTTAGCATTATTCTGAATTAAAATAAACAGAATGTCATACATTTTAATAACTAAAACCATTAGCTGGTTTTCATTGTTTGTGTTCATGTTTTCTATATCAATGAAACATATCAATAATGTCATGTTTGTTAACAAACATTGTTATATTCCATCTTTTATGTAGCTGTCTCTGATAGCATCGAGTGAAACCTTTTTATCCCATGATTAAATAGATTCTTTTCTGGCAAATCTAGTAAGACATAAAATGTATTGATTCTGTTTTGATTATTTCATTGTACTTTTACTCCATGATTACTGAAAGTACTTGTTGGTTTATTTTGTTCCTTAGAAACACACCTCCAACCTGTTGTCACTTTTTCAATGTTAATATTAACCAGTAATTGTGTCATGACTATGACATTGAGTTCATCTTTAGACAATTCAGTCATATCATCTTTGACGTTATCAAGGTATTTTCAATTAAATTGTAGCACATTCCTTTATACCCATAGCTGTTTCTATAAAAGTTTTCATGAATAATATGTTCTCTTTCATCTGTTAATCTGTCCTCATTTCTCTCTTTATCTGTTTCATTTATCTTAGGTGGACTGGTATTTGTAGCAATAATTGGAGGAACTATAAGTGGTTCTCTGAGGATATATATCAAAGGAGTCAACTTTTATTTAGATGATACTGATAATTCATCATATTCAAATTCTTCTAAGTGACTTGATTTTTCCTATCTATCATCATACTCCTTCTTGCCATTTTTTGTCATTAGTTTCTTTTTTAATTTTATTATTTGAAACAATGCTCTTCTCCATGTCCTTCTCTTACCTTCTAGAAATATTTTTGTTATCAAAGCACTTGTCAAATAAAGTTATATGTCTATCTTGGTTGTGACTTGGTTCTACAGCAATGTTA